>CM060932.1:727105845-728355845 GCA_030765085.1 Allium cepa | reverse complement strand
GTTGAAGACAATGTAAAACATTAAAAATAAATCCGTTCCAAAACACGCATTTGAAATTAAAATTTTAGAAAAATTTAATATTGTCCACCGAAAATAGAATAAGTGTTGTTTGTACATTTATATTTTTCCCCAAAATACAATGTGAAATTCAATATTTAAATAATTTATTATTTCATATATAATGCTTGTCTTGCAACTTGATTTTTTTAATATGCTTATTTTTTAGAATGAAATAATGATCAACTTTACCTTAATTTGACTATGCAAAAACTTATGATTTTTTCGTATATATGTATTAACAAACTAATAATTTCCTGCAAAATAAATGGAGGACCCTAAATTGATATAAAATTTGAGAAAGAAGAAATAGTTAGCTGTTTTGTAATATATTTTTTCGCATGTATACAAACTTATATGGCTATTTAGCACCTAAAATGCTGTTGATAAAAGGAAATAAATAGAATTGATTAAATTATCAGCAATATAATAACTTGATATGTAATTAGTTCTCTCATCATGTTGAATTTCAGTATAATTCTCAAGTTACAATAAATTTGAATTAACCAAAATTAAAAGCAGTAAATTTGTTTTATTTATTGCATGGTAACAATATTTGTTATGATTATAACAATTATGACTAACTACATTTCTAATTTGTAGCTATTTACTTACCTCGTTGTTGCATAAGATCACCCTAACTTTAATGATAACATGATGTGTGTTGCCTGTGAACATTTTATAATCTATTAAATAACTCAATAGAAAAATATAAAATGGATTGAGATATAAATACAATTGAGCAAAAAAGTGCAAAATTATTTCTTATGTCAAAAAGAGAACATGACATGGTCTAAGCATGAATTAGAAGAAAGTAGATATATTATATATAATGAACTAGATAGATAAACTAAATAGATGATAGATTGATAAAATATAAAATATAATAATATTCAAAATAAATGGACTTTAAAACAAATCAACTTGTTTTGTTTACAAGAAGTGAATGAGAATGGAAAAAATTTAGTAGAATACATTAAAAATGTTCTTAAAGTAGAAGATAAAACATTATGGTTTAAACTGAAAGCACATTTAATTTGGAATGGACCATGTGCAAAAAAGAAAAAATATCATGAAATTATTTAAGTTATGGAAAAGGGATAAGTCGAGAGGAAACATGTGAATTTATTTTCTTTTGCGGAACGAGAGTAAAAATTACATGCAATTATTATGTTAGCACCTATTTTATAAATGTGTATGATGTTAGTTCAAATGTTCAATAAAATTTGAAAGGGATAAACAGACTTTATTGTAAAATTTGAGCTATAAATTATGAGAATTAATACTTTAGGATGAGATTAAAGGTGTGAGAGATAAATTTTCATACAACAAAATCGAATAAACACATCAAAAAAGTGGGTAATTTTTATTTTTAATCAAAATATGTGGAATCCAAAAAGAAATTTGATTTAAACATCGAATGAAAGATAATAAAGAAAGGAGTTAGAATCATTATATGAAGGGTTTAATTTAACTATTAGGGGAAAGTTGGGATAAGTGCTGATTTTAAAAAGTGTAGAAGTATCATTTTATGGTGGTATGTTAATTCATATTAACTGAGAAACGAGGGTCTCAATTTCAATTTTTTGTTTAATAAAAGAGAAGATATGATAGAATGAGATACAAATATAAATAAGGGAAGAATATAAAATTATTCACTGAACTAAAGAATTCAAAATATAAGGTAAGAGTGAATTAGAAAGAGATACAAATGGTTAGACCTTGAAGTTTTATATATAACAGAAAGGATGCCTTTTCAACTCTCCTTATCCTAATAACTCCATTATCAATTCCAAAAAGAGTATAAATGATCAAGAATTGAATTTTTCTATAAGAAAATAGGTAGAAAAATTTGTTTTATAAAATAATATTAAGTATATAGGATCATATAAACTCATTTAAGTTCTCTATTATTGGAACATATCCTCATAAAATATCAACCCCATACCTATCGCACTTCAAGGTATGCATTATTATCTCTTGTCACATATTGTATCTTCTATAAATTAAAATAAAAGATCATAAATATAAAATGATAATTAGAGAAATGAAAATAAAAATAGAAAGTTCAGATTACTTTATCGTGAAGTACAAAAATAGCAATATGTAATATGAACCGAATGATAAATGAACCGATGTCCAATATTATTATATTTTACAAATTATTTTTTCAATAAGTAAAACATCATTTTATAAACCTCATTGATATATAAAAATTAAACATTGCATACCTAAAACCCTCACACATATCAAAAATAAAGGAAAAACGAATTATATAACTCCGACCAAAGCTATAAGAAAATGTGAACTATAAAAGGAGAAAATTTTCCATCAAACATTAAAAGCTAAAAAAATTAGGAGGTCATAGTATATGATGATTTAATATATTTTTTAGATAGAGAAGATGAGAAAATAAAAGTAAAACAGTAAAATGATGAAAGTGGAAGATGTATGTATACGAATTAGGAGGTGAATGGGTATACAATTATAACAATATTATATTATGAAATTAATTTTGGGTTTGAAATTAATTATTTGAAAGGTGGGATAGATTCATAAAAATGAAACCACACTTATGTATGCATACATACAAAAATCAATAGTTGATCACCTTGCATGCTCTACTATAGGAGGAATGGAAATGAATATAGCAAGATAATTTTGTAACATTACGTACGACTAAAAAATTAAGAAAAACAGCGATGAAGTAAGTTTGAACATCCAAGAAAAATAAAATCAGATTTATTGAAAAAATCCGGCCTATAGAAGACTTAAGAGTGTAGATTTTATTTTGTAGCTTAGAAAAGAAGGAAGATTAGAAAAACCGGGGAAAAAGATTAATTGGGAGAAGTGTTTTTATTTATGAAATTAAAGGGAGAAAGGAAGACATCTAAAAGAAATAAAGCGAAAGAATGCCATGTGGTAATTGGAGAAACTCAATGGACAGAGTTGCGAATGAAGGACAAAAGATGATTTAAGACTCACTTTTAATAGCATAGTATATATAATAGGGATAGTTTGGCTCACATTCCTGTTAAGTTTCAAAATAGAGAATACATACTCCCCAAACTAAACCTACGTTTCTAATCCCTGTTTTCAAATCCGCTTGCGCCAAAAAGCCCAAATAGCATTTCAAACGCGTATAACTTTTTGTAGAAACATTAGATCAGCATGCCGTTTTCACCAAAAAATCATAAATTTTATGATCTTTAAAATGAGATTCATTGTTGATACCAAAAAATTCATATTTGCAGTAAGTTTGCAATTATTCCATATATTTGCAGAAAATTCTGCAATTTTTGAATATCGTTGATTTTTCTTCAAATGTCAGCAATTATTACATATAATTGCAGACTTTTATGCAATTATATGTAATAATTGCAGACTTCTCTGCTATTGTTCCATATAATTGCCGACTTTTCTTCAACTATTCAGTATACTTTCCATTTTCTATAATTATATGAAATGATTATCAATTTTTCTTCAAATGTAAGCAATTATTCCATATAATTACAGACTTTTATGCAATTATACCATATAATTGCAGATTTTATGCAATTATATGGAATAATTGTAGATTTTCGTGCAATTATTCTATATAAGTGCATACTTTATGCAACTATATTGAATAATTGCAGAAAACTCTGCAATTATTTCAAGTAATCGCAGAAAAGTGCAACTATACCATATAATTGCAAACTTTTCTGCAATTATTGCATATAATTGCTGAATTGTATGCAATCATACTATATAATTGCAGATTTTTCTACAATTATTACATATATTCGCTCAATTGTCTACGGTCATACCATATAATTGCAAAAAATTTGAGGTCCTATTCGGTTGCTCGGGCAGTTGAAGTCCTATTCGGTTGCTTAAGCGGGTGAAGTCCTGTTCGGTTGCTCAGACAGTGTAAACCTGTTCCTCCGGATTAAGTGAGGGTTGTTGTAGTTGAAATTACAGAAGAAGTCTGGGACTGGATGTAGAACGGGAAGTTCGAACTAGTATAAAAATTCCTGGTGTGCTTGTTTTATTTTACTTACTTACATTGCTATAGTAACTTAGTTTATTTCTACACTAGTTTAATATAATTCCATATAGCACGATCCGCACTGTCTTTTCATTTGGTATCAAAGCAATGTTTTCATCTAACCGCAACATAGTTATTTGATTCTTTGCTAATATGGATAATAACACTAGCGCTAGTTCTACAAGCACTAACACCAGTTTTATAGAAGGTCAACCCACTGCACGACCTCCATTTTTCAATGGTTTGAACTATAATTACCGGACTACTAGTATGAGAATCTATATGCAATCAAATAGCTCTGAATCATGGAATATCACACAAAATTAATGCACTCTTCCTACGGGAGAATACTCCACGTGGACAAACACAAAAAAATTAGATGCTACTGCCAATGCCAAAGCTATGAATATGTTATTTTGTGCACTAGATAGAAATGAATTTAATCGTATTAGCATGTGTCAAACAGCTTATGAAAATATGGAGAACGCTTAAAATCACTCAAGAAGGAACTAACAAAGTCAAATAAAGCAAAATCTCCATGCTTAAAAATCAGTTTCAAAATTTTAGAATGAAACAAGATGAATCCATCAATGATATGTACTCCAGATTTCAAGATATCTATCATTCACTATTAGGATTAGGAAAAAAGTACACTGACTTTGATATTGTATCAAAAATCCTAAACTCTTTAACGGATGAATGGGAAAGAAAAATCTTAGATATTGAAGAAGCTAATGACCTCTCTACCATGAAACCTGAAGAGTTAATAGAAAATCTAATGTCCTATGAAGTGAATTTGCAGGCAAAATGAGTACGAGCACAAGGCAAAAAGAACATAGCTTTCCATGCTGAAGAAGAAAAGGATGAAGATTCAGATGAAGAAGATCTAGATTTATTGCTAAAAAATTCAAAAAGTTCTTGAAATTCCGGAAAAACAACAGAAACAATGAAAAAAGGAACTTTCTAAGCAAATCATCATCTTCAGTTCTAGAAGGTTTTAATTGTCATAAGAAAGGTCATATGCAGAAAGAATGTTCAGAACTAAAGAAAAAAATACTTCAACAAATGCAGAAAAGATAAGAAAAGAAAGCATTTTCTGTTACATAGGATGATTCTGATACATCTTCATCAGACAGCAGTAGTGGCAGTGAAAACGAGCAAGCTAATGTTTGTTTTATGGCTACCGAAAACGAGGTTAGTAATTTTACCTTTGATGATATGATAGAAATAAATTTAGAGCTTGTTAACACTCTCTAAAAACTCAAAATAAAATATAAGGACACTCGTGAATATCAGAACAAAGCAGAATTCGAAAGAGATATGCTTAAAGATGAGAAGAAAATACTAGAGGATGAATTTGAAAAATTAGGAAGAAATATATTAATACCTTTTTAGAAACTGTTCATAAAAATAAAAATTACATTTTCAAATGGGATACTGAACGCTCTTGGGTTTGATTTCCTAAGACTTAACTCTTAGGACCCTATTAAAAAGGTGATACCAATGTTATATCATATTTTTTGTAGGTCTCACTCAAGAAAAGAGGAAAATAAATACTCGATAGTGGTTGCTCAAAACATATGATAGGAGACAAAGATATGCTATCAAACATTACTTTCTCAGATGGAGGCTCCGTCACATTTGGAGATAACTCCAAAGGCTATATCATTGGAAAAGGCGATGTGAGCAACAACGATATTTCAAATTTACCTTTTATTTCAAATGTTTTACTTGTCAAAAATTTAAAACAAAATTTACTTAATATCAGCCAATTATGTGACAAAGGATTCAAAATCATTTTTTTTGAAAAAAATGTAGTATTTTTGATCAAAATCAAAATCTTATCTTTGAAGGAAATAGAGACTGAAATATCTACGATCTAAATACGAAAATAAATCATAATTCAAAATAAATCATAATTCAGATATGTATTTAATAGCCAAAGAAAATGATCCTTGGTTATGGCACAAACGATTATGTGACATTAACTTCAAAGCTATAAACAAACTTTATAAAAATGATTTAGTAAAAGGTCTACCAAAAATGAATTTTAAAATTGATCATATTTGTGTTACATGTTAGTTAGGAAAATTAACTAAGTCATCTTTTAAATCTAAAAAGGTTATTTCAACTTTACAACCACTTGAATTACAATATATGGATTTATTTAGACCAACACAAGTACAATCCATTAATCACAGTAGATATGTGTTTGTAATTGTTGATGATTTGTCTAGATATACTTGGACTATTTTTATGAAAAATAAAAGTGGTACTTTTAATAATTTCAAAACTTTTGTCAAAAGAATTCAAAATTTTAAAGGATTAAAAATCAAAAACATAAGGAGTGATCATGGAGGTGAATTTGAAAATGAAGCATTTGAACATTTTTGTAAGAAGAAGGGAATATTCCATAATTTTTCGTTTCCTAGAACTCCACAACAAAATAGAGTTGTAGAACATAAAAATAAAACCCTACAAGAATGTGCAAGGACCTTGTAAATGGAAGTACGTTACCAAAACATTTCTGGGTTGAAGCAGTTGCAATAGCTTGTTATGTTTTGAATCGTGTTTCTATTAGACCACTAACTAAGAATACTCCTTACGAACTTTTTAATGGTCGAAAACTAAATATTTCTTATTTTAAAGTTTTCGGTTCAAAATGTTTTATTTTAAACACAAAAGATCGGCTTGGTAAATTCGATTCAAAATCCGATGAAGGAATCCTTGTAGGATATTCATATCGAAGCAAAGCCTATCGAGCTTATAATAGAAGAACCAATATCATCGAAGAAACACTTCATGTATCCTTCGATGAAAATTTTAATCAAAAACCAAGTATAAGAGATAACGAAGAATTCCCTGATAATATCACTAATACAGAAATTTCAAATTTAGAAAATAATGAAAACATGATTTACAATAACAATGAATTAAGATCTCCACCTAGATTATAAAGGGATCATCCTTCTATTAATGTCATTGGAGAACTCAATTCATCTGTTAGAACAAGAAGTCAATTAAATCAAATGGGTCTTGTAGCTTTCCTTTCTCATATTGAACCTAAAAATATTAAAGAAGCATCCACCGATGAAAATTGGTTAATTGCTATGCAAGAAGAGCTAAACCAATTCGAAGGAAATGACATTTGGATTTAGTTCCAAGGCCTAGTAATCAATCAGTTATTTGTACAAAGTGGGTCTTCAAAAATATAGCACATGAACAAGGAAATATTACTAGAAATAAAGCTAGATTAGTTGCACAAAGATATAATCAAGAAGAAGGGATTGACTATGAAGAAACGTTTGCTCCAGTTGCTAGAATAGAAGCAATACGAATCTTACTAGCCTACGCATGTTTTCATAACTTTAAATTATATCAACTGGATGTTAAATGTGCATTTTTAAATGGTTTTATAAAAGAAAAAGTTTATGTTGAACAATCTCTTTTATTCATACATGAACAATTTCCTGACCATGTCTATAAACTTAAAAAGGCCTTATACGGTCTGAAACAAGCACCCCGTGCTTGGCACGATCGTCTTAAAAGATATTTAATAGATTCCGGTTTTGAAATTGGGAAGGTTGATCAAACTCTTTTTATTAAAAGAAACAAACAAGATATTTTAATTGCTCAAGTATATGTTGATGATATTATTTTTGGATCTACAAATGAAAAACTATGTCAAGAATTTTCTAAAATAATGACCAAAGAATTTGAAATGTCACATAAGGGTGAATTAAATTATTTTCTTGGCTTACAAATAGAACAATTAGAAAATGGTATTTTTATAAATCAAGAAAAATATTGTAACAATCTAATTAAACACTTTGGTATGATAAAAACTTCTACCAAACCAACTCCTATGAGTACAACTATACATCTTGATAAAGATGAAAGTGGCAAAAGTATTGACCAAAAATTATATCGAAGTATGATTGGATCGTTACTATATTTAACAGCTAGTAGACCTGACATAATGATGAGTGTTTGTTTATGTGCATGATTTTAAGCAGATCCCAAAGAATCACATTTGCGAGCAGTGAAACGCATACTACGGTATCTTAATAAAACCAAGGACTTTGGATTATTCTATCCAAAGGAATGTACTTTTGAATTAGTATCCTATAGTGATGCTGATTTTGGAGGAAGCCGGACAGATAGAAAAAGTACAAGTGGGACTTGTCACTTCATTGGACGGTCTCTTGTATCTTGGTTTAGTAAGAAACAAAACTATGTGTCATTATCGACATGTGAAGCAGAGTATATTTCTGCAGCTTTGACATGTGCTCAAGTTATCTATATGCAACAAACACTACAAGATTTTGGTTTTAATTTATCTAAATCGACTATTTACTGTGATAGTTCTAATGCTATAAATTTATCTAAAAATCCTGTTAATCACTCACGAACAAAATATATTGACATTCGTCATCATTTTATTCGTGATAATATTGAAAAAGATTTAATAGATCTATAATTTGTGTCCTCTGACAAACAATTAGCAGATATCTTTACAAATCCATTAAATGAAAATACTTTCATCAATTTAAGATGAGAATTGGAATTATCCCTTTTAGAGATTAATAAGCTCACATATTTTTTAAGTATATGGTTTTTATATTTTTATATTCATAAAAAAAATTTAAAATAAAAACTAAAAAATATTTTTAGGGGTGTTTTCCAGCACTCGAACTCAGGATCTCATACTCGGCAGTCTTTTGCTCTACCACTTCACTCTTTATCTTTTTCTAAAACATAAGTTTGTTATTAAATTCTTATTTACCTTTCATTCTCTCCTCTTTTTCCTATAGCCATTATTCTCCTAACCATACAATATTTCTCTATTTTTATCTAGCTTCTAACTATATAATCTCTGTAATTCTTCATTCTTTGCACCGAAATTCATTCAAAATTTTTAAAATTTTCAAATATTTGTTTCAATATGTCATCTCAATACAACTCCGAATCATCTGAGATTTCTTATACTTCTCCTTCCTCGGGATCAGAAAATCTACCAACTCCTACACCAATCTATGAACCGGATCTGATTGTTCCACCCTCAACACATACAGGATATACTCCACCAACCAAAAGAACAAGACGGTCTCTCTTTTTTGGATCACCATCCGCAAAAGAGAAAATAGATGATATTCATCACTATCAGAGAGAAACATTAGAATTACAACGTGAATTATACTATAAACAAAAAGTTAAGGGAAGCGACTTAGCTTTTTGGAACAAGTCACGTTATAGTTCTATGTTCTTCATCAAAAGACACAGTTCACCAAGCGTCTACAGTTCGTTCTCCAATTCGTCGCAATCCTTGGAAACCATCACCACAATTCGTCGCAATCCTTGGAAACCATCACCATAACGTCCACCGGCATCACCAAATTTTTGGGAACGTGACAACAGATGGTCTCCACTTCAACCATTTATAGAGAATACTAAAGTTGAAGAAGAGCCATATCATACTCCATCTTCTTCTTCAAAATCTCTTTAATTATTTCTTGTTGTTTATATACTATTGTTAATTTGTTATTTCATTATGTTTATTCTAAACTTGTATCATTTAAAATTATTTGATAATATATATAATTTTCTATTCTCAAAACGCTAATATGTGCCTCTGAGGAAAATTTAAACGGCTGTTTTATTTGAAATAGACGTCTGAATATTCATAGTAGAAAATTTTTTGCCCCAGGTTCAGACGTCTAAATCAAATATAACAGACATCTGAATAAGGTCAATTTTGAATTGTTTCCTCGCGGTTGTATCTCAACCCAATTCAGATGTCTGAATCAAATGATTCAGACGGCTAAATTTTTCTGAGCCTATTTATTAACCTTTCTTCTTTATTTCCTTCCACTTATACCCCTATCTTTTCACCCACTATATATTGCCTTTTTCACTTCATTCCCAATTACTTCAGAACCCTAGCCCCCATTTTCATCCCTCTCAAAGCTTTTACCTTTCCTCTAACTATCCAATGGCACCAAGATAAAAAAGAACTAGAGAATAAACTTCCGGACCATCCGAAGACCAAATCCGGCAATGGCTATGGAACTATGTTGCTATTTATTGGTTTAATTCTATGAAGAATTCCAACATCTTCGAAGGAGCATTTATGAAATTCCCGGATTTCGTAGCATATCGTGTTAGAGAGTTAGCGGAACAATTCCACTTCGATAGCTTGATTGGGTATACTCCTAACAATGTTAAGATCAATCATCTTATGATTAAACTTTTTCTTGCAAACTTAAATTTGGATCATCATAATCCCTAAAACCAACAAGATTGTGTTTGGTCGATAGTTTTTGGCATAAGAATCTTCTTACCTTTACAAAGACTAGGTCATATTTTAAATAGCCCTTATCAAGGAAATGATATTAATGAAATTGAAGTTGATATGGATCATCGGGACGAAGTTTCACATCAATTTTTGTCCGATCAACTTACAAATTTGGGCAATTTAAAATCTACCTTGTTAAGGCCACAATCTAGGCTCATTCACCGTGCACTAATTAGTTCTCTCCAACCAAGGACGGGGAGTTATGAAAAAGTGTATAAAGAAAACTTCCAAGCCCTTTATTCTATCTACTCCAATCAACAAGTGAATTGGGGAAAAATTATTTGGATGAATTTCAAGACATCACAATATGGAGAAAATATAGAACCATTCATTATGGTGCTTATATTATGCGCATCCTCCTAAATGTCGGTGTACCAATGCTCGACTTTGATTTTATGACTATTAGTGAGTTAGGCGCTAAAACTCTAGGATTGACGGGTCTTCCACCGCGGCCTCCTCCTCAACAAATTATTTTCTTCCATCAATGATCGCAAAATGTTCAACAAGGTGTTCCCTGACCTCGAGACACTAGTATTGCCTCTTCTTCTCATACTCAACATGAAGAAGAAGAGAAGGACGATGACACCATCCAAGAAATTAGCCTGGAAACTTCTTCAAGACAAGCCATCGTCACTCTCTCCCGAAATCAATCAAAGATTCATCGGGAAATTAAGGCACTTGAGAAGAAGGCGGAAAGAAAGTTCAACTCTATCAAAGGCTTTCTCAATAAAATATGGGAACGAATTTCTTGTTTCGGTTCTTCTTCCGCTCAAGCTTACAACCCTTCCCCATTTGAGTGATCTTCCTCAAGCTCGAGTTCTAATCATAATGATCCGTCTCTTTCAAGCCAATTTTAATTATATTTTTCTATTTTTATCTTATGTTTAATTTGCTTATGTTTTAACTTTGCTTGTCTAGTTGTATGAGAAATTTCTGAACTATTATCTCTTCATGTATTAACTACTCTAATTGCCTTAATGAGATGAACTATCTATTATTATCTATGCTCTTTCTTTTTGTCGATGACAAAGGGGGAGAAATATAAAATTGCGCATATTGATAAGTTTTAGATTGTGCGTATTGACAGGGGGAGAAACAATACTTTAAATATTTATTATTGATTATATAGTTGTCATCATCAAAAAGGGGGAGGATGTTGGAATCTCAATTTTGATTGTGTCAACCTATATAAAATATTATGTGTATACTAACCATTTGCAGGAGATTTATTGCAGATTCCTTTTCGGATGCTTAAAGCTGAGTATTGTGTGTCTAGAGTCCGTACTTTACTTAGAAATTTGTTAAAATCTTTCCTGAAATGATCTATATATATATATATATATAAATATATGCACACACATCACATACATGCACAAAAGTCCAAACTCAGACGTCTGAAGCCATTCATTCAGACGTCTGAATGCTGAAACCTGAATATTATTTCACAATATTCAGACGTCTGAATGATAATTTTCAAACATCTGAATATAGTCAAATTTTGCCTAAAAGCTTGCTGTTTGCATTTCAATCAAATTCAGAAGTCTGAAATTTTTAATTCAGACATCTGAATATTTCCAACTGCTATTTTCTTGAAAAGACACTTCTCTTTACTAAAGAGAAACATTTTTAAAATCAATAGTTGCACCTGTTATTTTCAATATAACTTTTCATATATAGTTTCAACTCTTTATATACTATAAATAGATTATAGATTTCAATAAACAATTCACCGAATTTACTTTTAGCATTCTTGAATTCTCATCTATTCTCAAGCTTTCAAATTGCACTCAAATTGCTTACATATTTTGATCATTAATCACTTTATCTTCCATAATTCTCAAAGCACATCACACTATATATCATAAAGGAGAAGATTATAGGAAGATTGTACTCAATTGACTTATCAGTGTTATTTAAGAACACATTACAGTCAGATACATTTGTTATTTGTAAAAGAAGTCCTGTTCGGTTGCTCAGGCAGTTGAAGTCCTATTCGGTTGCTTAGACGGGTGAAGTCCTATTCCGTTGCTCAGGCAGTGTAAACCTGTTCCTTCGGGTTAAATGAGGGTTGTTGTAGTTGAAATTCCAGAAGGATTTTGGGACTGGACGTAGAACGAGAAGTTCGAACCAGTATAAAAATTCCTGGTGTGCTTGTTTTATTTTACTTATTTACATTGCTACTGTAACTTAGTTTATTCTGCACTAGTTTAATATAATTCCATATAGCATGATCCGCACTATCTTTTCACAAAGGAAGGAAATGAAAACACACAAAGTGAAGTCAACAATTATCTGAATTAGGTAGGTAAACAAATATATGGTGGTATATTCATTGTTACAATATCTTTTCTCCGTAGAATTCTTCAAGTTTGAATACCAAATTCCACTTGGTTAGCATGAAGTAATCATACCTATAGTAAAAGCAATAAAAAGAAGTAAAACAAATGAATGTTATGTGTGTATAAGCATGTATACATCCAAAATCATGTGAATGGCTATTTAAAAACTACATCCAGAATTAAGCACTAGCAAATCTACTAATATATTTTGAAAAGGATTATGGATCATAAAATATAGAATATTGAACAATCTAACTACTTATATAAAATGTTAGTATAAAATCAAAGTGGTAAAGTAAGCGACACTAGAAATTTTTATACTGGTTCGAACTTTCACGTTCTACATCCAGTCCCATACTTCTTTTGGAATTCAACTATCAACCCTCTCTTAACCTGAGGTATATGTATTACACCGTCTGAGCAACCAAACAAGACTTCAACCGTCTAATCAACTGAGTAGGACTTTTACCCGCCTGAGCAACCGAACATGACTTCAATTATAAAGAGATATCTAACCGATTGTGCTCTTTGAATAGCACAGATAAGTCTTTAGAGTGCACCCTTCCTATAATCCTCTCATTTTGTGGTATATCGTGTATTTCGTAAAGAAAGGAAGTTTATTTAATCACAAGAGTAGTAAACTCGAATGTACAAGTGACCATAATAGAGTTTCTATTTGTAGAATGCTTTAGAGTTGAAATAGCAAGAATATATAGAATTAAGAATAAGAAAATTAATATCTTGGACGTTGGATTTCTTTGCTATTTATAGAAATTGAAAGGTAGTATACATTCATGAATAGCAACCATAAGAGATATAAAAGAAATCTTTCGAATTAAGAGTTGTTACTATTCACTGAAAAGAAGCACCCTTTCAAAAATTAGTTGTTATGAAGCTTCAACCGTCTGAATTAAATATTTTAGCTAGCTGAATCGAGTAAAATTAAAACAGCAAGAAATTAGTGAAAAATAGAGACAATTTAGCCATTTGAATATTATAAGTCAACCGGTCGAATGTTCATATATATATTTGTCCATGTACAACATTCGGTCGGTTGAAAGGGATCATTCAGCTGGCTGAATGCAATGTTTTTGTGCATTTCTTTTGATTTGTCAGAACTTCTGCTCTGGGTGTATGTGTATATCACTTCAAAGAGATTTTAACATTTATCTACGTCTTGACTCAGACTCTATACCTAACAATGCATTGTAGCAACATTCTGCAATCTGGTCTTCGTATGTTTTTTATTATCTTCTCCTACAAACTTGGTTAGTTCATATAATATTTACTTATATAGTTGTCACAATCAAAACATCAAAATTCATGGTTCTAACATTCTCCCCCTTTTTTATGATGACAACCATGTAAGTTTTAAATATATAGATTAATTTTTCCTCCCCGACTGGATACTCCCCCTATCAATCTTTTCCCCCTCTCTATCATCGACAAAAAGGAAAACAACTAGTTGATAAGAAATTAAATAGGTAGGCATTTCACATAGGCATAGAGAAGTTTGCATATAGACATTGCACTTAGAAAATGATAGTATTGACTTAAGAAAATATCACAAACACGTAAGCATCACAAAGTTTCAAGAGGTCATGTTAGAAAATAAGATAAACATTCTTTAACCATACATAAAATATACACAAAATATATTATCACGAATTAAAATATCATAGGAGCACAACAAGTAGTACATAAATTTGTGCTTTAAACAAAATAGTCATAACAACAAGTAGTACATAAATTTAAAAATATACCAAATCAAGCTTCGCTACCTACTTCCTTTTCAACTTCTGCTCCTCCGAGGATGTCCAAGTGAACGGTGCCGGATTTTCAAGAATACCGGTTAAGTGGATCCGAAGTAAGACATTTTTTCCCAAAATTTATTTAAAAAACCTTTTATGGAGTTTCGCTTTTTGTTTGTCTTGGAAATGTTTTTCTCAACATTAGCTAAACGATGATGGAGTTTGCTTCGATTTCGGGATACTGTGACAAGAGCTTGTTTAGGAGGCACGTCAATATATAATTCATGAATTTCATCTTCTTCTTGTTGCAGTTGTTGAGAAGAAGAGACAGTATTCGTGTCTCGAGGTTGCGGAATGCCTTAACTGCGATTGGCAATCCATTCTTGAAACTAATAATTTGTTGACTTTCGATACGCTTAGGAAGACCCATAAGACTAAGAGAATCGGCCAAAGTAACTCCAAAGTTTTGTAATATCTGCATTATATAAGCTTCATAATGAATGGTTTTATAGCTTCTCCAATGATTGACACAAAAAAATTCATCCAATAGAATTTTGCCCTAGTTAACTTACTGTAACGACCCGTGTAAATTCGATGTTTAAAATGAATTAAATTATAGGATTTCTAATTTAAATTTAGGAAGAAACAGAAATCTTATTTGTTTACATGAAAGAGAATGTTGAAATTTGTTGGATCAAGGGTAATTAAATTTTTAAAAATTTAATTTTATATTTCAATTGATTGGAATAGTGAAAATTTGGAAATAGATTCAAGTTTATGTAAGACAATGAATTGCAGTAACTAAAGTTAATACATCAATGGATTAAATGGAATAATTAATTGGAGTTAAGATCTAAATATGTATGTGAGCATTCATTGATATTGGAACATAAAAGGGTAAATTTATAGTATAAAATGTAGACATCACCTTTAAGATGATGGGTTTATAATTGATGCATAATAGGGAAATCAAATGAATGGGTTTAATTGAATAACAATTAGCAATTAATGAATGAAGAGAAATTTTAAGGGCGTAATTGTTTTCGTTAAATTAATTTTGGTAACAAATTGTATTGAATATAGATTCAACGTTGTGTGATGTATTTAAGTAATAATTGGAGAACAATGTAAATTATATCCGTGATTGGTCAATTCAATTAAACAACAAGATTTTTAAATAAATAAACGTTTTTATTTAGGTTTCAATTTGTTAATTTATGAAGTTTAATGGGAAATCAATTGCAATAAATTGCCCTAATTTATGCAGTTAGAGGAGATTTAGATTTGCATTATAGATGGAAGTATAATCTAAATTGATAGGTAACAAACTTAAGAATAAAATTTAGAGCTAATAGGTGGCAAATTTATATAGTTGTTTATTTACGTAATGTGTACGTAAGCTTTGGTAAACCGATTTCTGTCGATCCAAATCTAACGATTTGTTAATATAGATTTAAGTATAGGAGCAGTATTTATTAATTGAATTGAAGTATTGCAAAATAAATGAAATTCAACGTTTAATATTACATTATTGTAAGTAAGATAATATGTGTAAGTATTGTTAAGGTTATTCATATTTGACAAATTTATTAAGTTATAAGGATTGATATATAAATTAATGTTAGTTTAGGATATCGTTACTTAGTGATTTATTATAGAGTAACGGGAGTGTGAACGTAAAATAATAAAAGCATAGATTTATGGTAGGACATAATTTATGATTTTGGGAATTTAAATCCAAAGATTTATTTATTTGAGGAAATAATATGTATTAAATCTCAACTTGATATAATCAATGCAAATTTAGTAATTAAAGATAAATTGCAAGTTGGTAATTTAGGATGTTTGTGAGTAAATTTGCAGGTAAGATAATTTTTAAAGTTTTACCCATTCATATAATTTATTTAAATATATATAAATCAAATGGCAACATTGTGTTAATAATAGTCGTAAGTGAATTTGAATGCTAAAGGGGTAACAATCGTTTTAGGTTAACCGTTTATTTAATATATTAAGTCTAGACTGGTAATCGATTGAAATAAAAAAAAATTGTTTTTTTAATGTGACTTAGTTAATAAAGAGGAATTTATATGAAATGAAGCATGCATGAGAAATGCATTGTAATTCAATGTTATGTTTACCCATTAAATGTATACTAGGTTAAGTATCAAATAGAGGGAAAGAAAAGTAAATATTGAATTGATTGATGAATAAGTATTCATTGGATAGAAATTTAATGTAAAGTGATATTAATTGTATAAAATCTATCTAAGATAATGAATTGCAATAAATTGTGGGTTGATAATAAGGTGTGAATGGAAATTTGATTTGTTATATTAAATGAATGGATTCAAATTTATTGGGAAAGGTAAATGGATATTTGGTAATAAATATAAACGGACTTCAATAGTGAATTTAGTTAATTTGAATATATAATAAATAATGATTTAACGGAAACCTATACTCTGTATATATCTATAATATTTGAGTGGAAATAATATATACTTACAAATGTGGGATTTACAGTCTTACAACAATTATTAGGAGTGATATAATTAGTTCATTCAATTAAATTTGAAAACATTGCAATAGATGTAAATTAAGGGTTGTGTTAAATAAAGTAATAAATGGTAAATAACGTAAATGTCTTCATAGTATGGTGATTTGTAATTATTACGTTAATTTAAATTATCGTTAAGCGCGTTTGTTTATCAGATCCATCTACTCTAATTCTAACCTATCTATATAAACCCAATTATAAACCCTAGGCTCCATCTATTCTCTTTTATTTGTGCGTTCATTTTCTTCAATTCTTTCTCTTCCTAAATGGATGCAAATTTCAGATCCAATTCTATTCAAAAATCAAAAAAAAAAGTTCAAATTTCTCAGAAAAAAAGAAAAAAAATTATGTTGTAGTTTTCATCTACGGATCTAAGCGCAGTCTCTGTTTTTGCAATAGTCGCTTGAGACAACTAGAAATCACGGTCAAACGTGTAAAATTCGAAACCCAAAAGGTTGAATTGGGGCTTTTTGATTTCTTCATCTATTTGCGAAATTGGAACATGGGTTTGGTGAGATTAGTCACTAGGGGTGCGCAGAGCTGACGTGGCAAGTGGTAATAGGTAGGTTTATTTTGTTTGAATTTAATTTAATTTTGATTTTTCAAACGCGTTAATACATTTAACTTGCACATACGAACTCCGTTTCACGCGCGATTTTTTTTGTTAGGATCGTAATTAAATTCCAGATCTTTTGATGCTGGTTTGGACAAATTTGGAGACCGTCAAATTTTTGGGTTTAAATCGGATTTAAATTCGATTTAAATTCAAAAGGTGAGTGTTTTAACCCACTCACAATTTCTAGAATTTCTTGTGTTTGTTAAATTAATTTAGATATGGGTAGAAACTTTTTTTATGACTGTTTGGCATGTTTTATTCACTATTTCTGTTTAAATGCATTTATTTAATATAACTGTAAATTTATTTATTTATTGTATATAAATTTGACAGTTATAATTTATTTATTTCATATTAACTGCAAGGCATAGTTATGTTAAATTTTATTTCATATTAACTGCCAGTTAAGTTTACGTTTATTTTTGCATATAAACTGCCAATTAACAGTTATTAAATTTATTTTGAGTATAAACTGATAATTGATACGATTATTTATCACCTGTTATATATTGATGATTGTTTGAAATTGGATGATGACTGTGATAAATGGATGTATGATTTGATGGATGAATGGATGATTTATTTTATTAATTGCAAGTTGCTATGCATTTCATTCATTTAGGATTGCGGTTTGAAATGATATACAACCGCATTTTATTTTAAATTGCGGATTGAAATGATAAACATCTGTATCACTTGACCATAGGGTAGAAAATTTTATACAGGCACCGTGGTATATATATATAATATATTTTGGAATGTTTTATGGTCTTGTAAAGCTATATATATATATATGGTTTATGGGATATTGAATTAGTTATTTATATATATATATATAGTAATTTTGGGGTTTAAGCTTTGTATAAATTTGATTTGAAGTATAAAATAAAGTTTGATTTTTAAGATCAAATACGATTAAGCATTTATTTAAAATCTAATTTCTGGAGTTTTTATGACTTAAATGAGAATAAGATTTGGAAGATGAATATTAAGTTAAATTGAAATTTAATAAAAATTAATTTTTTTAAAGGATATGATTTTTATAACTTGATTGTGTAAAGTGATTTAAATGAATATCAGGTTGATTTAAATGAATATATCAAGTTTAATAAATTGAAAGATTTTCCAATTACGTGAAGTTAAATGTTTTACTTAAATTATATTGAATTCATTAAGTAAACATTTCAAGTCTGAATAATAAGTAATTGAATTTGATATATATGGGTTTGTCAAATGAGTTTGTTTTTGAAATGGTGAAATATTTAAAGCTTTGAAACATAAGAATTGAAATGGTATTTGGTAGTTTAAATCGATATTTGAAATTGATTTGTGAAATCTAAAGAAGTTATTTTGGTTTATAAAGGAAATTTAATATTTAACCATTTGAGAAATGGAACTTGTTTCAAAGTTATGATTTTCAAGATAGTATAATTTGAAAATATTATATTCAAGAGTTTTGATTTCTAAATATTTTACTTTGAAAATCCTATGATTTTGGAAAAGAATATATTGGAAAATAAAGATGATATCATATTGTTTTGGGTTTTAAAAGGAAATGATATCATATTATATGGTTTTGAAATGGATATTTTATTTTGGTTTTAAAAGAATAATTATTTTTAAATGACCGCGGTGTTATAATAACGATTGGTTGGCAAAGAGACCGGGATCGGATATGGACATACTCTCTGTCGATACCGAAAACCACTTTGACTAACCGTGTACGCGGTGGAGATTCCAGAATGAAGTAGGTTGGTGGCGGCGTTTCCTGTAAGGTAAATATGTGGACCCGACTCCCGTGAGTTGGCATAAGGTGGCTAAAACAGGAGCGATTCTCGGGCCAATGAGGTCATTCCTCTGATCGGACACTCCTCTTCGATATTATACTTTGACTTTGGATTGATTCAGTGGCCACTTTTATTTTTGTTTTGGGGGAGTTTGTTCGAGGTGGGCGGTAGCTGCGCGCTGCGCGTTTCCACCAGCCCGGATAGCAATTGGTATATCTACCCTGGCATTGCCTAGTTGTGCCATGTCACCTACCCTATCGCGCCTTGTACGAGTTTGGATTTCTCCCGTAGCCCGTGTGGTATCCTCTGGTGGCTTCCCGATCAGGAGGGACCATGATATTGGATGGACTACTGGGACTATTACGTGTTAAGGTGGAAAATGTAAAGCCTTAACGCTATTTAAAAGTAAGTTTATTTTACAAATAGACATTATTATAATAGCGCAATATACTACATAGTAAATAGTTTAACGGATCCTTAGGAGATGTAAATCCCGAGCATCTCTTGAGTTACTACACTCATATTTATTTCTGTTAATTTAACTCACATAAGATCTTTTAGTTCTGACTCGAGTGTTTTTGTCTTTTCAAATTCGCTCGGGTCAGTCCGAGCGTTTCAGGATTGGAAGATTTAGCTCTAGAGGACGAAGACGAAGATTTATATTATTATTATTTATACTAGTGCACTACACACTATTCCGCTGCATTGTTATTGGTATGTGTAACTCTGATATGTATTATATAAATGGTTTTGTAAATAGATTTATAAACTGTATATTTGATTATTATATTTTATCCTTCCGCTGTGAGATTCTGTTTAGTTTTTTTTTTCTTCTCTATTTTTTTTCTTATTTACCCCATAACAATCCACCCTTCCGTATGGTTTGAATTGGCACGTGTGTCGATTTAAAGTGTGCGAAAAAGCGGGACGTTGCATTTGGTATCAGAGCTTTGGTTTAGCGATAAACCTTAGCTTTGTGGGGTTTGACTCTTTACTAATAGGGTAGTAATACCCTATGGGAGTCGCTGAGTGTATATATATGAGAGAGCATATTTGTTAGTGTTATAAAAGGTTTTAATATTGTGTTAATTTGTTCCGTTTGGTATTTATAAATTTTGGTTGGTGCATGGGACGCTGTGACATCAATAGGAATTTCTAAACACTTAATAGGACAGACCGACATAATATTTGTTATTAATATAGGTGAATGAAATAATTTTGCCTATTTTATTTTCTATATATAAAAATATTTTATAAAGATATATTTGGCTGCAATAGATTGGTTGTTAGGTATTAAAGTGTATAATAATAATAGAAATAAGATTGAAAAATAAGATGAATGAAATTTGGAAATTTAGAACTTAAGTTCCGGGGTTTTGAAATTTCTTTCGAATAAATTTTGGAATATAATAATATTGCTTATAAGCATTTTCTGATATAAATATTTCAATATAATTCGGAAGAATTGTTTTAAAGAAGATTTTGAAGAAAAAGTTCTGTACTTTCCTCTTTGTCGTTGGAAAATAATTTCGGTGATGGCGGCCGCATCATCGACTTTCATTTTCGAGTTTCGAAAGGGAAAGGCCACTGTAGTAAATTCTACTACAGATTCATTTTTAAAATATCTAAATTTTAAATTGTTTTAAAATAATTAGAGATATATAAGTTGTAAGAATATATTTATCTATTATTTTAAAATAAAGTGAAAATTTAACCCGGTATTAAATTCTTAAATTTCCATTAATTAATTGTTTCAATTATTGTAGTGAATCGAAACATAGGTAATTAATAAATTAAAACCTCTAAAGGAAATAAGAGATTTAATGATAGGTTAAAAATGGTCTTAAATGAAAGTTGAAATTATAACTTATGAAATAAAGAATATTATTATTAAAAGTTAAATTTACCATAGGAAATGAGAAACTTGTATAACTTTCAAGTATATTCTTTAAAAACATATATAACTTACCAAATATTAAAAGTTGAAATGTTTAATAGGGAATGTAATGAAATTGTAGAAGTAAAAGTAGGTAATGAAGTATTCAATGAATTTGCTATTATAAATGAGAATTTAATGTTTAAACTTAAGTATTAATCGAAATTTTACCAAGTAAATATAATTAAAGGTAAGTATGACAAATGGATGATTTAATCTTAAGTAATTAAAGGGTAACTAAATGAGTTCATGCGATAATAAATAAATGAATAATTATAGTGAAAAAGGGGGGAAACTGGCATGACCTTATTTAATGGAATTGAGAAATTTTAAGTAAAAAGAAAAATAAATGACTGCAAAACGTTAGTGAATGAATTAATAAAATCCTTTACTTATGAGAATGGATATTATAAGGTTAAGAATTTAAGTGTAATTTAAAAAGGGTTACTATAATTAATTATAATAGAAATGTAAGCATTAAATAAATGATTGAAATTGAGAAGTGCATTAAATATAATACAAATAAAAGAAACTTGCATGACCCGAATAAATGAAAATGAATAACTGTAAGTAATAAGTAGAAATAAAGGAAACAACCACGGAATGAGAAAATAAAATTTAAAGTTTGTTAGAAATAAATATAAATTATAAAAGGAAAATTTATGTGGTTTAAATAAAAAGAGAAAATCAAATAACAAAGGTATGAGATGAAATTATTAATAAGTTAAGTTGATTGTTGTTTGAATTTGTTGTTGATGGTTGTTTGGGCAAGGATGCTTTAAAATTTGATTTGGGGTGAATGAATAATCTATTTGGTTTTATCTAAGACTGTTGAGTAAATGATGCGCTAATAGTTATTCTT
The DNA here is from genome assembly GCA_030765085.1 of Allium cepa. Lineage (NCBI taxonomy): Eukaryota > Viridiplantae > Streptophyta > Magnoliopsida > Asparagales > Amaryllidaceae > Allium > Allium cepa. Next base: position 728,333,552 of record CM060932.1, on the reverse strand, counting down.
CATTCCGAACAATTTAAAAGTTTTGAACCCGAACAACTATTTGTTTGTTTGATTTAATGGTTGTTTTGTATGTATGTGTATGCTGTTTGTTGAACTGATGGTTGTTGTGTTGATTTGTTGTTAGGATTGAAACCACTTAAATATTTCACTTTATATAAATTGTAACCCTTTGGATTATATAAGAAATTGCAGTATCTTAGAAATATTTTGAAAATGTTTTTCCAAACTTTAATAATCTAAATATAAAGGATTAAATATTTATAAATTAGGATATCTTATTTAAAGTAATTAATTTTGTAAATTTAATTGTTTATAAGTTAAATATTTTGAATAAGATGTATTGTATTTAATTCTTCTTTTCCTTCTTTTCCTTTTCGCGGACGAAAAGTTTTGAGTGGGAGAGATTGTAACGACCCGTGTAAATTCGATGTTTAAAATGAATTAAATTATAGGATTTCTAATTTAAATTTAGGAAGAAACAGAAATCTTATTTGTTTACATGAAAGAGAATGTTGAAATTTGTTGGATCAAGGGTAATTAAATTTTTAAAAATTTAATTTTATATTTCAATTGATTGGAATAGTGAAAATTTGGAAATAGATTCAAATTTATGTAAGACAATGAATTGCAGTAACTAAAGTTAATAAATCAATGGATTAAATGGAATAATTAATTGGAGTTAAGATCTAAATTTGTATGTGAGCATTCATTGATATTGGAATATAAAAGGGTAAATTTATAGAATAAAATGTATACATTACCTTTAAGATGATGGGTTTATAATTGATGCATAATAGGGAAATCAAATGAATGGGTTTAATTGAATAACAATTAGCAATTAATGAATGAAGAGAAATTTTAAGGGCGTAATTGTTTTCGTTAAATTAATTTTGGTAACAAATTGTATTGAATATAGATTTAACGTTGTGTGATGTATTTAAGTAATAATTGGAGAACAATGTAAATTATATCCGTGATTGGTCAATTCAATTAAACAACAAGATTTTTAAATAAATAAACGTTTTTATTTAGGTTTCAATTTGTTAATTTATGAAGTTTAATGGGAAATCAATTGCAATAAATTGCCCTAATTTATGCAGTTAGAGGAGATTTAGATTTGCATTATAGATGGAAGTATAATCTAAATTGATAGGTAACAAACTTAAGAATAAAATTTAGAGCTAATAGGTGGAAAATTTACATAGTTGTTTATTTACGTAATGTGTACGTAAGCTTTGGTAAACCGATTTCTATCGATCCAAATCTAACGATTTCTTAATATGGATTTAAGTATAGGAGCAGTATTTATTAATTGAATTGAAATATTGCAAAATAAATAAAATTCAACGTTTAATATTACATTATTGTAAGTAAGATAATATGTGTAAGTATTGTTAAGGTTATTCATATTTGACAAATTTATTAAGTTATAAGGATTGATATATAAATTAATGTTAGTTTAGGATATCGTTACATAGTGATTTATTATAGAGTAACGGGAGTGTGAACGTAAAATAATAAAAGCATAGATTTATGGTAGGACATAATTTATGATTTTGGGAATTTAAATCCAAAGATTTATTTATTTGAGGAAATAATACGTATTAAATCTCAACTTGATATAATCAATGCAAATTTAGTAATTAAAGATAAATTGCAAGTTGGTAATTTAGGATGTTTGTGAGTAAATTTGCAGGTAAGATAATTTTTAAAGTTTTATCCATTCATATAATTTATTTAAATATATATAAATCAAATGGCAACATTGTGTTAATAATAGTCGTAAGTGAATTTGAATGCTAAAGGGGTAACAATCGTTTTAGGTTAACCGTTTATTTAATATATTAAGTCTAGACTGGTAATCGATTGAAATAAAAAAAATATTTTGTTTTTTTAATGTGACTTAGTTAATAAAGAGGAATTTATATGAAATGAAGCATGCATGAGACATGCATTATAATTCAATGTTATGTTTACCCATTAAATGTATACTAGGTTAAGTATCAAATAGAGGGAAAGAAAAGTAAATATTGAATTGATTGATGAATAAGTATTCATTGGATAGAAATTTAATGTAAAGTGATATTAATTGTATAAAATCTATCTAAGATAATGAATTGCAATAAATTGTGGGTTGATAATAAGGTGTGAATGGAAATTTGATTTGTTATATTAAATGAATGGATTCAAATTTATTGGGAAAGGTAAATGGATATTTGGTAATAAATATAAACGGACTTCAATAGTGAATTTAGTTAATTTGAATATATAATAAATAATGATTTAACGGAAACCTATACTCTGTATATATCTATAATATTTGAGTGGAAATAATATATACTTACAAATGTGGGATTTAGAGTCTTACAACAATTATTAGGAGTGATATAATTAGTTCATTCAATTAAATTTGAAAACATTGCAATAGATGTAAATTAAGGGTTGTGTTAAATAAAGTAATAAATGGTAAATAACGTAAATGTCTTCATAGTATGGTGATTTGTAATTATTACGTTAATTTAAATTATCATTAAGCGCGTTTGTTTATCAGATCCAACTACTCTAATTCTAACCTATCTATATAAACCCAATTATAAACCCTAGGCTCCATCTATTCTCTTTTATTTGTGCGTTCATTTTCTTCAATTCTTTCTCTTCCTAAATGGATGCAAATTTTAGATCCAATTCTATTCAAAAATCAAAAAAAAAGTTCAAAGTTCTCAGAAAAAAAGAAAAAAAATTATGTTGTAGTTTTCATCTACGGATCTAAGCGCAGTCTCTGTTTTTGCAATAGTCGCTTGAGACAACTAGAAATCACGGTCAAACGTGTAAAATTCGAAACCCAAAATTTGAATTGGGGCTTTTTGATTTCTTCATCTATTTGCGAAATTGGAACATGGGTTTGGTGAGATTAGTCACTAGGGGTGCGCAGAGCTAACGTGGCAAGTGGTAATAGGTAGGTTTATTTTGTTTGAATTTAATTTAATTTTGATTTTTCAAACGCGTTAATACATTTAACTTGCACATACGAACTCCGTTTCACGCGCGATTTTTTTTGTTAGGATCGTAATTAAATTCCAGATCTTTTGATGCTGGTTTGGACAAATTTGGAGACCGTCAAATTTTTTGGGTTTAAATCGGATTTAAATTCGATTTAAATTCAAAAGGTGAGTGTTTTAACCCACTCACAATTTCTAAAATTTCTTGTGTTTGTTAAATTAATTTAGATATGGGTAGAAATTTTTTATGACTGTTTGGCATGTTTTATTCACTATTTCTGTTTAAACGCATTTATTTAATATAACTGTAAATTTATTTATTTATTGCATATAAATTTGACAGTTATAATTTATTTATTTCATATTAACTGCAAGGCATAGTTATGTTAAATTTTATTTCATATTAACTGCCAGTTAAGTTTACGTTTATTTTTGCATATAAACTGCCAATTAACAGTTATTAAATTTATTTTGAGTATAAACTGATAATTGATACCATTATTTATCACCTGTTATATATTGATGATTGTTTGAAATTGGATGATGACTGTGATAAATGGATGTATGATTTGATGGATGAATGGATGATTTATTTTATTAATTGCAAGTTGCAATGCATTTCATTCATTCGGGATTGCGGTTTGAAATGATATACAACCGCATTTTATTTTAAATTGCGGATTGAAATGATAAACATCCGTATCACTTGACCATAGGGTAGAAAATTTTATACAAGCACTGCGGTATATATATATATATAATATATTTTGGAATGTTTTATGGTTTTGTAAAGCTATATATATATGGTTTATGGGATATTGAATTAGTTATTTATATATATATATATATAGTAATTTTGGGGTTTAAGCTTTGTATAAATTTGATTTGAAGTATAAAATAAAGTTTGATTTTTAAGATCAAATACGATTAAGCATTTATTTAAAATCTAATTTCTGGAGTTTTTATGACTTAAATGAGAATATGATTTGGAAGATGAATATTAAGTTAAATTGAAATTTAATAAAAATTAATTTTTTTAAAGGATATGATTTTTATAACTTGATTGTGTAAAGTGATTTAAATGAATATCAGGTTGATTTAAATGAATATATCAAGTTTAATAAATTGAAAGATTTTCCAATTATGTGAAGTTAAAGGTTTTACTTAAATTATATTGAATTCATTAAGTAAACATTTCAAGTCTGAATAATAAGTAATTGAATTTGATATATATGGGTTTGTCAAATGAGTTTGTTTTTGAAATGGTGAAATATTTAAAGCTTTGAAACAGAAGAATTGAAATGGTATTTGGTAGTTTAAATCGATATTTGAAATTGATTTGTGAAATCTAAAGAAGTTATTTTGGTTTATAAAGGAAATTTAATATTTAACCATTTGAGAAATGGAACTTGTTTCAAAGTTATGATTTTCAAGATAGTATAATTTGAAAATATTATATTCAAGAGTTTTGATTTCTAAATATTTTACTTTGGAAATCCTATGATTTTGGAAAAGAATATATTGGAAAATAAAGATGATATCATATTGTTTTGGGTTTTAAAAGGAAATGATAACATATTATATGGTTTTGAAATGGATATTTTATTTTGGTTTTAAAAGAATAATTATTTTTAAATGACCGCGGTGTTATAATAACGATTGGTTGGCAAAGAGACCGGGATCGGATATGGACATACTCTCTGTCGATACCGAAAACCACTTTGACTAACCGTGTACGCGGTGGAGATTCCAGAATGAAGTAGGTTGGTGGCGGCGTTTCCTATAAGGTAAATACATGGACCCGACTCCCGTGAGTTGGCATAAGGTGGCTAAAATAGGAGCGATTCTCGGGCCAATGAGGTCATTCCTCTGATCGGACACTCCTCTTCGATATTATACTTTGACTTTGGATTGATTCAGTGGCCACTTTTATTTTTGTTTTGGGGGAGTTTGTTCGAGGTGGGCGGTAGCTGCGCGCTGCGCGTTTCCACCAGCCTGGATAGCAATTGGTATATCTACCCTGGCATTGCCTAGTTGTGCCGTGTCACCTACCCTATCGCGCCTTGTACGAGTTTGGATTTCTCCCATAGCCCGTGTGGTATCCTCTGGTGGCTTCCCGATCAGGAGGGACCATGATATTGGATGGACTACTGGGACTATTACGTGTTAAGGTGGAAAATGTAAAGCCTTAACGATATTTAAAAGTAAGTTTATTTTACAAATAGACACTATTATAATAGCGCAATATACTACATAGTAAATAGTTTAACGAATCCTTAGGAGATGTAAATCCCGAGCATCTCTTGAGTTACTGCACTCATATTTATTTCTGTTAATTTAACTCACATAAGATCTTTTAGTTCTGACTCGAGTGTTTTTGTCATTTCAAATTCGCTCGGGTCAGTCCGAGCGTTTCAAGATTGGAAGATTTAGCTCTAGAGGTCGAAGACGAAGATTTATATTATTATTATTTATACTAGTGCACTACACACGGTTCCGCTGCATTGTTATTGGTATATGTAACTCTGATATGTATTATATAAATGGTTTTGTAAATAGATTTATAAACTGTATATTTGATTATTATATTTTATCCTTCCGCTGTGAGATTCTATTTAGTTTTTTTTTCTTCTCTGTTTTTTTTTTCTTATTTACCCCATAACAATCCGCCCTTCCGTATGGTTTGAATTGGCACGTGTGTCGATTTAAAGTGTGCGAAAAAGCGGGACGTTACACTTACTGAGAGGAATAAATAGCATATAAGGCTTGGAAGTGACGCTTATAAACCTTTTCATAGCTTCCGGATTATGGTTGAAGAGAATGTATGATCGCTCAATGTATAATTTTTGCTTTAGGACGTAATGTGCTTGATTTTAGTTTGGTTAAATCATCGGACAAAAATCCATGTGACACTTCATCACATTCATACATATTAACATCTACCATTTCAATAGCTAAATCATCAGATAGACATCTTAAAATATGTCATAATCTCTGTAAAGGTTAGTAAATTTTAACGCCACAGACTAAAGTTCAAATACAATTGTGTTTGTTTCAAGGATTATAATGGTTTAGATTCATATTAGCATAAAAAAGCTTGATCAATAGAGGATAAGTCTTTACATTATTAGCATCATACCCAATAAGAGAATTGAAACCATGCGCTTCTGCCAGTTCTCTAATAGCATACCTATTAAAATCTGGAAACTTCATAAAAGCTCCTTCAAAAAGCTAAAAAAAAATCATGCTATTGATCTATTGGCAGTCGTATCCTTATGAAGACATGATCTAATTTGGCTCTATAATGGACCAACAGATGATTCCCTTGTTCGTTTCGATCTAGGTGGCATTGTTGAAAGAGAAGTGAAATTGGATTTTCGATTTGATGGATTTAAGATTTTTTAATTTTAGTTTTGAAGAGTGAATAGATGGGTAATGGGCAGTTGATAATAAGTAGCAGTTTCGACTGGTTTCTTGCATTGAAAAACGTGCATGTCTATTAAAAAATAGAAAATTGGTGAGGCGGCCGGCTAAATTGCACTGGGCAGTCGGCTGAACATAAACTCGCAAGAAAATAGTTAAAAATTGGCATGATTCAATCGGGTGAAGGGTAGGGTTCAGTCGGCTGAATTCTAGGTAAAATTTACATAGATATATATATGTGTGTGTGTGTGAATATTCAGTCGTCTGAATTCTTAGATCAACCGACTGATTCTGTTGAATTTTTATAGTTTACCCTATTTTCAATAATTTTCATTTTGGTTAACAATGTATGACATATATGAATTATTTTGGGAGCTTTATTCTCATGTTAAAATTATAATTATAATTTTAAAAACTTATTATATTTGCAAATTACAATAATAATATTATGATCATAATTTTATGAATGCATAAACTTTAATTTTCAAAGGTCTTGGATTCATCTGAAGAGGAAATTTCGAACAAGCTTGGTTCCACTTTGGTGTCATCTTGTAATGGATTAATAGGAAATCAAGTATTACGTTTAATAGAAGCACCTTAAGCCTAAGAATTTGGAGATATGTGAGGTCGTTGAGGAGATGGATTATGCACATTTTGTTCAGGGGTAGTTCCATAGAACTTTAGAGCAAATTCTTCAAGAATATTTAAACGTCTTTCATGGTTATTTTTGCTCATAGTATATCTCACGTTGTATACTTAAAGTTTCACGCTGGTAGTGATGAATATCATCGATTTTCTCCTTGGTATTAGGTGATCCAAATTCAAGCCTAGCTCTTTTGCCATTTGGTGTATATCAAGTATGGTGATTAGGAGACGGAGTGATCTTTACTGGAACATACACTAGATTATATTTATTAGGTGAATCCGAAGATGGAGTGCCGAATATAGTTGATGAGAGGTTGGAATTTTCTTGAGACGACATTATATAAGATTTGAAGTGGATGTTTATTTGTTTTATATGAATTTAAAACATATTTTATAATGTGTATATATATGTATATTAATTTCATTTGCTACTTTTGAAGTTGAAATTTTCTGGTAAACATTATTCTTTAAACTTAGGCCAATCTTTTTTTTTGCAAGGCTTGAGCCAATCGTTTTAATTTATCTCTATGTTATAAATAGTTATAAGTTTCTAAGGTGAAAAATATAAAATGATTATTACCGTATATAATGAAAAGATAGTGCGGATCGTGCTTTATGGAATTATATTAAATTAGTGCGGAAGTAAATTAAGTTACTATGGCAATATGAATAAGTAAAATAAAACAAGCACACCAGGAATGTTTATACTGGTTCGAACTTCCCGTTCTACGTCCAGTCACAGATTCCTTCTGGAATTTCACTAACACAACCCTCACTTAACCCGGAGGAACATGTTTACATTGCCTGAGCAACTAAACTTGACTTCACCCACCTAGCAACCGAATAGGACTTCAACTGCCTGAGCAACCGATCATCACTTCTTTTACAAATAACAAATGTATCTGACTGTATTGTGTCTTAAATAATACTAGTAAGTCAATTGAGTACAATCTTCCTATAATCTTCTCTTTTGTGATATATAGTGTGATGTGCTTTGAGAATTGTGGAAGATAAAGTGATTAATGATCAAAGTATGTAAGCAATTTGAATGCAATTTGAAAGCTCGAGAATAGATGAGAATTCAAGAGTGCTAAAAGTAAATTCGTTGAGTTGTTTATTGAATTCTGTAATCTATTTATAGTATACAAAGAGTTGCATCTTTAAATGAAAAGTTATATTGAAAAGAACGGATGCAACTGTTGATTTTAAAAATGTTTCTCTTGGTGAAGAGAAGTGTATTTTCAAGAAAACGGCAGTTGGAAATATTCAGACGTCTGAATTAAAAATTTTAGACTTCTGAATTAGAGTGAAACGCAAATAGTAAGCTTTTAGGCAGTTTTTGACTATATTCAGATATCTGAAAATTATCATTCAGACGTCTGAATATTGTGAAATAATATTCAGATTTCAGTATTCAAACGTCTGAATAAATGGTTTCAGACGTCTGAGTTTGGACTTTTGTGCATGTATGTGCATGTGTGTGCATGTGTGTGCATATATGTATATATATATATATCATTTCAGGAGAGATTTTAACAAATTTCTATGTAAAGTACAGACTCTAGACACACAATACTCAGCTTTAAACATTTAAAAAGGAATCTGCAATAAATCTCCTGCAAAGATAGTTAGTATACACATGATATTTTATATTTGTCACAATCAAAATTGAGATTCCAACATTCTCCCCCATTTTGATGATGACAACTATATAATCAATAATAAACATTTAAAGTATTATTACTCCCCGTCAATATGCATAATTTTAAATTTCTAAAACTTGTCAATATGCACAATTATATATTTCTCCCCCTTTGTCATCGATAAAAAGAGCATAGATAATAATAGATAGTTCATTTCATTAAAGCAATCATAGTAGTAATTAATAATACATGAGGAGATAATAACTCAGAAATTCCTTATACAACTAGTCAAGCAAAGTTATAAGCAAAACATAAGATAACAACTGAAATAGACAAAGATAATTAAAATTGGATTGAAAGAAACAGATCATTGTGATTAGAACTCGAGCTTGAGGAAGACCAGTCAAATGGAGACGGATTGCAAGCTTGAGTGGATATAGAGTCGGAAAAAGAAATTCGATTCCATATTTTATTGAGAAAGCCTTGGATAGAGTTGAATTTTCTTTCCATCTTCTTCTCAAGTGACTTAATTTCCCAATGAATCTTTGATTGATTTCGAGAGAGAGTGATGATGTCTTGTCTTGAAGAAGTTTTCGGGCCAATTTCATGGATGATTTCATCGTCCTCCCCTTCTTCTTCATGTTGAGTATGAGAAGAAGAAGCAATACTAGTGTCTCGAGGTTGAGGAACGCCTTGTTGAACATTTTGGGACCATTGGTGGAAGGATATAATTTGTTGAGGAGGAGGCCGCGTAGGAAGACCCATCAATCCTAGAGTTTTGGCGCCTAACTCACTAATGGTTATGAAATCAGAGTCGAGCATTGGTACACCAACATTTAGGAGGATGCGCATAATATAAGCACCATAATGAATGGTTCTATATTTTCTCCGAATTGTGATGTCTTGAAATTCATTCAAAATAATTTTTCCCCAATTCACTTGTTGATTTGAGTAGATAGAATAAAGTGCTTGGAAGTTTTCATTATACACTTTTTCATAACTTCCCATCCTTGGTTGGAGAGAACGAATAAGTGCATGGTGAATGCCTAGCTTGTGGCCTTAAGAAGGTAGATTTTAAATTGCCCAAATTTATAAGTTGATCGGACAAAAATTGATGTGAAACTTCATCCTGATGATCCATATCAACTTCAATTTCATTAATATCAATTCCTTGATAAGGGCAATTTAAAATATGACCTAATTTTTGTAAAGGTAAGAAGATTCTAACGCCACAAACTATCGACCAAACACAATCTTGTCGGTTTGGGGGATTATGATGATCCAAATTTAAGTTAGCAAGAAAAAGTTTAATCATAAGATGATTAATCTTAACATTTTTAGGAGTATACCCAATCAAGCTATCGAAGTGGAATTGCTCCGCTAACTCTCTAATATGATATGCTACAAAATCCGGGAATTTCATGAATGCTCCTTCGAAGATGTTGGAATTCTTCATGGAATTATATCAAGAAACAGCAACATCGTTCCATAGACATTGTCGGATTTGGTCTTCGGATGGTCCGGAAGTTGATTCTCTAATTCTTTTTTATTTTGGTGTCATTAGAGAGTTAGAGAAAAGGTAAAAGATTTGAGAGAGATGAAAATGGTGAAAGTGTGCTGTAGTGATAATGTACGAGTGCACGTACAAATATAGTACACACGGATCGTGTAATATGGAATATAATATAAATGCGGAAATAGATGATAATAGCACAGTAAATAAAAATAGAAAAATCACATCAGAGATTTTTATACTGGTTCGGAGCACCGTCCTACGTCCAGTCCCAGACTTCTATCTGGATTTTCACTATTAACTACCTCACTTCACCCGGAGGAACAGGTTTACAACACCCGAGCAAACGAACGGGATTTCACGCCTCTAATACACTGAGGACTTCAACACTTGCCTCTTACAACACGGAGGACTTCAACACTTGCCTCTTACAACACTGAGGACTTCAACAAAAGAACAAGTACAATTGTTGTTGACAACTTGTGCTCTTGAAAACACGGATTTGTCACTTGTAGTACACCCTTCCTATAATCTTATCCTCAAAGTATGTGAATGATGTTTTGTGAAGATTAAGGAAAGTATATTACTTATTGAATCAAAAGATATGAAATAATTTCAATGATTCAATAAGAAATTAAAATAATTGAGAGCTTTTAGAATGCAGGAGTATGTAGAAAGTAAGATCAGAGATTAGAGTAAAAAGCATATATAATCATATCTTTTTAATCAATGGTTTAGATGAGTTTATATAGAGAAGAATGGTTGTAACTCTTTGTGAGCAGTTGCCATTAAGAGATATGATCATTGATGAAAGGTAAGAGATGCAACCTTTGGAGAAAGAAGTGTCTTTTGGAAAAGTTGCTCTCTGTTTAAAAACGGTCGCAGATCAAAAAATGACCAGTAGACAGGAATTCAAATATATAGTCGTTATGTGCATGTGTTCACGTTTCAGTGTGCAACTTATACTGGAACGGTCGACCGCCTAGATTATGACCGGTCGACCGGTCCCTGTAAAGTTGCACACAGAATGTGCAACTGCAATTTAGTTGTATATATTGATTCCCTTGAGATGCATGATTATTTGAGGATAGATTTTAACAAGTTTATCACTATTATAGCATCAAATAATCAACCTATAATTTAGAGTACTATATGTAGCTCTTTTGTGCCTCTTTATAGCCATGATGTCTTCGTTTTGTCGATCGCCTTTATTTCTTTGTCAGAAATCAAAAAAACTTCATAGAGTCTGTGAGTCAACATTCTCCCCCTTTTTGATTGATGACAATATATATCTGAAAATCTGAATCTCCCCCTGAGTATGTGATCTCCCTCTAAGAGTTTGTTTGAATTCTGTATATATATGTATATTCCTGCAAACAATTGTTAGCCCTTTCTCCCCCTTTATCATCGACAAAAAGGAGTAACAGATACTGGAATAATATAGGAGTGTAATTACATAATATGTATAGCAAAATAAAACTTAACACATCCAAAACATACAAGAGTATAATACAGACCATAATGTCAAACGAAAAATAAAATAACGACATTATTTAGTACAAGTGTCGATTGATGTTTTTAAAGTACTAAACCATAATAGACAATAGAATCTAAGATGAGGCAGATCCTATCTCCTCTTCATCATCATCATCGTCATCATCTTCTTCTTCTTCTTCATCATCATTGTTCCCTCTAGATGATTCTCCATGTCCATGTCCACTCATACCAGTAGACTCCTCGGATGATGTCCAGTTGAAAACAGGAGGAGCAGGACGTTTTCCTGGGTCTTGTGCTTAAACAGAGGTGGATGTGGTACATGATATAGCATCCCATAACATACCAAAGAATGACTTGACCTTATTGAAGCGTTTATCAATTTTTGTGTCCATGCGCTTGAGACGTGATTCAAGCAAGAATTGGTTACGCGCAATAGTTTCAAGTGATTCTTTTGTGGATGATTTTGATTTTAACAGTTTAACTTCATCGGAACGAGGTCGAGAGGATGTAGCTTTTTGTTTTGTTGGACCTCTTTGTTGCCATAGTTCAAACGGCATAATCTCAAGGTAAGGAGGAGGAAGCTTCATGCGTTTGATGGTTACGGAATCAATACATTTTGGTTTCGAGGTGGCGGAGTCAGGAGGCTTTACCCCACAAGCTAGCAAAGTACGCACGATATATTCATTATAGAAAAAATGGGGTCGCGTTGAGTTATTTACCTTGAGAATTTCGTCAAAAAGCATATGAACCCAATTAATTTGGATATCCCCATAAATAGCATAAAGAGCCTTGAAGTTTTCTTTATATACAGCATCGTAATTTCCTAGTCTAGGAAACAGAGAATGCATCAAGACGCGATGTAGTAGCCTGGCGGTGGGGCGAAGTCTAATGGATTTTGTGCCATCACTGTTATCCTCTATGAACTGATGACTGATGCTATTGCGCGTGAAGACTTCACAGAAATTAGATGAAAACTCATCGCCTTGATTTGGTATACCAAGTATAGAGGCAATCCTATCATGAGTGATAAAAATTTGTTTGCCACAGACGACAGACCAAATGACTCCGTTCGGATTATCAGGTTGATACTCGTCGAGGTTCATGTTGGCATAGAACAATTTTATCATCAAATGATTTATTTCCACATTGTTTTCTGAAAAAATCTATCAATGAAGAAATGTTGGAGTTATCGGCTAACCTACGAATTCCATAAGACGTGAAATCATCAAACTTGATGAAAGAACCCGGATGAAATTTGTAGTTAGTCATTTGATTCCATCTTGAGATAGCCATTGGGTTTTCAAGCCATTTCTTTGTTGAGATATTGATTGATGAAGTTCCGGAGGATGATCCTCTCTTGGATTTCTTTTGTGGAGGAGCCATTTTTAGAGAATTTGGAGAATAGGAATTTTGAAATTTTGGGGAGTGGTTTTAGGGTTTTGGTGAAAAGGTACAGAAAGTAAGAAAATGAGGAAGATAGAGGAATAAAAGGACGCAAGATATATATAAAAAACCGAAACTTCATAAACCGGTCGACCTATGGATTATGGCCGGTCGACCGTTTTCAACCAGAGAACAAACGGTCGACCGGCTATAATATGGGGGGTCGACCGGTTGTAAATTCTGCTGAGTAATAGCCTGTTTTGCAATTTTTTGAATACAACGTGCTATATTTTCACTCTTATTGTAAAGCACAAGCATTATTACATTAGTGATAGAGAGAAAAAGATACAATAACTATATAAATCTAATGAGAAGTGGTAGGTTCGTCATTCGAATTTTTATTATCTTCAATACGTTTTGACCATGGACTCCAGTTTTTCTGAGTACCTTCATTCCTGTCATAATTCCGATCCCAAGAGTTAGGACTCCTAGATGTTGACGGCCTAGACGGCATTGGTTCATGCACATCATGCTTGTTGGAACTACAGAAGAATGATGCCACCTTCTCTAAAACAGATAAACGTGCCGATGTCCGTTGTTGCTCATGATAAAGTTGGCTTTGCCCATAATGGAGCTGTCTCTGAAGATCTATTTGATGTTTCTGATAGTGGTGAGTCTCGTCGATCTGTGCTTTGGTACGAGGAGAACAAAACAGCGTCTTCTTCACTCGTTTTGAGGTTGGTGTACTACCAGGAGTACGAGAGCATTGATGATGATAACTTGGTTTTTATTTTGGTGTTTTGGGAGAATAATACTCCTCTGACTCAGAACTTGTAATGGAAATGTGTGATTCTTGAGCACATTTATCACAAATGTGAGCCATAGAGAATTATGTATAGAGTCTTATTCGTAGAAAAATGAATAAAGGAAAAAAAAATTTACAGGCTTATAAAGAGTTTCCTTGTAAATAAGTCTGTGGATGAAAATGAATAAAGAAAATTAACCATTAAAGCAAGCAGAGGCTCATATTCAATGTTAAAAATAGCTTAAGCAAAAGCTATAGTTAAAATATAACCAAAAGACAAGACGATCATTAGTAATTACTAGTCAAGATCTTTTTTTGAAATTAAACCAAGCTCTCTTCGTAATCTAATAAAACTAGATTCGAGCAGAGGCTTAGTAAAAATGTCCGCTAATTGATTGTCAGTTTGGACATATTCAAGACATATATTTCCTTTTTCAATATTATCTCAAAGGAAATGATGACGGATATCAATGTGTTTGGTTCTAGAATGATTCACTGGATTCTTAGAGAGATTTATAGCACTTGTGTTATCACAGTATATAATTGAATTTGATAAATGAATATCAAAATCTTGAAGTGTTTGTTGCATGTATAGTACTTGAGTACAAGCGAGAGCCGCTGATATATATTCAGCTTCACATGTTGATAGTGAAACACAATTCTGTTTCTTACTAAACCAAGAGACAAGTGATTTTCCAATAAAATGGCACGTACCACTTGTACTTTTTCTATCCGTTCATGATCCGCCAAAATCAGCATCACTATATGATACTAATTCAAATGGACATTCTTTTGGATAAAAAAGACCGAAATCTTTGGTATTATTAAGATAACGAATTATGCGTTTTACTGCTCGTAGATGTGATTCCTTTGGATCTGCTTGAAAGCGTGCACATAGACAAACACTCATCAATATATCTGGACGACTTGCTGTGAGATAAAGAAGAGAACCAATCATGCTTCGATATAATTTCTAGTCAACACTCTTACCATTTTCATCTTTTTCAAGATGTGTAGTTGTACTCATAGGAGTTGGTTTACCAGATGTATTTTCTAATCCGAAGCGTTGGATAAGATTTCCACAATATTTTTCTTGATTGATAAAGATACCATTCAGAAGTTGCTTGATTTGAAGTCCAAGAAAATATGATAGTTCTCCCATATGAGACATTTCGAACTCTTTGGTCATAATACTTGCAAATTCTTTGCAGAGTTTATCGTTTGTTGAACCAAAGATGATGTCGTCTACATATATCTGGATAACTAGAATATCCTTTTGAGAATGTTTAATAAACAAAGTTTGATCGGCTTTTCCTATTTGAAATCCTGAGTTAATAAGATAGCTACGTAATCGTTCATACCAAGCACGAGGTGCCTGTTTTAAACCATACAGAGCTTTCTTAAGTTTGAATATATGGTCAGGATATTTTTCATGAACGAACAAGGGAGGTTGTTCGACATATACATTCTCTTTGATAAATCCATTTAGAAATGCACTTTTGACATCCATCTGATAAAGTTTGAAGTTATGGTGACAAGCAAAAGATAATAGAATTCTAATAGCTTCTAGTCGAGCAACTGGTGCAAAAGTTTCTTCATAATCGATACCTTCTTCCTGATTATACCCTTGTGCTACTAATCTTGCTTTGTTTTTGGTGATATTTCCTTGTTCGTCGGCCTTATTTTTATAAACCCATTTAGTACCAATAACTGACTGATCAGTTGGCCTTGGAACAAGTTCCCAAACGTCATTGCGCTCGAACTGATTTAGTTCTTCCTGCATGGAAATGATCCAGTAATCGTCTGTAGCAGCTTCTTTTGAATTCTTAGGTTCGATATTTGATAGAAACGCAACATGACCCATTTAATGTAATTGATTCCTAGTTCTTACTTGTGAGTTAACCTCGCCAATTACATTTTGAACCGGATGGTGTCTCAATAATCTTGGAGGGGAATGTATCTCACAAACTGGTTGTTGTTGGGAAATATTGTCAATAAGATTTTCAGAGTCAGAGTCATAATTTGTGAAGAGAGGAGTGTCAGTAAATATAGTTTCATCATTATCTGGTTTTGATTGAGAAGGTTTAAAGAATTCATCGAAAGAAACATGAAGAGATTCTTCTATAGTTTTGGTTCGTTTATTGAAAATACGATACGCTTTGCTTCTTTCCGAATAACCGACAAATATACCTTCATCAGCTTTCGGATCAAACTTTCCGAGATGGTCTTTTGTATTTAAAATAAAACATTTTGAACCAAATACTTTGAAGTAAGATATATTTGGCTTCCTTTCGTTAAATAATTCATAAGACGTGTTTTTGGTGAGTGGTCGAATGGACACACGATTCAAAACATAACACGCAGTAGCGACGGCTTCTGCCCAGAAATGTTTTGGTAAAGTGGATCCATTTAATAACGTTCTTGCACATTCTTGTAATGTTCGATTTTTCCATTCTACAACTTCGTTTTGTTGTGGAGTTCTAGGAAACGAAAAATTATGGTTAATACCTTTTTTTGTACAAAAATGTTCAAATTTGTTATTTTCAAATTCACCACCATGATCACTTCTTATGTTTTTAACTTTTAGCCCTTTTGATTTTTGAATTCTTTTGACGAAAGATTTGAAATGGTCAAAAGTGTCACTCTTGTTTTTCAGAAAAATAGTCCATGTATAACGAGAATAGTCATCAACTATTACAAATACATATCTATTATGGTTTATTGACTGAACCTGTGTTGGTCCGAATAAATCCATATGTAGTAGTTCAAGTGGTTGTAATGTTGATATTACCCTTTTTGACTTGAATGATGATCTGGTCAATTTTCCTATCTGACAGGCATCACAAAAATTATCGTTTTTATAACTAATCTTGGGTAGACCTCTAACTAGATTGTTTTTGGCTAGCTTGTTAATAGTTCTGAAGATTATATGACAGAAGCGTTTGTGCCATAGCCATGGATCATTATCATTAGCCACAAGACACATATCTGAATTATGATTAATATTCATATTCAGAATATATATATTTCTGTCTCTATAACCTTCGAAAACTAAATTGTGGTCTTTATCTAAAATACTACACTTATTATTCGAAAAGGAGATTGTAAAACCTTTGTCACATAACTGACTAATACTAAGTAAATTGTGTTTTAAATTTTTAACTAGCATGACATTTGTAATAAGAGGTAAGTTAGATGTACCGCAATTGCTCACATCGCCTTTGCCGATGATATAGCCTTTTGAATTGTCTCCAAAAGTGACGGAGCCACCATCTGAGTATGTAATATTTGTTAATAAGCTCTTGTCTCCCGTCATGTGCTTCGAGCAACCACTGTCCAATATCCACTTTCCTCTTTTCTTAAGTGGGACCTGCAAAAAATAGAATTAAGTCTATGGTACCCACTTTTTATAGGGTCCTAAGAGTTAGGTCTTAGGAGTCCAAACCCATATGGGTCCGGTATCCCCTTTATATATATAATTATTATTAAGATGCACAGTATTCATGAATTGCTGAATGTATTTGTTCCTAATCAAATTGTTATTTGTTTTAGGAACCCATATTTTGATAGTCTTTGTATTTTTCTTTTGGAATTTCACAACTGGCTTTGGTTTGGAACATAATAAACTAAGATTTTTCTTAACTTCAATCTTTTGTACTTTCTTCTTTCTTTTATTACCCTTGATTTCTTGTTTCTTATATCCCATACCTTGTTTATTTGATGCATATTGTGAGTTTTCAATGATTTTTGTCAAATTTTCTCGACCTTTGTTAAAGTTAGAAACATTTTGAGTAATGTCATCAAACTTTGTTTGTAAACTAGCTTTTTCTAGGTCTAGAATTTTGACTTTTGCCTTAAGCTCATGATTTTCAATAGTGAGTGCATTATTTTTCTCTTTTTGAGCTTTATTTCTTGACTCAAAAGAGATAGTTGAGAGTCAACATTAGATGATGATTCTTGAATTTTTTTCAAGTTCCTCTTCTAATATTTTCTTCTCGTCTTTTAACATATCTCGTTCAAACTCTGCTCTACTTAAATCTGCTTTGACTACTTTTAATTGACGTTTTATGTCTTTATATTTGACTATTAATTCAGCATTAATATCAAGTAATTCATCAAATGTAGGAATTTGTACCTCATCTTCTGTTGCCATAAAACAAACATTAGCTTGTTCATTTTCCGAATCACTTTCACTTTCTGATGAAGATGACTCTGAATCATCCCATGTTACTGAGAAGGCTCGTTTCTTTGATTTGTCCTTCTTATATTTGAATTTGTCATTTTCTGACTTCTTCTTTTGTTCTGGACAATCCTTCTGCATGTGTCCCTTTTTGTGGCAGTTGAAACATTCTATAGCAGATGAAGATGGTTTATTTGATCCAAGCTTCCTTTTATTGTAATGACTGGCTTTTCGATATTTTAGGAATTTTTTGAATCCTTTCGCAATGAATGCCAAATCTTCGTCTTCAGAATCTGATTCATTTTCATCTTTCTCAACATGAAATGCTACATTTTTCTTTTCTTCTTTCTGTTCTTTTCTAGCCTGCAAATTCGCTTCATAGGACATTAAATTTCCTGTCAATTCATCTGGCTTCATGACGGAAAGGTCATTAGCTTCTTCAATTGCTAATACTTTTCCTTCCCATTCACTAGTCAGAGAATGTAGGACTGTTGAAACAACATCAAAATCAGAATATTTTTGTCCTAAGCCAATAAGTGCATGGTGGATAGTTTGAAACCGTGAATACATATCATTGATTGTCTCATTTGGTTTCATTTTGAAATTTTGAAATTGACTTTTCAGCATGGCTATTTTGGCTTGTTTAACCTTGTTAGTACCTTCATGAGTGGTTTTTAGCGTTTGCCAAATTTGATATGCAGTAGTGCAGATACTTACACGGTTATATTCATTTTGGTCTAATGCACAGAACAACATATTTATTGCTCTTGCATTTACGGCTGCTGCCGTTTTCTCAGCCGCAGTCCATTCTGAATAATTAGTTGTTAGATTCACTATTTCTCTTTGAGTGGCATTCCAAGCATCATAGCTATTTGATTGCATAAAGAATGACATACGTGTTGCCCAATAACTATAGTTAAGACCATTGAAAAATGGAGGTCTTTGTGTCGATTGACCTTCCATGTACGTGGTGTTCTGAATGCTAGTACTTGCGCTATTTGCCATATTACAAGAATATATCAAATAATTGTGTTACAGTTATGTGATGACCTTGCTCTGATACCAAATGAAAGTGTGGTGTAGTGATAGTGTACGAGTGCACGTACAAATATAGTACACACGGATCGTGTAATATGGAATATAATATAAATGCGGAAATAGATGATAATAGCACAGTAAATAAAAATAGAAAAATCACACCAGAGATTTTTATACTGGTTCGGAGCACCCTCCTACGTCCAGTCCCAGACTTCTATCTGGATTTTCACTATTAACTACCTCACTTCACCCGGAGGAACGGGTTTACAACACCCGAGCAAACGAACGGGATTTCACGCCTCTAATACACTGAGGACTTCAACACTTGCCTCTTACAACACGGAGGACTTCAACACTTGCCTCTTACAATACTGAGGACTTCAACAAAAGAACAAATACAATTGTTGTTGACAACTTGTGCTCTTGAAAACACGGATTTGTCACTTGTAGTACACCCTTTCCATAATCTTATCCTCAAAGTATGTGAATGATGTTTTGTGAAGATTAAGGGAAGTATATTACTTATTGAATCAAAAGATATGAAATAATTTCAATGATTCAATAAGCAATTAAAATAATTGAGAGCTTTTAGAATGCAGGAGTATGTAGAAAGTAAGATCAGAGATTAGAGTAAAAAACATATATAATCATATCTTTTTAATCAATGATTTAGATGAGTTTATATAGAGAAGAATGGTTGTAACTCTTTGTGAGCAGTTGCCATTAAGAGATATGATCATTGATGAAAGGTAAGAGATGCAACCTTTGGAGAAAGAAGTGTCTTTTGGAAAAGTTGCTCTCTGTTTAAAAACGGTCGATAGACAGGAATTCAAATATATAGTCGTTATGTGCATGTGTGCACGTTTCAGTGTGCAAGTTATACTGGAACGGTCGACCGCCTAGATTATGACCGGTCGACCGGTCCCTGTAAAGTTGCACACAAAATGTGCAACTGCAATTTAGTTGTATATATTGATTCCCTTGAGATGCATGATTATTTGAGGATAGATTTTAACAAGTTTATCACTATTATAACATCAAATAATCAACCTATAATTTAGAGTACTATATGTAGCTCTTTTGTGCCTCTTTATAGCCATGATGTCTTCGTTTTGTCGATCGCCTTTATTTCTTTGTCAGAAATCAAAAAAACTTCATAGAGTCTGTGACTCAACAAATGGGGGTTAGGGTTCTGAAGTAAGTAGGAATGAAGTGAAAAAGGCATTATATAGAGAGTGAAAAGGCAGGGTTATAATGGGAAAGAAAGTAAAGAAGAAAGGTTAAAAAAAAGCTCAGAAAAAATTCAACCGTCTGAATTGGGTTGAAAAGCAACCCGCAAGGTATTAGTTCAAAATTGGCCTTATTCAGACGTTTTTTGTATTTGATTCGGACGTCTGAACCGGGGCAAAAATTTTCTGCTATGAATATTCAGACGTCTGTTTCTAATAGAACAGCCTTTTGAATTTTGCTCAGAGGCAAATATTGGCTTTATTGAGAGTAGAAAACAATATATATTATTAAATAATTTTACAAAATACAAGATTAGAATAAACGGAATGAAATGACAAAATAACAATATATATAAACAACAAGAAATAATTAAAGAGATTTTGAAGAAGATGATGGAGCAAGATACGGCCCTTCTTCAATTTTAGTATTCCTACAAATGATCGAAGTGGAGACCATCTGTTGCCACGTTCCCAAGAATTTGGTGATGTCGGTGCACGTTGTGGTGATGGTTCCCAAGGATTGCGATGATTTAGAGAACGAACCGTAGACAGTTGATGAACATTGTCTTTTGATGAAGAACCACAGAATTTTAATGCTACTTGTTCCAAAAAGCTAAGCCGTTTGGCATTAACCTTATGTTCATAGTATAATTCACGTTGTAATTCTAATGTTTCTCTCTGATAGTGATGAATATCATTTATTTTCTCTTTTATGGATGGTGATCCGAAAAGAGAGACCGTCTTGTTCTTTTAGTTGGTGGAGTATATCCAGTATGAGTTAAGGGCGGAACAATCGGAACCGGTTCATAGATTGGTGTTGGAGTTGGTAGATTATCTGATTCTGAGGAAGGAGAAGTATAAGAAAGCTCAGATGATTTGGAGTTGTATTGAGATGACAGGTTCAAACAAAAAAAAAATTAAAAAAAATTGAATGATTTTCTGGTGCAAAGAATTAAAAAAATCCAGAGAATATATAGTTAGCAACAAGATAAAAATAGAGAAACAATGTATGGTTAAAAGTATTATGGCCATAGGAAAATGAGGTGAGAATGAAAGGTAAATAAGAATTCAACAACAACCTCATGTTTTAGAAAAAGATAGAGAGTGAAGTTGTAGAGCAGAAGACTACCAAGTATGAGATCCTAAGTTCGAGTGCTTGATAAACACCTCTAATTTTTTTATTTTTTTTATTTTTTAAAAGTAACTAAGAATTAAAAATATAAAAACCATATATATTAAAAAATGTGAACTTATATATCTTTATAAGAGATGATTCCAAGTTCTCGTCTTAAATTGATGAAAGTATTTTCATTTAATGGTTTTATAAAAATATCTACCAATTTTTATCAAAGGACACAAATTCTAGATTTATTAAATCTTTTTCAATATTATTACGAAGAAAATGATGACGAATGTCAATATGTTTTGTTCTTGAGTGATTAAAAGGATTTTTAGATAAATTTTTAGCACTAGAATAATCACAGTAAATAGTTTATTTGGATAAATTAAAATCAAAATCTTGTAGTGTTTGTTGCATATAAATAACTTGAGCACATGCCAAAAGGTGCAGAAATATACTTTGCTTCACATGTCGATAATGAAACACAGTTTTGTTTCTTACTAAACCAGGATACAAGAGACCGTCCAATGAAGTGACACATCCCACTTGTACTTTTTCTATCTGTTAGGCATCCACCAAAATCAGCATCACTATAGAACACTAATTCAAAAGGACATTCCTGTGGATAGAATAGTCCAAAGTCCTTGGTTTTATTAAGATACCGTAGTATGCGTTTCACTGCTCGCAAATGTGACTCTTTGGGATGTGCTTGAAATCATGCACACAAACAAACACTCATCATTATTTCAGGTCTACTTGCTGTTAAATATAGTAACGATCCAATCATACTTTGATATAATTTTTGGTCAATACTTTTGCCATTTTCATCTTTATCAAGATGTATAGTTGTACTCATAGGAGTTGATTTGGTAGAAGTATTTCCATACCAAAGTGTTTAATTAGATTATTACAATATATTTTTTTGATTTATAAAAATAACATTTTCTAATTGTTTTATTTTTAAGCCAAGAAAATAATTTAATTCACCCATATGTGACATTTCAAATTCTTTGGTCATTATATTAGAAAATTCTTGACATAGTTTTTCATTTGTAGATCAAAAAATAATATCATCAACATATATTTGAACAATTAAAATACCTTGCTTGTTTCTTTTAATAAAAAGAGTTTGATCAACCTTCCCAATTTCAAAACCAAAATCTATTAAATATTTTTTAAGATGATCGTACCAAGCATGGGGTGCTTGTTTCAGACCGTATAAGGCCTTCTTAAGTTTATAGACATGGTCAAGAAATTGTTCGTGTACGAATAAAGGAGGTTGTTCAACATAAACTTTTTCTTTTATAAAACCATTTAAAAGGCACTTTTAACATCCATTTGAAATAATTTAAAGTTATGAAAGCATGCACATGCCAGTAAAATTCGTATTGCTTCTAGTCTAGAAACCGGAGCAAACGTTTCTTCATAGTCAATCCCTTCTTCTTGATTATATCCTTATGCAACTAATCTAGCATTATTTCTAGTAATATTTCCTTACTTATCTGCTTTATTTTTGAAGACCCATTTTGTACCAATAATTGGTTGATCACTAGGCCTTGGAACTAAATCCCAAACGTCATTTCTTTCGAATTGATTTAACTCTTCTTGCATAGCGACTAACTAATTTTCATCAGTAGATGCTTCTTTAATATTTTTAGGTTCAACATGAGAAAGGAAAGCTACATGACCGATTTGATTTAATTGACTTCTTATTCTAACAGATGAATTGAGTTCTCCAGTAACATTAACAGAAGGATGATCTCTTAATAATCTAGGTGGAGATCTTAATTCATTATTATTGTAAATCATTTTTTCATTATTTTCAAAATTTGAAATTTCTATATTTGTGATATTACCAGAGAATTCTTCATCGTCTCTTATACTTGGTATTTGATTAAAATTTTCATCGAAAGATACATGAAGTGTTTCTTCGATGATATTGATTCTTTTATTATAAACTCGATAAGATTTGCTTCGATCTGAATATCCTATAAAGATTCCTTCATCGGATTTTGAATCGAATTTACCAAGCTGATCTATTGTGTTTAAAATAAAACATTTCGAACCGAAAACTTTAAAATATGAAATATTTGGTTTTCGACCATTAAGAAGTTCATAAGGAGTATTCTTAGTTAGTGGTCGAATAGAAACACAATTCAAAACATAACAAGCCGTTGCAACTGCTTAAGCCCAGAAGTGTTTTGGTAACGTACTTCCATTTAACAAGGTCCTTGCACATTCTTGTAAGGTTCTATTTTTATATTCTACAACTCCATTTTATTGTGGAGTTCTAGGAAACGAAAAATTATGGAATATTCCATTCTTCTTACAAAAATGTTCAAAGGCTTCGTTTTCGAATTCACCTCCATGATCACTCCTTATATTTTTGATTTTTAATTCTTTAAAATTTTGAATTCTTTTGACAAAAGATTTGAAATTATCAAAAGTATCACTTTTATTTTTCATAAAAATAGTCCAAGTATATCGACAAAAGTCATCAACAATTACAAACACGTATCTACTGTGATTAATGGATTGTACTTGTGTTGGTCCAAATAAATCCATATGTAGTAATTCAAGTGGTTGTAAAGTTGAAATAACCTTTTTTAGATTTAAATGACGACTTGGTTAATTTTCCTAACTGACATGCATCACAAATATGATCAATTTTAAAATTCATTTTTAGCAGACCTTTTACTAAATCATTTTAGAAAGCTTGTTTATAGCTTTGAAGTTAATGTGACAGAATCGTTTGTCCATAACGAAGGATCATTTTCTTTGGCTATTAAACACATATCTGAATTATGATTTATTTTCATATTCAGAACGTAGATATTTCTGTCTCTATTTCTTTCAAAGATAAGATTTTGATTTTGATCAAAAATGCTACATTTATTTTCAGAAAAAGTGATTTTGAATCCTTTGTCACATAATTGGCTGATACTAAGTAAATTATGTTTTAATTTTTTAACAAGTAAAACATTTGAAATACCATTGTTGCTCACATCGCCTTTGCCGATGATATAGCCTTTGAAGTTGTCTCCAAATGTGACGGAGCCTCCATCTGAGTAAGTAATATTTGATAGCATATCTTTGTCTCCTGTCATATGTTTTGAGCAACCACCGTCGAGTATCCATTTTCCTCTTTTCTTGAGTGGAACCTACAAAAAATATGAGACAACATTGGTACCCACCTTTTTAATAGGGTCCTAAGAGTTAAGTCTTAGGAAACCAAACCGAAGAGGATTCAATATCCCATTTGAAAATATAATCTTTATTTTTATGAACAGTTTCTAAAAAGGTGTTAATATATTTCTTCCTAATTAGACTATTGTTTGTTTTAGGAACTCAAACTCTTATATTTTTGGGGTAAGTATTCCTTTTTGACTGTTTTTCAGTAGGATTAATATTTCTCCTAGTTTTCTTTTTAGGTGGAGTTTTTGTTTTCTTATCATACCCTAATCCTTTCCTACTTGAAACAGATTGAGAGCTATCAATAATTTTAGATAGAGTTTCTCTTCCTTTATTAAAGTTTGAAACATTTTTGGTGATGCTATCTAACTTAGTTTTGGGACTAGTATTATCTAATTCTATCAATTTTACTTTCGTCTTTAATTCGTGATTTTCAAAAACAAGAGCGTCATTCTTTTCTTTCCGAGTTTCAATTTCTTGACTCAAAAGAGTGAGTTGAGATTTAATATTAGAGTATGATTCTTGTAATTTTTCAAGTTCTTCCTCTAGTATTTTCTTCTCATCTTTAAGCATATCTCTTTCGAATTCTGCTTTGTTCTGATATTCATGAGTCTTCTTATATTTTCTTTTGAGTTTTTTGAGAATGTTAACAAGCTCTGAATTTATTTCTATCATATCATCAAAGGTAAAATTACTAACCTCGTTTTTGGTAGCCATAAAACAAACATTAACCTGCTCGTTTTCACTGTCACTGCTGCTGTGCGACGAAGATGTATCAGAATCATCCCATGTAACAGAAAACGCTTTCTTTTTCTTATCTTTTCTTCCCTTGTTGAAGTACTTTTTTAGTTCTGGACATTCTTTCTGCATATGACCTTTCTTATGACGATTAATACATTCTAGAACTGAGGATGATGGTTTGCTTGGAAAGTTCCTTTTTTCCACTGTTTCTGTTGTTTTTTTGGAATTTTAAGAACTTTTTGAAATTTTTGGCAATAAATGCTAGATCTTCTTCATCTGAATCTTCATCCTTTTCTTCTTCAGCATGGAAAGCTATGTTCCTTTTGACTTGTGCTTGTACTCGTTTTGCTTGCAAATTCACTTTGTAGGACATTAGATTTCCTATTAACTCTTCAGGTTACATGGTAGAGAGGTCATTAGCTTCTTCAATGGCTAAGA
The DNA here is from genome assembly GCA_030765085.1 of Allium cepa. Taxonomy (NCBI): domain Eukaryota; kingdom Viridiplantae; phylum Streptophyta; class Magnoliopsida; order Asparagales; family Amaryllidaceae; genus Allium; species Allium cepa. Next base: position 728,307,706 of record CM060932.1, on the reverse strand, counting down.
CTTTTCTTTCCCATTCATCCATTAAAGAGTTTAGGATATTTGATACAATATTAAAGTCAGTGTACTTTTCTCCTAATCCTAATAGTGAATGATAAATATCTTGAAATCTTGACTACATGTCATTGATGGATTCATCTTGTTTCATTCTAAAATTTTGAAACTAATTTTTGAGCATGGAGATTTTGCTTTGTTTGACTTTGTTAGTTCCTTCGTGAGTGATTTTAAGCGTTCTCTATATTTCATAAGCAGCTTGACACATGCTAATACTATTAGATTCATTTGTATCCAGAGCATAAAATAACATGTTCGTAGCTTTAGCGTTGGCAGTGACATTTAATTTTTGTGTGTTTGTCCATGTGGAGTATTCTCTGGTAGGAAGAGTGTATTCATTTTGAGTGATATTCCATGATTCAAAGCTATTTGATTCAATAAAGATTCTACATGAGTAGCCCAATAATTATAGTTCAAACCATTGAAAAATAGAGGTCGTGCAGTGGATTGACCTTCTATAAAATTGGTGTTAGTGCTTATAGAACTAGTGCTAGTGTTATTATACATATCAGCAAGGGATCAAATAACTATGTTACGGTTAGATGAAAACCTTGCTCTGATACCAAATGAAAATATAGTGCGGACCGTGCTTTATGGAATTATATTAAATTAGTGTGGAAGTAAATTAAGTTACTATAGCAATATGAATAAGTAAAATAAAGCAAGCACGCCAGGAATTTTTATACTGGTTCGAACTTCCCATTCTACATCCAGTCCCAGACTCCTTATGGAATTTCACTAACACAGCCCTCACTTAATCCGGAGGAACAACTTTACACTGCGTGAGCAACCGAACAGGACTTCACCCGCCTAAGCAATCGAATAGAACTTCAACTGCCCGAGTAACCGAACATGACTTCTTTTACAAATAACAAATGTATCTGACTGTAGTGTGTTATTAAATAACACTGATAAGTCAATTGAGTACAATCTTCCTATAATCTTCTCCTTTATGATATATAGTGTGACGTGCTTTGAGAATTGTGGAAGGTAAATTGATTAATGATCAAAGTATGTAAGCAATTTGAATGCATTTTGAAAGCTCGAGAATAGATGAGAATTCAAGAGTGCTAAAAGTAAATTCAGTGAGTTGTTTGTTGAAGATCTATTTGTAGTATATAAAGAGTTGCATCTTTAAATGAAAAATTATTTTGAAAAGAACGGATGCAACTGTTGATTTTAAAAATGTTTCTCTTAGTGAAGAGAAGTGTCTTTCCAAGAAAATAGCAGTTGGAAATATTTAGACGTCTAAATTAAAAATTTCAGACTTCTGAATTAAATTGAAACACAAACAGCAAGCTTTTAGGCAATTTTTGACTATATTCAAACGTCTGAAAATTATCATTAAGACGTCTGAATATTGTGGCACAATATTCAGGTTTCAGCATTCGGACGTCTGAATAAATGGTTTCAGACATCTGAGTTTGGACTTATTGTGCATGTGTGTGCATGTATATATATATATATATATATATATATATATATCGTTTCAGGAGAGATTTTAACAAATTTCTAAGTAAAGTACAGATTCTGGACACACAATACTCAGCTTTAAACATTTGAAAAGGAATCTGCAATAAATCACCTGCAAAGATGGTTAGTATACACATAATATTTTATATAGTTTGTCACAATCAAAATTGAGATTCCAACATATAAGATAGAAAGGGGAGAGATTTAATGCAAATAATAAAATAGAACATTGAAAATCGCATGTCTATCTCGTATGAGTGCAGAGTTTGAGCGCCATCAGCTCCACTTTTTATTCAAATTTATTTTTATATTTTTATTATCAATTTATAAATCATGTAATTACACAACGTCGAGTTCACGTCCTAATTTTAGAAAAATATTTTCATTGAAAGGTTTAGTAAATATGTCTGCAACTTGATTTTCTGATGATACAAATTCAAGAGAGATAATACCTTTTATGATGTTGTCGCGTAGAAAATGATGTCGGATGTCAATATGTTTAATCCTTGAGTGGTTTATTAGATTTTTCGATAAATTTATAGCATTTGTATTGTCACAATAAATTGTTAATATAGATAAATTTATATCAAAGTCTTGAAGTGTTTGTTGCATACATATTACTTGAGCACATGCCAAAGCAGCAGAAATGTATTCTGCTTCACACGTCGAAAGTGAAACACAATTTTGATTCTTACTAAACCACGGTACTAAAGATTGCCCAATGAAATGACATATATAACTTGTACTCTTTCGATCCGTTCGACATCCTCCAAAGCCAGCATCACTATATGATACTAACTCAAAAGAACATTCTTTCGGGGAAAAGTGACCATAGTCTTTAGTTTTGCTTAACTAGCAAAAAATTCGTTGCACTGCTCATAAATGTGATTCTTTAGGATTTGTTTGAAATCGTGCACATAAGCATATACTCATCATTATATAAGGTCGACTAACAGTAAAGTAAACTAAAGATCCAATCATACTTCGATATAATTTTTGACCAATACTTTTTCCATTTTCATCTCTATCGAGATGTACTATAGTACTCATAGTGTTGGTTTAGCAGAAGTATTTTCCATACCAAAATGATTTATTAGATTATTACCATATTTTTCTTGATTAATAAAAATATCATTATTTAATTGTTTGGTTCGTAACGTAAGAAAATATGAAAGTTCTTCCATATGAGACATTTCAAATTCTTTTGTCATAATGTTCGAAAATTCTTGACATAATTTTTCGTCTATGGAACCAAAATCGATGTCATCTACATACACTTGTAATATTAAAATATTCTTTTTATCTTGATTTATAAGCAGAGTTTGATCTATTTTTTCAAATTTAAAACCAAAATTTATAACATATTTAAGACGATCATACCAAGCGCGAGGTGCTTATTTTAAACCGTATAAGGCTTTCTTTAATTTATAGACACGGTCTATAAATTTTTCATGTATAAATAAAGGTGGTTGTCCTACATACACATTTTCTTTTATAAATCCGCTTAAAAACACTTTTTACATCCATTTAATATAGTTTAGAGTTATGAAAGCATGCAAAAGCTAATAAAATACGTATTGCTTGTAGTCGGGCTACATGAGCAAACATTTCTCGTACTCTATTCCTTCTTCTTGATTGTAACCTTAAGCGACTAATCTAGCTTTGTTTCGAATAATATTCCCTTGCTCATCAGCTTTATTTTTGTAAACCCACTTAGTACCAATAATTGTTTGATCACTAGGTCTAGGAAATAAGTCTCAAACTTTGTTTCGCTCAAATTGATTTAACTCTTTTTGCATAGCTATAATCTAGTAATCATCAGTTGAGGCTTCTTTAGCATATTTAGGTTCAATGTTTGATAGGAAAGCTATATGACCCATTTGATTTAATTGATTTCTTGTTCTCACTTTAGAATTTATGTCTCTAATAATATTTTCAATTGGATGATTTCTTAGTAATCTCGATGGAGATCGAATTTCATTTTCATCAGGAAAGTTGTTTTCAATTTCGGTATTATTTTCAATATTTTCAATACAAACTTCTGTAATATTTGATTTTGAAATTATATCTTCACCTTCATTTTTATTATTAAGTTCGAAATTTTCATCAAATGATACATGAACTGTTTCTTCGATTATAGTTCTCATGCTTTACTTCATTTTGAGTATCCTATGAATATTCCTTCATCGGATTTAGGATCGAATTTACCAAGTTGATCTTTTGTATTTAATAGAAAACATTTTGAACCGAAAATTTTAAAATATGATATGTTAGGTTTCTTCTATTAAAAAGTTCATATGGAGTATGTTTCGTTAATGGTCTAATGGAGACTCAATTTAAAACATAACAAGCAATTACTGTAGCTTCTGCCCAAAAATGTTTAGGTAGAGTGCTTCCATTTAATGAGGTTCTAGCGCATTCTTGAAGTATTCTATTTTTTCTTTCTACAACGCCATTTTGTTGTGGTGTTCTAGGAAATGAAAAATTATGGTTAATACATTTCTTGTTACAATATTTTTCAAAAATACCATCATCGAATTCACCACCGTGATCGCTTCTAATATTTTTAATTTTTATCTTTTTAATATTTTGAATTTCTTAGCAAAGTTTTTAAAATTTTCAAAAGCATCACTTTTATTTTTCATAAATATTGTCCAAGTGTATCTCGAAAAATCATCTACAATTACAAAATATATTTAAGTTATAAATTTAACTTGAGTTGGTCCAAAAAGATTTGAGTGTAATAACTCAAGTGGTTATAATGTAGAAAAATATTTCTTTGATCTAAAAGATGATTTAGTTAATTTTCCTAACCGACAAGCATCACAAACGCTGTTTACTTTAAAATTTATTTTTGGTAAACCTGTATTAAATTATTTTTAGATAATTTGCTTATTGCTTTGAAGTTTATACGACAAAATCTTTTGTGTTGTAACCAAGGATCATTTACTTTGACTATTAGACACGTATATATGTTATGATTAAATTTCATATTTAAGATGTATCTATTACATTCTCTGGTTCCTTCAAAGATAAGATTCTTGTTTTGATCAAATATATTACATTTATTTTCCGAGCATAGTTGGCTTATACTAAGCAAACTATGTTTTAAATTTTTAACACACCACTTTAGCGCTTATTAACTTAATCAAAGTTTTAAAATAAGCCTCTTATGTTATTTCTTTCTTCGCTATATTTGCTTATATGATGAATTTGGCACTTGTGAGAGGGATTATGATTATGATTATTGTTACTTTTGCACTTTGATTATGTAAGACTAAGATGTATTTTTCATGAGACATGGATTTGAGCTATTTTGAGACATGTCATGTTTTTATGATTTATTTTTAAATGAAGTTTAATTTTGAGTGACAAGTTGTTATTTAAATATTTCTGCCGTTTTTACTTATTTGTCTTGTGAATCTTAGTGTCTGTGATGCTTTAGCTATACCTATAACGCACCATATGCTTTGGTGTGCCCTTCTTGAGTATGTTAAGGTGTGTGGTGTTTCATTTGAAACATTTGTAGTAAGAGGCAAGTTAGATGTACAGTCATTGCTCACATCGCTTTTGCTGATAATATATCCTTTGGAATTATCTCCAAATATGATAGATTCTCTATCTGAGTTGATAATGTTGGTTAGCATGTCTTTGTTTCCTATCATATGTTTTGAGCAACCAATATCAAGTTCCCACTTTCCTCCTTTCTTAATCGGTACCTGCAAAAAATATAGAAATGATGTTGGCACCCACCTTTTTATTAGGGTCCTAAGAGTTAGGTTTTAGGAAGCCAAACCCAATAGGGCTTGGAGTTCCCTTTATAAGTAAAATTTTCACTTTTATGAACTATATCTATAAAAGTCTTTATGTACTTATTTCTAATCAAATAATTGTTTGTCTTTGGAACCCAAATCTTAATAGATTTTGGATGATTAAAATCTTTTAAAATATGTTTTACAAAAGTATTATCTTTCTTTCTAAACTTGGTATATAAAGAATTATTATTTTTAGGAGTTTTTGTCATCTTATTATATCATAATCGCCTTTTATTTGAAGTAGCTTGTGAATTTTCTATAATCCTAGAAAGACTTTCTCTTTCTTTATTAAAATTAGAAATATTGTTGGTAATATTCTCTAATTTTGTTTTAATACTAGAAATATCTAATTCTAATAACTTTACAGTAGATTTTAGTTCGTGATTTTCAGATAAAAGGATATCATTCTTTCTTTTTGAGTTTCTATTTCCCTACTTAGCATCTTAAGCTGAGAGGTTGTATTAGAACAAGATTCTTGAGCGATTACAAGTTATTCTTCTAAAATTTTCTTCTCATCTTTAACATATCTACTTCAATTTCAGTTCTATTTGATTTTCCAAGTGTATTTTTATATTTTCTTTTGATATTCCATAGTGTATCTAATAATTATGAGTTTATATCTACTAAACCATCAAAAGCAATATCACCTACATTGTCATTTGTAGCCATAAAGCATACAATGGCTTGTTCTGTGTCACTATCACTATCACTATCACTATCACTATCACTATATGATGAGGAAGATGATTCTGAATCATCCCATGTAACAGAGAATGCTTGCTTCTTCTTATACTTTTCCCTTTTATTTTTGTACAATTTTCTTACGATCAGGACAGTCCTTCTTTATGTGATCATTTTTGTGACATTCATAGCATTTGAGATTTGAAGCGAATGGCTTGTTGGTGTTCTTGTTATTTCCAAATTTATTGCTCTTTCTAAATTTCAATTTTTTCTTGAAATTTTTAGCTATAAACGCCATATCATCTTCATCTAAATCTGATTCTTACTTTTCTGCCTGAAAGGCTATTGTTTTTTGTCTTGTGCCTGAGCTCTTTTTGCCTATAAATTTAATTCATATTACATTAGATTTTCTATTAACTCTTCTGGTTTTATGGTTGAAATGTCATTAATTTCTTCCTTTGCTAAGACTTTTCGTTTCCATTCATCTATTAAAGAGTTGAGGATTTTTAAAATAATATCAAAATCTGTGTATTTTTCTCCCAATGCTAAAAGTAAATGATATATATATATATATATATATATATATATATATATATATATCTTGAAACCAAGAACACGTTTCAATTATAGTTTCATCTTGCTTCATTCTAAAGTCCTGAAATTGGTTCTTAAGCATAGAAATCTTGCTTTGATTAACTTTGTTAGTACCTTCATGTGTAACTTTAAGCGTACGTCAAATTTCATATGCCGAATTACACATACTAACTCGGTTAAGCTCATTTTTGTTTAAGGGACAAAACAACATATTGATGGCTTTAGCATAGCAGTAGCATCTAATTTTGTGTGTTAGACCATTGTGTATACGGTGTAGTAAGTACAATGTATGCATTCCGAGTGATGTTCCAAGTATCATATCTATTTGCTTACATATAAATTTTCACTCTAGTTGACCAATAAATGGCGGTCGTGCATTGGATTGGCCTTCAATAAAACTTAAGCTAGTATTATTTTCCTTATTATTTGAATATCAAATAACCGTGTTAGGCTTATATGATGACCTTGCTCTGATACTAAATGAAAGTGACCATGGATCATAAAATATGAAATATTAAACAATCTAACTACTTGTATAGAATGTAAGTATAAAATCAAAGTGGAGTATTAAACAATCTAACTACTTATATAGAGCATCTATTGATATGTGATTTGTGATATGTTGTATCTAAGTACCAGTTTAAAAAAAAATCAAAGTGGTAAAATAAATGACATGAAGAATTTTTATACTAGTTCGAACTTTCACATTCTACGTCCAGTCCTAGACTTCTTCTAGAATTCAACTATTAACCCTCTCTTAACTCGGAGGAATATGTATTACACCGCTTGAGCAACCGAACAAGACTTCAACCGCCTAAGCAACTGAGTAGGACTTTTACCCGCCTGAGCAACCGAACAAGACTTCAACCGCCTAAGAAACTGAGTAGGACTTTTACCCGCCTGAGCAACCGAACATGACTTCAATTACAAAGAGATATTTGACCGATTGTGCTTTTTGGATATCACATATAAGTCTTCAGAATATACCCTTTCTATAATCTTCTCATTTGTGGTATATCGTGTATTTTGTGAAGAAAGGAAGTTTATTTGATCACAAGAGTAGTAAACTTGAATGCACAAGTGATCATAATAGAGTTTCTATATATATAATGCTTTAGAGTTGAAATAGCAAGAATAGATAGAATTAAGAATAAGAAATTTGATATCTTAGACGTCGGATTTCTTTGCTATTTACGGAAATTAAAAGGTTATATACGTTTATGAAGAGCAACCATGAAGAGATATAGAAGCAATCTTTCGAATCAAGAGTTATTACTATTCATTGAAAAGAAGCACCCTTTCAAAAACTAGCCGTTATGAAGTTTCAACCGTCTGAATTAAATATTTCAGCCATTTGAATCGAGTAAAATTTAAAACAGCAAGAAATTAGTGCAAAATAAAGACGATTCAGCCGTCTAAATATTATAACTCAACCGGCTGAATGTTCACATGTATATTTTTGTCCATGTACAGCATTCAGCCGGTGGAAAGGGATCATTCAATCGGCTGAATGCAACGTTTTTGTTCATTTCTTTTGATTTTTCAAAACTTTTGTTATGAGTGGATGTGTATACCATATCTGAGAGATTTTAACATTTATCTACATCTAGACTCTGACTCTATATCTAACAATACATTGTAGGAGTCTAGTCTTCATATGTTTTTGATTATCTTCTCCTTCAAACTTGGTTAGTTCATATAATATTTACTTAATGGTTGTCACAATCAAAATATCAAAATTCGTTGTTCTAACATATTTGACATTGGTATCACATTTAGATCTGTACAATTTTCATCTTTATATCGATTGCACAAAATCAATTTTAATTCCAACATTGTTTGATATATCAAAAATAAAAAATCGAAACAAAATTTGAACATAAGAACCATCCCGCATTGGATCTAAAAAACCTAAACCCATTAAACATGAGTTTTCAGTGGGTTTTCATTATATTAAACCCATGCAAATGTTACCCCAATCCCGATTCAACCAAATCAAAGAGGATAAAAATCTAACAAACCCAAATAAGCATCAATTCCAACCAAAATCAAATAAAACGACCGTTAATCTGAAAAGCATGAGGGTGAACTATATTAGTAAAATGATGAGAAGATTATAAAATCGAAAACGTTGAAAAAGGATGCTCGGAAAATTCCTGAGATGCAAGGTGACATAAATTCAAGCATGAGAAAGGAGAGAACAACAACACCTTCATATATAAAACGGAGACCGACAATTGTTCACGGTCCAATTCCAGAAACCAGGGCTATGAGAAAATGAGTAAGAGATGACATAAATTCGATTACGTAATTGATTTCTGTAAATTTATTTCCTAATGTGATAGCTTGATTGCAAATTGTTCAATGGAATGCTTTGGAAAAATGATTGCAGCTGAATGAGAATTAATGGAAAATAAATAAATAAATTATATTCTGCGATGGAGCAATGGAGGTAAGTATCTAAAATTTGGGTAAAATGAATTTGGTGGTCATTAGATAAAATTAAAAGTACGGTTTGAAAGAGAAGATGAGAGGAGAAGAATGTTGTAATATTATTTTCCAGCAAGGAAAGTTTGAAAAAGACCTTTGAGTTAATAAATTCACGTGGCAAAATTTCATTGAAAATTGAAGGGGGCGCTAAGGAAACCATCCTTGAAAATAATAAAATAATAGTATAGTATAAATAGATTTTTCACTTGCAATTTCACTTAAAATCCAACGTCTTTACCTATCCAATGCATCATGGGCTTCACAGTATTAGTTGGATTAGCTAAACAAACAAATCGGCCCAGGCTTTTGGGCTTGCAATTGAATAGGGCCTTCAAAACCACCCATAAACACAGGAACTAGGGTTACAAACTCCGCCTACAAGCTCTGCTGCTCGACAACCCGTCGGTCAAAATCTTTTCTATATCCAAAGGTGAGTTCTTTCATGTTGCCTAGAATAAATCTTCAGCAATAAATAAGTAGCTAGAAACAATTTGGTTTGTCTCTCAATTCAACAAATTCCTCTTATCCATCATCCTTGTTTCACCATTGGAATTTGCTGTTTTTGTGAGCTTAAGATTTCTTCTCCAAGCCAGTCTAGGTATTTTTACTCCCACTTTTCTGTTGTTGAAGTTTTCACCGTTTGGTGGTTTCTGCATTGACGGCGAAAAATACTGTTTGCAGAAATAGGAAATAATTTTGACTTTGTATGTTCAGCTAGCATCTCCACCATAAACTCTCTTTCCTTTATTTTTCATTTGTTTTTGTTTAATTTAGGGAGTTATTTTGAAGGGAATGCGAGGCTTTGTATGTGATTGACGTTGAATATTAAATTGTGGTTGAAGTTTCATGAATTGAATTAAATTACATTTTATGGCTTCATTAGGTTGAACTGCCATAGTTTAATCAAGTAATGTCACCTGTTCATGAAACCCGATACATAAAATTTTCGTTTTTTTAAAGTCCTCTGCCCAATTCAGAAGACTAAAAAAACTCAAAACCCAAATCAGAAACAAACACGATTCATACCCTAGCCGTACTTCTCCAGAATCACCCAGGTCGCTGCAGAATTCATTTTCAATTTTTTTGGTCAAAATAACAAAAAATCAGGTAAATTCTATTTTCTATTTTTTTTATTACATATTTTGTTTGCTTCAATCAGGAAAGATCCATAGGTCTCTCGCTTCTCTTTAGGTTTGTCTTTCTACATTTAATTACTAATCCATTTTTTTGATGTTGTAATTGTAAATGATCTAAATTTATATGGCATGATTTGTTTTGCTAATTAGCAGCACAACAGTGTTTGTTTTCTTCATATTCCATTAAGATGATTTCTGATTTACCTTTTGATTTTGAAATTCTAAATTAGATTACATCACATTGAATTCTATCAAGAGAACTTTTGATTTTCTAGCCTTTGGATTCACTTAAATTAAGAACGTTCATTAATACTTACTAGGTATTATTTTGGTTTTTATTATTTTTAAGACTATTTTGTTGGTTATTAATTGAGATATTTATTCATAATAAATAAATAACTTAGCTAGGTAATAACATAGATGATAAAGAAGTTGATTAAACTCCGCACTTCAACGCTAGAATAGAACATGGGTAATTAAGAGCATGCCAACTCCCATGATAATTCTGTAGCAGATTGATGCGTGTCCAGTGTTAGAAACATGTGTTAAAAATTCAGTATTTTGATACACTTAATCACTTGCAACAACAAATTTAAAAAAGAAGTCAGTTCTGAAGTAGCATTCAAGTAGAGGACAAACAAGGCTATTTTATTGATTAAAAAATATCAATTAAGATTAAAAAAGGGAGATTTGTATATAAGATCATATCTCTGTCATATTAAACAGATTGTCTACCATGTTCATCAATCATGCATTCACGTATAGATATTTGACTACATGGCTATGTTAATTGCAAAGTTCTAACTCAGTCACCTTTTGACGTGTTTTGTTTACAGCTGGAAGTTTCTATATAGCAGATGAACCATTACTTTGATTGTTTGTTCGAAATATAATGTTTATAGTTTCATATTCGGTAGTTTGAAAAATAATTGGCAATGAGGACTTCAATAAACTAGATATAGTTTAAAATACCAGCAACAAGAAATTCATCTTGTCATTTATTTTGCATCATAGACTTGTAGAAACAGTGCAAGATTGATAATGAAATTCATAGAAGAGAAACGTTAGATTAGTAACCTTAATTTACATATTTTTTGAAATGCAATAAGCAAGTCATGAAACGTGCCAAGGTGGTATTATTGTTTTGCTATTGAAGAAAAACTAAAATAAATGCTATCTGTCTTCAACAAAGTTAGGGTAAATCCCAGTTTATTTCTTACTTGGTCAACATCCAACTATCAAATTCTTTTTTTTTTCAATTTCAACTTCTAGTTATTGCTAGTTTAATTTTTTTTTCTTTTTCTTCTTCAGATGGGTGCAAAAGCAAAGAAAGCATTGAAGAAGAGTTTGAAGAAGGCTGCTTCGAAAAGGACTGACAAACCTTCTGATTTTCTGGTAATCTCTTTCGGACAATGATTTTGAACATTTTTTCCACAGTTATTTCAAAAAATATTTATTCGTATATATACTGTAGCCTTTAGAAGGAGGCCCTGGTAAAAGACTGCCTGTTGAAAAAGTAGAGCCGATTGAAACTACATCAACTGTACTGTATATTGGTCATATACCTCATGGATTTTATGAAGAACAAATGGAAGGTGAAGTTTGTTGAATTTATTTATTTTTATCGAAAATTTGGCATTTGTGATGTGGTTTAAGGATTATTGAATTTTTATGCAGGCTTTTTTAGTCAATTTGGTAAAATAAAGAGACTGAGGATAGCAAGATGTAGAAAGGTATGATTTGTTGGATATTCTAATTTTTGCGTTGATTGTATACTTGATATTTTTAGTTCATTTGATTGATGATTATGTTTAGCAAAATGAAATCACCGTTGGGTGCACACTGTGTTTGAAAGTGACTTAAGGTGCGTTTGTAATAAATGATAACTAATTGGTTGAGTGTACTCAGTGCCATCACGTCTCAGGTGGTAGTGTTAAAAGACACTCACCATGGCACATGCAATTGACATTGCTTATTAATGTTAATTTTTCAGTCACATCAAAATGATATACCTCAGTAACGAGTGTTAATTGAGTGCTTAAAAGACAAGAAAACCGATTTTAGTGCACCATTTTTTAATCATCTTCTATAATTTAGTGAGGTTTTATGTGTCTCTTATATAAGAAGATATAAATATCAGCTACTCAGTCTGTGCTTCATCTTTGTTATAATTAGCTACTAGTCGTGAAAATGCATCGTGGTGCATTGTCTCACATGATATGGCATTAGCATTATTATGGTATGACACATGGAAAGACGCATCAAGCGACATACATGGTCATGGCGTAAAAAAGGACATCTGTTTTATTTTTTCTGTTCTTTTTTATGTTTCGAAATGATAAAATATATTGATATTCGTTATATAAATATGTTTTCGAATTGATTTTTGTTCTTTTATGCAGGTTAATTGATCTGAGAAACCAAGATACTTGTATAAATATACCTCAAAGCAAGTCCAATATTTTATTCTTCTATTATGCATTGTAATCAGTGGCCGCGCCAGTATATTCATTTTGAACATTTTACCCTATTTAAAATGGTTTTGTCGGCCATATTTAACTCTTTGCCCTATCTAAAATTGATGTCTAGCTCCGCCACTGATTGTAATATCAAGTGGGCAGAAACATTATCAATTTATATACTATGAAGGTCTAAACAAAGATTTAAATATTTTTACAAACTAATTAGCATTTTGTATAAACAATTATTTATATAAGATATAAGTATGCTGTTGTTTTGCTTAATTTATATAATTATTCATATGATTTTGCAACATTATTCTAATACAATTATATGATTTTGGTTATTGATAAAAAACTCCAAACAGATTTTGGACAAATTGTAATACAGTACACAGTATTCTGTAGCTCGATAAATGTATCAAATAACTATAATAGAAGTATAAAACAAAAAACACAATTAGAAAAAAAACTCGCAAAAATAACATAACACAAAATATTATCGTTTCATTAATTTATGATGTATGATAAAAAAGATCTATTTTATGTGTGGTTCAAAAAAGCATGCAACATTCACCATATCGTAGGTCAAGGCTGCATTTTTTTGTGTATCTGTGCACCGTGCTTTGATAATAACAATGAATACTTACGTAGGTTTCATCACCAATATATGTCAACAATATCGAATAATGCAATAATAATTGGTCTGTCGTTAGTACTTGTGTGTGTGTGTAGTACTTTTTACTTCTGCATGCTTGTATTATGTTGTGGAAATATCCTATCTGTTGTATATTGAAACTTAACGCTAAAGTAGTCTAAAGAATTTCAGTTAAAGCTCGAAATATGATGCAAAAAGTTGACATTTTATGTTATGTGATATATTCATCCAAAACTTTGGGGGTAGAATCCGCTGTTTATCAATGCATGCTTATTGAAAGTTTGCATTGTAGGCATATTTTTAATTTTAATTGTAGAAGTCAACTGCAGTACGTATCCTTTGGAATATGCATATCTCGCACTTGAGTATATATTGATATGCAGATGTTAAAATTGACCAAAATACGTTAGTATTCAAAAAAACAACAATAGATGGAATCATAGTCACGGCAGAATGCAGTTGCGAATTGTGTGATTCTGCATTCAATTTCATGTCCCAAATTGTGAATATGCATAAAAGACTTCGAATATGTATAAAAGACTTCATCCGATTAATAATTGGATAATCACCAAATTTTGAATTACAAACTGAAGTCATGCTAGCCTGCCAAACTTCTGTATATATAATTGCCGATTTACAGAGACGCTATTTTATCGGAATATACATGATATAGAAATATTGTATGCTATTCAATTATTGTACTTTGAAACCTGAATGGAGGTTTAACCAATTGTAAATGGAAAACAACAATTTTTTGTTCTTATACGGATACAAATAGTTAACCAATTCTTGAGTCTTGACATAGAAAACTCATTAATGCAGGGAATTCAGATCAACTAAGTATTTGTTGGTCGAAACATTTGAATTTGAAATGCTACTTTATTACGTAGATGATATACTTTTGAAACTATGTTGTCATAGGCTTTGCTTAGGTTCTTTAACGCCCCATCTAAAAGCTTGTTTATCAACGTGGCAGTCTAGTGCTAATGGTGGTATAGCTCACCACGTCATCTTTGGTAGCATCACTTAGCATTTTTATAACAGTTATGTTCTTAGATGTTGCTCTGCCCATAATAACACAGGTTGATTATGCTGATTAGGCTATTGAGTTTTTATAGTATATGTTCATTGTATCATGTTTGTTCTCATTAAGTTTCTTCTTTATTGCATGTGATGAATATATGCATTCTATAGTATTTTTGTCCAATCTCAGCAAATAGAACACGAAGATAGCTTCCTGTAATATTATTTGTATATTCTACTTTCTACAGCACTGATTTATCATTTTCATGTTTGGGGTTTTTAGACTGGAAGATCGAAGCATTACGCATTCCTTGAATTTGAGAATCCTGAGGTATGAAGCTTTCTCGTTGTATGTTTCAAAAATAACAGTTAAATGATTTTATTTCATTTTATATGACATGCTTAAAATCGAATTTGCAGGTAGCAAAGGTTGTGGCCGAGACAATAAATGGCTATCTGCTATTTGAGCACACCCTTCAAGTTCAGCTTCTTCCTCCGGATCGAGTTCATCCCAAGTTGTAAGTTGCAATATCCCGTTGAATTAAACATTAACGTTTAAAGTTCATTTAAATGCTACTTTCTCCTGTAATGTATGGATGGTCCAGTTGCCAATGAAAACTTGACTTGTTTTATACAATTCTACTTTATGTCATCACAACTTTATTTTTCCATGATGCTCCCACAGCTGTTGTAGTTGAAACCAAATTCTTTAATTTTAGTTACCCTTGAGTTATGATTTAAATGTTATTCAATAATCATAAACACGAAGTATGTTCATCATTCTTCTTGCTTGGGATAATTCAGTAACATTTAAAGACTCAGTGGCATTGATTTATAATGTTGCGACCCATTTGTATATTAGTTTATGTACTTCCGTATTTCACAATGTTAGCTAAAGATGAGATCTTCTACCACAAGTTTACGAGTTACACCATTTCTGAAGTGTCTTCAACCGTAGAAAAATCGTACATGAATTGAATGATTTAACATGTATTTTTAGTTTAGTTTTGTATTAGCGTGTGTGGCATATGTCAATGTAAGATAATTACCAGCTTCTGCTCAAGTTATGGAAGAGCAATTATAGGAAGTTGATCTTAAAATGTATGGTAGCTAAAGATCCATTAAGTTGGATGTATTTCTTAATGAATTACTTACCTTAATGGGCCTGCTTAAATTAATTGTTGGCATAGCTTACATACTGATCAACATTTTCCTCAAACCTATTCCAGGAGTTATGTTGATTTTCTAATGCTAATACTGTTTCACACCAATCAACTCCTAATTGGAAATCTGATGACAACATGATTCAAAGTAGACGATAACATGCTTCTCTTTTTGATGGAAATATTTTTGATAACATGACAAGTTGACTACTTAAGAAACGTATTTGTTGGGAAAGAAGTTGGAGAATTTGTATACATTTCATCAAAGTGATAGTGTAAAAGAAATAGAGTTGAATATATTGCTAATTTTCATTTGAACGAATTACATTTTTCCAATACTTTATAAGCTTTGAAAATGTTACTAATATGATAAGATAGTAGATTATAATGTTTGAAAATTGGACATCAGATATTATTTACCTCAATGTTCTAAGTAAACAAAATCACTAGCATTACAAAATCTAATGACTGTTGATTATACATGAATTTTTATGCTTACACACACGTTTGATAAGTTGAGAGAGAGGGAGGGAGGGAGCGCCCCCAAACAGTGCAACATCCAATTAGCCCTTTGATTTTTCACCACAAGCTCCGAATTAAATAACAAGGTTAGTGGGAAGAAAGAAAAAATATTGTCATTTAATTTGGTGCTTGTGGTGAAAATGAAGGGGTTGATGAGGTGGCGCATTGTTTGAGGTGCCATTGAATTGAGAGAGAGACCCAAAGTGCAGCATTCCATTAGCCCTTTGATTTTACCACAACCTCCGAATTAAATAATAAGGTTAGTGGGAAGAGAGAAAAAATATTGTTATTTAATTTGGAGCTTGTGGTGAAAATCAAGGGGTTAATGAGGTGCTGCATTGTTTGAGGTGTCAATATATATATATATATATATATATATATATATATATATATATATATTCTTGGTAGATCACGTTTCCTATAAACTTAAAAAAAAAAAAAAATATTACTTGCCTTTTAATGTGTACCTTACTGACAATTGTTTAGATGGAAAGTTCGCAAATCTTCCCCAGTGGATTTAACTGAAATTGAACGTAGGAAGCACAACAAGGTACCCTGAAAAGTTCATTTAAAAGATCCATGTGGATTAGCATATGTACAAAATTAATTGTTTGATCATCTACGTTAATATTAGGTGAAAACCCTAGCTGAACATCAGAAGTTGGTTGATAATATTGTGAAACGAGATGAGAGGAGGCGTAAGCGGATCTTGGCAGCGGGTATCAATTATGAATGTCCTCCACTGGTAAGGAAGACTTGTTTCTTTTCTTTTTATTCAGTAGCTTTTAAGTAGTATATGGTGGTTGTTATTATTATTATTATTAAAGCATGAGAAAGTTTTACTGATTTTATTTCTAATATCCAACCATTTAAATTTTACCGTACTTGATCTTTTGGTTGACTTATTTTTTATTTACTTTTGGCGAAAAATACTATGAACTTTGATCTAATAAGTTCGTTAGGACTCAGTAGTACTGAATTTTCCTGTTCATGTATTAATGCTTGAGCCTGTTATTCTGGTTATTATTTCATGTCAATGCCAAAAAATCATGCTAATATATTTATTGGGATTAGGATTGTGATTTATATTTTGTTATGTGACTAGGTGGGTCTGGTTAAGCCGGCTGCAAAGAAAATAAAGTTCACTGAGGATGATGAAGAATAGATAGGTGTAGTGCCAAGTGAGCTTAAATATGTAAACCTCATTATCAAAGATGGTATGATACTGGTGCCATGGATAAAGTTGAGAAACGCTGCATAAAAATACTATGGTAGCCTTTTTGTTAGGTCCATGTTTATGTAATTTGGCATTTCTAAATTCGAATAGTGAACCAAGAAACAGAATTTTGTTTTATTTAATTCTAAAAATTGCATTAATGTTTTTGTTTGATGTTTGTCTGTGTTTTATATGGTTGTTTGTTATTCTTTCAGCTGGAGTATGGTGAGGTATTGGTTTGGGCTAATCGGACCAAGAATTTGTTAAAAAGGGGTTATTGATTATGGTTTTCTAATAAAGTGTTGCAGGGAACATATGAACTTTTAGTGCCTCTTTTAAATTTCATAATACAATCGCTTAATTGCCCCATTCAATGTGATTGGGAATCTCGACCAAGATAAGCTGTTCTCAAATACCCGAGTGCTCTGAATTACGAATGCTGGGGGGTCTTTAAGCCGTTTAACGACATTTAGATTCACTGTTTCACGGGAAAACAAAGCGGCCCTTTTTCAGTTATTTTTGAATATTGATACTTCTTTTATATCCAAAATTCTCATGCCCGAATTCCTGCGAAAGTAGTCCAAACCCTATGATATCTGTAGCCTCCTCATTTTCACTTTAAGATTCCACATCCTTATACGTCCTTATACTCGTACTTCCTCCTTTTGGTCCTGTAAAACCAATTGAAAATAAGGGTCTTAATGGATAATTAAATCTGTATTTCTAAAAAACACGAAAGTACATTTTAGAAGAAAACATTTTAATCTTTAATCATTGTGATAATAATCTTTAATTTCTAACCGCATCAATTTGCGAATTCTCAAATTTCCTGTTTGTGAAAATATATAAAACGCGTGGAGTTCAAATTTAGGAGGATATAAGCATGTTTGTTTTAAAATCAATCAACAACCCCTTAGTCTACCAACTTTAAAATTCTAAACTCTTTTAATAATCTATTTCATTAATTTTGATGACCGACTACTGACAGCGGATGGTTAAACAATTTATGATTTACCATCGAATTGTTGCAACAATTAGCTCATAAGGTACGTAAGCAGCCATGTCTTACGCGTTTTTTATCGTGCCTAAAAGATTCTTCCCAGATAATTACATTCAAATGTTTTTTTATGGTAACATCAACCAGTAACAAATTTGGATGTTTGGTGATTATTTTCAATCTAGAGACGGTCAGATTTCTGTGTACAACCTTTTATCTATGCAGTTTTTTTTCTCTTTACTTACATCGGTGTGGAAGGCCTTCTGTCCACTGCTTTGTTGTCAACTAAATAAGTACATTAATTGATGTATAAAATCAAAATTAATGTGTATATATAGTATGATTACTATAGACCATACTGTATGAAAATATTGATATAATTTTTGGGCCGTCAAGGAACTCTACTTTTGGATCTACTCTTTGTATCGGCTGTTCATACTGTAATGCATCCATTCAATATAAATTACAGATAGTACGCTATCATCATGTTTTTGTTCTTCTAATATGGTATACTGTAATATTTTTTTTCACAGAACATCCAATGTTATAACCAACATAATGGTATTAGCTTTGCCAGAGATTTAACAATACTTTTAGTTAATTTACTAATTTATTCTGATATTTTGTTCACAGTTAGTGCCTTTAACTTATTAATGGGGTCAATAAAAAAAATGTAATGTTTGTTATCTGCAACATGCATTACAAATGATTTTGATCAGCCCAAAAATTCTTATTCCGAAGGGTTGCATACAAATATTGTTTATTATTATAAAGTAGTAATGTTTTTAATAAGTATTGTTATACTGATGACTTTCTCATTTGTTTTAAAATTTTTGTCTGAACAGATTGTGAGCATACACTGAGTTGAGAGGCACTTTTTCAACTACTTTGATGGAGGTATATAAAAGTTGCATAAAATTGATTTCTACTATCCCATTTAATATGTGTGTATTGTTTGGTTACCGCTGATTCAAATCCATGAATAGTTAATATCCATATTTTTTTGGTAATATGCATTTTTCGGTTTCCATCTTTATGTACTTGATCACTGTTGCAAGTCTACTTCTTTTTGGATAATTGTCGATTTTTGAACTACTGGATCTTCAAATCACTTCCCTATATTTGGACATAGAACATTGTTGCTCCATACGAATGTTTGAATTTCTTTTGGATTCTGAGTCTATATATCAAAGATCCTATACTCTTTAGCCTTGGAAAAGGCTTTAAATTATTATGGAATATGTGCAGTTATATTTGCTGATTTGATTTTAAGATCTCCAGATCACTTTCCAATATTAGTTTTTACGAAATCCTTATTCTATTTGTGTTATTTTATATACAATAATTGCTTCCTATTAAAAATGTGATTAAATGTATCAAATATCACATCCTATAAAAGTAAACAATGCATGTGGTACTAATTTCGTGTATAACTTAAATAAACCATGCTATACATTAAATTGAATTGTGCATATTGTGTTATGCCTGTAAAAATCAAAATGTGAAGAAAAATGCAGGTAAGGATAGTTGTTTCAGTTTAAACTACCCTGCATTAGTACTGGATTTATTGGCTTAGTGGTTTACACATCTAAAATATTGCAACTGAAAAATTAGTACATGTACTTTGTTTGCATTTAGGAAATAGCTATTTGTTTATTTTTTCTTCAACATCCTTTCCTTGCCATTTTATATGACCCTTAAATTATGAGATACCTATATTCCAAATACTTTTAGTGATATTGGTGGATAGAATAGTTAGTCAACGGATACAAACTCACTTTCTTCATTCTTCATAACTGAAACTGTTGTTCTTTTATTACATTATCTGTTTGTCTCTGTACCATTGCCCAACACTTTTGATTTCATTTTTGTTAACTTCTATTCAACTCAAATTGCTGCTGCACTTTCCTGGTGAGTACTTTTTGTTCTTTACTAATTATCTTTCAATTATCTTCCTATCTGGATATTGTTTTAAACTACTTATTTACTATGCTAACATCATACACATGTTGAATAACATAAAAACAGGAAGATGACAGTGCTAGTGTGTTTTCAATATTTTTTGCATTGGTGAACATACATAGCATTTATTTCCGAACAGTGAAATCTATCAATAGTAAATTCATTTATGGTATTTTAGCTCCTATGCCTAACATGATTATAACTATTTCACTACATGCTGTAATCATAGGGTATTAAGGCTGTACTTTTTTTTGGTTATACAATAGCATTGATTGTTCTTTTATGTATATGCCATGCACTTATACCATACCCGTAACATAAATTTCAAGTAAACGTTGTCTTTAACAGACTTATTGAACTAGGCTTTATTTATCAACATTTTTCATGTCAAATAATTAAGATTACAACACATGACATCAGAACAAAAGCTGTAGGATCGATTTCATCCTAGAGGGATGGGGGTTGAATAGGGTGATACTATCAATTATAAAAATTATTGCGAAAGTTTGTATAAAATTATTTCAACACAGATATATTAAAATAATAGCAGCACAAATAATAGCAGAATAATAAATGCAGAAATAGAACTATACAGAATTTACCCAGCTTCGGCAAAACCCTGCCTACATACTGCCTCCAAGGTTTCTATTAGAAATTAAGCAGTCAGACGCTTACACACGTAAACTCGCGACTCCCGCTATCGACTAGCCTTAACTCTACGCTCAAAACCCTACCACAACTCAGCCACCGAGTTGCAAATTTTCAAACTACCCCACGTAGTTTGTCCTCTAGTCACACGACTAGAAATTACAATTGTTTAAATAAGAAATACAAATTTATAAACAATAATTTAAAAACAAAACACTAATATAAATTGAGCCCAATAATCAGGCCGACCCACAAGTGATAAACTTAAACCCCTTTTTCTTTTATCTCTATGTCGGCCCGTTCCTTTGTTTAACAATGGCCGTCGATCCTCTTTGCTTCTGAAATTAGGGTTTGGAAAATTGAAGTGCGCCGCTTGAATTCTGAAGCTTCGATTCCTCTCTTCTCTCTGTCGATTGCTTTTGGCTACTTCAAATCGATGCTTTCTTCTCTTTGCATTCGATTCCTTCAATTTTGATCGAGTTCGAAGTTGCTTCGGTATGTAATTTGTTATTTTGCTTTACTGTTTTTGTTTCCTTGAACTCGATGATTTCATAGCCGGTGATGAATGAGTTTATATAGGGTTTGATTCCCTATAATTTCGTTCGACTGATAGTTTGCTTGACTTCGTCTCGGCCACTTGATTATGTTTTGACGTTGATGATTTATCGACTTTGTCAATTTCGTATAATTTGATACTTGATTGACACGGCTTTGAATTGTTGTGACTGATATCTTGGCCACCACGGTTTCGAATTTGACAGTTCGATTTCGTTTATTTTTCTGTTGACTTCGGCTTTGACTTGAACTGTTCGATGTTGGAAACTGCAATGTGACTGATCGGCATTAACTTGTTCAACTTGAAATTCCTGATGCAAGCTATCTTTCTTTGGCTTGTACCTTGATTATTTTGAAACTGCTACTTTGAGACTTTTCTGATTTTTGTAAAACCTGATACTTCGGTTACTTTAATTATGTGATTTTTATCACCTGGCTTTGACATGAATTTGTTTGACTTTGTTTATTTGAAATAATTCCTGGACTTTGGCATGTCTGTTCTTTTCTCTGTTTGGCATTGGCTTCTGTTGTTCTATGATAAGCAGTTTTATCGATGAACTCTACGTACACCATCGACTGCGATTGTGTTCACTTGATTACTGAACTGCCTTTGTATTGTTTCAAGCCTCGGCTTTGATCATTTGTGTTAGACTGAACTTGTTCGATTTTTACTTGTCTTTCTTTTTGACTTCAGCCTTATACACTGTGTGAATTCATATATATGTACATATATACATTTCTATGTGTGTATGCATGTATTGTTGGATCTATGCTGTATTGATTTGCATCACTGGTGTATTGTGCCTGGTCTTTGTTTCATTTGATGATCAGACTGCATATATACATGCTATTTCTCACATGTATGTATCTGATTTTGTTTGAAGTTGCACTGGTTGTCTTAGAGTTTTGTTACACATATATATTCTTGTCCACTCA
The DNA here is from genome assembly GCA_030765085.1 of Allium cepa. NCBI lineage: Eukaryota > Viridiplantae > Streptophyta > Magnoliopsida > Asparagales > Amaryllidaceae > Allium > Allium cepa. The sequence continues at coordinate 728,285,327 of CM060932.1, read as the reverse complement.
TGTATATATACATGTCTTCACTGTGTAGTCTGCACATATTGATTCAGTTGAGCTTGCACTTGTATCAATCCATATCATTGCATTCACCACTTTGCATTGGTCATTGTATATCTGTGCTCTGGTCATTGCATATATTGGTTGCATATTTTCTGGTTTCATTGTTTCATTCCAGTCCGTACATTGAGTTCTCATTTGCTTTGACAGATTGCATTTCACTGATGCATCACTTCGACTAGATTTGATGTTTAAACAGTATTCTTGAATCTGGTATTTGATTCTTGATGCAGTCTTGGTCGACACTGAATTTTGATGTTGTTGCCATTCATTTGTGTACTTTTGTTTTTTGGACTGCACATGTGTTGTCCACTGTTGCATTCATGTATACATGATATTTGAGTCTGCACTGCAAGTTGTACCTGTTCTTTTGGCACTGCTTACCGGTCTAGTTTCATTTGAACTTTGTCGTGCTGACTTGTATTCATAAGCTGGTCTGGTTCACTGTATTGTACTTGTAGTCTTCATCCATGTACTTTGGTTGTCATGTATATGAAGCAGTGTTGCATTCCTGGTTTGAAACGTGACTTGATTCACAGTTTGAATTCAAGTGTACATCCGAATTTTCGGTCGAGGCTGTGTTGTAGTTGTCTTGACCATTTTCATGAACTTGCACCTGTGTTGAATCCGGCTTGGAGCTCGGGTTTGACCTTGTGCTGATATTGTGACATTATTTTTATTGCACTTGAGTTGAACCCGGCTTTTGGTTTGGGTTTGACCTGTTCTCACCTGTCCCTGTAATTTTATCAAGTGTATATTGGTGTGCACGGCCTTGTGGCATGTACAGTGATACACTATGCATGTCACAAGCTGTTCGTGTATGATGAATTCAAATTTAAATGATGATGAACAACCTAAATAACCGAGGCAAATAATATTTTCAAAATTACATTCTATTTTATACTGCAAAAATATTTTCTTTTCAATTTTACCATGTCAGTATTTATTTTTGCAGATTGCTCAGATGCTGGATTCAATCTGGAATAAAGTTGTAGATAAACTACACGTGAATGAGCGATATGTAGTGAGGTATATTTGTAAATGTTAAATTGTGATGTAATTGAATTTGTATTGTATTTGTATATATATAGTGAGAGTTCAAATTTGTACTATTCAAAAGTGTAATAAATATTTGTTTGAATAAAATATCTACTTGAATTTAAATACCGTGTTATTTATTTTATTCAGCAAATATTTATTTAATTATGTGGAAAATAAAATAGTACATTAACAAATACATTTAAATATATATATATATATATATATGTTTATTATCATCAAACAAAAATCATATACTCGCATATTCAACAATCTCCCCCTTTTGATGATAACAAACATATATTTAAAATTTGAATTTGTTAAAAGTATTTGAACATTCAATTTGCTCCCCCTATTTGAATGCTCCCTCTCTACATAAAGCTCCCCCTTCATATATGCATATAAATGAAAATATGCAAATAAGCCTAGATGCAAATAGAAAATATTTGACCTTTATTTGTCAAAATCTTAACTTTTCTCTCCCCCTTTTGTTATCAGCAAAAGAGTAATGGTGTTAGAAAAATAGAGATAAAATGATTGATATTAATACAACATTAAAACTCAATCGAAAATGAATATTAAATTTCAATAAAAAATCAAACAAAAATCATAAATACTCTGTTAGCGCATATTCCACTTTTAGAATGATGGGAATGATGACATCATATAAAACCATGCAGTTGTGTCTTGTGGTATATTTATATCAGGAATTTGAATATCTACCAACCATGCATAACTGTTAGGACTTTTAAATGAGATTAGTAGTATTCCAATTTTATTTTAGAAAAAAAAAAATTCAAGTATCTTCTAACCACGCATAACCGTGAGGACTTTTAAATAGGATTAGAATCAACTTGTTTATTAAATAAATTAATTTTGATATACGTACCATACATGCATAATCGTGAGGACTTTTAAATGAGCATGGAAGCACATAATCAAAAATTCCAAGTAATTCACCCATGCATAACCGTGAGGACTTTTAAATGAGAGTGAATACTTTGGTTGTTTTTTAATTATTATTTATAAAAAATAAAAATAAAATGAAAAACGACTGAGTCTTGTTTAAATCATCACATATTGACATACTATATTGGATTATGACGAGTGATGGTCGATAGAAAATGATAGAAATAGAAATGATCATGGAATATTTACCAACAAAAAGTGCTTATAACTCTTGTTTAAATTTCTAAAGAAATTTACTAATTATACAATCTCATGTTATAATATATGATTAATATCAACACTCCTCACTTTTTCAATCATTATTTATCTTTTCGATAATTAGTAGGGAGTCAAATTAGTTAATGTAGTCATTTAAAATCAAATTAAAAAATAACTATAAAATCAATTTTTCTAAAAATACTAATACGAAAACAAGGTCAAAAATGATTTTCTAGAAGGAGTTTTATAAGAAAAATCTCTGCTATTTGAAAATTATTTAAAATGAAAAATATGCAGATATTTTTTTTGAAAAAAAAAAACGATGCCATTACCGAATGTCTCAACATAAATCACGTTTCACTAGTAATTTTTCTACCAACTAGATTACCAATGTGATCTGCATCTGAATTTTTCTTTCACTTGAGATTATCATTAATTGAATGTCATAGACCAGACCGTGAAATTTCCAACAATTTTTTGAAATCCTTTTTTCAACTTTTTAAATGAAATTCTTTTGAATTTTAATTGAAGCCGTGTAAATAACAAAAACCATGAATATAGAGTCAGCCAAATGTATCATTATCATCCAATAGAACACCATAATTAATCAAATTGATCTATATGAAGTATTTCAAGGATTGTAGCGTTCTCAGCATAAAAGAATTATTGGCCAACAATTTTGAAAAAGTCAGAATCATTATCGTCAATTATTTCTTTATCAATAACTGGCTGAATTAAATCAAATTATGGTGCAGATTTTCACATATATCGTTCGAGATATCTTTACCTGTTTTACATTTACGATAATTTTTCGTTGTTGCCCGTTGTGATTCTGTCACCTTTGTATTAGGCTAAGGAATTTTACTTTGTCGCTCATTGTGTCCATGTAATAGCCAGAATCCAAGTAACACTGTTATTGTTCCATAGCCTGCCACCACACATACACGATGAAAGATTTTTGTGACCTATTTGTTTTTATAGGTCCATGGTTGTTAGTGGCAGAATATTTTGAAAAATAATTTTGTGGAGACCCATAACTATTTATATATGTTCATTTTGGTACCCATATTTTTTTTAATTTTCAAAGATTTATATTTGTGCTTTTGGAACCCAAATTGGCATAGTTTTCACGTGTTTGGGTCTATACCAACAATTGTTTTGATTATGTCCAAATTTTCTAAAAATTTTGCACATTTAATTGACTTTATTAATTTCATTTCTAACATTTTCAGATTGATTATATCCAAGTTCTTGTCTAACTGAATTAACAGTTTGTTTTCCTAATAGCATATTTAACGATTTTTAACCTTTTAAAAATTTATCTAAAGTCGTTGACAGTTGTTGGACTTGTGTTTTGAGAGATTCATTTTCGTTTAACAATTGTGTGCACCTTTTAATAGAATTTTCTCTTCTTGTATTTTCATTTTTTTTCAAAATCAGAATTTCATTTTCAAGCGATTTAATTTTGATTTTTGATTTTTTAATCTCTTCTTCGAATGTTGGACAATTATCACACTTAGGGATCCTACTTTGATAGTTTTTAACTAGTTGGTCAAGTTATTTATTTAAATCTATCAAAGTATCTTTTTGTGATTCAAGTTTGGCATATTTCTCCCTAAGACGTTCAAAACAGCCATTTACTTCGTGGAAATATATAAGTAATTTTGAGTGAGTGAGTTTTGATACCTCGTTTGGCTCGTCATCGTCGCTATTAGTATATTACATTGAAGGCACATATCTGCTTTCTCACTCTCAATGCCTATACTTTATTATCTTCATCACTTATATTCCACGTGGCTGCAAATTTTTCCTCCCTTTTGATTTCTTTCCTAAATCGTGTTGGTTTTGAGGACAATTGGGCTTGATGTGTCCGGGTTGGTTGCACTTATGACAGATGATTTCTTGCTGTTCTTGGTTACCTTGAACTTTGGTTATTCTGCTTTTTAATTTTGGATTTCCATATTTGCGGTTCCACTTTTTGAATCTCTTTATTACCATTTCCAGCACTGCTGCTCCATCATCGTCGTCATCATCATCACTTCCAGTTGTTCCTTTGAGAGCTATTGATTTCTTTCGAGTATCTTCTCCTTCACGCTCTTCCTTGACTTTCATTTCTAGCTCATAAGTGGTGAGATTTCCGATGAGTTCTTCAACTTTGATTTGTTTTAAATCTTTCGATTCTTGAATGGCAGTTACTTTTGCTTCAAAACTTCATGGAAGGACTTTGAGGATTTTTCGGACTATTTCCAATTCCGTGTATGATTTTTCAAGGGCTTTTGATTTGTATACGATGTTGAAAAGTCTTCCGTACATTTCTTTGACGTTTTCTTCCTTCGCCATTATGAAGTTCTCATATTCGTTGCTTAGCATGGCAAGGTGAGATTCTTTGACTTGAGACGTTCCTTCGTGAGTCACTTTGAGTGTGTGCTATATTTCCTACGCAGTTGAACAATGTGAGACACGATTAAATTCAAATTGATCCAATGAACAGATAATAGAATTCATAGCTTTAGCGTTAGCATTTTGTAATTTATTTTCTAACTCTGTCCATTGATCCTTCGGTTTATTTATTTTCTAATTATTTACAATTATAGTTGGTGCTCTATACCCTGTCTCAACAATATCCCAAGCGTCAATGGTTTTCAGAAAAATTTCCATCCTATTTTTCCAGTAAGCATATTCACCATTGAACATTGGTGGTCTAACTATGGACTGACCCTCCGCAAAAGCATTATTAAAAGAAGCCATTTTAAAAATTCAATTTTTTTTATTAAACAAATTGGTTTTTGATAAATCAAACTTTTTAAAACAAAAATGGCTTTTGTTTCTAGCTCTGATAGCACTTGTAGGATCGATTTCACCCTAGAGGGGGGTGAACAGAGTGATACTATCAATTATAAAAATTATTGCGGAAGTTTGTATAAAATTATTTCAACACAGATATATCAAAATAATAGCAGCATAGATAATAGCAGAATAATAAATGCAGAAATAGAATGACACAGAATTTACCCAGCTTCGGCAAAACCCTGCCTACATGCTGCCCCTAAAGTTTCTACTAGAAATTAAGCAGTCAGATGCTTACACACGTAAATTCGCGACACCGGCTATCAACCAGCCTTAACTCTACGCTCAAAACCCTGCCACAACTCAACCACTGAGTTGCGAATTCTCAAACTACGCCACGTAGTTTGTCCCCTAATCCCACGACTAGAAACTACAATTGTTTAAATAGGAAATACAAATTTACAAACAATAATTTAAAAACAAAACCCTAATATAAATTGAGCCCAATAATCAGGCCGACCCACAAGTGATAAACTTAATCCCCTTTTTCTTTTATCTCTATATCGACCCGTTCCTTTGTTTAACAATGGCTGTTGATCCTCTTTGCTTCTGAAATTAGGGTTTGGAAAATTGAAGTGCGCCGCTTGAATTTTGAAGTTTCGATTCCTCTCTTCTCTCTGTCGATCGCTTTTGGCTACTTCAAATTGATGCTTTCTTCTCTTTGCACTCGGCTCCTTCAATTTTGGTCGAGTTCGAAGTTGCTTCTGTATGTAATTTGTTATTTTGCTTTACTGTTTTTTCTTCCTTGAACTCGATGATTTCGTAGCCGATAATGAATGGGTTTATATAGGGTTTGATTCCCGATAATTTCGTTCGACTGATAGTTTGCTTGACTTTGTCTCGGCCACTTGATTATGTTTTGACATTGATGATTTATCTGACTTTGTCAATTTCGTATAATTTGATACTTGATTGACATGACTTTGAATTGTTGTGATTGATATCTTGGCCACCACGGTTTTGAATTTTGGCAGTTCGATTTCGTTCATTTTTTTGTTGACTTCGGCTTTGACTTGAACTATTCGATGTTGGAAACTGTAATGTGACTGATCGACATTAACTTGTTCAACTTGAGATTCTTGATACAAGGTATCTTTCTCTGGCTTGTACCTTGATTATTTTGAAACTGCTACTTTGAGTTTTTTCTGATTTTTGTAAAACCTGCTACTTCGGTTACTTTAATTATGTGATTTTTATCACCTGGCTTTGACATGATTTGTTTGACTTTGCTTATTTGAAATAATTCCTGGACTTTGGCATGTCTGTTCTTTTCTCTATTTGGCACCGGCTTCTGCTGTTCTATGATAAATAGTTTTATCGATGAACTCTATGTACACCATTGAATGTGATTATGTTCACTTGATTACTGAACTGCCTTTGTATTGCTTCAAGCCTCGGCTTTGATCATTTGTGTTAGACTGAACTTGTTCGATTTTTACTTGTCTTTCTTTTTGACTTCAGCCTTATACACTGTGTGAATTCATATATGTGCATATATACATTTGTATGTGTGTATGCATGTATTGTTGGATCTATGATGTATTGAGTTGCATCATTGGTGTATTGTATCTGGTCTTTGTTTCATTTGATGATATGAGTGCATATATAAATGTTGTTTCAAACATGTATGTATCTGATTTTGTTTGAAGTTGCACTGGTTGTCTTAGAGTTTTGCTGCACATGTATATTCTTGTCCACTCATGTATATATACATGTCTTCACCGTGTAGTGTGCACATATTGATTCAGTTGAGCTTGCACTTGTATCAATCCATATCATTGCATTCACCACTTTGCATTGGTCATTGTATATCTGTGCTCTGGTCATTGCATATATTATTTGCATATTTTCTGGTTTCACTGTTTCATTCGAGTCTGTGCATTGAGTTCTCATTTGCTTTAACAGATTGCATTTCACTGATGCATCACTTCGACCATATCTGAAGTTTAAACAGTATTCTTGAATCTGGTATTTGATTCTTGATGCAGTCTTGGTCTACACTGAATTTTGATGTTGTTGCCATTCATTTGTGTACTTGTATTTTTGGACTGCACCTGTATTGTCTACTGTTGCATTCATGTATACATGATATTGAGTCTGCACTGCAAGTTGTACCTATTCTTTTGGCACTGCTTACTGGTCCAGTTTCATTTGAACTTTGTTGTGATGACTTGTATTCATAAGCTGGCCTAGTTCACTGTATTGTACTTGTAGTCTTCATCCATGTACTCTGGTTGTCATGTATATGAAGCAGTGTTGCATTCTTGGTTTGAACCGTGAATTGATTCACAGTTTAAATTCAAGTGTACATCCGAATTTTCGGTCGAGGCTGTGTTGTAGTTGTCTTGACCATTTTCATGAACTTGCACCTGTGTTGAATCCGGCTTGGAGCACGGGTTTGACCTTGTGCTGATATTGTGATATTATTTTTATTGCACTTGAGTTGAATCCGGCTTTTGATTTGGGTTTGACCTGTGCTCACCTGTCTCTATAATTTTATCAAGTGTATATTGGTGTGCACGGCCTTATGGCATGTACGGTGATAAACTGTGCATGTCACAAGCTGTTCATGTATGATGAATTCAAATTTAAATGATGAAGAACAACCCAAATAACTGAGGCAAATAATATTTTCAAAATTACATTCTATTTTATATTGCGAAAATATTTCCTTTTCAATTTTACTACGTCGGTATTTATTTTTGCAGATTGCTCAGATGATGGATTTAATCTGGAATAAAGTTGTAGATAAACTACGAGTGAATGAGCGATATGTAGTGAGGTGTATTTGTAAATGATAAATTGTGATGTAATCGAATTTGTATTGTATTTGTATATATATAGTGAGAGTTCAAATTTGTACCATTCAAAATTGTAATAAATATTTGTTTGAATAAAATATCTGTTTGAATTTAAATACTGTGTCATTGATTTTATTCAGCAAATATTTGTATGATTATGTAAAAAATAAAATAATGCATTAACAAAAACATTTAAATGAATATACATATGTTTATTATTATCAAACAAAAATCATATACTCGCATATCTAACAAAAGCTACTAATATTGAATTTAGGCACAAAGGTAGATCCTCTTTTACAATATAGATAAAAGTTCTATGTTCAATCCAAAAATGCAGTTTGTTAAAAGTTTGTGCAAGTGTATTTCTGACATATGTTAGTCAACAAAAAAGTTGGGGTTGTCAAGCGTAGGCTGAATGCTTCAATTGAAAACTTAATTATGATTTATACTGCCGGATTGCCAAATTCTGTCACAAATTAAAATAGTGAATATAATATGTGAATAGGACATGTACTCAAGTATTTTACTTCATTGGTCTATTTAATTCTAGCTGATTATTCGAGTAGAAAAATGTACTTATATTTGGACAATTGAAATCGTGCTTAGTTGAGAAGAAAATACATCGATACATGAGGTTCCTACGTCATATTGGCAAGATCTATTTACAATTAAATCTCCGTTTCTTTGTAAGCCTTTTAATTCCAATTTATTGTCTGTGTTTTTAAACCTATATATAATTTAGCTTTACTATCTGTTTCATCGAACATCTACATGTTTCCGATATTGCAGATCAGGAGATGCATATGTAAAAGTTACCTTTCCTTCTTCCTGCATTCAGGCCGTTTAATAAAATGCAAAAAAAGGACGACGTTTTCGGCCAATGCTTTGTTCATGCTACGCATATAGGTAACTCCATGGTAAGGTGTTAATTTATTACTAAATATGCAATGCTGTAAGTTCTATTTTTTGTTTTGGTATGCAGCTAATTATACCTTTCCTATATTAAAATTCAACAAAAAACACGTCGTTATTAATCTGTTTTTCGATGAATGAAAAGAGGATATGTATGCATTGATATCATAATATCCCCTTTCATGTCAGAGTTTCTTTTGGGTTAGGTTGTCAATATTGGTTTTTTACATAGAATTTTCCAACGATATCGTTGTTCCTTTCGAGATTTAATTATGTTTATGATGCTAGGTTGTGTGCATAAACTTATTCCACGTGTATATATTCAATCTTAGCATATATGTGGATTAATTAGCCAAAGTCACATTAATACCTATAGAATGACTAAACTATGTCTGATTTAATTTTTGACTAAAATATATGTGATTTGATTACTGAATTATAACATATACAAACTTATTATATGGTGCAACTTTAACCAACAACTTTTGACAGGAGGGCCAAATAGTGATGGAAGTCAAACATGACAAACTTGCATGGAAACACTAGTTTAGGTTACCTAAATTTAGCATTACAGCATTATTTCTTAACAACGGTACATTATTTCTATTACAATATTTTTTTACAAATTCCAAATTAATGACTGGTTACTTTTTCTGTCTGGATTTGATGCATATTTTCCCTTGATACGATACTCTTTTATTGACTAAACCAAATTAGGTGTTACCATTTTGCGTTACTACTAGGTATGCTTAAGGTAAATCATTAGTTACAAAAACTTGATAAATTACAATGTTACTATGAATTCAAATTCCATGCATATGGATTCACTGATGCATCGTCTTCTTCAAATCCTCATCCGTTGGAAATTTATGAGATAATTCACATGTTCACTTATTTCCTTCTCTTCTAATCTGACTAAAGTTTTCTGTTTAATTTTTTTTCTTCTGAAAATACTTATTTGATTAACAAATTTAAAAACTATCATCTTCCTATTTTCATTTAGTGTAGATTTTAACACAAAATTTGTGATGCCTTTACTACAACTTTCACCTTACTTTTTCACAGATATTGAAATGAATAACTCTACCCGAAAAATGACAGAAATCGAAGAATGTGCAAAAGATTCAAAGAAGAATTGTCCAAAAAGACAAGTACCTTTGTCCAAGTGGTTAATTGATTCGGCTTTGGTGCAGGATGTCACAAGTTCGAAACTTGCTTTCGAAGTTTATTTGACATGGGATATGTTGTCCCAATCATCTATTGTATATAAAGTACCATTTCAAAAAAAAAAGAATTGTCCAAAAATGAGGAAGTATTAGCGCTAAAGACTGTCAACCACTATATCCCACTGCTTATGCATACCAAGTTCTCATATGTTTTGTCTTTAATGTTTAACTTTTATATTCAACTATGTGTACTTAATTTTGATTTACTTCCAGCTGTTCCTGTTATAACAAAACTGCGGATAGGCTGTTTTGTGATCTGTTTTTTAATGTAAGTTTACTTAATGATGCACATTTGAATGATTCAATGTTTAAATTATTAGCATTTTATTTTGGAATCAATTACGTCCAGCTCTGTTTTTTCCGGTAAGCATGTATTATTCTAAAATTCTAATGTAAACGCTCATTTCACCTACAAAACGCCAATTCTGCAAACATGTACGTACTCGCTTCTTATGATATAGACTAACAAAAATTGTTGTATAATGCACAAGATGTTTGCTATTGAAACGGATGGTTTACCGCATGACAAGTAGTTATTCAATATCAACTACCAATTTTCTGTAATGGTTTAACTGGGTTCTACTTATAGTGGTGCACGCCAGTCAACTTCGTGCTTATTAGTTTTTAATTTCTGTAAGTTACCAACTGAATACCTATCTGTTCTTTCTTCTCAATATCTACACAAAAAACTGAAATTCAAAACAAATATACTAAGTGTAGTTGATTTACATTAGACTTATAGAGTTGGTGATACAATACACTGTCCAGTTAACAACTTTGTACACAAATAGTTTGTAGTAAGTGTTGAACAATACATAAATTAACATAAAAGGTATAACCAAGATTTACACAGCATTGCAACATTTAACAGTAGATATAGCTCTACAAATATATTTTCAACAAATACTCCATGCTCTCGGTGCAAGAACAACTGGGGCCGTTAATAATACCCCAAGCTCAAACTTCAAAGTTCACATATAGGCCCGTGTGCGTAGCACGGGCCTCGTGCCTGTAGAGTTAGAGATGCGAGGGATGTGCTGCAATGTGTTCTTTGTTTGCCATTGCTGATGCGACATGGTTTTCAATATACTGCAAGGATCGTAGAGTATGACGTAGGATTTGGTGTTGTCTACATACGAGAATCAACATATAAGATCTGGAAAATCCAGGTGATATACTTTATCAATTGGATACAACTTCATTTCATGCTTTGCCTATGCTGTAGGTGCTCTTTGTTACAATACAATATGTGAACCATGCAAGTATAAGTCAGCAAACCTCTCTTAACTATTGATATTGTAGTTTGATCAACAATCATATGTTATATCTAAAGTTTAGACTTGTGATTTATCATTTTCGTGAAGGGTTACATTCATTCCCTTTTTTAGCTCAAAATTTATGCTATTTATTTGACTGTGTGACAGTACTTGAACCTTCAATTTACTGGATTAAAGCAATTTATTGAAATACAAATTACTCTCCTTTATGCAATGATAAATGGAGTTATGTGATTAGCCACTGTTTAGTAACTGCATTTTTAACTATTTTTAACACAACAGCTAAGCTTTTAATAGGCGTTTAAATAATAATGCGTAATACTCTGGCTATTGTATGCATATACACATTGCACACAAGATCTTCTCCATGCATAGCACCTTATAAATCTTCCTTTCCATTTAGTTATACTGTCTCATATATTTTTCTCCACCACCATACAAGTGCACAATAAAAAAAAAATCTGATTAAGTACTCGATTCATAATGTAATGTGTGCAGACTACATGCACTCTCGAGCGTTGTACAACATAATATGCAGTATCTAATATAAATTTTTCTACAGGTTCTGCTTCTGGAACACATGAATCCCTTCTTTACGAGTTTAACAATTACTTTAGTGGTATTGTTGTATCATAACATGATAAGTAGTTAGAGACAATGGTTAGCATTGGAAGAGCAGCATAGGTTTTCATTTCATACTCAAAATATTTAGAATTGAATGTCATGTTCCAACTGATTCTCTAACTCACTGAATAATTAGTGATCAATAAATGTTTAATGTTGCCATAGAGGATGACATTGTTGAGAACCCAGTTCTTCTTAAACAAAAAACACTTAGTTTAAGTGGAAGGAATTATTGATACCCAAAAATTAATACATGTTCCTAAGGTATTAAATTTTGGTAATGAATTAACCAGTCAAGCCGTAATTGGAAATACATATTAACATTGTAGCTCGACACAAAATATAAATCGCGTGCTTGCACTGTTCTTAGGATAACTTACAACAATGGGGTATACCACTGCCCATATGCGTAGCACGGGCCACTCACTAGTTATCACTTAAAGCTGAAATATATTTAACAAGTTGTATTTGATTAAAGTTTGCAAGTGAAGCCCATAAGGGAATAACAACAACAAGAAGATTGAAATAGGATAAATAAAACGTCCTTTAATTTATTTCATTACTACATAAGTTTTAATGTGAATAAGTTGGCAAATTTTAATTACTTTATCTTTCGTATTTTTTATGGGCAACTATAGTTAATTATAAAACATGGTTCTTTATTTCTTACCTTTCACCTTACGAGGAAAAAAGATCAATTTTAAATATTTCAAATCTCCCATTACTAACAAAGGAAATTGGCCCAGGATTAACGCTTTAGCCACCGTCGAAGTTATATATTATTTTAACTTTTATCTTATATTGTATTTCTTACATCATATGCATATATACGCACTTCATGCCTGTATTTATAAGTATAATTTATCATTTTACTTAGTATAATGCTTATAACAATAAATTATAATATCAGTCATTTTATGATACAATTATATTAAGCCAAAAATAGACAAAAAGAATACAAGAGGAAATTATTAATTATTTGAATACATTATTTGAGATGTCAACTATCATTAAACTAGGTTAATGGTTACTTGGCCTATAAACTATGTTTTGTGTGCAACTTATATATTTGCAATGAAACTAATGACTATATTTTCTAAAATAAAATTTAGACTTCTTTGTCAATAATTACAAAATTAGTTCAAACGAAGAGTCTAAATGAGTAAATAAAACTAATAGTTTCTTTGTAAAATGCAACTATATATTTCAGAATATTATAAAAGAACATTTTGTTGGAGCGGTGGCAGCGGGATAAAAATGGTGAATTTCAAAACTTTCATCTTTTATTAATTGCACAATATCTCATTTCGTGTTTGTGTAAATAATATTTTATTTATACTAAATCAAATTTAATATTTAATTTATAAACGAGTTTTAAAATATTTTAATTAATTTAATTTAATTTAATATATGTATTTTTTATAGCGAAAGTGGTACTTTTTTTTCAAGCAAAACACTCATTTTGAAGTATTAGGGTTTGAAACACGAGGCCTCTAGAACTAGGGCTATTATGTTAATGGTTATCGTTACCATTTCACAAATACCGTTACCGTACCTTTTTTACTGGTAAGCTTAAATCACTTACCGTTACCGTTACCGATAGGCTGGTATACCGAAGACTGGTAACCGTTACACTGGTATTGGTAATTATCTCTTTTCTAAGAAATTCAATTACTTGACATGTTTTTAGATTATAATGCTGCTTCATTATACAATTTATAGTGTTACTTAATAAAAGAAATAAATGGAAAAGAAAAAAATGTATTTAACATTATTTCACCCGATTACTGAACTAAGTTTAATCATTTGTTTGGTTCTAAATGTCTGTAATAAAGCATAATATGTGAATACATACGTGTTATAAATTAACCGGTAAAATTACCGTTAACGCTGGTATTGAAGAAATATTACCAATGATTTACCATAGAAAATGGTAAATTTACCGTTACCATACCGATTAATCTGGTATACCAATTTCACTCAATAATAGTAACCGATTGATTGTTAATGGTATGGTAATGGAAAATTTACCGTTACCATAATAACCCTATCTTGAACTTATGTCTTGAGCGCCTTAGTACTAATCAATTGAGATAGTAGTCATTGACAATTAAAATATTCACATACTGTCAATGATTAATATAATATTTATTGATAATTTTATTTAAAATTAATTTGTTCATTTATTATAATTTAACATTTTGTGATATTCATATTCATAATATGAACATCATAATAATATAAATATAAAAAACTATTCTAGTTGTTCATGAGGAAAAATGACTGTTGTGACCTTTGGAAAATTAGATGTCAAGTGATGAATGATGTTAACTTAATGTCAATATATATATATTATATAATTGAAAATAATAAAAACACAAAATTTTGAAGCAATATATTTTGTGTAAAATAATATGTGCATATAATACTTTTGGTTTATAAATAAAATGATTTTAAATTTCAAACATTAAAATATTTGACTTATTCAAAATTACAAAAGGCAAAAAATTATCTTTATTATAGCTGCCAGTGGTAATTTTTTAATTAATTAGTTCAACCAAAAATATTTTAATTTGAAAATTTCAGATAGATTTGATTTTCAAATAATTATGACTTAGTAAAAAAATGGTTTTTACATTGATCCGAATAGAATTTTTCAAATAAATATATGTATGAATATTTATTAGCATGTACACACACACACACACACATATTGTAATTTTTAAAATTCGAAAATGGTAAGAAGAACTTTTTTTTAATATAAAACCAAAATTCATAATATTATCAAAATGATTTTGCTTATATATACACACATATGCATAATGAATTGTTTTCTGTTCTGAAATATTTTTCATTCCAAAATTAAATTTTAGTATACACACAAATATGTATTACTATATATATACGAATTTTTTTACAATTATAATGATGGAATATATTTAATGGGATCAAGGTGGTAAACATTCATACACACATATACAACTAGTCAAAATGTATACTTTTCACTGAAGCATCCTTGTGAAAGTTTAGCATATTGTTTGTTTAGACTTTCCTCTTGGAGCTTCACGGTATCCTCGTTCTCTTTATGTTATGAGGATGAAAAGATGACTACACCAATGGGTAGGGGGTTGGCATCTCGCAAAGAGAGAGAGCACATAAAAAGATGCATTGAAATAGAGTGGAAGCTATCCTGTTTATAGACAGTGTTTGCACCCTTTCCTCCACTATTTGCTCTAGTCCTTGAAGACTTAGTAAAGCCTTAATTTGTCCCTTAACGTGGCAGCCTAGGTGTTAGACCAAGCAAGGTCAAACACCCATTTGACTCTAATTTGAATCGCCATTTAGTTAATTAATTTTTAGTTTCTAAACCGATCAAACCATCGTATAACTTCTATACATCATTCTATCTGATTTTAAGCATCAAATAAATAAGTAAAATAGTCATAGAATATTAGTATAACATATGTATTGATTTATAGCAACTATAAATTAATTTTTATCATTGGTTGAACTTAGAAATAATTAGCAATGCGATTGTGTTGACTCGTTGAAGTGAACTCAATCCATAGTTAATATTCAAAAATTTTAAATACTGAAGCCTACATGGATTTTTCTGCATCATAGCATATAGAAAAGTTCAATGCTTATAGATCATTTGGACGAAATCGTATTTCTAATCTTAAATTAGCTAACCTAGTAACAACAGAGTGTATTCGTATTCTTCCCTTTATTACTATATCACTTAAATGTTAAGAGTTTGGTCTGTGATTAAAAATTCTATTAATAATCGTATTTAATTGCATAAATTTTTCTTAGAGTCCTTGGTTCAATCTGATAATATTTATCGATTAATTGATTCACTTTGACTAGAGATTCTAACTTTTAAGTCATACACCGATTACGGTGATACTAACCTTCTATAACGAATGAGATTAATCCTCTTTAGGCAGTATCTCACTTCAAGTAGTTCAATGTATACCTAATTATGGTCGTAACATGATCGCCGTGCGAAATACTTGATCATAATAAAAGTATAGCCTCACTACTTCAAATCGACAGTACCCTTAAGTTAGAAGATTACTCGTACGATGTTACCACGAGATCTTCTATTTTGACTTAGTTATATTAACCAACTGAAGACTCTTGTCGAGTCATTCTATGATGTTTCTACATAACCACAAGTACATAACCCCTTGTTGTCCCCCAAAAGCCAGGAGTATCCATCGTGTGGAGAACATTATGTACACTAGTCTCAATGGATGTATCAGTGTCCTTTTCTCGATACATTTTGACTAGGAATGTTTAAGGAGTTAGTGTTTTGTTTATATCGATTCAACTCATGGTCACAAACTCATTCGAAACTACAATCGATTAAACACTACTAAGGATTTTCTACGTATGTATGTTTAATGTAAGCAATTTATTATTTATATTACAATATAACAACACATATAATAGAAAGCCAAATCCAAAACATACTATATTTCAAACAAGATTATTTAAAGAGTTAAAGTTATATAATGAAATTACATAATTACCCTTAGGACACACCTTTAACTCTATCACTTTTAATCTTTACAATTGTAATTATAATCATGTATTTGGCATGTGTGTTGTTTCTGTAAATTCCTAAATTTTTAGTTCTTATATAAACTGTAGGATCAATTTCACCCTAGAGGGGGAGGGGTTGAATAGGGTGATACTAATAATATTAAAAATTAATTTGGAAATATATATAATAATTGCAACACGGATAATAACAGAATAATAAAAGAAGAAATAGAACAACACAGATTTACCCAACTTCGGCAATAACCTGCCTATGTGCTGCCCTCGAGGTTTTTGCTAGAAATTAAGTAGTCAGACGCTTACACACGTAAACTTATGACACCCGCTCCTTGACTAACCTAACTCTATGCTCAAAACCCTGTCACAACTCAGCCACTGAGTTCCGAATTATCAAAATATACCACCGTAGTTCGTAACCTAATCACACGACCAGAGAGTTGCACAATTTTAAAAGAAAATTACAAAATAAAATAAAACAACTAAACAAAACCCTATATATCAGTTAAGCCCAAAATAAAATAAACTAGACCGGCCCAATAACTAATTAAACTAAAGAGACAGTCTTCCTTTTCCCTTTCAGTAGAATATTTGATCGTCTCGTTTCTTTTTCGTTCCTCTTCAAAATCTAGGGTTTTGTTGTAAATTGAAGACGCCGCTTAGATAATGATCGATTGGGAATACAATTTTACTCGATTGGCTTCGTTAACTGATCACAGGCTTTGGTTGGCTTTTGGCTGCTTTAATTTTGTCGAGCTCGTCTGATGTGAAAGTGGTATAAGATTTTGCTCCTATTTTGATTTTGATTATTGTTTAACTTGATTCGAGTTTTCGTGATTTATTGCTCTTGTTTTTTTTTCCAGCAAAAATTGTTCGCATACAAAACTCAAACTAGTACATGTTTTAAAATTACGAATAAGGAACATCAACCACATAAATCTGAAACAAAAGCTAAAATCTATTAGTGCTCCGGCAATTATATGATACCGATTTTGTTGGCAACATCCAAAGCATCATAATCCAGTGTCAGCCTCACATAGGCCTTCTTTGTACCATCAGGCCTGATTAGAGTATTGACCTTCTTCGCCTGAATGTCGTACATCTTCTTCACAGCAGCCTTGATTTTCTTCTTGTCAGCTCGAATATCAACGATAAAAACAAGGGTATTGTTGCCTTCGATTTTCTTCATGGCAGACTCGGTAGTCAAAGGGTACTTGAGAATCTGATAATGGTCAAGCTTGTTCCTTGGTGGAGCACTAATTCTTGGGTATTTCGGGTTACGGGGAAGCTTCAATGTCTTAGGGCGATGAAATGTCACTGAAGTTCGGATCTTCTTTGCCTTCTTCTTAATGCTCGAGTCTCCGGAGTTAATAGCCTTAGCAGCTTTCAGAGCTTGTGCTTTGGCATCAGCCTTCTTGGTGGTAGCCTTAGTAGGTGGTGCCATCTCCAACTCTTCTTCACTTCGCTTAAAACCCTGATTTATTGCTCTTGTATTTGCTTGAGCTCGAATGATTAATTGCCGATGATGATCTGGGAATTTATAGGGATTAAAAACCCTAAATTTAAGTTCGTATATTTGAATTTGAATTCTTCACGATTTTATCACTTGCTTCAATTTACTATGCTCGACCCTTGATTTTCGATTGAATGCTTGTGATAACTCTGACTTGTTCCATCTCTTATATATTCAAATTTGTTTTTTGTTCTTCCCATGACTTCAGCATTTTGAATTTTAGATAATTTGGCTTATGACTTTACTGCAACATTCTTTACTGGCGTTCAATTTTTGAATTTTTGAAAAGAAGTTTGAACATTTCTTTTTGACTGCTCCTTGACTTGTTAGATTTGTGTTACCTTGCTTTATACCTTGATGACCTACGGCTTTTGACCATTTCTTTTCAAACCATGCAAACCGTTTCTAGTCATTTCATTCATGTTAACCATTTGAATGTTAAGGCTGTGTTGTTTGTCACCATGATGTCTCTGGAGTCTTCCATTTCTTTTGATTCATACTTGCTGTCACACACACTTGAAATGTTGGAATTGAAGTCTGCATATTTGTGTATACTGCATATAAACTTGTATATTCTTGTTGCATTACTGTTACATTGCTATCTCCTTTATTGCATTGTTGAAACTGAGCTTGTTTGTCTATTCATATATATGATGCCTTGCATTCATGTTGATGATGGCTAGTATCATCCTCTGTATATATCTGGTTGCATTTGGTGGTGGTCTAAATTGTTTTATGTGTATGGTCTGCACTGTGACATGTTTAGGTTGATACTTCATGTTGGTCTCGCCAATTGATCTGGTCTGGTTCATCTGAGTTTTGTATGTGTTCATTTTTTTTTGAGTTCTTTTATGTGCCTTTGAATTTTGTTCCAGTTGACTGGTCATGATCTGACCGTAATTTCATATCCATTGTGCATATTTTTATGTATGGTCAGGCGGTAGCTGCATGTTTGTCTGTTGCACTTTGTAGTTTGGTTCCACTGGCTTGTTGAGTTCATTTGAAGTCATATGTGTTGCCATGACCACTTGTGTGTGTCTTGTTGTTGAGAGCCTAGTTCTAAATTTTTTTTGCTTGAAGTCTGGTGCGTGCATTTTCTCACTTGAAATTGGATTCTGGTTGTATGTTGACTTGCCATTTAAGTGGTTTACTGTTGCATACATGTCACTTTAACCATGTCTGATTCAAATAGTTGATGCTTGTTCTGGTTCATGTTGCACTGGCTTGCTTTGTTTCCAGTTCCTTGTATTGAAGTTTGGTTGCACTATGATTTTCTGGCCTTGTTACATGTCAGGTTGCATTGTAGATCTTGAAACTGGTCAGTTGCTTTTCTGGTTTCACTGTCCATGGTTTGTTGCACTACTTTGTTGTGTTGTCTTCGAGTTAAAATGATAGTTGCTTTGAGTCATTTCAGTTTTCTGGTCTGCATTTTCTTGGGCATATTGTAAGTTGTAACTGAACTTTATTTTCAAGTATTTTCCATGCATATCCACACAGGTTGATTGAACAGGCCATATGTACTTCTTTATATTCACCACTTGAACTGGTCGTATGTTTTTGTATTTGTACCTGAGTTAAATCCAACCCTGGCTTGGGTTTGACCTTGTGCTCACCTGTGCCTACAATTTTAACAAGCAAGTGTATATCGGTATGCACGGCCTTGTGGCATTTACAGTGATACACTGTGCATGTCACAAGCTGTTCGTGTAGATGAATTTAAAAGAAATAAATGACGAATGACCCAAATAACCGAGGCAAACAATATTTTCAAACACACGCTTCATTTTTCACTGCAAAATATTTTCTTTTTCAATTTTGCCACGTCAATGTTTATTTTGCAGATAGCTCAGATACTGAATTCAAGCTGGAGCAAAGTTGAAGATAAAAATACGAGTATTGAGTGAATATGTAGTGAGGTGCAAATTGTAAATTGAAAATTGTGATGTAATTTGAAATTTTATTGTAATTGAAAAATGTATAAATGTAGTGAAAGCACAAATTTGTACTATTTGAATTGGTAATAAAATATTTGTTTGAATAAAATATTTGTTTAAATATGAATTCTTTGTTATTTATTTTATTTAACAAATATTTATTTAATTATGTGAAAAATAAAATAATACAATAATAATTACATTTAAACGAATGTGTGTATATATATATATATATATGCTTATTATCATCAAACAAAAATCATAGGCTATTGTATTCTACAATCTCCCCCTTTTGATGATAACAAACATATATTAAGATTTTTGACTCTATTTAATGTATTTGATTATGTTGAATTCCATTTGCTTCCCTTACAGCAAAGCTCTCCCTTCATATATGCATGAAAATAAATAAAAAATATGCAAATGAACCTAGATGGGAATACAAAAATATGACTTGACCTATTATCCAAAATATTAACTTCTCTCTCCCTTTTGTTATCAGCAAACGAGTAATAGTGTTAAAAAAATAGAGATAAAGTGATAGATATTAACGTACAATTAACACCTAATCGAGTATAAATATTAAATTTAAATAAAAAATGAAACAAAAATCATAAATACTCTATTGGATGAATATTCCACTTTAGAGTGATAAGGGTGACGTCGGTATATAAAGCCATATAGTTTTACCTATCTGTGGTATATTTATGACACGAATTTGAATACTTACTAACCATGCATAATTGTTAAGACTCTTCAATGAGATTAGTAGTATTCCCAATTTTTTTATAAAAATGAATTTTAAGTATCTTTTAATCACGCATAATTGTGAGGACTTTAAATGGGATTGGAACCAACTCGTCCATTTGATAATCAATTTTGATGTGTTCCATACATGCATAACCGTGAGGACTTTTTAATGAGCATGAAAGCACATCATAACCGCGAGGACTTTTAAAAGAGAGCAAATACTTTGGATAATTTTATTGCTAATAAAATTATAAAAATAAACAGTTTCCCGTCTAAAATACCACATTTTGACATACTATATTGATTTTGATAAGTGATTGTCATTAGAAATATGATAGAAATATAGATGGTCATGGAATTTTTACCAATCAAAGTTATTACAAAGTCTGTTTAAATTTTTAAACAAATTTACTACATATACTATCTCAAATCAAAATGTATGATTAATATCAACACTCATCACTTTTTCAGTTACCATTTCCTTTTCGATAATTTGTAGGGAGTCAGATTAGTTTAAGATCAAATCCAAAAATAAATATAAAATCAAATTTCTAAAATGCTTAATATAAAACGAAGTCAGCAAAAACTATTTTCTGGAAGGGGTTTTAAAAAAAATTATACCAATTGGAAATCAGTTAAAATGAAAATTATGCAGATATTTTCTTTGAAAATGTGATGCAACTAGTGAATGTCCCAACATAAGACACATGCCACTAGTAATTTTCTATCAACTAGACTATCAACAGAATCTGCATCTGATTTCCCCTTTAAACCACAGTTATCATAAATTGGATATCATAGACCAGATGGTCTAGTTGCAACAAATACCTTATAATCATTTTACAGCTTTTAAAATATGATTCCTTAAGGATTTGATTGAAAACGTGCACATTAACAACTAGTAAACATAGTGTCAGATCTAGAAGCAGAAAGATAAACAAATATATCCATGTGTATCTAGAATAATCATCAACCAATACAAAACAACATCTCTTACCACCTAAACGTGCAATACCATTAGTCCAAACAAATCTATATGAACTAGTTCAAGAATGAAAAATGATTTCTCAACATTTTTTCACAAATCAGAATCAAACTCTACCTTCATTTCCTTATCGCATAACTGGCTGATTTACATCAAATTATGGTGCAGATTTTCAACATTTATTATATCGTTCAAGATAAATGTATCGTTACCTATTTTACCTTTATCAATAATTTTTCATTGTTGCCTATTGTGATTCTGCCATCACTGTTCTAGGCTAAAAAACTTTGATCTGTCACCCGTCGTGTGCCTGGAATAGCCAGAATCCTGATATCACTCTTATTGTGCCTTAGCCTGCCACCACACCTACACAAGAAAATATTTTTGTGACTTATTTGTTTTTATAGATCCATGATTGTTAGTCACAAATGATTTTGAAAAATATGTTTATGTAGACCCAAGAAAATCTATATTTGTTCCTTTCGGCATTCAGATTTGTTTGACTTTTAGGTATTTTATATTCGTGCATTTGGAACCCAAATTTGTATGGTTTTCACGTGTGTGGGTCTATACCAGCAATTATTGTGATTGTATTCAATTTTTCCACAAATTATGCACTTGGAATTGAATCGATTAATTTCACCTCTAATACGTTCAAATTGAGTATATCCAAGTCTTTGTCTAATAGGATTAATAGTTTGTTTTCCTAATAACATATTTAGTGATTTTTCTCCTTTGGAGAATTTCCCTTAAGTTGTAGGCAATTGTTGGACTTGTGTTTTAAGAGATTCATTTTCATTCAATAACAAAGTGCACTTTTTGATGGAAATTTCTCTCCAAATATTTTTACTTTGTTTCAAAATCAGAATTTCATTTTCAAGCGATTAATTTTAATTTCGGATTTTTTTATTTCTTCTTCAAATGATGGACACTTATCACACTTAGGGCTCATGTTTTGATAGTTTTTAACCAATTGACCAAACTGTTTATTTAGTTCTATCAAAGTATCCTTTTGTGATTCAAGTTTAGCGTACTTCTCCTTAAGTCGTTCAAAATAACCATTCACTTTGTGAAAATATATAAGTAATTGTGAGTGAGTCAGTTTTGATACATCGCTTGGCTCGTCATCATCGCTGTCAGTTGTATCACCTCGAAGATCTGTATCACCTTGAAGACACAGATCTGCTTTTTTACTCTCACTGTTAGTGCTTTTATTATCATAATCACTTTTATTCCAAGTGGTTGCAAAACTCCTCCTTTTCAATTTCTTTCCTTGGCTGAGTCGATTCCGAGGACAATTGATGTGACCAGGTTTATTGCACTTGTTGACAAATGATCTCCTGCTCTTCTGAGTTGTCTAGTACTTTGACTATTCTGCTTTTCAATTGTTGATTTAGAGATGGATTTTCGTATTTATGGTTCCACCTTTGAATCTCTTTATTAACAGTGCCAGTATAGCTGCTCCATCCTCATCATTTTCATCGTCACTTTGCGTTGTCACTTGAAGAGCTATTGATTTCTTTCATGTATCACCTCCTTCACGTTCTTCCTTGAATTTGATTTCTAGATCATAAGTGGTGAGATTTCCAATGAGTTCTTCAACTTTGATTTGTTTTAGATCTTTTGATTCTTGAATGGCGGTGAGTTTTGCTTCAAAATTTCGTGGCAGAATTCTGAGGATTTTTCGGACTATTCCCAGTTCCGTGTATGGTTTTCCAAAAGCTTTTAATTTGTATACGAAATGAGAGAGTCATCCATACATTTCTTTGACACTTTCATCCTTTGCCATTATGAAGTTTCGTATTCGCTACTGAGCATGGCAAGGCAAGTTCTTTGACCTGGGAGGTTCCTTCGTGAGTCACTTCAAGCGTGTGCCAGATTTCCTACGCAGTTAGACAATGTGAAACACGGTTAAATTCATTTAATCTAATGAGCAGATAATAGAATTCATAGCCTTAGCCTTAGCAAATTGCAGTTTATTTTCAAGATCTATCTATTGATCCATCGGTTTCTCAACTTCTCGATTATCTACCATTGTTCTTGGTGTCTTATATCCTGATTCAACAATATTCCATGCATCTATGGTTTTTAGAAAAAGTTTCACCCTAGTTTTCCATTAAGTATATTCACCATTGAACATGAGTGGCCTAACTATGGACCGACCCTCAGCAAAAGCATTATTAAAAGAAGCCATTTAAAAAAAAATCAAAATTTTAAAACAAAAATTAGTTTTTATTCCTAGCTCTGATACCACTTGTAGAATCAATTTCTCCCTAGAGGGGGGTGAATAAGGTGATACTAATAATAATATAAATTAACGTGGAAATATATATAATAACTACAACATAGATAATAGCACAAATAGAACAACACGGATTTACCCAGCTTCGGCAATAACCTACCTACATGCCGCCCTCAAGGTTTCTTCTAGAAATTAAGTAGTCAGACACTTATACATGTAAATTTGCGACACCCACTGCTTTACTAACCTAACACTACGCTCAAAACCCTGCTACAACTCAACCACTGAGTTGCGAATTCTCGAACTACACCACCACAGTTCGTAACCTAGTCACACGACTAGAGAGTTACACAATTTTAAAAGAAAATTACAAAATAAAACAAAACAACTAAACAAAACTCTATATATGAATTAAGCCCAAAATAAAATAAATTAAACCGTCCCTATAACAAATTAAACTAAAGGGACATTTCCCTTTCAGTAGAATATTCGACCGTCTCGTTTCTTTTTCGTTCCTCTTCGAAATCTAGGATTTTGTTGTAAATTGAAGATGTTGCTTAGATAATGATCGATTGGGAATATGATTTCACTCGATTGGCTTCGTTAATTGATCACTGGCTTTGGTTGGCTTTCCGCTGCTTCAATTTTGTCGAGCTCATCTTATGTGAAAGTGGTATGTGATTTTGCTCCTACTTCGATTCTGATTATTGCTCGACTTGATTCGAGTTTTTGTGATTTATTGCTCTTTTATTTGGTTGTAATCAAATGATTAATTATCGATGATGATGTGGGAATTTATAGGGATTAAAAACCCTAAAATCACGTTCGTATATTTGAATTTGAATTCTTCACGATTCTATCACTTGCTTCGATTTACTACGCTCGGCCCTTGATTTTCGATTGAATGCTTGTGATAACTCTGACTATTTCCATCTCTGATATATTCAAATTTGTTTTTTGTTCTTTCTCCTATGAATTCAGTATTTTGAATTTTAGATAATCTGGCTTATGACTTTACTACAACATTCTTAGTTGGCATCCAATTTTTGAATTTTTGAAAAGAAGTTTAAACATTTCTTTTTGACTGCTCCTTGACTTGTTAGATTCGTGTTACTTTGCTCTGTACCTTGATGACCCACAGCTTCTGACCATTTCTTTTTGAACCATGTAAACTGTTTCTAGTCATTTCATTCATGTTAATCATTTGAATGATGAGGTTGTGTTGTTTGTCACCATGATGTCTTTGGAGTCTTCCATTTCTTTTGATTCATACTTGCTGTCACACACACCTAAAATGTTGAAATTAAAGTCTGCAAATTTGTGTATACTGCATATAAACTTGTATATGTCTTGTTGCGTTACTGTCACATTGCTATCTCCATTGTTGCATTGTTGAAACTGAGCTCGTTTGTCGATACATATATACGATGCCTTGCATTCAAGTTGATGATGGCTGATATCATCCTATGTACATACGTGGTTGCATTTGGTGGTGGTCTAAATTGTTGTATGTGTGTGGTCTGCAGTATGACATGTTTTGGTTTGAGACTTCATGTTGGTCTTGCTAGTTGATCTGGTCTGGTTTATCTGAGTGTTGTATGTGTTCATGTTTTTGAGTTATTTTGTGTGCCTTTGTATTTTGTTCCAGTTGACTAGTCATGCTCTGACCTTTGTACATGTGATTGCATATCCATTGTGCATGTTTTCATGTATGGTCTGGTGGTAGCTGCATGTTTGTTCTGTTGCACTTTGTAGTTTGGTTCCACTGGCCTTGTTGAGTTCATTTAGAGTCATATGTGTTGCCATGACCACTTGTGTGTGTGTGTGTGTCATGTTGTTGAGAGCCTGGTTTTGAACTTGTTTTGCTTGAAGTCTGGTGCATGCATTTGCTCACCTGAAATTGGATTCTGGTTGTATGTTGACTTGCCATTCAAGTGGTTTACTATTGCATACATGTCACTGTAACCATGTCTGATTTAAGTGGTTGATGCTTGTTCTGATTCATGTTATACTGGCTTGCTTTGTTTCCAGTTCCTTGTATTGGAGTTTGGTTGCACTTTGATTTTCTGGCCTTGTTACATGTCAAGTTGCATTGTTGATGTTGAAACTAGTCAGTTGCTTTTATGGTTTCATTGTCCATGGCTTGTTGCACTACTTTGTTGTATTGTCTTCGAGTTAAATTGATAGTTGCTTTGAGTCATTTCAGTTTTCTGGTCTGCATTTGCTTGGGCATTTTGTAAGTTGTAACTGAACTTTATTTCAAGTATTTTCCATGCATATCCACACTGGTTGGTTGAACTAACCATATGTACTTCTTTGTATTCACCACTTAAACTGGTTGTATGTTTTTGTATTTGCAACTGAGTTGAATCCAGCCTAGGCTCGGGTTTGACCTTGTGCTCACCTATCCCTACAGTTTTAACAAGCAAGCGTATATCGGTGTGCGGCCTTGAGGCATGTATAGTGATACACTGTGCATGTCACAAGATGTTCGTATAGATGAATTCAAAATAAATAAATGACGAACAACCCAAATAACCGAGGCAAACAATATTTTCAAACACACGCTTCATTTTTCACTGCAAAATATTTTCTTTTTCAATTTTACCGCATCAATGTTTATTTTGCAGATAGCTTAGATGCTGAATTCAAGGTGGAACAAAGTTGAAGATAAAAATACGAGTGTTGAGTGAATAAGTAGCAATGTGTAAATTGTAAATTGAAAAATGTGATATAATTTGAAATTGTATTGTAATTGAAAAATGTACAAATGCAGTGAGAGCACAAATTTGTACTATTTGAATTGGTAATAAATATTTGTTTGAATATGAATTCTGTTTTATTTATTTTATTCAACAAATATTTATTTAGAGTACAATAATAAATACATTTAAACAATTATATATATATATGTTTATTATCATAAAAAAAACTAGGTTGTTGTATTCTACATAAACGAATTAAATTTTTAGGTTTACTTTTGCGATGCTGAAATTTTAAATTATCAACCATCATTTCATTAATTTTCAAACCTCAAAATCCAAGCCTTTTTAGTTGAAAGAGTTGGTGGAATTTCCTAGAAGAAATTAAATTATTTTTTATATATCTCACTCTATAATCGATCTTTGTCATATTAAAGTGTTTATTATATACACTGTTATATAGTGATATAACTAATTAAGTAATTAATTTGAAGTATATAAATAAGAAAATCCTAAAATAAAATATTATGCGATTGTAAGTGTAAATAGTTGCAATTATTAGTAGTTAACCACAATATATAAAACAACATATTGTTTAAAATATTCCCGATCACGATGTTTCGAGAAAGGATATCGATACGTTCGTTAACACCGAAGTAAATAACGTTCGTTAAGACCAAAGTAAATAAAGCTCTTCAAATATTGGATGGTGTATTACTCATGGCTGTTGGGAGCTTCAAGGGCTTACGTACTTATAGTTATTGGATAACTATGGAATGACCCATTCGAGAGTTTCCTATTGGTTAATAAATACTAGGTCAAACAGGAAATATCAACGTGACGATGTTACACAATTCTCTTAACTTTCAAACACTATAGAGCTTCTTATGAATACCCCACTTTGATTATAGTTATATCATGACATGATGACCATTAAGCGACTATGGTTGGGTTTGAGTAGAAACATAGGAACAATATTAGAGAATTCACCTCCTTAGTTGTATGAGGTTAGTATCATGGTCAAATATAGTCAACTCAAAGTCAAATCTCTAGCTAGAGTGGAATGGTTAATAATAAATGTTACTGTCAGACCAAGGACTTGTTTATCGACTAATATATTTGAATGTGGATAATACTGAAATTTTGACGAATATCAAATTCCGTATATCCTAAAATCATATTTTTTTTGATAAAGAGAACGTGTATAAATAATAATTACTAAAAGGTAGCTCTTAAAATGTAAAATCGGATTTTACCGTTGAGACTTGTTAGTGATGAGTTTGGCTAACTGTTACAACACTAACTAAGGTGACGTGTGAACATTTATATTTGAATTGTTTAAATATTAATAGTTGACTAAATTCACATCTGTGGGTCACACAACTGAATTCATTCAATCTCTGAAACGCTACCCGCTTTAATTAGTTTATAATAGATATGAATGGGATAGCTACAAGCAGTGTTCTGGTGTTATTAGTAATTAATAGGATTGTATATAAAAGTTATATATATGCATATTGATATACGATATCAATGTATATTTAAATTTGATTTAAATGGAATTATTTCTGTTAGGTTTGAAGTTCATTTGGTCCATTAAAGGACAAATAAGGAGGTCTACCATAGCAATGGAAGAGGGAGTCTTTGGGTTAGACTTGGTAAGAGGAAATAGTGATCTAGTCCACTTGATCCTATATATAAGCAACTCTCAACCAATATTTTTTAAATCTTATTTTTTCTCCTCTACCTCTTTTGGCCATCGTAACCTACAACTCGTCCACTCTATAGTCGAGCACTTTTCAACCCAAAACATAGTACTAATAGAGTTAGGTGGAGTATGCCTAGAGGCAATTATGGAATTTTTTACATATATCTAACTTGATAACTAATCTTGTTCATAATAAAGGAGTTTGATTTCAATAGTACTTTGTTATACCGTGATATAATTAATTAAATAATTAATTAAAAACATATTAAATAGAAAATCCTTAAATAATATGTTCTATGATAGTAATTACAATGTGTTATAATCATGAAAATTTTATAACATTAAAATAACATATTTTTTGAGAAAAATGTGTGATCCTCTAACAAGAGAGGAGAGCACACATGGAATACTATATATATAACAAAAAGATGGAGCTGCCAACATGCCTGACAGGTGGCAAGACTAAGAAAAAAGAAAAAAACAAGAAAAATAAAGAAGATGATACCCCTCAAATGAGCTCCGGCAAAGCCACCGCCCATTACACCTTAGTATCAAGCTCCGGCAAGGCCACCGCCCAATACCAGGGTGTTAGAGGTATCTAAAAAACCAACCTCTCATGAAAGAAAGTCCAAATAGAAGAACTCCAATATAAGGACCAAAATGAAGAGCTCCACACTGAAGATCTGAAGTAACCGAAGAGGAAGGATAGATGCAGTCCGAATCCCTGTGAAGTGCTAACCAGAAAACCTGAAAAAGCTGAGAACAATCCTGCAAATCAGAAAAGAGAAAAACCAGCAACCAACCTAAACCAAACCTGGAACAAAACTAAGAAAACAAGTTAGAACGAAACACATATATGTATATAAATAGAATTTATATACATATATGTGAGAATAAAACCAATGAGAGAACTAAAGCAAGGAAAACCTGGAAACAAAAACAAGAAAAGAAGAAAAAACAAAACACGAAACAAATTTAAGAACTTAAAATAGAAAGAGAATTATGGTTAATCAATTGAACATCATTAAAATCAGAGTAGTGATTAATAAAATAATTATTAGAAACAAAATGATTGAAGTTAAGATTGAAAATGTTAATATTATTTCTAACCTTATTAAGATAATCCTTAAAGCAATTATTTTTGGCTAACTTATATTTAGGATTAGAAATCCACTTTAAGCAGAAATTTGAAATTAAAAAAATCAAATTATTATTATGCTGATATTTATTATTAAAAATTCTTTGATTTCTTTCAAACCAAATGTACCAACAAGAAATAGTGAATAAAGTGTCAAGCAAATATCTAGAATCTTTATAGAACATAAATCTAAAAGAGTTCCAATATAAAAAACAATCTGAAACTCTAGTGTTACTATGAAACTCAAAAATATTAAAGATCTTAATAAGTATAAGATGAGTATCAATGCATTCAAAATAGATATGATTAATATCTTCAGAAAAAGAGTTACAAAAGAAACATTTATTATTGATACTTATATTTTTCCTTTTTAAAAATTCAATAGTATTTAACTTACCATGAATGATGAGCCACATATGAATCTTTGATTTAGGAAGAGCATTTGATTTCCAAATAAAATTAAAACAATTGATAGAAACCCCCGAAAAGTTGATAAATTTGTAAAAGGAATTAGAAGAATATTTTTTACTCTTATCCCACTCCCAACTAATAAAGTCATTATCATTGTCAATGTTATAAAGATCAAGTTTAGCATAAAGCAAGAAAAGATGTCTAAGGGTAGGGCCAACTAAAATACCATTAAAATTGAAAATCCAAGGAGGGTCACCATCAGGGTTGAAAACATCAGAAATTAATGCAAATTTAAAATTACAAATATCATATAAATCTTTAAACTCATTCTTAAGAGGAGTAGAGGAAATCCAACTATCATGCCAAAAAGAAGTATTATTACCAGAATGAACAATAATATTAATACCTAAATTAAAGATATCACTACATTTTAAGATAGATTTTCAAAAACAAGATAGATTACGAAAATTAGGAGAACAAATTTGATAGAGATTATAACTACCATTGTAATAATATTTAGATATAATCTCCTTCCAAATTGCATTATCACTAGTATCCCTGAATTTTCATAACCATTTACCAAGAAGAGACAGGTTCACATTAAAATAACATATTATTTTAAAAATTTCTA
Source organism: Allium cepa (assembly GCA_030765085.1). Taxonomy (NCBI): domain Eukaryota; kingdom Viridiplantae; phylum Streptophyta; class Magnoliopsida; order Asparagales; family Amaryllidaceae; genus Allium; species Allium cepa. The sequence continues at coordinate 728,254,798 of CM060932.1, read as the reverse complement.
GTTAAAATGTTTTGAGAAAGGAAATGATTTATCTGTTGAGATCAGAGCACGTAACGCTCTTCATATTTGGATAGTGTACTACTTATAACCACTGGAGACATAAAAGGTTATGGCTGATAGTTATTGGATGACTGTAGAATGACCCACTCGAGCATTTCTTGTTGTTTAATTATAACTAAGGTCAAACATGAGATCTCAAATTGACGACGTTACACAGTTCCATCGACTTAAGAATACCGTAGAATTTCAATGCGGATACTCCACTTTAATTATAGTTAAATCATGACATGACGATCCGTCAAGGGACTATACTTGGGTCTGAGCTCTGTTTCCATCTCTATTTTTATTTCAATGTGAGCGATTTTGCTTTTGGCACTGCTGAAAGAGGATAAACCCAAAGATTTTATTTTATTTCATACACTCCAAGAGGCATTTCACTAGAGCTAAAAGTGGTTTATTATTAGTCTCATTGCCTTTTTTTAATATTAGAGAAATCGTTTTAATTCCTAGACACCATGGTTTCTTTTTGCGAACAGTGATTGAGTTGCCGCTCTAGTGTTAGTGAGTGAGCCAAAGGTCAAGAATAAAAAAATGCAAAGCACTTACAAAAATAAAAAGATATGCAAATGCAGCACAGGTGTCCATCTCATAATGTTATTTAGTACCGAACAATAAAAAAGCTATATCTCATTCGGTGAATACACATGCAGGCCACCTGAACTATTTGCGGCAGCCCTTGCTCTTGCAATACCGAAAGCATATCAAATGCAGGCTTGAAATCTTCTCAAAATGACATGTACGAAATTAATGAAGCTTACTCTGTGTGTGCACTACTCTTCCCATGACATGGTAATTATTTTTAAAATAGCAGATAAGGTAACATCAGTTCATATTTTTGCAGTTTGTGGCATTAGCCAACCTGAAGTTACTCGGAATTCTTTGTGCAATGAACGAACTAATACCTATTTAATTAATTTATCCAGTGTTTTTGTAACAACTATGGTTACAATTCACATGGGGGAAAATGATTTGTGTACACTGCAAATCTAAAAGCTCCATGGGTATACAGTCATAAGCCATATGGATCATATAGTGATACATGAACTAGTGATGTATATGCATTGAAGATTCTGAAATTTGGACTTTTGAGTAAATTTGCTTTGTTTCATTTGGTTAGAATTTACAAAAAATAAAAATAAAAATAAAAATGATAACCATTGACTTATGTGCACGAGTATTGAATGTTAATACCAACCGTAATTTCTTTACTACGGTTGCTCAGCACACAAGTATTGAATGTAAACATGGTTTGCTTCAACACAGATTTAAGTCTTTATCAAAGCTAATATTGATTACATGCAGCATCACTATGGTCTAAGTGAAAATAAGCGGCATTCTAACCTTCTTCGGAAATATGTTACAAGGATTAAAAGCGGCAAGGAATAAAGTCGAGGTGATAAAATGTAGCACTATATAGCCGATAAGAAAAGCGGCAACGTTAAAACCAAAGAGATTACTTTGAATGCTATAAGGTCAATGATATTATTGGAATTTCTTTTCACCAACTCCAAATGTTTGTCGAATTCTCGTTGGTTAACTTTCTTTGTTAAATACTTCACTGAAATCTACTATAGGTCAGAATTTATATTTCCAAACATATTTGCAAACCATTAATATATATTAATATTTTAATATAAATATTAGGCTTTTCTATCTAAATAAGTTTATATAAAATCATAAAGTTATGGAAAAAATCCCAATAAAACAAATTACTCATATTCTACCACATATAAAAAATTTGAGGCCAAAAACATAACTTAATTATTTTTAATAATTAAAACCCAAAAAAATTCATTTCTCAATCTCAGGTAACATCAAATATTCTCATTAAATTAATTTTTTTTTTACAAAATATAGAAACTACTTTCAAAATAATCTTTCTAACATCCTATCAAAATTTCGTGTCATTTGGGTGTCAAATGATAGGTTTTTTAACTCGAACATATCACTTAATTTCATAAATAAATTCTATAAATTTATCAGTAAGCATACAACCATCAAAATAATTAAAACATGGAATAATACAAACAAAAGATTCAGATTTATACTCAAAACCGAAAATAGTAGTTAAAACTTGAGATGCAAAACTATTATTCACCTTGGTTTGATATATGAACTTGAGATTTGTGTTTAGACTTGATTTCCTTGGGCTTTCTATTGATTCCCTGGCCTTACTCTCCTTGAATCCCCTTGGTAATAGCTGACCTTAGCTTTCTCTATTTTCGTTTTTATGTGAATGAAGCTTGAGAGGATATGAGAATGGGAGAATATATATTAAGGGAATACGCTCTTTCCTAATTTTCCCTCCTTATATCCTCCTTATTAATGTTCTAATTAATCTCATTATTGAATCTTAATCTCCTTACCATTTTGCTTTATTTTATTTAATTTATCCAATTAAATATCCTAAATAATGTTAATTAGAATTAGGATTGTTACGGACTCCCCTCCTTAAAGAATTTCATCCTCAGAATTACGATAAGGTTTACACATCAAACATATAAGCATAGACATAAAACATACCATCAAACAATTTAGGATAAGTGTCCTTGATCTTGTCCTCTATCTCTCAAGTATAGCCTCTTTCGTCATTACTCCACTGGACTATTACTAATCTGACAGTCTTGTTCCTTAGTTTCTTCTCATCCTTAGCCACAATACAAACTGAATGTTCAGCTATAGTCATGTCCGGTTCCACCACTAAGTCTTCCAATACAGTAAGAGTAATAGCAGTCTCCAGATCTGGAACACACTTTCTTCGATGAGGAATATGGAAAACATTATGGACTCCTACCAAACTATTCGATAACTCTATCCTGTAAGTGAGTTTTACGATCCTTTCTATAATAGGGAATGGTCCAACAAACCTAGGTGTTAATTTTCCCGACTTTCCAAACCTTACTACACCGTTCATCGGTGACACTTTGACGAAAATATGATCTCCAACTAAGAATTCTAAATCTTTTCGTCTTATATTTGCATAATTTTTCTATCTAGACTGAGCTTCCTTCTCTAGCTCCAATCAACTCAATATTTTATGCGGCTTCTTTTACCATATCTAGACCAAGAACTAATCTATCTTCGGTCTCCAACCAACATACTGAAGATTTGCATGGTCTTCTATACAAAGCTTCAAACGGTGCCATCCCTATATTAGTATGATAACTATTATACAAGAACTCGAATTAGTATAGATGGTCTTCTCATGATCCTCCAAAATCTAACACACAAGCACTTAACACATCTTCTAAGACTTTGTTAACTCTTTCTGTTTGCCCATCGGTCTGTGGATGGTAAGTGATATTCATCTTGAGCTTGGTACTTAAAACCTCTTGTAGATTCTTTCAGAATTCACTAGCAAATACAGAATCTCTATCACTAGCTACACTACAAGGAACTCCATGCAGTCTAACTATATTTTCATGAATAATTTAGCTAAAACAGATGTTGTTCTTGTCGACTTAACGAGAATAAAGTATGCACTCTTAGTCAGTTTATCTACTACAACCCAGACACTTTCATTTTTTCCTATTCGACATCGGCAACCCATTTATAAAATCTATAGATATAGAATCCCATTTTCATACTAGTATGTTCAAAGGCTGAAGCAATCCGCTTGGCTTCTGATGCTCGGCTTTTACTTATTGACAATTCAAGCATTGTTTTACCTATAAGCCTACTTCCCTTTTCATTCCCTTGCAGAAGAAACTTCTCTTCAAATCCTGATACATCTTAGTTCCTCTAGGATGAATAGTAAATTCAGATTGATGACATTCCCTAAGTACTTTCCTTAGGTCTCCAACATTCGGAACACACAATCGTCCTTTCTTTCTCAACCATCCATTCTGGTCAAGATAAATATCCTTCAAATCATCAATCTTAATTCTGCCTTCTAATCTTCTAACTTTTTCAGCTAGTAATGGATCGTCTCTCTGTTTATAAGCAATTCTTTCGATAAATATGGGCCGAACTTCTAAGCAAGATAATATTTTGTATTTTGACTAAAACTGACAGTCGATCTTAACCGTACACTACAAGTAGTCAATGCTTCCAAATCTTTCCACTCCGACATCATTGCTAACATTGGATCCTGATGTTTCCTACTTAGCATGTCTGCAACTTTGTTTCCTTTCCCCGGTGTGTACACAATTTAAAAATCATAAGCATCTAAAAACTCCAATCATCTCTGCAGTCCCATATTCAACCCCTTTAAGAGAATAAGTATCTTAGCAACTTATGATCCATATATAACTCGAATTGTTCTCCCAAAAGATTATGTCTTTACACCTTTAAAGCAAATATTACAGAAGCCAACTCTAAGTCATGAGTCGGATATCTAATTTTATGCGGTTTGAGCTGTCGGGAAGCGTAGGCAATTACTTTACCCCTCTGTCCCTTTTCCACACGCATCAGCATACACCACCAAATCTTGATTTCCATCCAAGACTACTAACACAAGAACATTGGTCAATAAATATTTCATCTTCTGGAATGCCTCTTTACATTTATCGGTCCAAACAAACTTTACTTCCTTCCTTTTTAGCTCAGTCATTGGGGCTGCTATACAAAAGAAATCCTTGATGAATCTTCGATAATAGCCAGCTTATACCAGAAAACTCTTTATCTTAATCACTGTCTCGGGTTTCTTCCAATTATTAACTGTTTCTATCTTAGCTAGATCTACTGACAACCCCTTTCCTGAGACTACATGACAAAGAAACATTACCTCCTTCTTCCAAAAAATGACATTTCGAAAATTTCGCTTTTTACTGATACTACCTCAGTTTTTTAAGCACTATTCTAAGATGAATTTCATGATCTCATTCATCCTTGGAATATATCAAAATTTTGTCTATGAATACTAACACGAATCTATCCAAATGCTCTCAAAAGATTCGGTTCATTAAATCTATGAAGAAAACATGCGCATTAATTAATCCGAATGACATTACTAACCACTCATATGAAACATATCTTATTCTAGACGCAGTCAATGGAATACTATCTTCCGCTACGCTTAACTGATAGAATCCTATCGCCAAATCCAATTGAGAAAATACCTTGGCTCCACTCTATTGATCAAATAAGTCATCGATTCTCGAAAAAGAATATCGGTTCTTTATCGTTTTTTCATTCACTTACGATAACCGATAAGCGTACTTAACGACCCATCTGGTTTCTTCACAAACACCACGGTCGCTTCCTTAAACGAACTACTTGGTCTAATAAAACTATTTCCTCTAAACCCGCCAAATGCACTTTTAACTCTTTCAGCTCGGTAGATTTCATTCTGCTAGGTGGTTTACTTACGGGTTCAGCCCCAGGTACAAGATCTATTTAAAACTTAATAACTTGTTTCGACGGTTGTCCTGTAACAGGCTCAAAAACATCTGCAAAATCTCTGACTGTAAAAAACCGATTCAACTCATCTTCTTCTATATTGAACCCAATAAAGCACACACATCAAAACTTGGATTCTCTACTGAGTATATAATTCGGTCGCTACTATTCAAGTGTCTTAGCGATATTTTTCTATCTTGGAAAAATATCGTAGTATCATATTTTCTTAACCAGTTGTAACACCTCTAATTTTAGTTTAACATTATTTAGGATATTTAATTAGATAGATTAAATAAAATAATGTAAATGATTAAGTAAAATGAGATTTAGCTAATTAATAAGGTCGTGCCTTAATAAACTAATAAGATTGTTTTGGAAAACTAAACATAAAAGAGAATATACAGGGATGACACAATAGGAAAATCCATCCTTTATCCTTTAAAACCCTCTCCCCATCAGTTCATTCTCACTTTTCACAAAAATAAAAAGAAAAACCTCAAGGTCGACCATAACTCAATCTAGGGATCAAAATCAAGGGGATTCAAGGGGAAGAAGCTTAGGATACTAAAATCAAATCAAATCTCAGTTACATAAATTAATCTAAGGTGAATTTAAGTGCTTCATCTCTATTTTTGCTTTTTAAATTCGTCTATGGGTAATATCCGCATCATTTTGATAGATTTTGCCAAGATATGGTCGAATATTCATTGTTTAGATAGAATGACGAATTAAGGGATTTTATAGAATTATTTAAATGGATTTAATATAAAAACTTAAGATTTTAATCTCCAAACGCTTTGATTTTTTGATAAGTTGTATAAAACATTATTTGGAGAAGAGTTTTTAATTTCATAATTTTTCAAGTTATATAGATTATTTAATGAATTTCCCAAGAAAGAACTAGCTTAACGTTGGGTTTTAATTATTTAAAAAATTAAATATGGCTTTTGGCTCTGAAATTTTTATATGGCAAAGAAATTTTTATATGGCAAAAAGAAAGGTATTCTCTAATTTTTGCGAATTTTCGAGATTTTTCCTAAGTGATTTCGATTTATTATGAAATTATTATGCTAGTTAAGCATTTAAATTAATGATTAATTAAGGGTATCAATTAACCATTTTAAAGTATGCTTTGGGACTTAAAACTTTGAGTGCGGCAGATTTCCGTAAATTTTTGGGTAAAGAATTTTTATTATTCAATAGGAATGTGTCAGTATAAGATTTGATGAAAAGTATTTGCTTTAGTAGAAATAAACTAGTTTTCATGTTGATTATGATGATGCCAATTATGATGATGCCATGTCACATATGCCCTCTTCGAGCCTAAAGGAACGCCGCTTCCATGAAGGTCGGTGTCGATAAGGATGAAAGATTAGATAGCTTCTTAGCTAGTTATGAATTGGTTTCATCAGTGTTAACGCCGATTATGTTGGCAACCTATCCTGAACGGCATAGCCTTATCATGATTATCGAAGTGTTACAAACAATGACGCATCTCATCTGTTCGTTTGTTTTTCGAATCAAGGCAATGCCGCCGCCTATTATGTCTTTGACTCTATATTAAAAGTGGCATAATAGCTGAAGTAACGTAAGTGTAAAAGTTTAATAACATCGTCGAGGGTCGTGGGGGTCGATGTGCATCAAGACCGGTGACCTTATGTTTTATCGTCGATGCCGCTTGGTCACGACATGGCAACTTATCTTTTTAATGCCAAAGAGGCTTTTATCTATGTTATTCAAAACCATTTTTAAAAGGTGAAGAGGCTTATGTTTTAGAGGGTCGACGACCCTATATCTTCGGTAGTTGGCCATATAATTTTATAAAGTTTTTAAGTTTTGGTCTTCGACCTTGGATAGAGATCAACGAAGGGTATCGATGCCGCATGTTTAAGATTTTTAATAAAGGCGGAGAGCCTTAAACTTCTTAATCTTCACTATATTACCGTCGATATTGATCTAAATTGAACTATTTAAAGCGACAACCTTATATCTTTTTTCAAACATAAATATGGCAATACATAAAGTGATTTATAAATGGCATAAGATTTTGGTAACATAAAGGGTTATATATTTCCTTTTATTAAATATGGATTAAGGGGGTTAATTATATATCATTATGAAAATGTCTCCAAGGAATTTGATGATGGAAAGCATAAGTTTTTAGCTACATTTACCAACGGGAATTATTTGAGATTAAGTAATTATGAGACAAGAAAGATTATTTATTGAACATAATTGAATGATGGATGTTTTATGTTCTTGTGTTTATTCAATCAATTATTATGTATGTTGTCATTATCATACTCACATCCTTTATGACCCATAACTGCATTTTGGGGTGCTAAGGGGCAGAATAACAAGCTAGGTTAATCCAACAGTAAGTCTAAAAAGAATTAACCCCTGAGTGAGTAGAATTGCATCCAGGAGATCAGGTAGACCAAAAGTATAGAATGCGCAGAACTGACCAAAAGACATGTTATTGGGGGGATCCAATAGGTTTTCATAATCATCCCATAAAAAACTATGTCATGAGAAATGTTATTGGAAGGGTTCAATAGGTTCCTAATGATCCTATGAAAACTATGCTTGGATGATGTTATTGATGAAAATCAATAGGTTCACAGTGATTCCATGAAAAATATGATTTAAGAGATGTTATTGGAGAATCTTGTAGGTTCATAGTAAGCCCATGAAAATTATGTTAGAAAGTTGTTGGTAGAAACCAATAGGTTCTTAATGATCCCATGAAGACTATGAAGTTGGACAAGTTGTCCCTAAGAATTAAGACATAACATTAGTCAGCCCATGAAGACTAATAAGTTCATAGTAACCATAGAAAAATTATAAATTTGGACAGATAGTCAGATAAATTGGGACGAGTAATCCAAGCTATATTGCATTCTTGCATATCATCATATATTATTATATTTTGACTGTTGTGGATGCAGAAGAACTGTATATGGTTAATCAATTTTGGTTAAGATATCAGTAGGGGGAAACTCATTCCGCTTAGCAGCATTGTCTCACTAGATATCTATTTGGTTCGAGATAGTAGGTTATTATTCACGGCAAATTTTTTGCCTTAACCAATATATTTTTTCCTTTCAACTTAAACTATCAGGTGCTTAAAATTAATTTGAATAGGTTGAGAGTAAGGGTTTTTCAGGTTTCTAGTTAGAAAAATAAGCTTTCAGAGACATGTAGGAGGCAATCTAGCTATTAGGAACTTTATCTATTTTTGTTGTGTGGTTTGGTTTTATCTATTTGGATCTAATGGAAAATTTGTATAATTGCTAAGTATTTAACTCTAATCAACCAACAGGGCGAGTTTTTATAATAATTATATTTTCTTTGAATGTAGGATTATGAATGAGATTATGTAATAAATATGAAATATCAACTGTGAAATGAGTTGTGAAAAATTATTATTAAACTATGTTTGAATTTTTTTAATACACATATGCTTCTGATGATTGATATTGTGAACATAACCACATTTTATCGTCGAGAATTAATAACTATGTATGATTGCAGCATCCATAATAGTTAGTTTTAAGTTTCAGAATGGGGGATGTTACAAGTTGTTATCAGAGCATAGGTTAATGATTAAAAGAACTTTAAACCTAAAGAGTTTTTCAAAACATAATCCTAATGAATCAGAGAATAATATTGGGGTATGGGATAATGCTATAATAACATACTAGTATTTTCTATATATGAGTATGTATTCTATCTCTATTCTCTTCTCTCTCAGATCGTTCTTTTGTATCTTACCAAGGATTGTATGTAGATTTACGAGAAAGAAAGATATGGAGGTAGGAAACGAAAGTGTGAATCTAGATGGAGGAAGCAACACAACTGGTGGAAATGCTCGGCCCAACACCAGGAGAAACTATGGCCGACAAGGAAATGCTAATCAAAATGCAAATGCCAATGTAGGTGTCGGTATCCCACTAGTAGATATGGGGATTATGCATCAGTTCTTTGTCAACTTGATGTAGCTGGAGCAGCTATAGGGGTAGCTGAAGGAAATGAGGCTAATGCGGGAGGAGTTAATCCTATAGCGCCTATTGGTAATAACTATGCTAAGCTAAGTCGAGATTACACCTATATGGGTGGGAAGCCTTTTCTAGGGACTAAGGATGAAATAGAAATGGAGAACCGGCCGTTACACCATAAAAGGATTTTCGTTGATTTGATTCTAAATGATGAGCAGAAAAGGAGATTGGCTGCAAGACAGTTGCAAGGAGATGCTTTGTTTTGATGGAAAAGGGTGACCGTAGGGGTACCAAAAGAGAAATTAACTTAGGAACGAAAAAAAGCTTTCGTCCTTTGGGAAAGAGAAGTTAGTGGAGAACCAGAATTCTCTGAATAAGAAGAGGAAATCCTTTAGGAAGAAGGGAGCTCTGAAGGGCTGAGCTGCCAAGATAGGGAATGCTGATGTTGTCTACTTCAAATGCGACAAGAAAGGACATCATGCTCATGAGTCTCGTATTGGTAAAGGAAGAAGGTTGCAGAAACAAAAAGTGTGAAGTACTTCAACTATGACCAGATAGGCAACTACAAGAATCAGTGTACAGAGCCAGTCATAGCCGACAAAGGAAAAGTTTTCACTTTACAGCTATCATCTTCAAACCAACTACTAATAAGAAAAGAAAGTCTGTGATGGAAGGTACACTTTTGATTCATTGCATACCAGTTAGAATATTGTTTGATACTAGTGCTTCGCATTCATTCATCTCTCAATGTTTGGTAGATAAGTTATGTTTAGAACCATTATATCTTGTTACTTCCTTATGGATAGCTGATCCAATAGGAGGGTGTGCAACTCTAAGGATGAGATGCGACTATCTAGAGTTTGAGTCACTAGGTTACACTTTTGCCTATAGTATGTATGTATTTGATTTCGTAGGTTTTGGGATTATTTTGGGTATGAATTGGTTGAGCAGATATGATGCTAGGATATTTTGCTAGAATAGAAAAATATCATTGAGACACCATGATAGTAGTGATCGAATAGTATACTCAGTTGAGAATAGGAGTCCGGAAATTTATGCTTAATTGGGTGCCATAGAAGTGGAAGATGATTTGAATTGGATTTTAATTGTAAGAGAATTTGTAGATGTTTTTGAGTTGGTTATAGGACTACCATCAAAATGAGCTATTGAGTTTCGAATCGATCTTGCACCAAAAGCTGAACCTATAATTCTAGCAGGATGATGCCTACTGAGATGAAGGAGTTAAAGGTGCAGCTAGTGGACTTAGAAGGAAAGAGTTTTGTTAAACCAAACAGTTTGTCTTGAGGAGCAACCGCGGTGTTCGTGAAGAAACTGGATGGGTTGTTAAGATTGTGCATCGATTATCATAAGTTGAACGAAAAGACAAGAAGAATCGACATCCTTTCCCGAAAATTAATGATTTATTTAACCAGTTGAGTGGAGCCAAAGTATTTTCCCAGTTGAATTTGACGATAAGGTTCCATCAATTAAGAGTGGCGAAGGACAATATTATGTTAATGGCGTTTCGAACGAGGAATGGTTCGTATGAGTGATTAGTGATGCCATTTGGATTAACTAATGCACCATCTTTCTTCGTAGACTTAATGGACTGGATTTTCCAAGAGCACTTGGATAGATCATAAGATTCATCTTATAATAGCGCTAGAGACGCTGAGGCAGCATCAGCTTAAAGCGAAGTTTGTGAAGTGTCATTTTTAGAAGATGGAAGTAAAGTTTCTTGGTTATGTAGTTTCGAAGAAAGGGTTGTCAGTGGATCTAGCTAAGATGGAATCTGTTAACCGTTGGAAAAGATCTGAGACGGTGACCGAGATAAGAAGTTTTCTTGAATAGCCGGCTACTACCAGAGACATATCAGAGATTTCTTACGGATTGCAGCACCTTTGAATAAGCTAACCGAAAGGACATGATGGTCACTTGGTCCAATAAATGTAAGGAAGCATTCCTTAAGTTAAAGCATTTATTGACCAATGCATCCGTGTTAGTAGTTCTAGATGGGAATCAAGGTTTGGTGATGTATACGCATGCATATGAAACATGATTAGGAGATGCATTAACGTAAAGAGGTAAAGTGATTGTCTACGCTTCTCAACAGCTTAGGCTACATGAAGTTAGATATTCGACTCACGATTTGGAGTTGGCAGCGATGCTTTTCGCATTGAAAGAGTGGAGACACTACCTCTTAGGAGAGCGATTTGAGTTGTATATGGATCATAAGTCTTTGAGGTATTTGTTCTCTAAGAAAGAGTTGAATACGAGACAACAGAGGTGGCTGGAGTTTTAGCAGCATATGATTTTGGTATTGAGTATATACTAGGAAAAGGAAATAAAATTGCAGATGCACTTAGCAAGAAACATCAGAATGTGGTACTAGCAATGTTGGTAGAATGGAAAGATCTGGAGGCATCGACTAGTAGTATGTGCAGTTATGGTCGACTGCTAATTTTAGTCAAAGTAATACCAATACCATGTTAACTTGCTTGGAAGTTCGACCGGTATTGATCGAAAGAATTGCTTCTAAGCAACGAGATGATCCATTGCTAGATGAAAGAATTAGAAGATTGAAAGGTGGAACCGAGATCGATGATCTAAAGGGATTTTAGTCTTGACCAGATGTGATGGTTAAGGAAGAAGGGACGGTTATGTGTTCCGGATGTTGGAAACCTAAAGAGGGAAATTCTTAGGGAATATCATCGATCGTAGTTTATGATTCATTTGGGGGGAACCAAAATGTATCAGGATATGAAGAGAAGTTTCTTCTAGGAAGGTATAAAGAGGGGTTAGGCTTATGAGTGAAGCAATGTGCAAATTACCAACAAGTGAAAGCTGAAGATCAGAAGCCAAGTTAATTGCTTCGGCCTTCGGATATACCAATTTGGAAATGGGATTTGATATTCATGGATTTTATCGATGGGTTGCCAAGGTCAAACATGGGAAATGGAAATATATGGGTCATGATAGAGAGAGTGACCAAGAGTGCCCATTTCATTCCTGTTAGGTCAACCGAGATGGCGCCTGTATTGGCTAAGTTGTTTATGAAGAACATAGTTAGATTGCATGGGATTCCTAGTAGTATAGTCAGTGACAAAGATGCCTTGTTCACTAGTGAATTCTAGAAAAGTCCACAGGAAGTACTAGGTATCATACTTAAGATGATTTCTACTTATCACCCATAGATGGATGGGGAGGCAGTGAGAGTTAATAAGATAATTGAAGATTTGTTGAGAGCTTGTGTACTATATTTTGTCAAGTCATGGGAAGACCATTTGCACTTGGTTCAGTTTTTCAATAATAGTAGTTATCAAACTAGTATAGAAATGGTGCCTTTCGAAGCTTTGTATGGAAGGCCCTGCAACTCACCAATGTGTTGGTTAGAGACCGGAGGCCGATTGGTCCTTGGTCCAGATATGGTAAGAGAAGACATAGAGAAGTTTGAGTTAATCCGGGATAGGATAAGAGAAGCTCGGTCTAGGCAATAAAGTTACACAGATAAAAGGTGTAAAGATTTAGAGTTCTCAGTTGGAGATTATGTTCTCATTAAGGTATCACCAATAAAGGGTGTGGTACAACTTGGAAAGTTAGGGAAACTAGAATCAAAATATGTTGAACCGTTCCCTATTATAGAGAGGATCCAAAAAATCGCGTATCAAGTAGTTTGACAGGTGCCCATAATATGTTTCATGTTTCTCATCTTAGGAAGTATGTGCGTGATCCAGAGACCACCACTACTCTGACTACGTTGGAAGAATTAGTAGTAGAAACAGATCTAACTTTTGTGAGACAACCAGTTCGAGTTGTAGCGAGAGATGAGAAGAGATTAAGGAACGAGACATCAAGTTAATGAAAGTCCAGTAGAGTGAAAACGAGAAAGACTATATTTGGGAGACATAGGATATAATTAGGTATATTTATCCTGTGTTGTTATGATGATATTTTCTATATTTGATTGTATATAGACTAAGTAGCTGATAGGATATACTAGCATTATTTGCATGTTTGATATGCCAGTTTGTAGTCCTTACTGAATTTCGAGGACGAAATTCTTTAAGAAGTGGAGCCCATGACACCCCTAATTTTAGTTTAACATTATTGAGGATATTTAATTAGTTAGATTAAATAGAATAATGTAAATGATTAAGGAAATGAGAGTTATTTAATTAATAAGGTCGTGCCTTAATAAATTAATCAGACTGTTTTGGAAAACTAAACATATAAGAGAACATACGAGGATGGCAAAATAGGAAGATCCATCCTTTAACCTTTAAAACCCTCTCCCCCTTATGTCATTCTCACTTTTCACAAACATAAACAATCAAAAGAAAAACTCCAAGGCCGGCCATAACTCAAGTCGAGGGATCGAAATCGAGGGGATTCAAGGGAAAGAATCTTAGGGATACTAAAATTAAATCAAGTCTCAACTCCAATAGTTAATCTAAGGTGAATAATAAGTGTTCCATCTCTATTTTTGCTTTTTAAATTCAGCTATAGGTAATATCCGAATTATTTTGATATGTTTTGCCAAGATATGGTTGAATATTCATTGTTTAGATAGAATGATGAATTAAGGGATTTTTATGGAATTATTTAAATGGGTTTTGTGCGTAAAACTTAAGATTTTAATCTCCAAATGATTTGATTTTATGATATGTTGTATAAAACATTATCTTGGAGATGGATTTTTAATTTCATAATTTTTCAAGTTATATGGATTATTAGACTTAATCTTTTAAGGAGAAAATAGCTTAATTTTAGGTTTTAATTTTTTAAAATAATTAAATATGGTTTTTGGTTTTGAAATTTGAATATGGTAAAGAGAAAGGTGTTCTCTAATTTCTGTGAATTTTTAGGATTTTCCCAAGTGATTTCAATTTATTATGAAATTATTATGCTAGATAAGCATTTACATTAATTAAATGTATTAATTAACTATTTTAAACTATGTTTTGGGACTTGAAATTCTAAGTGTGGTAGATTTATGTAACGGTTTGGGTGAAGAACTTTTATTATCCAATAGGAATATGCCAATGTATAAGTTTAGGTGAAAAGTATTTGCTTTTAAAAGAAATAAACCAGTTATCACGTTAATTACGATGATGTCATGCCGCATATATCCTCTTCGAGCCTAAAGGAATGCCGCTTCCATAAAGGTCGACGTCGATAAGGATGAAAACTTATGATAACTACTTAGGTAGCTATGAATTGGTTTCATTAGTGTCAACGCCGATATTGTTAACAACCTATCGTGAACGACATAGCCTTATCACGATTATCGAAGTGTTATAAACGATGCTTCATCTCACCTCTTCGTTTATTTTTCGAATCAAGGCAATGTCGCCTCCTATTATGTCTTCGACTCTATATTAAAAGCAACGTAGTAGCTAAAGTAACATAAGTGTAAAAGTTAAAAAACATTGTCAAGGGTCTTGGGGGTCGATGTTCATCAAGGTTGGTGACCTTATGTTTTAGTGTCGATGCCGCTTGGTCATGACGTTGCGGCTTATGTTTTTAATGCTGAAGAGGCTTTTATCAATGTTACTTAAAACTATTTTTAAAGGGGTGAAGATGCCTATGTTTTAGAGGGTCGATGACCCTATATCTTCGGCAGTTGGTCATATAATTTTATAAAGGTTTTAAGTTTTGGTCTTCGACCTTGGACGGAGATCAACGAAGTGTATTAATTCCGCATGTTTAAATTTTTTAATAAAGTTGGAGAGCCTTAAGCTTCTTAGTTGACACTGTATTGTCGTTGACAATGATCTAAACTGACCTAAAAGCGACAACCTTATATCTTTTTCAAACATAAACATGGAAATGCATAAAGTGATTTATAAATGGCATAAGACTTTGGTAACATATAAAGCTATATTTTCTTGTGTTTAATATGGATTAAAGGGATTAATCATGTATCATTATAAAAATTCTTTTAAGGAACTTAATGATGGAAAAGCCCAAGTTTTGAGCTAAATTTACCAAAGGAAATATTACTTAAGATTAAGTAATTACGAGACATGAAAGATTGTTTATCAAATATAATTGAATGATGGATGTTTTATGTTCTTATGTTTATTTGATCAGTTATTATGCACGTTGTTATTATCATACTCACATCATTTATGACCCATAACTGCATGTTGGGCATTAAAGGGTAGAATAACCCACTAGGTTGATCCAGTAGTGAGTCTAAACAAAATTAACTCCTGAGTGAATAGAATTGCATTTAGGAGATCAGGTAGATCAGAAGTATAGGATGCCTAGAACCAACAAAAAGATTATTGATTTAGATAGGCTACTGGGAGAGTCCAATAGGTTTTCGTTGTCTTCCCATAAAAACTATGTCATGAGAAATGTCAAGTTTAATAGGTTCCTAGTGATCCCATAAAAACTATGTCTGGATGATGTTATTGATAGAAATCAATAGGTTCATAGTGATTCTATGAAAGCCATGATTTGAGAGATGTTATTAGAGAATCTAGTAGGTTCATGATAAGCCCATGAAAACTATAATTGAAAAGTTATTGGTAGAAACTAATAGGTTCTTAGTGATCCTATGATAACTATAAAGTTGGACAGGTTGTCCTTGAGAATTGAGACATGCTATTAGCCAGCCCATGAAAACTAATAGGTTTATAGTGATCTTAGAAGCACTATAAATTTGGGTAGATAGTCAGATAAATTGGGATGGGTAATCCAGGGTATATTGCATTCTTGCATATCATCATATATTATTATATTATGACCACTGTGGATGTAGGAGCACCATATATGGTTAATGTATTTTAGTTAAGATACTAGTGGCGGGGAAGGCCATTCCACTTAGCAGCGTGGTCTCACTAGATATCTACTTGGTCCAAGATGGTAGGTTATTATTCACACTAGACTTCCTGTCTGACTAACTTATTTTGCCTTTCCCCTTAAACTCTCGGGTGCTCAAAGTTAATTTGAGTAGGTTGAGAGTATGGGTTTTTTAGGTTTTCAGTTAGACGAATAAGCTTTCAGAGACGTGTAGGAGGCAATCTGGCTATTAGGAACTTTATCTATTTCCGTTATGTGGTTTGATTTGTCTATTTGGATGTAATTGCGAAGTTGTACAATTGCCAAGAATTTGAATTTGATCAACCAAAGGGGCATTTTCATATGTCACTCTTGAAGTATTTTGTAATAATTATATTTTCTCTGAACGTGAGATTATTGATGATATTATGCAATGAATATGACATATCAACCGTGAGATGAGATGTGAAAATTTGTTATTAAACCATATGTGAATTTTTTTTTCATATTCATGTGCCTTTTATGATTGATACAATTAACATAGTTGCATTTTATCACCAAGAACTATCAACTATCTATGACCGTAGCATCCATAATAATTAGTTTTAGGCCTCAGAATTGAAGATTTTACACCAGTCCCTATCCAAAATAATCCCAAAGCGTACTAAATCAAATACATGCAAACTGTAGGCAAATATATGACCTAATAATTCAAACTCTAATTGGTTACATCTTGTCCCTAGAGTTGCATACCCTATTATCGGATTTATAGCCCTTAAGGAAGTAATTAGGTATGATGGCTCTAAACTTAGCTTATCTACCAAGCAATGAGATATGAAAGAATGCGATGCACCAGTATCAAATAGAACTCTAACAGCTATACTATGCATCAAAAGCATAACTCCCATCGTGGATTTCCCTTTCTCCTTGATTGTTGGTCTCGAGTAGTAGGTTCCAATGCAAACACCTTTCCTTTCTTAACCTTTGCTAGTTCCTTGCACCGATTCTAGTAATGTCCAATCTGTTCACAATTAAAGCACTTGATGTTCTTCCTCCTAATCACCTTATTTTCATCATTGAAACGTCATTCATTTGCAAAATGTCATTTCTTATCACATTTATAACACATGACCTCAGACTTCCCTTTCTTGGCAGTTTCACCCTTTTGAGTTCACTTTTTCTAAATGAACCTCCTCTTCTGATTCTATCCACTCTGACTCTCTGCCTTCTTATTATTACAGAAGAAAGCAAGCATCTCTTCTCTCCACAAAGCCATCTCAACACTACATCACATGGATCCCTGAGATGTAGCAAAGTCACCCTAGCAAACTCAGGTCTTAATCCATGGATGAATTTCTTGTTTCTCTTAATCGCCGTGTCTGCTATAGTATATCCATATTGAGATAGCTCCTCGAATTTGGTTGTATACTCGAGCACCGTCATATCATCTTGCACCATCTCAACAAACTTCCTTAGCAAAGTTGACTTGACAATCTCCAACATAAACATCTCTTTTTACCTCATCCTAGACTTTACCTAATTCAATGTTTTTTCTACTACCCAAATAGTTACACTATTCACCAGTACAATGCAACTCCTTGCAGTTGCTTGGGCACCAATCTCCTCCATTGTTCATCATTCAAACCCAAGTTAGTGATATTCCTTTCACAATGAAACAAAACCAATTCTCTACTTCAATTGCATCCTCCAATCTAATAAAGGGTTTCCCTTCTAGTCTTGCATAGTCTCTGCTCAAAACAGCATAATTATTGATTGGAACTTCTTGATTAACTCCTCCAGCCTTTTTACCAACTGAAATGACGACAGTTTCTACTTGCATTATGTTGATAAAGAATTGATACATTTCTCCCATATCAACCGATGGTGTTCCTACACCTACATTAGCAGCTATTTTTCGACCTGGGTTCCTTCTAGTATTGGGCCTGACATTTCCATCGGTAGTGGTGCTTCCTCCATCAAGATCCACTCTTCTGTTTCCTGCCTCCATATCTTAAATCCTTACATCTACATTCGAACCTTAGTAAGATATCGAAGAATGGCCTAAGATAGAGAGAGAATATAGATAAAATGTACACTTATATATAGCAAATACATATACGTTACTATAGCGTTATCCCATACCCTAATCTTATTATCTGATTTATATGGATTTTGTTTTTCAAAACAATTTTAACTTCAAAAATTCTTTTAGCTTTTACATAAACTTATGCTCTGATACCAAGTTGTAACATCCCCTATTTTGAGGCCCAAAACAAAGCACGAAAGATACCACAACCATCTGTCTCTGGTGGCAAAATACGGTAATATTAATTGCATCAATAACATAAAGCACAAGAATAAAAAATAATTTTAAACACAGTTACAAATCAACTTTCACATTCCATTTCAAAGATAATATTCCATACTCGTTACATAATCTCAAATGTTGCCTAGCTCAAATAAATATAATTATTACAAAATACTCCAAGAGCGATATATGAAGATGTTCCCTTGGTTAATCAGAGTTATTAAATAGATAGATACATCTACTGTCAATACATTTATACAATAAATGACGTAACACGATGGATAATAGTAATAGATAAAATCCTACATAGCTAGGTTTTCCTCCTACACATCTACGAAAGATTTATTCACCAAAATTTACTTAACCTGTAATCACTTATTCTTGACTTACTCAAATTGAATTTTGAGTGCTCGAGAGTTTAAGGGAAAAACACAAACTTCAAGCCGGACAAAAAGCCAGTATGAATAATAATATGTCATCTCGAATTATGGATATTTAGACAGACCGCGCCGCTGAGCGGAATAGATTTTCCCTCACTAATATCCCTTTTAAAATATATTTTTTGCAAATCAAATTCTTACAGCCTAATCTGGTTAAAATGGACAATACAAACATCATACACATATGCATGCATGCTTCTTAGGTAACCATGGCCAATTTGTTTAAATCAATGGACTATTTGTCCCGACTCATAGTTATCCCAGGGAAACTACAAATCTATGGCTGACTCGGGCCTACAAGACATATCAAATTATCTAACATACTGTTATAAGACAACAGGACAGTTTGTCCAAGACTAACTATTCCTAGGGTCACACTAATCCTAGTTGTTTTGCAGACTCACCATTAATCTATCTCAACCTTTTGTTTTTCTTTCTATGTGTAAACATACTTTTAGTCTTATCCATAATAAATCCCCACGCATTGGAATTTTGGACTTTTATTAGTTATGGGCTACTAGCTAAAGTATAAGGCACGACCCTACACCTGTCCCATTTGGTTTTTTAATATTTGAGTCAATTCATCCTATCATAATTTATATAAAGGTGATAAGAACATTAATATATCTAGTAAAATTCTAGGCCAAATACCCTTTTTATTTCCTTGACAACATACTTCTTTACAATGGATTTAACCCTTGAAATCATACTTTCAAAACAAGGAAAATATAGCCATTTATATTATCCAAAATATTTATGCCATGATATATGGTTTTGCAAAACGATATTGATGAAGTTAAAAGTCAATTGGAGGTTTTCTTCCTTAAAATGTAGGACATAAGGCCAAAAAAATTAAACCATATATTTTGATAAAGCTCGGTGTCATTATCGCCATTGGGATCATTGCCCTTCTTAAATATAAAAACACGTTAAAATCTTTAACTTACAAAACATGAGGCCATAAAGCCAATGGTATGCACATCACACTTTATAAAATGTCGTCATCATAGAGTGTAAAACATGGCTTGCTTCAACACAGATTTAAGTCTTTATCAAAGTCAACATTGGTTACACGTAATGTCATAAGGCCTAAGTGAAAATAAGCGGCATTATAGCCTTCTTCGAAAATAGGTTACAAAGATTAGAAGAAGTAAGGCATGAAGGCGAGGTGATAAAATGCAGCACTATATGGCCGATAATAAAAGCGGCATCATTAGATCCTAAGAGATTACTTTGAATGCAATAGGGTCGGCGACATTATTGAAAAGTAAATTTTTTTCACCAACTTCAAATGTTTGTCAAATTCTTATTGGTTAGCAACTTTCTTTATTAAATAATTTACTGAAATCTACCATAGGTTAGAATTTATATTTTCAGAACATATTTGCAAACCATTAATACATACATACATACATATATACATACATACATACATACATATATATATACATATATTAGGTTTTTCTAGCCAAATAAGTCTATCTAAAATCATAAACTTATGGGAAAAATCCCCAAAAACCCCAATAAATCAAATTATCATTTTTTTTAACATATAAAAATTTTGAGGCCAAAAATATAATTTAAATATTTTTAATAATTAAAATGTGAAATAATCCATTTTCCAATCTTAGGAAATTCACTAAATATTATCATTAAATCAGAAAATTATGAAATTAAAAACCCACTTTTAAAATAATGGTTTTAACATCCTACCAAAATTTAGAGCCATTTGAGTGTCATTTGTTAGGTTTTCTAACTCAAACATATCACTTAATTTCATAAATAAATTCTATAAATTGATCAATAAACATATGATCATTCAAATAATCAAAACATGGCATAATACAAACAAAAGATTTAGATTTATACCAAAATCTGAGAATAGTAGTTAAAACGTGAGATGCATAGTTATTATTCACCTTGATTTGGTATAGGAACTTGAGAATTACGTTTAGCCTAGGCTTTCTTTTGATTTCCTAGCTTTCCTCTCCTTGAATCCCCTTATAATGGCCGACCTTAGATTTGTCTACTTTTGTTTTTGTGTGAGTGAAGTTTGGTAGGAAACAAGAATGAGAGAATATGTATTAAGAGACTATGCTCTTTGCTATTTTTCCCTTCTCATATCCTTCTTCTTATTAATATTCTAATTAATCTCGTTAATTTGTTAATTATGGCTCGACCTTTACTAATCATCAAATTTTAATCTTCTTACCGTTTTACATTATTTTATTTTATTTATCCAATTAAATACCCTAAATAATAAATTAGGGTTGTTACACGATGCCTCCTTTATCTTCCTTCTAATATCCACAACCTTCTCACTAGCTTCTAAGATCAAGTCAGGTCCAAAAATAAGCATGTCTCCAAATTCAATCCAACATAAAGGAGAACATCATAGACAACCAAAAAAGAGCTTCGAATATTGACATGCTAATGCTTGTCTGATAGTTGTTGTTGTAAGTGAATTCGACTAAGGGTAAATGATCTTCCCAAGAATCTCGAAGTCGAGAATGCATGCTCGCAATAAATCTTTCAAGATCTGGTTCGCTCTCTCTATCTGCCCATCTATCTGGGGATGGTAAGCTGTACTCAGACTTAGCTCGGTCCCTAAAGCAGTTCACAATCTCTTTCAAAACCCGCTAGTAAATATCGGGTCTCGATTACTTACAATACTGTAAGGAATACCATGGAGTCTTACAATCTCTCTCACATACAAACTCGCCAGACTTGTAGCAATCCTAATCGGCTTAACAGGAATGAAATAAGCACTCTTGGTCAGTCGATTGACTATAATCCAAATGCTTTCATTCCCTCTTCTTAACGTAGGAAGCCCATCGACGAAGTTCATAGAGATCTACTCCCACTTTCACTTTGGGATCTCAAGTGGCTGAAGCAGTCCAGCTGTCTTTTGCTAGACCCTTTTAATCCGTCGAAAGCTTGCACGTTGACTCTAAAGATCGAAAGATCTTGCTTCATCCCCTATTAATAGCTCTCTTTATATCTTTGAACATCTTGGTCGCTCCTAGATGGAAAGATAACTTTGAGTGGTGGCATTCGGATAACACTTCTTACCTAAGTTCGTTAAAATTTGGAACACATACACCCGTTCATTTTCAATACGCCCCGAGGATCAATCTCAAAGCTAAAACAACATCTTCTTGAACATCCTTCTTAAGTCGAGCTAAAATATGATCTGCCTCTTGACTCGATGAAATACTCTCCATTAATACTCGCTTAACTTCTAAGTTTGCAACCATTGCAATATTTCTACTCAACGTACCTGCAACAGCATTTGCTTTCCTATGGCTATAAAGACTCTCCAGATCATAAGAAGTGAGAAACTTCAGCCATCTCTACTACGTTAAATTCAAATCCTTCTAGGCAAAGAGGTATTTTAAGGATTATGGTTTGTGTATAACTCGAACTTTTCATCCAAAAGGTAATGCCTCCACTTCTTAAGTGCAAAGACAACAACCAAAAGCTCCAAATCGTACGTAGCATAATATTTCTCATAGGGCTTTAGTTGTCGACTCGCATAGGCAATAACTTTCCCATGTAGCATTAGAACTGAGTACCACAAGTATCCATATATATAGTTAAACCTTTATTCCCACCTTTAATTCATTGAGTGATTGATCACATGTAGGCATCCATATGAACTTAGCATCTTTATTTGTTAATTCATTAGATGAGAAGCGATCTTCAAGAAGTCTTTGATGAACCATCGATAAAAACTAGCTAATCCTAAGAAACTTCTAACTTTCGTCGCACTTTTGGGCTTCTTCTAGTCTTAAACTGCTACAACTTTAGCTGGGTCAACTGATATACCTTCTTTCAAAACAATAATCCCTAGAAAACCTAACTTCGGATTTCTAGAAATGATACTTAGAAAACTTAGCCTTCAACACATGGCTTCTTAAGGTATAAAGTACCACACAGATATGATATTTGTTCTCCTCCTCCATTTTTGAATAGACAAGAATGTCACCAATAAAGACGAGAATTAATTTATTGAGGACATCTCAAAATAATCAATTCATTAAGTCCACAAAATAAGAGGGTGTGCTAGTCAGTCCAACCGGCATGACTAACCACTCATAGAAATGTTCCGAAGCCCTAAAAGCTGTTAAGGGAACGCTCTTCTCCGCTAACTTAATTGGTGGAAACCAGTGGCAAGATCCAATCGAGAAAATATTTGAGCACTGTAGAGATAATCAAACATGTCGTCGATCCTTGGTAAAGGATATTTATCCTTGATAGTCCTCTTTTTCAACTCCTGGTAGTCTACACATAACCTTAGAAAATGGTTCACCTTTGTAATATGAAGACGACTGGCTATCCCTAACTAGAGGTACTACGTCGAATTAAGCCCTTGGGTAACAAGTCAAATGTCTGACCTTCTACGCCCCTCTTCTCTTTCGAAGCCAACCCTCGTGGGGGTTGTACAGTAAGTACAGTTCCTGGAATCAAATCAATACGAAAGTCTACTTTATGGCGAGGAGGTAAGCCTTACACTTCATCAAAAATATTAGTGAAATCCTTAACAAACGAGTATATCCCTAAGCTCCTCTTTAGCTAATTCGAGTGATAAAGGAAACTACTCATTAACTCATTAGGCTCTTTACAACATACATCAATGCTTCTTCCTACCGCATCCTTTTTCATGACCCTTCTTCTACCAAAATCCAAGACAACCTTAAAATTAGATAACCAATCCGTTCCTAATAATACTACAAAACCCATGGACCCAAGAATATACAGATGATAGAGAAAGAGATGATTTCGATAAGAAATAGGCATAATTAGACACCTGGTGCCAATATTTATCGGACCCTTAATAGGGTTTGACACACAAAGAGGATTACTTAAAATAACGTATTTTAGGTTTAGTTTGTTCACCAAGTCTAAAACTATAGGAAGCACCCATATCGAATTATACTCTTATAGGAAGATCATAGATGAATAATGTACCTTGCAACACCTTCTTTGACTTTTTCCCTAAAGAAGTGGATGGTATCTCTTCAATAGAAAAAGCCTATCCTTGAGATCCCTTCTTTGGAAAAGGACACTCATTCTTCATATGTCCCATCTGGCCGTAGTTGTAACAAGTGGCAGTTGAGCAATTAGTTGAGAAATGGCCCATCTTATTGCACTTGAAACAAGTTAGCCAAGTTAAGCGGCTTCTTCTGTACTGGAATCCTATCACCGAGTTTCTTTCTATCCACTACTTCTTTCCTTTAAACTTGCACTTGGAATTTGGCTTGCCTTCAATTGGTATAACTGATAAAGGCTTGGCACTGACTATTTTCACTACTCCCTTTCGGATTTCTTCCTTAATATCGAGAGAATCAAACCTCAAAGCCATAGTGATAAGGTTGGTGAATGTACCTATAAGGTGATTGGTCATTTCACATTGTAACTCTACCTGCATCCCATTAACAAAAATTTCATTCTTTTTGAGTGATGTGTCTATCATTCCAAATCCAAAATGGGATAAAGCATTAAATTTATGTTCATACTATGACACCATCAAATCATCTTGCTATAAACCAAGGAAACCCCTAACAATTGAGTCCTTCTAGCTTCTGGAATAAATTGCACTTCAAAAACTTCCTTGAACTAGGCCCAAGAAAATTCTTCATCTGGAGTATTAGCTATTACTGGATCCCACAAATCCATCGCCGACTTTTGAAGTTGTCACGATGCCAACAACCGTTTCTCTAAATCTTTTAATCGAAGATCTCTAAATATTTCTTCACACGATCGAAGCCACATATGCACTCCAAGAATATCTTCAGTCCCATAGAACAATTTACCACCCAAAGTGGTAAAATTCTTACACAAAGCTGTAAAGTTCATAGGGATGAACTTGCATTACCACTTCCTTTATCGGATTTATAACTGGCATAGTAGCATTTCTAGGTACCCTATCATTGGTAGCCTATTAGTTCTAGATCCTCTCCTTCCTCCTCTTCTTGTATCCATCTTCCATCACCTGAACAAATAACAGGTTTCTTTAAAATACAAAAATGGGATTAATATGGTATAAGGAAACAACACTTTAGATGATAGATATTATTAGTATATAAATTACAAACATGCTCTCTCAAGATTAGCTCAGTCTAGGGCATCACTTACCCTACCTCTAATGAGTTGTATCGCAATCGGGCTATGTTTTTTGCTCAACAAAAGCTCTGATACCAACTATAACAACTCACCTTTCAAATCCTGAGAATGACACTTAATACATTTATGGTATTCGTGTGTCGTTGCCCAAGCATCCGAAAGATGAGCTATCATCGGGTAAAATAAAAGAACAGAATAGAAAATATCATAACAAAACTTTTAATTATAATATAACAACATGAGTACATAATGTTACTCCGTAACATGGAGTTATCAGAGTTGCAACGAAGTACTACCGCCAGACTAGGCAGTTATACACCCTACCTTTACACTTGTTGATATAAAATACACAAACATAAATAAACATGACAGTGAAAATATATAGCTAGATAGATAAGGAGCCTCCTATTCGTTCATCATCTTCAAAAAAGCCCAAAGAAACCTACTACTCTTAGACTACATATAAATGAGTACTCGAGAGTTTAGGGAAAACAAACAACTTGGGTTAGACAATAATTTTGGTACGAGTAAACTCTAAATGAAGTGGTGGAAATAAACAATAATATATGAGACCAAGCCACCAAATGCGAAAATAAATTTCCCCTTACAAGAACAATTTCCAACCACAAGTAATGGGTATAAATAATTAAACATCGTGAAGTGCACAAGACACTTCCCGATACAATTAAGAAAGAAATAAACTCAAGGATTTGAATCAAAAACAAGGAAAGGAAAATTTTCTACCGATGACTAGGAGGGTGCACCCACCTTACTAAAAGTATACTTCTAGAAAATATACTTGAGAACTACGATGGCTCTTGAAAAATGTACAAGTCGGAGCCCGCCAACCTTACCAAGTATCTGAGTATTTCACATCTTTGTACACATACAACCGAATCCAATATAGAGTAGATGTGAAGATACCTTAACGGGAGCAACCCTACATAGCTTGACATCCACTTGTGCTTTGGTTTTAGTCATTTTTGTCAAAGGATATTAATGCTTAAAATGAGCAACAAATCATCTTAGATTGTAATAACCTATTAATAATTAGCTAATTAATAATTGATTATTAATTTTTAATTATGCAAATTTCCAAAGTGTAGTCTATTTCAAATTTTTAAATTTGACTTTTATTGATATTATAATAATATTATCTAAGTTTTAAATAGACATCTCTATTAAAAATAGAAAACTTCAAATTAATTATTCAGATTTAAATTTAACTAATCAATTAAATATTTAAATTCATAATAAAAAATAAAAAATTAATAATCAATTATTAATTAGCTAATTATTAACAAGGATATTATAGACTTTCCTCCTAACAAAATTGCGTCCCTACAATTCTCCTTCAAAGAGTAGTCTACAATAGACATATGTATATATTACCAATGGTGATATATCCATTAAAACAATGACATAACAAAACTATCTATACTCAAACTTTTTATTATCATTTGGGTTTTGAACATATATTGGGATTAGTATTAACCCGTTGGGTAAAAGAGAGCAGTTAAACACTTATTAGACCCTTTAATCGATGTCTGCTTGAGCTTAAGAACTATTTTCCTTGCTCAAATCTACTATGACGTACAATTAGTTATACATAATTTCATTTAGATAATAAAATACATGTATAACAATTAATTATTTTGTCCAAAAGTCAGAATTTTCTAGAAAAACTTCAGAGAGATTTCTATGGCACAAAATATATTCCGAAATCCCCGACATTCAGAATATAATAAAATGCACGACTTGCCAAAATATATAAAAATACTCTAAATCCATAATATTTATTAATTTTAGGTGAAAACAAAGTATAAAACTAAATGAGTTCTTTAATCCCTTTTCAAAATCTTCTTTTATCAAAAAAAATTCTATCCATTAAATCTCAAAATGGTTTTCTTAAATTCATGGTACTTTATTTTAATCATTTCTTCTTCTAAAAGATTTTCCAAAAATCTTCACTTTACTATTATTATAATTAACATATATACAAAGATGAAGTAAACTGAATAGTCCAAATAGTCTACTCCAATGATAGCATAAAATCAAGAGGTCAACGAATCCTTGTACCTACAGAGTCATGGCCTAATATGATATTTTGGATGTGATGTCTATGTATTTATGTGGATCTAGAACTGAAATTTTGTAGACTCGCATCTTATTATGATATATGATGTCTATTATTCCGCTGCGATCTGTGACTATGATTATAATTTAATTATATTATATACTATTCTGAATATTTTAAATCGGTGAATTTATTAATTTGTATTAATACTATACGCATCAGTTTTTCAGTTCAGATCCTCTTAACGGTAATAAAGACGTATCGGTGTTAGTCCAAAAATATATTCAAATTAGATCTACCTTAACCTATCGTATTCTCCATGTTATTAGATGACTTTACTAGTAATATTCTTTAATAATATGGGTATAATAGTAGGGTCGTTGCAACTTGGCATGAAAAAACGATGCGAATTTACCTAATGAAAATAAATAAGTAAACATAGTCCAGTTGTGAAATAAACTGATAGGCATGCATATAACACATGCCGAAGAAATGAAAGGGCGGCTGTATTATACTATAACAAACCTAACTGCCAAAAATAGGTCTGCCTACGCATATCTAAGAATGTATCGACTCTCAGGTCGATAAAATGAGTTATCCTCTCTCGGTGATCTATTGGCCTGAAATCCGAACACCCTAAGATAATACAACTCTAAATGTAGTTCACTTTCACTTTAGTAATCACTAGAATCTAACTAACTGGCCCATACTAGAAAGTGAAACTTTAGTTTTCACTAAAAGCTAATAAATTTCGCTCAGACTCTATTTAACAAATTATAGTAAAAAGCGAAAGAATTGGACGAAATGCCTCATATCAATCCGATAATTCAATCGTTTATTAGAATTCTTTGTTTCATAGAAAAACACGAATTCTAATAAAATCCTAAATTCATGATAAATAATCAAGCTAGGATTTTGAGTTATTATTAAACCCCTGAATTGGAATTAGGGGCTGTTTGAAGTGTCTTGGGGTTTGGATAATCAAAATGAGATTTTTGAAGTAAGAGTGGAAGTCAGTAGCTTTCAATTTTCAACTTAATCAAGTTCAGTTCATTTTTCAACTTTTTGGATTAAAGGTGAGATTTTATCGTATATACCTATATCTAGTACTAATGATAATTTTGAATTGATTGTTGTTTGAACTAAATTGCTAATAGATGATTTGATCAGTAAAATCTTAACCTCTGAAATCAAGCATTGTCAGTTCCTAATGCATGAATACACTCAGTTAGCATGTCATCAGTTTCAAAATTTCTTAAATACCTTGAATTATTTTCGCATCTTCTCTTTAGGCTGTGATTATTTTAAATACATTAGTACACATGTTTCGAAATAAAGGATAGGCCATTTAATGGTCCTTTGCTTTGAAGAAAAGTTTCATACCCAAACATTTAGCTTTGATTCTTGTATTGCTATGCACATCCCTGCCTAATTCATGAATTGTGGTTGTCTTTACTTATTCATTTTTGTCTTGTCCTAAACCTTGAAATATGGGCACACAATGTTAGTTAGAGAAAGCATTTTTCTTTGGTTTATATATTCATCCTTGCCTTGACTTGTTTATTTTAGCTTTTGCCATGGCATTGAAATATGAGTATTCATTGTTTAAGTTGAGAATGGATTCCTATTTGATTTTTTCATCCCCGTTGTAACTTTTTTCATTTTTTAATATACCAATGCCTTGAAATATTTTTATCCCAGTCGGTTCATAATATTGCCTTGAAATATTTTTAAATATTCAGTTGCATAATTTTCGTCCCTCTCAGTTCAAACTATTGGCAATGCACACATGCTTTTGCATAATTAGCATACATCCCTATCCTTTCTGTCTTTGTTCATTTTTGTTGCCTTCACCCAAGGTTTGAAATATTTAAAACACATATTATCGCCTAGAGCATAAGTCCTTGTTTATTTGATTGTTGGCTGCCTTTTGATATTAAGCAGCCTTCTTTATTCCGGTGCACACTCCTTGATATTATGCTGCTCTTTGATTGCATAATTGTTTAGCTTGGTTACTATTGACTTGGGCTATTTTATGATTTAGAAACAACAACTAACTAATGAATTTTTAAAGTTGATAACATTTTACGAAAAGTAAAAATGTTTTAGAGTTAAGAATAATATATAATATTTTTTTATAAAAGGATTATGAAAGTTGTATATTTTAATTTCAAGTGCTTACATTATAAAAGCAGTTTAAATGATTTTGAAAGAGCTCCAAAAGCATTGTAACTAAGAAACTCTTCTTTAAAGTGAATTTATGGAATTAAAAGTGATTTTGGAAAATTATATTTTTGTATATATAAAATTAATTTTAAACTCTTTTATTTTATTTATTATATATTTAAAATTATAATGAGATTTCGTGCTTTTGTATGAAAAAGAATTTTAATAAATGATTGAATCGTCGGATTCGTGTGGGACATTTCGTACAAATCTTTCACGAATTATTATAAATTGTTAAATAGAGTTTGAGTGGAATTTACGAGCTTTTAGTAAATACCAGAGTTTCAATTTCTGGTATGGGATAGTTAGTTAGATTCCAGTGATTACTAAAGAGAAAGTGAGCTAAACTTAGAACTGTATTATCTTAGGTGTTCAGATTTCTAGCTGATATATCCCCGAGAGACGATGACTTATTTTTCGCCGACCCAAGAGTCATTACCAATTTTGATTTAGGTGGGGAGACCTATTTCTTTTAGCTAGGTTTGTCATGATATGACACGACTGCCCTTTCTTTTTTGGACAAGTATTATATGCAGGCCTATTAGTTTATTTCACAACTGGACATGTTCACCTATATATTTTTGTTAGGTAAATTCACGTAGTTTTTCCATAAATACAGCTACTTATTTCTTTTTGGTAGGAGTCAAGGTTTATGCTTGGTAGTCTACTTCTATTCGTTAGATTATTGCACTATGTGGTGGGGTTTATTTATTTTAGTTAGGCCCCGTGTCACACTGTGTCATAATGATAGTTGACTATCATTATTAATTTATTAGTGATGATTATTTCTTCAGAGATTTTAGGATAGATATTTAGTATCGTTTTGGCTTTGGAGAATTTTGAATTATTATAATAATATTTTACTGATGGTCCATTTGAGACTTAATATTGATTTGTTAAAATGGTGATTTTGGATTGATATGCCTTTTTATGTTTATTTTGGTTCAGGCATATTTGGAGATGATTTATTTTACTATTAAGTCATATATTATGAAATTAGTATCATCTCACCTTTCTATCAGATATAGTCCAAACTGTTTATTTTTATAATACTCGGGTTAGGTCGAGACTCTACAAATATAGGGACTCGTTGACTTTGGATTTTATGCTAGCATTGGAGTAGACTATTTTGACTTTTCAATTTACTTCATCTTTGTATATTTGTTGACATTTAGGAGGATATGTCATGTATATTATTTAGTAGTCTCCATGTACATGATATGATATTTTGGATTTGATGTATATGCATTGGTGTGGGTCTAGAACTGATATTTTATAGGTTGTAGGCTCAAATATTATTATGATATATGATGTATAGTATTTCATTGCGATCTGTGACTCTGATTACGATTTAGTTATATTATATACTGTAACAACCCTGTTTTTGAGGATTACCTATAATATTAAATTATAATGGTGGTTATAATTTAATATTTGATATGAAATAAATTGAAGATTTAAAATTGTTTATTTTAATAAATAATGGATTTGGGAAAAATAAAAGGGAATTAAGATGATAATGTTGGTAATAAATGGTGAATTATGGAAATATGGAAATTTGGTAATTAATTGTTTATTTTAAATAAACAAGGGGTTTTTAAATGTATAAAATGTTGAAATAAAGTTTTAAAAACTTTATTTTGATTGTTTGTGACAAAAATGAGCAATATATGATTTTAATTTGATAAAATTTGCAAATTATTGCCAAATATTGGTTTTTGTAAATTTTAATGAAGTATTGAAATTTCGTAGGTTGAATAATGTAATAAAAAGGTGGAATATTGTTTAAAAATAAATTTTGGATGTAAAATGATGTTAATATGGTCTATCATATTTAATTATACAAGAAAATAATTTTTGTGTAATTTTTGATGTTAAAAATAGTGTTTTGTGTAAATTATATTATAAATTTAGTATTTAATTGAAATTGGAGTTTTTAATAATTAAAAATAATTTTATAGCAAAAATTATCGTTTATTTGTTGTAAAATATTTTGTTAAACATAAAAATATGAATGTTTGATTTTATAGTGGGAAATCATGTTAATATAAGTTGTTTTGATTTGTAAATATAGGAGTATAAGTGTTCAGAGTGTTAATTAGATTAATAAGCAAATTATACTTTAATTGGGTCAAGCCTAATTACTATTCTAACCCAAAAAGAAAAAAGCTTCCCTTCCTCAATTTGTACATACATTTTGTTTATTGTAAAACAAAAGAAAAGAAAACTAGAAACTTTCCTTTTTCAAATACCTAAGTTCAAAATCTCCAATTAATCCACTTCTATGCTGTAGTTTTATAAAATTAAAGCTATTATCTCAGGTAATCACTATAAAACCAAAGATTAATCCATCAGTTTCTGAATTTGAGATTTTTTGATTGTGTGTAATGTGAATTTTTCTTTCTGCATGCCTCTGTATTTTTGTTTCTCCAGCTCCTAAAGCATATTCAAGAGGGAAGCTCTCATCATCCTTCAGTTTGTGCAAGTTTAATCTTCTTATTGCTAAGGTGAGTTGCAAAACACACAAATGCTAGCTTAAATAAATCAAAGTTGCAAGCTGAACTGCTAAAAATCATTTACTATAAACAACTTTATGTTGTTTAGAAATTTTCAGCAAAATCTGTTTTAAGTTGCTTCTTTGTGTGATTATATCTTTTTCTTCTTATCATGAAATGCTATCGGAATTCTTCCGAATTGTAGTTCATATGTTGTAGTTTATGCATGTAAATTTTCGTATGAAAGTTTGTCCTGAAAGTAGATGAAACAGTTGCTCAGAAATGGGATCAAACAGGGCAGAAACTGCCTGTAGCTTTTGCATGCAACAGGTCGACCATCATAGAGCTCAGATTGATCTTAGGGTCGAACTAAGCAACCATAGGTCGACCTATAGGTAAATCTATGGTTCGACCTGGGGCTTTGAAATTTGCCCAGGTCACTTCTTTTGCTTCGTATGTTTCGTTTTGATCAATTTGTAACTTTCCAGTGGTTTTTTGACTTGATTTCATGATATATTTTGGATGTTGTGATGACCATGAAGCCTATTAATAGGTGAGCCAAAATTTTAGTGAATTCAAGATCCGAATTAAATCATTTTTGAGTTGATTTTAAATGTCAGTTTCTTTGGTATTTTTGATGATTTCCTTGTTTCGAGCACGGATTTTCCAAAACAATGTCAAATAGATTTTTAAAATAAAATGGCTTTTGAAATAAATATATTATAATATTTATAAATTAATTTAAAACTTAAAAACTATATATTCTCTATAATAAAGAGAAATTTCAAAGGTTTATTTTCCAGACGTTTGTCGAAAATTGTTTTAAAAACAAATTTTCGCAAGCAATTTATTTTCTATATGAAATACACTTTTTTGCACTCTATGGGCGTACAAGAAAGTGAATTAAACGATTTAGTAAAACATGTGGTATGGGACACATGCGTTTACTTTTTCGGTTAATTTCGTACTTGTCCGTTCGAGGTAAATATTTGTGATTTAAATGATTTTGTTTCCTAGTGTGTCATTGGCTAACAACTAGTAAACCAATAAGTGAGAAGTGTGGTATGGGATGCACTGTTAACACTTTTCGGGTTCCTATCTGAGAGTTTGTGACACATTCACTAGTTTTTGCTAGTACTGGACCATTAGGTCATTTGTCCTTCGGGATGTTTGGTCCATTGAGGCGTATGTGTCCTTCAGGATGTGGTCGTTCGGGATGTTTGTCTATTGAGACATGGCGCCTTATTTTGAGGGACAGTACTTGGCAGGCTTCGGTCATTTTATAAGCACGTGCTATCTTTTGTGGTGATTTCATTGATTTATTTGTGATTGTACAAATGTATCACCATTTCGAGATTATTTGGCCTTTTGAGCCGTTAGAAACATTATTATGTAGCGATTACATTTTTGGAGATTGAACTCATATCGAATTCTATTTATTAAGATTTGGGATTGCCAATCTTTTGGCGTTATTTTGAGATATATAATCTCCTGTTTAGGCGATATATGTGTGATTGCCATTATTTTGGCATATTTTAAGATTTGGAATTTCTCTATTTGGGAATATTTGTGATTACCATTTTTGGCGAATATTAAGTTTTGTGATCTCCTATTTAGGATTTATGGTTTATGAAAACTATTACATTGGCTCTTGTGTTGTGCCTATGATATGAGGCAATTGTTGTGCTTAGTTGATTTTATTGTTGAGTTTGCCTTTTTCGAGGATATATTTTGGTGAAATTACTTCACTTGAACTATTGACATATCACTAGTGTTACTTCTTCTCATTCGAGAAGAATCATTACCCTTTTATCCCTTTATTACTCCTATCTTATGCTAATCAGTTGTTTAAGCTAGAATGACCCACGTATTTTTATATACTAAGATCAGACCAAGTTGTTTCAAGTTAGTTTCCTGCTATAGGACTTTTCCATGCTGCTTCCGTTATGGATATCTTCTTATCAGTTTTGCATAGTTCTGTAGTGTTTTGTAAACTCGGATATGTATCTATTCATTTTGTCGTTGTATATATTGTGGTCTTTGAACCACTTCCGTTGTACCATTTTGTATTGTACTGGGATGTATTCGTGACTCCGTATATATCATGCATATATGTGTTTGATTGTTGTTCTGTGATATGTTGTACTTATTGTTGTTGTATTTTATTCTGATTGATCCACTAGCCACTATAGTTTTGTATTAAGCATTTATTTAATATGTCGATCCACTTGAGAAAGAGAAAAAATTAGAGCACTAAATTGACATATTTAATAGATGTTTAAGACAAAGCTACGGATGGTCGTTCCTAACCTGTCCTATTCTCCGCTTTAGTTGACAGTATTACTCAGCAATACTCTTTGTTAATGTGGGTCTTGGGGTGGGGTGTTACTGCTTGGTACCAAATCTGACTTCAGAACAAAATATGATAAACACAGAACATAACATATATTACGATACATCAAAGTACAATATAAGTGTTATATTTCCCTAATCATCATGTCCTTAGTCTTTTCGTGTTCTTAGGTTAGACATAAGTCTTGGAATACATCTAGGAATGCATTTTGAATTCCGTAGTATTCCATAAGTGAATTAATGATATCTACCCTATGAATAATCTTTATTTTATCTTAACTTTCAGCTTATGGCTGGAAGAGGCAGAGGTCGCCGCTCGGATGCTGGGCATTCCAGTGGCTCGCATCCAGACGAAGTATATATGTCTGCCGATCAGTTTATGGAGTTATTTAGGAGCACTCAGCCTCCAGCTCCTACTCCTTCGTCTCCTCTGCGCAAGTTTGCTATTGTGCAGTAATTTCTCTCATCTTGGAGGCAAGCCTTTCAAAGGCTCGGAGTCTATTCTTGAGGTCTAGACATGGATTTGTACATGTGAGCATATCTTTACTCGCATGGATCTTTCCGACCATCATCGAGTACTTGTAGCATCGAGTATGTGGCAAGAGCATGCTCTTAAGTGATATGAACTTCTTATTGCCAAGCGTGATGAGTCCACTCTTACCTGGATCTAGTTTAGCAAGTGATTTGAACTTAAGTTCGTTCCTGAATCCGAGAAAGCCCTCTTAGCCCGTCGCTTCCTTAAGTTGAAGCAAGGGAAATCTTCTGTTTCTGAGTATGTATCTTCCTTCGAGGCCTTATCCAAATATGGTCTCGAGTATATTAGCACATCCTATAAGAAGAATCTTAAGTTTTTTCTAGCCTCAAGAAATATTTGAAGAAGTCTTTGATGCTTCAGCTTAAGTTACCTTTTGAGGAGTTGGTTGACTCGATGCTTTACCTTGAAGCAGTCGAGAAAGAGAGAGATAGTAGTGATGAGACTGAGGTTCATAAGAACCCCAATAAGAAGAAGTTTCTTTTTCAGAAGTCTAAGTCCTTTCCTCATAACAAGAAGAAGAAGTTTGTTGGTTCTAGCTCTCAACCCAGTGGAGCACCTTCTCGTCGGAAGGGGTGTTTCAATTGTGGTTCTTCTGATCATTTGGCTTGTGATTATCCCAAGCCTCTTGTATGGCGTTATTGCAAGAAAGAGGGACATCGGGTTTCTTCTTGTCCTATTGCTCCAAGTAATGCCACGTCTGGCAAGCTTAATGTGGTGGATGCTTCAAGTGGTTCTTCTCAGCCTAGAGGTACTTTTCCTTCTATTCTTAAAGGTTCTATATGATTTCATGACCGTTCTGTTCGAGTTCTCTTCGATACGGGTGCTTCGCATTCATTCGTATCGAAGGATTTTGTTAATGCTCTTCTGTTCGATGTTTCTTGCCTTGTTACGTCTTTGAGGATTGCGAATCCTATTGGAGGATCCGCAACCCTTAGCATGTTATGTGAGGATGTTGAGATTATTTTATGTGGTTTTCTTTCCGAATCTGCACGTTATTCCTTTTCTTAGATTTGATATGATTTTGGGCATGGATTGGCTCTTTCGATACAAGGACCAAATTTTTTGTTTAGAGAGAACCCTATATCTTAGGCATCTTGATTCGCATAGCAAGCTATCACTTGTTATACAGAATGTTGATTATGATTTCGAAGCATCTTTGTTTTCTCTCGACTCACTAGATGATGATGACATATCTTGTATTCCTATTGTCTGTGACTTCGTTGATGTATTTGCGCCCGTTTCGGGTTTGCTACCCAAGAGGGCAATTGATTTCCATATTGATCTTATTCTAGATGCATAGCCAATTAGTCATCCTCCCACAAGGATGTCTATAAAGGAGAATGAGGAACTCAAGAAGCAATTGTTGGAGCTTGAAGCCAAGCAATTTATCTAGTCTAGTTCTTCATCGTGGGGTGCCGCGATTGTATTCTTGAAGAAGTCTGATGGTACTCTTACGCTTTGCATCGATTACCATAAGCTTAATGAGTTAACCATCAAGAATAAGTATCTGTTGCCTCGGATCGATGACATGTTTGATCAATTGAGTGGTGCTAAAGTCTTTTCTTAACTTGACTGTAACGACCCGGAATTTTAGGAAATATCAATTAATTAATCTATATTAATAATTAAATTGATTTGGTAATTTTTCTTTATAATTTTAATTTGAATTGGTGAATTTAATCTTTTAAAGGTTAATTACTGAATATGGTTAAGGTTAGTTACTTGAATGTAATTAAAAGATAATTAATCAAGGGAGACTAACTAAAGATCATTAAGAGATGATTTATTTATTTATTTGGAATAAATAAATGAAGAAGGATTTAAGTAATCCAATTGATTAAGAGTTAATCAATTCTGCTTTGGATGATTGATTAATATTGGACGATTGATATTGATTGCTTGATATTGGGTGATTGGTTGATATTGGATGATTTGGATATCTCTGATATGTGATATGCTGCTTTGCGAGATGAATGGTTGTTATGAATTATCTATGGTGATAATGCGATTCACCTATCTATTTATATCATCCTGAATATAAGTTAAATTGTTTAAACCCTTAAACAAATTGGACATTAAAATGGCGTTTGGTTTCGGTGAGACCGGGATCGGGTTTCCATATTTGGATAATCCAAAAACCACATCGATCCAAATTAAATGTTAGGTCGTGAATCCAAGTGGAGCAAGTGAAGACTCGAGGTGTAAGAACTATTCGTCAGTATAACTCTAGGGGTGATTCCGTGATGAGTTTGACGGAGATAGTACTTACAGATTCGAGATGGTGATTCAGAGTGCAAGGGCTATGGTCGTTGACTCTGAGGGTGATTCCAAAATGAGTGCAACGAGATAGTGCCTTCGGTTTCGTTCGAACCCGGAACGAACTTGTATGGATTGAATGCTTTCAGAACATCGTCAGGCGGGCGTACTCCTTGGTACAGTGATCTAGGCCACATACTGTGACGGGCGGTACCCCGGTAGCCCTGCCATTGATGGAAACCCATTCTTCCTACGAGACCCTACGGTTTTGTTTGTATTACCCACTTTCGTGGCTAGTAGCTGGAATTTAATAATGTAACAATTTCAGCTATTTCTTATTTACTTAAAAACCCTATACACTATTATAATATCACTGGATTTCCTATCAAATGTTTTGGTTAGCGTAAGGTAAAAACTTTTCCATGTTTATGTGTGGGAATTCTTACGCGATACCTTTTCTTTTCGAAGGATTTTCTAAAGTTCAACAATTTTAACCCGTTTACTCACACTCGATCCCTGTTTGACCCGAGTGTTTATTTTATGTTTTATTAAACTCTTGGGTACGCATATTATGTATGAGTAGTCAAGTGATTCAGGTTTACTTGACGAATTCTGGAGGAGATATGGAGCAGGAGGCTTCCACGTGTAGATATATTATGGTTCCGTTGTGTTTATTTGGTATCTGTATCTTATGTTCTTGAGTTGTATAGTTAGACAGATGTTTACAACTGTCTAATATGTGTTGTATAAGTTGTGCACTCTGATGTAATATGATACTATGTAATATTTTATGTGATATATTATATTTCATTCGTTCCGCTGTGAGTTGTCTGATGTTGTTGTGTTTCTTCTTTCTCTTTCTTCTCTTCTTCTATCCCTTTCTTTCTTCAATAGTGACGCGTCTTCCTGGAGATAGGAGGACGGGTCGCCAAATTTGGTATCAGAGCATTAGGTTGAGTGAATGCCTAGGCTCTGTAGTTGTATCTTTTTTGAGAGAGCGTACTTGTATTTTTATATATAACTATATAACTATATATATATATATATATATATATATATATATATATATATCTACCTGATTTGTTGAGTTATCTGTTCGGATTTTCCAACATAAATTTTAGAGGTTGATGGAGGAGTGGTGTGAGTGTAACACGACTACCACTGATGGAAGAGGTCCATATGTTGAGATTGGAAGTATATTTGTCGAGACTGTGACCTAATACCGTCTCGAGTGAGGTTTGTAGTTTGGAGTAAGGATTTCTTTGATATCTGAAGGAAAACTTTTAAAGATTCGGAGTTTATCTTGGAAGTGTAAGTTTGGATCTGTCGGAAGTGCAGAAGTAAGTAATGATATCTTGATAACTGCGTGATGAGATGCAGTATCCATGAATATTTCAGAAGATGTTTTCTCTTGAAGCAGTTTTAGAAGTGGTTGAGAAGCAGTTTTACCTGCTGCAGGGAAGATTCGTCTGTGCAGAAGTTGTCTGGATCTTTTGCTTGGAGGTTGGCTGTTTTGGAATATGAGACTAAGGTCTATGAGTTGCTTCGCTTCGGCATGGTATCTTTTGTCATTCCTTAAGGAGAGGGAGATGTTGATGCTTGGTTTGGAGCCCGAATCTCTTGAGAGGTTGTCTGCCATCTCGAAGGTCCATTGTGAGATTTGTTGATCATTTTGGTTTCCGAGGAGCCTCTTGGATTAGAAGCCTTTGGTTAACTGTGGAAGTAGTGCAACTCGAAGTGTTCGGTGTGCTGACGAGGAGGTCTTTTATCTCTGTAGTATCATCGAGGTAGAGTTTGGAAGCAGCAGTGTGGCTCGTTTCTCCAATGGTTCGGGAATCTTGGTGGTTCTTTTTCAGCAGTGCGGGCAGTTGGTGGATGTTTTCTCGAAGGGTTAACCTTGTTTGGAAAAGCTTAAGGCTATTCTAATTGGTAAAGAGAGGACAGTTTCTTTGGAATTCGAACTAGTAGGATCGCAAAAGTGACTTGCGATTAGTTTGGAATTTATCTTGAGCAGTCTTTTGTTTGAGGCTGAGGGTTCTTATGTGGTAATAGGAGCTACTGAAGTAATTAGAAGTTTGTCTGCATCTGGAGTTGAGTTCCATATTGTATTGGTTCTAGAAGCGATTTTGGTAGTTAGCCTGGTAGTAGAGTTGGTGTAGCAGCTCAAAATTTTTGGAATTTGGATTGGTCATATCTAGTTTTTGAGTTAGATTCTGCTGTAAGGTTGTGTGACCGAGTCAGATGTGTCACTCGGATTTAATGGATTTGATGAACAAAGTTTCCTGGATATATTGGATAAAGTTTGTATTCGTGTTCATCAACAGTATTCTCATTTATTTCAGAATCAGAGTTGTGCAGCGGAAGCGAGGTAGCAGCTGTACAAGGAAGGAAGCAAGTTCAGTTTGCTATTGCTTGAGGAGTAGAGCTTGTGTTCTGAATTTTGACAGATCTTCGAAGATTTTTATGTGGGATATGATCCAGAAACTGGTTTTCTTTGGTCCAATTGTTTCTGGAAGCATCAGCATAAGATGAGCTGATCAGGAAGAGATTGGCAGCCCAAGATTGTCTGTTGAGTTATACAGATATGAGATAAGGAGTTTGGAATTCGAAGTTAGAGACTTCATTATTGTTAAGGTTTCTCTGGTTAAGAGAGCAATAATTGGATAAGATTGGATGGCTAGTTCTGAGGCATTTGGGATTTCTTATCTGTGTTCTGATAGGATAAGATTGAATTGCCAGTTTGGATTGCTGGAATTCATTGTATTTCACGTATCTCTGAGGGAGTACGTGTATGATTCATCATTGGTTGTTGAATCTGTAGTTCAGTTGGATTTGGAAGTTGGGCTAGGCTTGAGTATAGTCTAATGTTCTGTTCAGATTGATGGATCTAGAGATGAGAGGAGCTCTGGATTTTAGCGGTGTAGTTTGTTTAGCTTCTACAGAGCGAGTCTCCCAATGATTTATACTTGGAAAACTCTAGATAGTATTAGAAGATTTATTCTGATTTGTGTCAGGATAATTGGTTAGGTTTGTTTGTTTGATTGATTGCTATGGTTGTTAGTAACGGGTTGGTAGGTATGCTTTGCTGTTTGAAATTTAAAATTTTGCCGGGTTATTAAATTACCTTTGCTTTTAAATTTCGGGGACGAAGTTCTTTTAAGGGAGGAGGATTGTAACGACCCGAAATTTAGGCAATATCAATTTAATAATCTGTATTAATAATTAAATTGATTTGGTAATTTTTCTTTATAATTTTAATTTAAATTGGTGAATTTAATCTTTTAAAGGTTAATTACTGAATATGGTTAAGGCTAATTACTTGAATGTAATTAAAAGATAATTAATCAAGGGAGACTAATTAAAGATCATTAAGAGATGATTTATTTATTTGGAATAAATAAATGAAAAAGGATTTAGGTAATCCAATTGATTAAGAATTAATCAATTCTGCTTTGGATGATTGATTAATATTGGACGATTGATATTGATTGCTTGATATTGCGTGATTGGTTGATATTGGATGATTTGGATATCTCTAATATGTGATATGCTGCTTTGCGAGACGAATGATTGTTATGAATTATCTATGGTGATAATGCGATCCATCTATCTGTTTATATCATCCTAAAAATAAGTTAAATTGTTTAAACCCTTAAACAACTTAGACATTAAATGACGTTTGGTTTCGGTGAGAACAGGATCGGGTTTCCATATTTGGATAATCCAAAAACCACATCGATCCAAATTAAACGTTAGGTCGTGAATCCAAGTGGAGCAAGTGAAGACTCAAGGTGTAATAACTATTCGTCAGTATAACTCTAGGGGTGATTCCGTGATGAGTTTGATGGAGATAGTACTTACATATTCGAGATGGTGATTCAAAGTGCAAGGGCTATGGTCGTTGACTTTGAGAGTGATTCCAAAATGAGTGCAACGAGATAGTGCCTTCGGTTTCGTTCGAACCCGGAACGAACTTGTATGGATTGAATGCTTTCAGAACATCGTCAGGCGGACGATGAGCATTCTAAGATAGATGTGTTCTATAAAGGTAATCGCAGGCTCAAGCCTCATCAACCCGGGAATGGCTAAAACAGGGGAGGTGCAGCAAGGCTAGGTGGGTAGCGCCCATTTCAGGACAAGATTTTCCCTTATCTAGAAGTCCCTTTTTATTCGGCTGTGCGTGCAGTTGGGTCGTGGCCAACTGCGGGGTTGTCTTGTTCGGGACTGTCCAGTAAGGGATGGTTTCGGCCTTGTGTTACAGAGGAACGGGCGTACTCCTCGGTATGGTGATCTAGGCCACGTACTTTGACGGGAGGTACCCCGGTAGCCCTGCCATTGATGGAAACCCATTCTTCCTATGAGACCCTAGGGTTTTGTTTGTATTACCCACTTTTGTGGCTAGTAGCTGGAATTTGATAATGTAACAATTTCGACTATTTCTTATTTACTTGAAAACCGCACTATTATAATATCACTGGATTTCCTATCAAATGTTTTATTTACCGTAAGGTAAAATTTTTTCATGTTTATGCGTGGGAAGTGTTATGTGATACCTTTTCTTTTCGAAGGTTTTTCTAAAGTTAAGCAATTTTAACCCGTTTACTCACACCAGACCCCTGTCTAACCCGAGTGTTTATTTTTTGTTTTATTAAACTCTTGGGTACTCATATTATGTATGAGTAGTCAAGTGATTCAGGTTTGCTTGACGAATTCTAGAGGAGATATGGAGCAGGAGGCTTCCATGTGTAGATATATTATGGTTCCGCTGTGTTTGTTTGGTATCTATATCTTGTGTTCTTGAGTTGTATAGTTAGACAGATGTTTATAACTGTCTAATATGTGTTGTATAAGTTGTGTACTCTGATGCAATATGATACTATGTAATATTTTATGTGATATATTATATTTCATTCATTCCGCTGTGAGTTATCTGATGTTGTTGTGTTTCTTCTTTCTCTTTCTTCTCTTCTTCTATCCCTTTCTTTTTTCATTAGTGACGCGTCTTCCTAGAGATAGGAGGACGGGTCGCCACATTGACCTTGCCATCGGTTTTCATCGATTACGAGTTGTGGATCACATCATTTCACTTACAGTATTTCGCACTCATTATGGTTCTTATGAATGGCTTGTTATGCCATTCGGTTTGACGAACGCTCTAAGTTCTTTCATTGATCTTATGAATTGTGTATTCTGGGAATATCTCAATAATTTCGTCCTTGTATTCATTGATGGCATCCTTGTCTACTCTAAATCCAAAGCCAATCATGCTCATTATTTAAGGATTGTTTTCTATGCTCTTCATCAGCATCAACTTAAAGCCAAATTCTCCAAGTGCCACTTTTGTGAGAATAAGGTGAAGTTCCTTGGCCATGTTATACCTTCTGATGGCATTTCTATCGATCCATTGAAGATAGAAGCCATTCAGAATTGGAAAAAGCCAGAGAACATTTCTGATATCCGCAGTTTTCTTAGATTGGCGGGTTATTACCATCATTTCATCAAGGACTTTTCCCGCATCGTGCTTCCTCTTACTAGCCTTACTAGAAAAGGCATTCGATTTATTTGGTCTGATAAGTGTGAAGCTTCTTTTCAAAAGTTAAAGTAGCTTCTCACTAATGCTCCTATTCTTATAGTTCCCAAAGGGAATCAAGATCTTGTTGTCTACACAGATGTTATTCGTTTTGGCCTCATTGCCGTGCTCATGCATAGAGATTAGGTAGTTTCCTATGCTTCTAGGCAACTACGTCTGAATGAAGTTTTCTATGCCACCTACGACTTAGAGTTAGCTGCCATAATCTTTGCCTTGAAGATTTGGCATCGTTATCTTCTAGGTGAGCAGTTCATTCTCTATACCGATCATAAGTCATTGAAATATCTGTTCACCTAGAAGGAGCTGATTATGCGGCAACAGCGTTGGCTCGAGTTCTTAGCCTCTTATGATTTTGATATCCAGTACAATCGTGGAAAGAGGAACCAAGTTGCAGATGTGCTAAGTCACAAGCACTCAGTTGTTGTTTCTATGATGATAGCTGAGTAGGATATGTTGAAGACTCTATCTCTTTGTGATATTCGTGCTCATGCTCCAGCTTCAGATTCTCCTAGCTTGTTATTCAGTTATGTAAGAATGAATCCCATGATGATCAGTTAAGGGATTTCAGCATTGATATTCAATTGTCTTTGTAAGAAGAATTAATTGATCATGCCTTGTGATTTTGTTCTTAGGCGGGACATTCTTGATGATTTTCACCGTCCTAAGTATGCTATTCATCTCGGCAGTAGCAAGATATATGCCGACAATAAACGCTTATATTATTGGGAAGGCATGAAGCATGATGTGGCAAGTTATGTGAGTAATTGCATGACTCGCCAATTCATCAAAGCGAGCATCAACGTCCTAGTAGTCTACTTCAGCCTCTTGAGGTCTTGTTGTGGAAATGGGATCAAGTCACTATGAATTTTATTGATGACCTACCAAGTTCGAGAATGAACCATAGCAGTGTTTGGGTATTGTGGATCGCTTGACTAAAACTGCTCATTTTATTCCTGGAAAATCTA
The DNA here is from genome assembly GCA_030765085.1 of Allium cepa. Taxonomy (NCBI): domain Eukaryota; kingdom Viridiplantae; phylum Streptophyta; class Magnoliopsida; order Asparagales; family Amaryllidaceae; genus Allium; species Allium cepa. The sequence goes on along the minus strand of CM060932.1, from coordinate 728,211,241 downwards.
ATAGGACCGCTTCTCAGATATCTAAGCTATATATTAAGGAGATCGTGAAACTTCATGGTGTTCCTTGTTCGACCGTTTGTGATAGAGATCCACTTTTCACCAATAATTTCTGGAAGAGTCTTCAGAAAGCACTGGGTACAAAGCTTAACTTCAGCACAATTTATCATCTGTAGTCCGATGGACAGACTGAATGGGTGAATTGAATTCTTGAGGATCTTCTCCATGCATGCATTCTTGATTTTGGTGGTAGTTGGAAAGAACACCTACCACTTGTTGAGTTCTCTTACAACAATAGTTTTCAGTCCAGTATCGATGTTGCTCCTTTCGAAGCCCTATATGGAAGGCTATCTCTATCACCTTCTTGTTGGTTGGAATCAAGGGAGAAGTTGATTTTAGGCCTCGATTCTATTCGTAAAGCTTCAGAGAAGATCAAGCTTATTCGTCAAAGAATGATTGAGGAACAAATTTGTAAGAAATCCTACATGGTCAACTGTAGGACGCCTATTGAATTCTCTATTTGTGATCTTGTTTATATTCGGTGTATCTCCCTTAAAAGGGGTAATGTGTTTCAGTAGGTTCGAGAAATTGGCTCCTCGATTCATATGACCATTTCATATTACCAAGCATATTGGCCCAGTTGCTTACCGAGTATCACTTTCGACTCATTTATCTGGCATTCATGATGTGTTTCACGTCTCTCAGCTTCGAAAGTGTCTTTGAGATTCATATTCTGTCATCGATTCTCCTAATCTGCAAGAGCTTGAGTTCTCACCTAATCTATCTATTTACAACATCTTATTCGTTTTCTTACTTTGGAGGTGAGGCACCTTTGAAATAAGGATGTGCCGCTCGTGAAAGTTCAATGGTCCGCTAATCCCAATGATTGCACTGGGGAAACCAGAGAATTTATCGAGCGATCCTATCTTGGATTTCTATCTTCTCATGTTGATGGCGAGAATTTTAAACTCAAGCTATCTATTTTCTTTTACCTGATGAAATAAATCGTGTTGAATACAGATCTTTTCTAAAAATTGCGAGGACGCAATTTTTATAAGCAGGGAGTCTGTAATAACCATGATTTTAGCAATTACACGTAATATTAAATTATAACGGTGGTTATAATTTAATATGGAAAATAAAATAAATTGGAGATTTAAAATTGTTTATTTTAATAAACAATGGATTTGGGAAAAATAAAAGGGAATTAAGATGATAATCTTGGTAATAAATGGTGAATTATGGCAATATGTAAATTTGGTAATTAATTGATTATTTTAAATAAACAAGGGGTTTTCTTTGTACAAAATGTTGAAATAAAGTTTAAAAAACTTTATTTTGGTTGTTTGTGATACAAATAAGCAATATATAAATTTAATTTGATAAAATCCAATAATTTTGCAAATTATTGCCAATATTGATTTTTGTAAATTTTAATGAAGTATTGAAATTTCATATGTTGAATAATGTAATAAAAAGGAGGAATATAGTTTTAAAATAATTTATGGATGTAAAATGATGTTAATATAGTTTATTGTATTTAATTATACAAGAAAATAACTTTTGTGTAATTTTTTGTGTTAAAAATAGTGTTTTGTGTTAATTATTGTGTAAATATAGTATTTAATTAAAATAGGAGTTTTTGAAACTAAAAAATTACTTTATGGAAAAAATTATCTTTTAATTGTTGTAAAATGTTTTGTTAAACATAAAAATATGAATGTTTGATTTTATAGTGTGAAATCATGTTAATATAAGTTGTTTTGATTTGTAAATATAAGAGTATAAGTGTTTAGAGTGTTAATTAGATCAATAAGCTAATTATTTTTTAAATTAGGTCAAGCCCAATTACTACTCTAACCAAAAAAGAGAAAATCTTCTCTTCCTCAACCTGTACGTACATTTTGTTTATTGTAAAACAAAAGAAAAGAAGACCGAAAACTTTTCTCTCTCAAATACCTAAGTTCAAAATCTCCAATTAATCCACTTCTTTACTGTAATTTTATCGATTAAATCTATTATATCAGGTAATCACTATAAAACCAAAGATTAGTCCATCATTTTCTAAATTTGAGATTTTTGATTGTCTACGATGTGAATTTTTCTTTCTGCATGCCTCTAAACTGTTGTTTCTCAGGCTCCTGAAGCATATTCAAGAGGAAATCTCTCATCTTCCTTCAATTTGTGCAAGTTTAATCTTATTATTGCTATGGTGAGTTGAAAAACTCACAAATGCTAGCTTAAATAAATCAAAATTGCAAGCTGAACTACTGTTGAAATACTGTAAACGACTTTTTATTGTTTAGAAATTTTCAGCAAATCTATTTTAAGTTGCTTCTATGTGTGATTATATCTTCTTCTTCTTATCATGAAATGCCGCTGGTTCTTCTAGATTGTAGTTCATATGTTGTAGTTTATGCATGTAAATTTTAGTGTGCAAATTTGTCCTAAAAGTAGATGAAACAGTTGCTCAGAAATGGGTTCAAACAAGGTAGAAACTTCCCGTAGCTTTTGCGTGCTACAGGTCGACCATCAAAGTGCTCAGGTCGACCCTAGGGTCGACCTGAGCATCCATAGGTCAACCTATAGGTCAACCTATGGGTCGACCTGGGCCTTTGAAATTTGCCCAGATCACTTCTTTTGCTTCCTATGTTTTATTTTGATCAATTTGTAACTTTCTAGCGGTTTTTTTGACTTGATTTCATGATATTTTTGAGATGTTATGATGACTATAAAGCCTACTAATAGGCGAGCCAAAATTTTAGTGAATTCAAGATCCGAATTGAATCGTTTTTTAGATAATTTTGAATGTCGGTTGCTTTGGTATTTTCGATGATTTTCCTTATTTCGAGCACGGATTTTCCAAAACAACGTCGAAGAGCTTTTTAAAATAAAATGGCTTTTGAAATAAATATTTTATAATATATATAAATTATTTTAAAACTATAAAAATTATATATTCTCTATAATAAAGAGAAATTTCAAATGTTTATTTTTCAAAAGATTTTCAATTTTTTTTTAAAACAAGTTTTCGTAAAAAACTATTTTCTATATAAAATATACGTTTTTGCACTCTTTGGCCGTACAAGAAAGTGAACTAAATGATTTGGTAAAACATGTGATATGTGACACACGCGTTTACTTTTTCGGTTAATTTCGGACTTGTACGTTCGAGGCAAATATTTGTGATTTAAATGATTTTGTTTTCTAGTGTGGCATTGGCTAACATCTAGTAAACCGACAAGTGAGAAAGTGTGGTATGAGATGCACTGTTAACATTTTTCGGGTTTCTATTTGAGAGTTCATGACACATTCTCGAGTTATTACCAGTATTAGACCTTCGGATCATTTGTCCTTTGGAATGTTGTCCTTGAGGATGTTCTGTCCATTGATACGTTTTTGTCCTTCGGGATGTTTTGTCCTTCGGTATGTTGTCCTTCGGATTGTTTGTCCATTGAGATGTGGCACCTTATATTGAGAGACGGTACTTGGCATGCATCAGTTAGTTTATAAGCATGTGCTATCTTTTGTGATGATTCATTGATTTGTTTGTGATTTTCCAAGTGTGTCACCGTTTCGAGATTATTTGGCCTTTTGAGTCGTTTGAGACATTATTATGTGGCGATCATTTTTGGACTTCGAAATCATATCGAGTTCTATATATTGAGATTTGGGATTGCCAATATTTTGGCGTTATTTTGAGATTTACACTCTCCTTTTTGGGAGATATATATGTGATTGCCATTATTTTGGCATATTTTGAGATTTTGGATTTCTCTATTTTGGGAATGTTTGTGATTGTCCTTTTTGGCGAATATTGAGTTTTTTGATCTCCTATTTAGGTGTTATGGTTTATGAAAACTATTATATTGGCTCTTTTGTTATGCCGATGAAATGAGGGAATTGTTGTGCTTAGTTGAGTTTATTGTATAGTTTACCTCTTTCGAGGATATACTTTGGTGAAATTACTTCACTTGAACTATTGACATATCATTAGTGTTACTTCTTCTCATTCGAGAAGAATCATTATCCTTTTATCCCTTTATTACTCCTATCTTATGCTAATCAGTTATTTAAGCTAGACTGACCCGCGTATTTTTATATACTCGGGTTAGAACGAGTTGTTTCGGGTTAGTTTCCTGCTACAGGACTTTGCTATGCTACTTCCGCTTTAGATATCTTCTTATCACCTTTTGTGTAGTTATGTAGCGTTTTGTAAACTCTGATATGTATCTATGCATTTTGACTCGTTGTATACATTGTGGTCTTTTAACCACTTCTGTTGTACCATTTTGTATTGTACTGGCATGTATCCATGTATATGTATATATATGTGTTTAACTGCTAATCTATGATATGTTGTACTTATTTTTTTTGTATTTTGTTCTAATAGATCCATTAGCCATTGTAGTTTTGTATTAAGCATTTATTGAATATGTCAATCCACTTAAGAAAGAAAAAAATTAGAGCACTAAATCGACATATTCAATAGATGTTTAAGACAAAGCTATGGATGGTTGCTCCTAACCAACCCTATTCTCCGTCTTAGCAGACAGTGTTACTCAGTAATACTCTTTGTTAATATGGGTCTTGGGGTAGGGCGTCGCATATATTGTTCTGTATATTTTAAATCGGTGTGCTTATTACTTTGTATTAATATTGTACACATCAAATTTTCAGTTCAGACCCTCCTAACGGTAATAAAAGCGTGTCGGTGTTAGTTTGAAGATATATTCACATTCGATCACCCTTAACCCGTCGTATTCTCTGTGTTATTAGATGACATTACTTGTAATGTTCTTTTATAATATGGGTATAATGGTGGGTTGTTACAGCTTGGTATCAGATCCGAGTTTAGAACATTAAAGACTATAATTTGTACAGAGTTGAGATCTGAACCTGGATGACCTTGAGTCCCGTCCCTTGGGTGTTTGGTAGTTAGTGATTTAATTAACTAATTAGGAATTGAAATTTAAATGATCATTGGGATGTAATTGAAATTATTTTTGATAATTTTATATAATTATTACTATGAAAGTTACTAAGCATTGGAATTCATTTTTTATTAGAAATGAGATTTGATGAATAAATATAGATTAGACCTTAGATGGCTTAGGATTGTGTTACAGTTTCCCGATCTACTAATAATTAGAGTTGCATAGTGGGAATAGATGTAGTGCTTTTCTGTTCAACACATTTATTAGTTATTCTTTTATGTGTGTGTGTGTGTGTGTGTGTGTATTTGGTTGATAAATGTTTGGATATTTTGAAATTAGAAATAATTATTTAAAATTAGTATTACGTAGGGATTATCACTGAGAGTTGAAACCTGCTCAATAATAATAAGATATTGTGGCGTTTGCAAGGATGTAGTTACGGCAATAAATAGTGAACATTTAAACTAGTAGAAATAGAGTTTTAATTCATATGTATATATATAATTGAGTATTAATGAATTTAAAATTGATGCTTACATGAAATATTTGTGGATATATGTGTGTGTTATGAAATTATTATCTTTGAATTAATCTAATACGTAAAGATTAGAATCAACTGAAAGAAATTTCGATAAAAACAAGGATCTATTTGAATTAAAATCTTTTTGCTAAAAGAAAACATATGGGTGAAATTTTGATTTTTCTTTTATAAGCCAGCAAATATTCGAATAGGCATAAGAATATACGTATATCTTACAGAAGATAATTTTATATTAAATAACCCATTGAGTGCTTTAAGGATTCTGGTTGATGCATCATATCAACGTCGTCGATAGGGGTTCCTAAATAATAGGACGAGACAGTCGAACACAGTAATCTGAGTTATAAAGATAAAGTTTAAAAGTAAATTAAATATTACTTTTAAATTTGGATGAATATTTTTTGGTAAATATTTTGAGAATAAAAGGTATATCTTTATGCATTATAAAATCATGATAATTGAAATAATTAAAATAAAAACAATAAGGATACCTTAGGTATTGAATTATTTTAGATGGAAAATGCAACCATTGAACCTTAGTGACAATCGAGGTTGGTGGCGAGGTGGTGTTGACCGTACAGTCAATATTGCTGCAAATTGATAAAGAAAATTTGCTATAAATAGATGCAAAGAAATATCATTATATTATTTGGTATTTGGGAAATTATATATGTTTGTTTATAAGAAATACACTTAAGTAAATTGTGTATTTTGCTTTTGATTGGTTATGCATAACCTTTAGTAATCTAAATAAAGATTAAAACGTGTGTTTATGTGTTCTAAAATTAGGGGAAGATTTGAAATAAAAACCACAAGGTTATTATTATAGATAATTATTGAAGTCTGGGTGATTTGATCTTGAATAAGAAACACCTCAAGGAAATATTATTGTATAAATTTGTATCCAATTTAGATCATTAAGTTGACATTTTATACTTCTTGAATTTGAAAAGTGAAAATTGAAATTGGAAATAGTTAAGTGTTGAATAATAATAAGCTGTCAAGATTTCTCAATTAAATAGAAAAGTAAATCCCTTAAGGAAAACCATTTTGTGTTAGAACTTTTGGAATTATAAAAACGTAACAACATTTTAGAGAAATCTTTTTAAGTAATCTACATTTTCGTTTGTAAATTGAATATTAAAAAGATTAAAGATCTTGAACACTTTAAAGTGTTTATATTTAAAATTTGTAAAAGATATTTGGTTTATGAAGAATGTAAATTAATAGTGTAAAAAATTTCAGAAATTTTAAATATATGAAAATAATTGAAGCAAGAGTAATTTTTTTGTATTTTAGTGACAAATAAATCGAGAAACCATAATGCTAATTATGAAATACAAATTTTAGAAATTTAGTGTGAGAAAGAAATTTTATTAGAGTAGGATATTTTAAACCTTAAAAGATATTTTTGAAATTCTGTAGAAAAGTAGAAGTCGTGACACACACACACACACACACCATGAGAATGTTGAATTGTATAGTTTTAACTTTTCATGGAAAAGTTAGTCATAGGGGTAAATAATTTTTTACTCAATATATAAAGATTTTAAAATAAGGAGTTCTATAGAAAAGATTATTGTTTTGAACTAGGTTCAAAATTTTGAAACATGTTATAGGTAATTAAAATAAGAGCGAGTCTTAATAAGAAAATTATAATATCATTTGAAAGATAATTTTGGTAAGCATTTGGAATGAAAATTGGGTTAAAAATAAATTATTTTGAAAATTTGGAATATATATAAGTATTAACAAAATAAAATTTTTGTGTAATGCTTGGATTATTATGCATAGCATACTATTGTGTAAATGAAGATTTAAATTTATAATTTTAATGAGTTTCTAGTTTAAGAGAAGTCTGAAATGAATTGTTAAGTTTGATATTTGATTTTTATGAATAAAAAGTATTTTCTCAAACTATGCCTTTATAAATAATAACGGTGTGGTCGTTACATAGGTTGACGATGCACAAAGAAGAGAGCGGGATCAATAGTCAATAAAACAACTATCGGGAATATTTAAAATGATCTTATATAAAAAGTAAATCTTATACCCTTGCCACTTGTAATGACCTATATCTTTGAATATTTCAAATTATTAAATTTAATATAATTATGGAACAAAAATGGTAGAAATAAAAAATAATAATTTATTAATGTAATTTTATGAACTTAGATAAAAAAATTAAATAACAAAATTAAATAAGATAAAAGATGATAACTTATATTAGAAAGTAAATTAAATGATATTGAATTGTAAGTAATTGATAACAGAAATTGAAATAATCAATGCTAAGTTAATAAAGAATCGAATGAATGTTTTTTAAAAATAAAAGCATAAATTTATTTATATGAATTTGTATCTTTGATAAGTATATATTTCAGAAATAAGAAAACATTTATTTGGTAAGAAATGAATAACTTTTGCTATATACAATAATTGCATTGATGTTGAACTACTGTAAAATGGAAGTAGTTGTTTTATTATTAAAATTCGTTTTAAAAGAAAATTTTATAAGATAAATAACTTATATTTCAAATATAATGATTTATTTGACAATTTAATTGTTATATTTAATATTTGGGATTGTTTAAATAATTGAATCTTGAATTTAATGTGAATAGAAATGGTTTCAAAAGTTGATTTAAATTCTATTTAAATAAGAAGGAAGATGGTAAACTTTTAAATTTGAATTTAAAAGTGGTTAAACTGATTTTGGAAATTTTTTGTTTTAATTAACGCATAAAATAGGCTTATGTGCCACTGTCTCAGATTTCGATGAAACCAGTTTCATCAGATCCGTAATAGTGAACTATTATATGTTGTTGAATTTCGTGACGATTGGACGTATCATTTGGTCGTGCGAGTTCGAAACGCATAGGAATTTAATAAAGGAATTTAAACTAAAATAATTGGATTTTCAAAAGGTATCTTCTGAATATGATGGAATTATCTTCTGATATGTATATTCCATTATGTTTGGAATATGGATATAACATATAGAACGCCAGACGGCACGCTTCGTTTGGAGTTTGAAATTTTAACAGATGAATAATGCCGTGAAATTTTACAATATAAGGTCCTTAGCTTTCTTCCATTTGCAAATGAAATCCTAGCTTTTGTTTTCAAACGCCATTAACAAATAACCATCCAATGGTCATCGTCGATTGGAGCCACTTGAGGCCAAATTAGACAACGACTTCAACTAGGAAAACGTAGAGAGCATCAATACGAGCTTATTCAATGGCTGGATCGTCGAATGATCGATGGTGGCGATGGCTGTGGGTCCATGTTCAAACTCTAGTTCATGGGTTTTGCGATCTCGATTTGTGTGTACGTGGATGGCCCGACGGCAAGGTGTGAGTGCTGGCGACGACTTGGCAACGCGGTTGCTGGTTGTCCTCTGGTGAGGCTCGATCAATCGAAGTTCGAAAAAAAACGCACTAGGCCTGGTATGCGTGCAAACGAGGGAAAGAGGAAGATTTCGTGTGCACATTTTTTTTCTCGTGAGGCCGTGCAACCTATTTAAGCTTCAAATCTTTAAAATAATTCAAATCGGGGCCCAGATTTTAAATATCCATTTATATCACTTTTACTTAGATAAATTCAATGTTCAAGTAGAAGTTCAAACCTTTAAAGCAATTTCAATTTCCATAATTTAAGTCATTTGTTGGTTATAAATTCACATTTTAAATTTAAATCTTTAAACAATTTATTTTAACCAATTTTGATTTCAACGTTTCAAAACTCGATTTCGAAATTAATTCAATTCTCATAAATTCAATTTTTTCTTTAAAACAATATCATTACAATAAATTCAAATTCAAAATTTTAAAACCATTTAATTTTACCAATCTGGTGTCCATATATAATTTTCTATCCTATGGCCAAGTGATTAGTTATTTCGATTTTAATTTTAAGGATGGATATATATCATTTCAATCCAAATCAAGTGTCATATGTATATATCATTTCAATCTATCTCTTAATTGATTCAATTACAATTCAAATTATAGTTTATACGCTATCAAATAATATATAGGGTGATAACAAGATATATATAAACAAATAAACATCTAATCATCCAATATATCAACCAATAGCATCCAATCTCATTCAACATCAAAATCAGCCAATAAATCACAATAATTAACTAGTTATTAATATCGGGTGTTTAACTAGCAAATCAATTTCAAATTTAACTGTCAATTATAAATTCCAAGTAGTTCAATTCATATGTTAATTTAAATGTCAGTTAAGTTACCAAATAACAATCAGTAAAGCTAAATCGGTCCATGGTTTCATTTAACTAACATCAGAATATTTTAGTATTTCGTGAGCGGTTTAGAACACTCACCTTTATTTGAAACCGAAAATCTTTCAGCGTCAAACAAATTCAAATCCAACTCCAAATCATAGACGACTTCGATACGAATAGGTTTGTGGTTGTATTCGTGGATGACATTTTGGTGTTTTCAAGAGTATAGAAAAGTATGCTATTCATCTAGAGGAGGTTCTTTGTATACCTCGCATTCTTCAGTTAAAAGCAAAATTCTTGTAGTATCACTTTTGGCATTAGGAAGTGTGTTTCTTGGGCATAGAGAAGGTCTACACATGGAAAGAAGTTAGAAAAATGGTTTTGTACATTTAGGTTCGGATTATGGAAAACCAAAGAGAGGTAGGCAAAGATTGAAGATGTACAATAGATTCAGTTCATAAGAAAAGAAGAAAGCCTATGTGCAGATAATTGCAAAAATTACAATTGTTTCAGATAAGTGGATTAACAGAAATACTAAAATACTTTAGTAAGGAAATGGGATTGCCAAAATTTAGCAAGGGTACTCCTAGGGTAGTGAGAAGAAAATCCACCTTATGTTTAGCTCAATAGAATAAAATTATTAGAATTAAAAAGAAGAATTGTTAATATTTTTAGAAGAGAATACTGGGTTTTTGGAAATATGGTAAGAAATTTAAATTGGTTTTTATATAATATAAATTTTTTAAAAAGTGAAATTCTTTTTGAAGAATTATAGAATGTATACAGTTCGCTAATTTCTTTGTAAGTAAAAAAAAAAATTTATATATAAAAACCTAGAGGTTATTGAGCATCGAAAATGTTGGTTACAACATTTATTGTTGCAATAGATGTTCTTGTGAAAAGTAAAGGGAGCATAGACTATAACACTATTGTTATAGTAGGCGACTTCCAAAGGAATTTTTTTACATAGTATATGAGATTTATTAGTATTTATTTTAATTGAATCAATAGACTAGTATTCTTGGGTCGTAGTAACAGTGTTTTACGCAACATCTGTTTGACCCACATAAAAATGTGTTTTGAAGAAAAATTTTAAGTACAAAAGTAAAGTGGTTTGTAAGTACACTAAATATTTGAATAAGTATGAGGAAATGTTTTCTAATTATGGATATATTAAAAACAGTCTCGAATGTGTTTTTTGAGAAGAAAAGTGTAAGTTAAATATTAGGAAATTAGTAATATTCATGGAAATTGTCTATGGTAAGAGAATATAAATTAAAAATACTCTAATCTATTGGAACGAAATTAATAATGATAAAATTTTCTTTGAATCAAATTATAAATAAAGATGTTTTTTTGCAGGTTATAAGGAATACGTGAAAGAGATATGCAAGGTATGAGAAACTCCATATTTTATATAGCCTATTTCGAAAAATATAAAATAAGTTCCTTGTAATTTCACACAAACTTAAAATCCTCTATTGAAGGATTCATAGAAGGTTTTACCATTAATGGTTTCTCATAAGAGAAAGTAGTGTTAATACATTAAGGTACAAACTGTTAGGTGAAATAAGAAGATGTTTAAGAAAAGACATATAAGGAAATTTTAAAGGATAATGGTTTGGTGAAAAAGTAAATTTTTCGAAATGAAAAACTTAACAATAATAAAATTTGAAAATCCAAATTTTTATAGAAAACTATAAAAGTCTTAAAAAGAAAAGGAGGAATAAGTTTTAGACTTAAAATTTTGGAAGTTTTCCTCTTTAAGTTTGGGGAATAATGTGAAGTGAACAAGTATTTTTGGATTTAATAGGAACTTAAAGATAACACTTTCACAGACAAATATTTTGGGATTTAATGTTTTAAAATTTAGAAACCTCGGTTTTTTTATAAAGTGATAAATACCAAACCAAGCTCTTAAATGTGGAGTAGATAGGAATCATTTTCTAGGTGCAACGGAAAAAGTGCAAGGATGTAGCAGTAATTACTTTTAAAAGTAATGATAGAAGTTCCAGTGGAGTGTGCATGACACTAGTAAGAACCTAGGAATGTTGATTCATGTGACGCCCCACCTCTATACCCACGCTAGCCAAGAACACTACGGTGTAATGCTGTCAACTAGCACGGAGAATAAGGCTGTTGAGGAGCGACCATCCATGTAATTTCTTTGTGCGAGCACCGATATGTCAGATAGTACAACATGCATTTTATTTCAAGAGAGGAAATCCGACATACCGATACAAACTCAAAACTACTACACAGTGGCTATATAAATCCTCCGGAAACAAATATAGAAATAAGCATAACATAAATCAGTCACAGATAATTCACATCACAAAGGCGGAAGAAGATGTGAATGAAAATATATTTAAAATCTATAGGACTAGACACTTGGAATGTCACATAGATTGAATATTCTGAACCCACAGCTGATTTTGCGCAGTGTACTGCTAAGCAAAAGACTGTTGCAGAAAATAACTCTAAAGCTATGAATATTCTGTTTTGTTCACTTGATAGAAATGAATTTAATAGAGTGTTAGTTTGTAAGTTTGCATATGAAATCTGGAAAACTTTGCAAGTTACTCACGAAGGAACAAGCAACGTTAAATATACCAAAATTTCCATGCTCACAAACCAGTTTCAATTGTTTAAAATGAATTCTAATGAGTCTATTTCAGATATATATAGTATATTTTAGAACATTGTGCATTCTCTAATATCCTTGGGAAAGGAATTTTCGAAAGAAGATCAAGTCAGAAAAATCTTAAATTCTCTTACTCCAGAATGGGATCAAAAGACACCTGCGATCGAAGAGGAAAATGACATCAGTACCTTAAAAATAGAAGAATTAATTGGAAATCTAATGTCGTTTGAAGTCCAAATGGTTGGGAAAAGAGAAAGCAAAGCATCTGAAAAGAAATCAATGGCATTCAACGCATTGACCGATAGATTAGACTCAAACAACGATAATGATAAAGGGATAGCCTTTATGACCAAGAATTTTCAGAAATTCCTGAAATACAGAAAGATGAACAATCTCAAGAGAAACAACTATAAGAAATCTGGAAATCATAATGTAGGGCCAAAAAATATCAATTGTTTCAACTGTGATGAACCAGGCATATCAAAAGAGACTGTCCGTATCCAGATAGGCAAAATCCTCATATAAGCAGTGATTCCGTAAAGAAATGAAAACATGAATTTACTACTACTCTAGATGATTCAGAATCGTCCTCAAGCGATGATGATCAGAAGACAGATAATTCAAATATGTGTTTCACAACAGTTCACGACTCAGACGAATTCAGAGAAACGGACTTAGAAAAATGTACACATTTACAATACAATTGGTTGGAATTGCATGCTTAGATTTGGACGCTTGATTGATTGATTTTGAATTGGTGTGTTGTTTGAATTTTAAATTTTAAATTTTTTATTTTTTACTATTATTTTTATTTTTATTTTTAATAGTATAATATTTTATAGAATATGCTATAATTTCAGAATTATTCCAGATATATATAACATTAAAAATAATAAGTATATATATAATATATATATTAGAATACTTAGGAAAAATAAATCATAGAAATTAAAGGACACATGTCGATATGGTCCCTACCATGATGTCGACATGGGTATAGAATTTGAAATTCAAAATTTGGATTCAAATGGTTGAATTTCCCTCCAACATTTCACTTCATTCAATTCTCTGAAAAGACATCTTTTGACCAGAGAACATGTCCTTTGAGAATCTATTTATTCACTATCTTTTATCACATCTTTTCACTCTCATTTTCAAATTCAAACTCTCTCTTCAAAACTTCAAGCTCTCTACTTTCTACTCTAATGGCTTCTTCAAGCAATCCCTCCACCATGAGAATTTCCAGAAAGATAAAAGAGCAACTCTTCAATGATCTACAGGCCATAAAAGCATACATCAATTATGCTAACTATGAAAAGTCCATCTTGGAAAGTTTGCTATATTTCAAGATTTCTCTCCTTATGAAATTTCTCTTTTTGCAAACAATTAAATTCTTAGTCTTATTGATGCTTCTCAAAATGACTTCGTTTGTTATCCAAATCTTGTTAAAATTTTCTATGCAAATTTAAACCATGGATTTTATATTGGAAATGATGATGAAATTTTGAGTAGTGTCAAAGGAACTAAAATCATTTTAAATTGTGATCTTTTAGGTACCATTCTCAATTGCAAATGCATGGGAATGGATCATTCTAGTTTTAAAATCGATGAAAATGATCGTGAGACATTTCATCACATTTTCGAAGAAAATGATAGTTTTGTATTCAAAAATCGAAACTTTCGACCAAAATCTAGAATTGTTAATCTTATTTTACAACATACTTTGACCCTAAGATCGGGAAATTTTAACAATCGTACCTCAAAAGTTTACAAAGCACTTTTTTCTATTTTTGGAAATTATGATATTAATCGGGCGCAAGTTATTTTGGATGAATTTCGTCCCAAAAATCTTGAAATGGGTGAAAACACTTTGTAACACGGAATCTATCTCACTCGGATTTTTAACTATTTTGGAGTGGATTTCAAAGGAGAAGAATTTGTTTCAACAAAGGTTTTTAATCACTCAAACATTTCTCTTATGAAAATTCCATTTTTTTTCAACCTTATGAGACACTTGCCGAAAAGGAAGAGCGTTTGGCTCATGAGGAGATGGAAGAGTAGGAAGAGGAAGAAGAAGAAAGGGATGAAATGGAAATTAAAGAAGAAGAAGAAGGTGAAACCTCTTTGGAAAGCATTGACTATCCTCCTAATCCAACCAACAAAACCCTTCTCAAAAACCAAAAGACCATTGTTGAGAATCAACAGATTCTTAAACGATCCGTTAGTAAGAAGTTGGACAAAATTTCATCCAAGATGAACAAGTTTATTTCCAAAGTCAGCAAGAAGTTTGGATTATCTTCATCTTCATCATCCTCTAACTAGTTCTATCTTTTCATTTCATGTTGTATTAGTTTAGTTTGTTTTAATTTAAAATTTCATGTAGTTCTTTGTGTTTAATCATTGTACCACGTTATCATGAAATGAAATTGATTTCCTTTCTGTTATCTAGCTTATCTTATCTCCAGAATAAATGTTAGTGTATTATATAAATATATACACACACAATTATTCACAAAATCAAAATAAGCCATCAAAATTCACTACACCATGTAGACATCCCCCCTACGACCATGTCGACATGTACTAGTCGGAAATGACACTTCATTTTAAATTTGAAATTTGAATAACTACCTTATGTCTATTCATTTCAAATGAATTTCTACACCTATAAATACATATTTCTTCCTGAATTCATCACTCAATATTATTTCTTTCTACTTTATCTCTCATTCTTCTCATAAACTCAAATATAGCCAATCCAATTCATAACTTAACTGAGAATCTTGAAGAAACTCTCAATTCTTTCAAGAATATTCTTTCGTTCATTCCTGTAACCAACGACACTTAGAGTTGAGACAAATATAGATGATCAAGGAGCAAAAAAAGAATTTCGATGCGATACAATGGATGATTTCCTCCCTACACAAGGATGATAACGAAGCACATCCTCCAGTCTCTCTCTCCAATGACAATGAAAATTGGGATGCCATTAAAGCAGACCCTATATTTGGAGAAGAAGGATGGGTGGAAGTTCCTCGTAATTTTTGATTTCATTTGATTGCTTTGTTTAATTTGAATTGTTTTCTTGGATTGATTTGATTTAGTTGGGGTTGGATTGATATTTGGTGTGCAAAACATTTATAAATATGCATTGATATTTATATGATCTTTGATTAATTATCATGTCTATCAGTATAATTATCTCTTAATTTATCTATTATGTATTCCATTGTATTGTTTATTAATGCAGGTACTTTATTACAAGAATGAGGGGGAGTTATATAGTTTGGATTTATATAGTTTTGAGTAAGTCTTTTGTTGATGACAAAGGGGAAGAAATATAAAATAGGATAGTTAGGCATAGATTAAGGGGGAGTTAGTAGGATAGAAGTAATATTTTATAAACAAAAGTTGTCATCATCAAAAAGGGGAGATTGTTAGTCCTTGAGATGATGGTTTTGATGACAACAACCTTAGAATAAGATTATAAAATATAAATACTAACATTATAGTTTAGAAATAT
The DNA here is from genome assembly GCA_030765085.1 of Allium cepa. Taxonomy (NCBI): domain Eukaryota; kingdom Viridiplantae; phylum Streptophyta; class Magnoliopsida; order Asparagales; family Amaryllidaceae; genus Allium; species Allium cepa. Next base: position 728,195,341 of record CM060932.1, on the reverse strand, counting down.
ATGTATATGCAGGATCCATGCAGGTACCAAGAATGAAGACTGTACAGTATAGAGATTCCAGATATCAAGATTGAAGACTCATGAGTATCAAGAATATCAAGATTTCAATAGTGAGTAATTTAATTAGGAATTTTGTTAAAATTCCTAGAAAAGCACTGGCATCTTAAAATCCAATTTATTCGTGGAATGGAATCCACTTCGAGCCCATTAAAGGGATGGAACCCTAAGTAGGATGGAACCTATTGAAAATCTAATGGAACATTGTTTTGTACCCGCTAACCTTTTATTCAAATGTTCTTACAAAATTATACCTTGTTTTCAAAATGATTTCAAAACCATCCTTTTAAAAGAATCAAAAATGTCTATCCTAATTTTAAATATTTTAGCCTCTAAATAATCTTTATTTTTAAAATCAAATTATCCTTATTTTTAAACTATCTTTTAATAATAATATATTTAACTTTCAAATATTTATACTTAGATTTAAATATAAAATATAGTAAAATTTTATATATACTAAAATATTATTCTCTATACTTATTTATGTATTTTAAATATAGTTAAGTATATTTATAAAGTTTAAAATAGTTTTAATAGAAGATATAAATTATTTTCAAAGAAAAACAAATCACCAAAATTTTCTTTGGGATGTCGACATACCCAAGATACCCATGTCGACATAATGGCAGTTGATTTCAAAATTTTGAATTTCAAAAGAAGTGTATGTTCGTCATATCCCTTCACGAATGGACATGGTTATTGTTCTTCTATAAATAGGGGTTGTTTTGAACGAATTTCAATTCATATTTTTCTGCTTTTCACTCCTCTTCTTCTTCCACATTTTTTTGTACATATTCTTACCATTACTCTGCCGAAATCAATATTGAATCTAACTAGATCATTTCTAGTTTGATTCTCTATCACTATCTCAACAAGATCTCGGTGCAATTCAGAGTTATAGACTTCTTTGTAATCAATTTAGCGAGAAAAGGTGTGATTGTAGCCTTGGAAATCAATCAAGCAAGAAAAGGTGTATTGTGGCCTTGGAAATCAATCAAGTTAGAAAAGGTGTGATTGTAGCCTAGGAAATCAATCGGGTGAACTTGTTGCCCCTGAAATCAAGTATCTCTACCCAGAGGATTGTGAATCTGGAGGGTGTACCTCGTAGCCTTGAAATCGGGGGTGTAATTGTAAAAATTGCTTTTGAAAGGAAATCCGTACTTGTATGTGAGACTGGATGTAGGGTAACTTCTAATCAGTATAAAATCTGGTGTGTTCTTTCCTTTACTGCTTTTACTTTATTTCTGCATCTGTGTTTGTTTCTGCGATCATATCTGTGTCTGAATATTGCATACATTTGTGTTCAAATTAACATAAACTCAAAATGATTTAGTAATTCCTTAAAACACTATTCACCCCCCTCTAGTGTTTATCCTAGCCTTAAGATACGTGATATGCATTTCTCACAGTTTGTGGCACGCATATAGAACTATCAGTTATCATTAGGGAATTTGCATTCATTTGGATACATGGCACGGACATGATTGCATAAAAGGAGGTCAACCGAATCAGTGGACTGCCTAATCTTTTGCATTAGTTAGGAACATAGACACTACATTAATCGCATAAGTATCATAAATTACATTAGAAAAACTCAAGGACAATGAATGAATGGATGATGGTTGGGTAGTTGGTCGTAGAACTTGGATGAAAACATTAAGTACATTCTTTTATCCTTAGAGATTTCAGGGACGAAATCCCATAAGGAGGGGAGAATGTAACAACCCGAAATTTAGCCCATAATAATTAATTCATTAATTAATAAAATAATAAAATAACTTTATGAATTTTCAAAATCGAGTCACGGGAGTTGCACCATTGTGTCCGTGGTAATTTTTTGATCAATTTTCATATATAGAACGTCAAAATCCGAGTTAATATGAGAGAGCTAAAAATTAAACTAAAAACGGAAAAAAAATTAATTAGGCTAGGTCGACCAAGTGGTCGACCCAATCGCGCCACAGGTCGATCGGCTAGGCAATTTAGGGCAAGGGGCAGTCGACCGCCTGGTCGAGCCACCTTGGGTTATGGACAAAGGAAAGTTTCCTTCATTCTGTAACGTCCGTTAGCGAATTTTTTTCGTCATTTGCATTCTTCCAACTCATCTGGTCCCTTTGTGCTTCCATCTGATGGCTCATATTCGCCTATGATGTGGTTGCATCCTTCTTAATCCTTAAATCTAACGGTCCGAGATCCCCTTCTACACCTATAAATAGAACCCTAGGCCTAACACCTTTTCTCATTCTATATTTTCTCCGCTTGGGTTCATTTTTTCAAAAAGGATAGTAAAAAAAAATACTTCTCCAAAGAGAGAATCTTTTTAATAAAAATACTTTAATACCCTCAAGTGGATCCGGAAAGACCAAAAGGGAAGTGCTTAGGACCACAGGTGAGTGTTTATAATTATTTTTGATTTTTTTAAATAATTTAAAATAATAGGGTTTCCAATAGTTGTAGTTTTTACTACGATTTTTGGAATAATCTTTTTAGTAGTTTATTTACAATTTTTAGAATTATTTTTAGTATATTTCTTTTGGCTATTCTTTTCAGCTGATTTTAGTTTATTTCTGTTAATTATAGCATTTCCATTTAGTTATAGTTTATTTACAGTAATTTAATTTACTGTTATTTATGCGTTTTACATCTTTTTCCTATGCTTTGGATTGTCTTCTATTTTTAGTATTCTTTTATTTCTCCTTCTTCTTCGCGTATGGATTATAATAGATTAAATGCGAATATGGATTAAAATACTAAAATAATGGAAGATAAAATGTAAATTGTAAGGACTATAATAAAAATGGATTTAAGACTGAAATTGAGCCAAATGTTAGAATGTGACAAATTAAAGATAATTTACCTCCTTATAACTTAGAATTATAACTAAAAAGAGTGTAAGATCAAAGAAGTTTATTTTTACACTTAGACCTTGGGTTAAGTAATAAGCGTGATTATAACATGGGTTATAATAAGATAAATAACAAAATGAAGCTTATTCTAAGACTTAGGATAAATTAATAAGCATAGATCGTAAGAACAAAAGTAAAAGCTTATTTATATAATTTATCTAAGTCAATAAGCAAGAATTAAAGTAGGACCTGTACCAAACAACATTTTCCTATTATTTCTATGGATACGGTGTTTCACATAATCCTGAAGTGAGACGAGGGGCACACTTATGCAAATAATGGTACTAATTGGTCAATAAGTAGAAGTCCAAATCATGGGGATTTGGGCAAGAGGCACAACTACATATTTTTTGGAAGATGGGCCAGCACCAATAGCATTTCCCTATGGACATGATGATCTCACATTAGCCTAAAGTGGGATAAGGGGCACGCTTATGCTGGAGCTTGAGGTAATAAGAAGACCCAATAGGTGGAACAACATGTAACATGAGCATGGTGGCGGTTACACGTGCGACTTCCATTCGGGTGCTCAGTAATTATGAATTATGCCTTTCGTAGGCACTATTCCTTCTGTGTAGGGGCTGTATAACATCTAGTTCATAGTAGATACTTTGCGTGTCATTCATAGACACCATTTCTGTGTAGGGACTTATATAGCATCTAGTCCGCAATAAGGTTTAGTGTTTCAACCTAATTATAGGATTAGAAATTCAGCCTAATCAAAGCAGCTACAAAAGACAAGTGCAAACAATCAAAGCTAATCAATTACGTTAATTCGTATTTATTTCCATCTTATTCCTTATCCCTATTTCCTTTGTTTTCTTTTATATACTAGAATGGTTGTAGGGTCAATTACATTTACTTTACTTAAAGATACTAGTAATTAATATCATTCACCAGTCTTTTAGTCTAACCCACTCCTTTATTTTCCCTTTTTCTCCGCCTATAGGCAATTAGGGGAAAGGAAGATAGAACACAGCTTCTTGGAGTCTTGGAGACCCAATCATGCATTCCTTCTTTTTATTTCCATCAATTTGTTCTTTTATTGTACTGGCACTGTATTAAGGAAAAGTTTATGTTTGTACTCTAGTTTTTTTATGAAACTAGGATTTTATTTTCATGAGACAGTTGTATTTGGTATTTGGAATATATGTGGTTTGTCTGAAGTATTTATGAAGTATTAATTTTTAAAATCGCTTATTTTTCTTAATTACTTCCGCTGTGTTATTATCTATCTATTTTGTATTGTGAATCTTAGTCTCTACTAGCTTTACTTATACCTACAATGCACTACATCTTTTAGTGTGTCCTTTAGGGTATACTATGGGCTGTGGGGTGTTTCAGTAAAAATAGAAGATCTCATGGTAATGACGTATAATTATCTTTAGAATTGAGGGTACAATCAATCTTAGGTAGCTAGACTATACTTTAATTATGGTCAAGCACATGACATGGCAACCTCTTATGTCCATAGTAGGGTACATGCTGAATTACACGAAGTGAAACTCTACTCAAGAGAGTATTAGTGTCCTTTTTGTAGAAGGTTACTATTACCATAAATTTAGTCTACTTAAAGTCAAAATCTTTGACCAGAATAAATCGGTTAATCGATAACGTTATCAAATTGAACCAAGGACTTCTGCAGACTATGCAATTGACTATGAATAATAGTAAAGTTTTTGACCTTGGACCAAAATCTAGATATCTGAGTGATACAAATTGATGAAACGAAAAAATATACAAAATATCCTTTGCTAGCTGAGCTTAATATAGATTAGAAATCTGGTTTCACTTAAATGATTTGTAAGTAATTGAAGATGTGCCTAATACTATACTTCAGAAAAGTCCGTACAAATTTTATTATTTAAATTATTTAAATATTGGCTAAGGACCAAGTTCAAAAAATTAATACAAATGTTGTATTTAATTTTTATGAAATTTTAACTATATATTTGTAGTCTGGAAACCGGTTAAAACATGTATAAATTTTTTATGTTGATTTAATTAAATGAACGAGCTTAAGTAGAATAATCAAATAAATTATTCCACCAGGTCAATGAGGCATGTTGACTAGAAGAACGAGTCCCTAGATGCTGGCCATACCATGCAAAGATTAAGGGTATTAGGTCGTCAGGTCTGGAGAGAAAGGAACTAGGTACTTATGATCAAGTTGGCTATACATAGTTTTCACTTCTCATTTCTTCTGTACATAAATAAAAAGACCTAACCTTACCCTCCAAAGCAAACATTAGTGAAGCCAATAAAACGACATTGTTCATCATAGCCAAGGAAGAAGAACAAAATGTTCAAGAAAAGAAATAACCATCAACAGAGGTGTTTGACAATTGGTAGGACCACTAGTAGGAGGTAATCATTCTAATTTAAATATATATTCAAATAATTATTTATATAAGTTTATTATATTCATTGTGCAATTTGACAAATAAATAAATAATTTGAAAATAAAAATAGAATTTAATAATTAAATAATAAATTAAGCTACATATGATGTGTGTATGTATATAATGCATTACGAGTTTAGAGAAAAAATATATTTTAAGATCTGAATAAATGTGTATTATAAAATGAACATTTATTTACTAATTTTTTTTAAAGTTTAATGTTTAGAAACAAACTATTTGGTCTAGTTCTTGATTTTTCAAAAAAAATTATATGTATGTATGTAGGTATATATATGTATGTATGTATGTATGTATGTGTTATATATATATATATATATATATATATATATATCTGTGTATGTATACAAAAACATATGCAAGGAATTTAATTGGTAACTTTTTTGGTACTTCATGTTTCAAAAGTCTAAAAAAATAATTTTGAAAAGGCCAAAACAATTTCAAAATCAAGTACTTCAAATATTCAAAACACACACATATACATATATAGGAATAAGTCTGCATGGATTTTCATTTGTGACTGAGTTTTGGTAAATAAAGGGTGTGGTACTCTTTCGCCTTACTTATTTGGTTAGGGTTTTTAAGGAGGCACACATTATTATGCTCTTTAACATTCTTAATAAAGAACCCATTTTCAAAAAGAAAAAATCCATATGGATTTACATATTTTAAAAATGAGTTATATTTGTCCCTTAGCTTACGAGTTCTAAAATAATTGAAACATTCATTTTTTATATCCCAATATAACAACACATATTAATGAAAATAAATGAGATGCATACATAATTTCGAACAAGATTCTCTATAAGAGATAAGTTATATATGAAATCACATGATTATCCCCGAAACATCCTTAACTCTACTAATTTTTCACTTGCACTTGAGGCTAATTATAATACCTCATTCCCATACCATCGATCAATATACCTAAATTAGACTAAGAAGGGGCCTTTGAATGGATCTATGACGTTATTTTTTTTATATATTTCGTTTGTTATACTTCTCTATATCGATGAACTCTTATATCATGTTTTAATTGCAAAGAACAAAACTTGGTTTCTTATCAACCCTCAATCATCGTTGCAATCTATATCATATTGTAATCACAATACGATACTGGATTTTCAATGGTAGGAACCACCCCTAGCTCTCTTATAAGTTTGGCGTATATAATTAGGCCTGTCAACGGATACATTTTGGATGTGGATAGTGCCATATCCGCATCCGCGGATACAGACGGATATCGGATAATTATCCTATCCGCTAAAGACTGATAAATCAAGAAATATAAATATACATTTTAAGTTTAACATACATTTTTTTCAATCCAATTGATTATAAAAGTGTTAAATATAAAAAAATGGCGATAATAAATAGTTTTGAGCAGTTAATAAGCATTAAGTGCATATAATATAAACTGCTAACTTAATAAAACAATAAATAAATATCTTTCATTATACTAAACTACACATAATTTATACTATAATCTTGACAAAGACCGGACAGATAATTTTCGGATGCGGATATCTTCGTATCCGCATCCGCATTCGTTTTTTCGAATATATGATATTATTCCCTTTTCGGATACATATACGAACGGGTTTCAGATTTTTTGGATATCCATTGACAGCACTATATATAATTCTTTCATTGCGAAGTTATTCAAGTTAATATACTTAGCCTTTTTAATTGAATTTTCCACGACCATTTGGTATGAACATTTCCAAATTAAAGCTTCTTTGTTAACGGTAAACATGAATTTAAGAATGATTGCTATATTCGATGTCACTTATGAAGTTCAAGTCTGAACATTCCTTCGTAAGGGGTTCATTATTTTCATAAACAGTTATTCAAGAATACTCTTTACTTCCATTTAGCAATTTAACTTGGATTTGATATTCGCTCATTGCACCTAATGCATGAGAAAATTCTGATATGGTACATATCATAGCATTCATGAAAATTTCTATTGCCATAGCATAAGTAATCCATCTCACATACTTCATATTAAACATTTTAATGTGGTGTATATGTATATCACTTGAGACAATCCTAACATCCTTTTATACCGAGTATAAAATACGTCTCTTTCAAATCATTATCAAGGGTTGAACAACTAAGCTTGATTTTAATGCGAATACATTATTAAAATATGTAGCATATTGTTTACTTATAATATTAGCAATGTTTTAGTACCTTTAATTTTCTTCCTTTTAGACACATGCGTAATCTTCCTTTATCAAAGTTCGGCTAGCTTGTGTGTGGTTTTTCATGACGTCGTATTATTGGTTCATGGATGTATTTTTTCTTGTGATTTGTTTATACTCGATTTTGTCAAATTGTGGATTATACTACTCGATGGCTGGTTTTAGAGAGGTAGTACTCAAGTATGATAGGTTGTTGGTGTTGATAGGGGGTGATAATGGGCATATTCTAGAGTTGAGATGCATGCTTGAAGTCGTATGATGATTAGCTTTTTATATTCGCTCGAGATTAAGCATGGTGAGTTGTCATCGGTACTAATTGCAAGGGGGTATCCTGATATTTTTGAGGAGGTCACATGAATAACACAACATAGAGAGATCGAATTTTATATTGATCTTGTAAAGGATGCCAAACTAGTAGTTATTCATTTGAGAGGTTGGCACCTAAAGAGGGACGACAACTAGAGGTGCAGATTAAAAAGAACCGTAGAAGGGATTTATTCAGAAGAGTATTTCTAAGTAAGGAGCACCTGTATTATTCGCCTCTATGGCAAGTAACTCTTAGAGACTTCGTGTAGAATATCACAAGCTAAATAAAGTGACAAGAAAGAACAAATATCCTCTTTCATATATATATGGCATATTCGACTAGCTCCATAGTATGTAGGTGTTTTCTCTATTGGATCTAGTTCCATCAACTGAGAGGAGCAAGAGATAGTGTGTTAATGAATGCATTCGATACACCATCGGGATTTTATGAGTGTTTGGTTACGTTGTTTAGTCTAACCAACACGCCAACATACTTTGTTGATCTTATGAACCATAGTTTCAGAGATCAGCTTAAAAGTTTGTAGTTATGTTTATTGATGATATTCTAGTCTATTCACAGATATAAGAGGAACACAAGTCACACTTGACAGTAGTGCTTGAGATAAAGTGTCACTTCTAAAGAAGGGAAGTGAAGTACTTAGGTCATGTTGTTTTAGAATAGGACATCGTTATTGATCCTGCAAGAGTAGCAGTTCTCCAAGATTGGGAAAGACATAAGAATGAGATCAACATGAGAAGATTTATTGGATTAGCATTTTATTATAATACCCATTAAAGACTTTTCTAAGATAACTGTGTCGTTGACTCATTTGACAATGAAGAATCGAATTTTTAAGGGATGGAGTTGTAAGCATGCATTCGTTACCCTAAAGGAAAGGTTGATGAGCGCACCAATGTTAGTCATTCCAAATAGGAATGAGCTATTTGCGGTATACCAGATGCATTACTAGATTTACGGAGGTATTGATGTAAAGAGGTAAAGTTGTCATTATGTTAGTAGGCAACTAAAGTTATATGTTAAGGAATACCCTACCTATGAATTAGAACTAACAACTACAATATTTGCATTGAAGGCATGGAGGCACTACTTAATAGGTTAAAGGTTTAAGTTGTTCACCGACCATAAGTAATTGAAATACCTTTTCTTATAGAAGGACCTTAACCTACAATAGCAGAGATAGCTAAAGTTCTTAGCCTCATATGACTTTTACATTTCCTATATGCTTGAAAAGGGAATATAGTCACAGACGCACTGAGTAGGATACATGCCATCTTGGGAGCTATGCTCTCAGAGTGAACACAGTTAGAGTATATAGTTGCGTATTATTTTCTACCTAGATGTAAGCTAGAGCCAGAGATATTGGCAAGCTTGATGATTTACGTACTATGATACAGTGGAGTGGTACTAGTTAGAAGTGCGATGCAAGATTTGTGGAGATATTTTTAAGTTAGGAGAAGGTATAGAGTCTGATGAGATAAAGGCCGTACAGATTTGACCAAGATGGTTGAGTCTATAAGGATGAGGGATTACATGTCCCTAATGTGAACAAACTTAGAGATGAGGTGCTAAGAGCATGCCATCATTCGAAGTGAACCATCCCAACCGGTGTCAATAAAATGTATAGAGATATGAAGTAAACATTTTAATTGGATGGAATGAAGACAAAATTGAGACATTCATCTCCAAATATATAAATTATTTTCCATCGAAAGGTCAGTAAATGAAACTGAGTGCATTGTTGTAACCGCTTGAATTTCATAGTGCAAATGGGAATTGATATCGATGGACTTCATAGATGGATTGCCAAGGACTAGAGGGGTATACGATAGGATTTGGGTTAAAGTTAATAAATGGCAAAGAGTGGCCGACATACATTTAAAGTCTAATAGAACGTTAGCAAAAATGGCCGAGTTGTACGTGTGTTGGATAGTACAATCCATGGGGTACTGAATAGCATTATAAGAAATAAACACCCATTATTCACAACTGCATTTTGGAAGCGCTTACAAGAGGCATTGGGGAAAAAGATAAATTTGAGCACAACTTATCGCCCACAAACCGAAAGTCAGACCGAGACAATGGATCGTATACTAGAAGATCTTTTATAATCTTGCATACTCGACTTTAGTGGCTCGTGGGAGGATCATTTTCACTTGGTGGAGTTTACATGTACTAACAGCTATCAATCAAGCATTGGTATGGCACTTTTTAAGCTTTATACAACCGACCATCCCTTTGGGTTGGTGGGAAATGAGAGAGAATCCGATAGTTAGGTCATGCATGGTTAGAGAGACTTCATAGAAGATAGAGATCACTTAGAAACTAATAAAAGTTGCACATGACTGACTAAAGAGATGCACTGGTAAGAGACACGTTGATCCTAAGTTCTCAGTTGACGATATGGTGTTTGTAAAGTTTCTATGTTAATAAATGCAGCTCGAGTCAATAATAAGGGGAAGTTGATATTGAGATTTGTAGGACTTTTTTCGATACTCGGGAGGATTGAGAATCTTATATACAAAATTGACTTACCTCAATGGCAGGTGCACCCTACGCCTTCATTGTTTCACCTCTTCAAATGTCTATGCTTGAATTAGGCATGATAATTTCATTGGATCAACTTAATGACCTGGAAGTTGAACATAAAGCGGCAAGACCTCGTAGGCTTATTCGTATGGTCGACTAGAGTATGAAGTAGCTTATGAGAAATACTACAAAGCTAGTAACGGTTTAATGAATCAAGGGTGAAACTGATAGTACTTTGGAGATCGAGTAGAGCATTAAGACCATGTATTCTAAGCTCTTCACTTGGAAAGGATATATTTATTGCATTTGGTATCACGTTTATCACACTTGATATCTTATTTAGTATAGTTTGATTTCTATGCTTTTATCATGTTTGGTTGCCTATATTTTTTTGGTTATGTTTTACTTGACGTTGAAGTAGAGGGCAGAATTTTAAAGAGGGGAGAATGTAATGACCCCTACTCTTATACCTAGATGGATATGTAAAATATTATCTACATAACCAATTTTTTCTTAAAATAAGCTGAAAATTTAGATGATATTATGATTTTACATTTTTATACTTCAAAATAAAATTTGGATGTTTTGGCCTAGAAATATTATGATGGCCATAACTTTTGATGAGAGTTGAATTTAGACCCGCTTCTTGTTTCAAATGAAAGATTTTGAAGTTTTATGGTGATCATAATGACAATTTGGCCAAACCACTTGAGAAATATGACTATTTTAAGTTTATCCAATTTTATAACAGATATTGGGTTAGGCCTAAAAGCCCACCATTTTGGCCCGACTAGTTAACTTCGGGATTTAAGGGTAGTTGGGGGTTACAACAACCATCCCATTATTCTATTTCAGAGCTAAGAACATTCCTAAATATCCATTAATATCTCTCAATCCAAATCCAGATTAAAACATACTATATTGGGCTAAAATCAAGAGACTAGGGAAAGCAAGATTAGAGAAACTAATAGAGATAATCAAGTAATCATATTGGAAGGGGGAATTCGTCTACTTTGCCGGTTTACTTTGGATTTGTATCGATTAAGTCTAGATTTGATTCATTTTCCATCCAGTCGAGTGGTGCATAACCTTTTACTAATACACGATGATATATATGTTTTTAAAAAAACTGTACCCGTTTTTCAACTTAAAACCATGTTCTAGACTCTAACCTGATTTGAAAATGAATTCAAATGTTATTTTGGTGATTCGAACGTGTTACATTCATATGGACTCATATATGGTACGGAATCATGTATATTATTCGTATGTTATTTTATGGGGAGGGGTTTTTAAGTGCACCAGAAGGCTATATGATAAAGTCTTCGATGGATTGTAGTAGGATGGAAGAGTAGGATACTTCGGTGGATCGGCTCTAGAAAGTTTGAAATTGCAAACAAGAAATCGAAGTGGTCAGAAAGGAAATGGATAAATGGCTGAAATGAACCATAGCAAAAGAGTTAGCCAAATTTGTTTAGGTGATGGATCGACACAGATCCATAACGGATCAATACCCATCCATATAATGTTGGGACCTAGCATATTTTGGACGTACGGTACATGAATGGCTGACCACAAGGCAAAAGAGAAGAAATTCTTCCAAGTGTATGCATCAGCACCGATCTACGACATATTGGTATCGATCCATTGACATGGTTAGTTTGGGCATTTTGAGTTAAGGAATGAAGAATAGAGTTAATTTTTACCAAGTATATGGATCAACACCGATCCATCTTGACCGTACCATTCCATGCTACAGTAGCTTATTGATGTAGACTTATACGGAGAGCTATCATAAGCATCAAGGATCGTCCGAGCACGCAAGTTTTATATGATGGCGACTTGTTGAGTGAAACAAGGGGGTTCCACTATCAATTTGTGTGCTAAGGGATTTTTGATAACCAAAGACTTTGATGTATGCTTATATAGGAGTACGTGGGGATGATCATTAAGGATCGTATGACGTGACCCATCTCTTTGGAACTTATGACATTGGCCTAGTTTCTAACTTATGAGTGGGTAAGGTTCGAGCATCGATGAACCCGTGATATTGAGTAGTCGTCGTCCTATGACGTTGGCCATTTGAGTTATCATATATTCAAGGGAACTATGAGTATATAAGATAATTTATTGTATGATGGCTGTATTGCTATGGTATTCTATGTGACGTAGGTATTATTGACTCTATTACCTAGCAACCTGTATGTCCACAGAAGGTAGCATACCTACATGATAGCGTATTATCATATATTGTTTTTATGTTCTTTCTTGTGTTGAATCTGGTGCATAGACAATAAGGGATGTAAGGGTGAATTTCAAATTTTTACCTTTTTGTGTTTAGGTAAATGATTGTTTATGCTAAATCGAATTTAGTATTTAATTAACAAAAGAGTTTATTAATTCAATAAAAAAATTGTTCAAAATCGTAAAGTACAATTTTTTTAATTTAAAAAACCAAATTTTTCTTCAGAAATAATTTTTTTGAAAATATTTCATCAAAATTATATGCTTAAACTAATATATTTTATGTTTGCCGAATTTTTTTTTTAATAATTGTGTATTGTGCATGTATATATGAAATTATATTTATGCTTCAAAGATTTTTTAATAATAACATATAAATTTCATTTTTTAAATATGGATGAGCATAAATAATGCATAATTAATAGACATGATGATCTACATGACTATGTATTTATGTATATGTGAGTATATAAATATTAAACTTTTTTACCTTTCACCAAAGTGATCCGATCGAAAGTCAATATGTTATTCGTTCACAATTTCCTCTTGGAGCTACATTATCTCCTCCTTCACTTCAATTTGTAAAGTTGAAAAGTTAGCTTCACCAATAGTAGTGGATAAGGATGGCCAGGGTAGAGAGAATACCAAAAAAATGTGTGTTGAAATAAGGTGGAGTCTATTCTATTTATAACTAAGGGTTTATACCATTTTCTCCACCTTTACTCTAGCCTTAAAGACTTCGTAAAGCCCTCAAAGATCTCCCTGATGCGGCCAGACTTAACGTTGATATAGGAAGTGAACGATCTCCTTTGACTCCCGTTTAAATCATGTTTAATTAATTAGTTTCTAGCTCCTCAATCATTTGAACTATCATATAACTTTTATATATCTTTCTATCCAATTTTAAGCATAAAATAAATAATTGAAATAGCCACATTATATTAGTGTACTATATGTATTAATTCATTATTAATTTAAACATTTATAATTTAATTATCTTATTGACCAAACTTGAAAATAATTAGTAGTGTAGTTATATTGGCTCTCTAGTGTAAACTCGATCCATAGTTAATATTGAAACAATTTAAAATGAGGCATGTGCATACTTTATTTAAACATAGTATAGGGTCAAGTTCAATACTTAAAGACCATTTAGATGAAATCATTTTTCTGATATAAAATAAGCTCACATAGTAATGAAAATCTATATGTGACTTGTTTTCATCATCACTATATCACTTAGATATCTAGAGTTTGGTCTAAAGGCGAAAACTCTATTAATATCCTTATTAATTGCATAGGTCATTTTGAAGTCCTTGGTTCAAAAAGATAACATTTATTGATAAATCAATTTACTAACCAAAGATTTTGAAAATTTAAATTGACTTACTAATTCGGTTATATTGATATTCTATAATGAAGGAGACGAATCCTCATTTGAGTAGTGTTTTACTTCATTTCAATGTGTAACCAACTGTGGTCATATCACAATCACCATACCATGTGGTTAACCATAATAGAAGTATAGTCTACATGCTTAAGTTTGGCAGTGCTCTTAAGTCAGATGACCACTGTACGTTATTACCCATGGATCTTCTATTTTGACTTAGTTATATTAACCTATAAAAGACTCTCTCGAGTCATTTTTTGATTGTTCCAAACAACCATAAGTACATAATTCATTAGTGCCCCCAATGGTCATAGGTAAATCACTGTTCATTATATGGTGAGTATTGCGTACTTTAGTCTCAATTGATATGTTGATATTCTTTTTCGATACATCTCGACTACGAATATTCAAGGAGTTGTGTTCTTGTTTATATCGATTTGATGCTTATGGTTATGAATATTTCATGACTACAATTGATAAAACACTACTCCTAAGGATTCTCTGGTTATATATGCTTAATATAATTAACTCAATAGTTATATCATAATATAACAACACGTATGATAGAAAGAAAATACCCAAAAGCATACTTTATTTCGAACTAGACTATTTATAGATTAAGATTATATAACGATTACTTAATTGCACAGAGGGAAAACCATTAACTCTATCAAACTCCCACTTGCAGTTGGGACCAATTATAGAGTTTCAACCCTATGTTTTCGATCGATCTTTCTATAACGGACCGAAAGAGCTCTTTAGTGAATGGATCTGCATGTTATCATTAGTATCTACTCTTTCGAGCATGATCTCTCCATCCCTGATAAGCTTCCTTATCAAGTGGAATTTGCGATGCATGTGTCTCAACTTCTTATAAACTCACGGTTCCTTAGCAATCTTGTCGCTGCATTATTGTCACAATACATGAGCATCGGACCTTCATTACTTGGAGTTACACCAAGCTTCTTAATGAATTTGCGCATCTATGCTACTTCTTTTATGGCAACGTTTAAGGTGATGTACCTAACCTCCATGGTAGAATCGACCACCACTTCTTGTTTGTAATTTTTCCAACTAATATCCCCTCCATTAAGGGTAAAAGAAAACCTCGAGATAGATTACTTTAATCAACGTCGCTTTGAAAACTTGTGTCTGAATACCCCATTATTAGGAGTTTTCTATTTTTGTAAATCAGAAACAAATCCTCAGTATTTTATAAATACTTGAGGATGACCTTAACTGTCATCCAACGGTTTTCTCTTGGATTAGATTGATATCGACTTATTGCACCTAATGCAAAAGCAACATCCATTGTAGTACATAGCATTGGCATATATGGTTGATCCCATTGCCGAGGCATAAGGGAACAAAGTCATGCATTGCCTTTCCTCGGAGTCCTTCAAAATTTTAATTTCATGTGGCACTTGAACATTTCCATGATTGAAAATTTTCATGCTAAATTGTCTTAGTATGACATGTACATAAATTAGGATAATCCTAATAGCCGTTTAGATTTATCTCTATAGATCTTAATACTTAATATGTAGGAAGCCTTGCCCAAATCCTTCATCGAGAAGTTATTAGACAACCAAGCCTTCACTGGTTGTGACATTGATACACCATTACCAGTCAGTAGTAAATCATCAACATATAATCCAAAGAATGTAATAGCACCATTTTGCTTTTGCTTATACACACATTCTTTCTTTGCATTTTTATAACAACTAAACTATTTGATTATATTATCAAAACATATGTTCCAACTTCAAGATGCTTGCTTAAGATCGTAAATCGAACTTAAGAGTCTACATGTCTTATCGCCACTTCCACTGACTTCAAAACCCTCTAGCTACAACATATAAATCATCTCTTCTAAATCACCATTTAGAAAATCCATTATAATGTCTATATTCCAAATTTCATAGTCATAATATATGATGACCTCAAGTAGTATCCAAATGGATTTAAGCATGATGACTAGCAAAAACACTTTTTCATAATCAACACATTAAATTTGAAAGACACCTTTCACTGCCTACCATGCTTATCTGTCTTGACCTTTCCATCTGCACCATTTTTCCCCTTTGGGTACATTTTCCAAGGTCTAAACTTTTATTTCTACGTGTAATTCATCTCATATTCCAGTGCATCAAGCCACAAGGCAGGGTCTTTAATCTTTAAGGCTTGTCGATACATTAGGGGATCATCATCATGGATGACACAATCTGCTATCTTGCCATCAATGTGAAACTCATAGTATCTCTCTAGTGCATGATATTCCTTGTTAGAACTTCTACTAGGCTGCATATCTTCTATGGGCGTTAAATTGTTGTCTATGTATTCAGTCTTTATGAAAGTTGCTTGGATCTCACCCAAGTCTATCTTACTGCTACTAATTTCTCATAAGAGAAATTATCTTCCAAAAGTTGGTGTGTTTAGGAAGGAAAACCTTTTTTTTCTCGGTAAGCTAGAATACATGTTCATGAGAATCTCTTGGATACCTTATAAACTCACATAATATCAGTCTAGCCTCTAACTTATCAGCGTTTACATTCTTAACATAAGCTAGACAACCCCAAACCTTAAGGTAATTGTGGTGGGGTTTCTTCCCAGTCCATAACGCATATAGTGTTTTAGGACTGGACTTAGACAATACATTATTCAAGATATGTCCCGCAATTTCTGGCACATATCCCCAAAACAAAAGAGGTGACTTAGCTCTAGTATCATCATTAATCAAACCGTAACTAACAGGGCTTGATTTCTCCTTTCTGAAACACCATTTTATTTTAGAGTATATGGAGGAGTGATTTGAGAAAGAATTGCATTCTTTTTAGGTACCCTTGGAGTTCAGGTTTAATGTAATCACCTCCTTGATTAGATCAAATTGTTAGTTTCTTATTACTTTGGTTTTCAACTTTACTCTTATATCCATTGAACTTTTTAGAGACCTTGGTTCGTATTTCATAAGATACATATACCCATATCTAAAAAATGTCGGTAAACGTAACAAAGTACAAGGTTCCACCTTTGGTTGTTGTAGACAACGGACAACATATATCAGTATGTATGAGTCCTAAGAGGTCATTAACTCTTTCATTGCTACCAATGAATGAGTGCTTAGCCATTTTACCTTTAAGACACAACTCATAAGTATCAAATGATTCAAAATCAAATGATGATATAAAACCCTGATTTCTTAACTCTTTAAGTCATTTCTTGCTAATATGACCTAGTTTACAATGCTAAAGTTACCGATCATTTTCTTTAGACACATTATAATTTTCAACAGCAAATACATGATTTAAATTAAGAACATAAATACCATTGTTTATAACAAATCCCAACTATTTTATTTCCAATGTAAATATTCATAATATATCTCTACAGATAAAATTGTATCATCCTCTAACAAACAAGAGACGGATATTGTACCAAAAATAAACTTTGGTATATAACAATAATTATTCAAAACTAAATCATATCCACTTGCTAGTTTCATATGATATTATCCCATTGTAACCGCAACTACACTAGCTTCATTTGCAACTTGAAAGTCTATGCTTCCTCTGGCGATAAGCCTCTTGCTTCTAAGTTCATGTAATGAATTACAGACGTAAGCTCCAGATTCATTATCTAAAACCAAACTAAAAGCACATATAGATAAAAAATTCCTATACGAGGAACACCTTAAGGAACAAATTTGATTCTTTTCCCTAAGCATCTGTAGGTACGTCGAATAGTTCCTCTTTCAATATTCCTTTTTTTGAGCAAAAGCGACAACAACATTTATCTTGCACCTTTATCTTCCCCCTGCAATCCTTGGTTACCTTTTCTCTTCTTCGAACTAGTTGATGAAGAGCAACCTCTTAATAGCAAGCACTGCACTCGGTTCTTTCCTGAACATACTCTCGGCAGTCCTTAACATATTAAGGAGTTCAACAACTGTACACTTCAATGAGTTTATATCGAAGTTCAGTATAGAAGGGTCACTACACCAAAACAGTTATTTCCTAACACTTTGTATCTCTCATCTGTAATCCTATTTTCCCATTATAATATAACAACCGTCCGAGCCCATTAGTAAACTAAAAAAGCGTTATAAAAAGACTATATTTTTTTAATTTCTCCAGCGCAAGTGTAGCGCATGAAATGGGTTAGGAAAACCTGAACAACTGAAATTAAGAGAAATTAATGAGGTCAAGATGGTAATTAGGTATTCCAAATCAGTTTTAACCTAATTCCAACGCTTTTTAATTTTCGACCGTGTAAAATTTCATTGCATCGACTCTATAGTGAAAACTATTTTAATTCTGACTTTAAGATTTCCTCGATTGGCCGCATGTATGCCAATTTTATATCAAGGGATTTGATTGATTTCTATTCCAGTTGTTTCTACATCGCTTATTTTGGGTATGTTTTTTTCCTTCCATTTTTTAATTGATTTGTCTAATATGGTAGCAAATAATTTGATTAACTCACAAATTCTGGCATCTTGGGCAATAGTACTTCATAATATGCTGTAGGTTTGGTTTTTTATACTGCACGAAAATGTGACTGCTCAAACTGATTTTAACAATTTTCGTACAATTATATAAAGTAATACTGTGCTCGAGGAAAGTTGCAACACTAATGTAAATAATCTTTGATATTAGCTGAGGAAAAAAAACCGTAGTTTGATAAGCATGCTGAATTAGACGTATTTACGTAAAGAAAATAAAATCATGAATTATGCGAAATTTAGATCCGGTATTTGAATACAAGGATAAGATTCAAAGAGCTTGTACATAGTTTAATTAGAGAAACTGATATCATGGCAATGATGAATGTACTAAGGTTAGAGAAACGCGTCGAATTGATTTTTTTTTGGAAAAAGGTACTTTATTAATAAATAGACAAATACTTCCATGATATGCCTCATTAAAACCTTTTAACCCCCCTAACCTAAATGGGTGCGTTGGAAAGGAAAAAGAGTACATATCATTTTCGTATATTAACAGTACAACAATCTAGGTTCTGTGCCAAGCTGTCAAACAAATGGAGGAGTAAAGCAAGATGAAGGACACACTCAAAACCATCTGTACGAGCAGCTTGCATCAGAAAAAACAACTAAAAAACAAGGCAGACACAACACCTTCCAACTAATACACTAATACAACAAACAAAAATAAAAAAACAAATGGCGACTCGACTTCACACACAACCAAAAGGATGGAGAGAGAAGTACGATTCCCAAAAACACAGATCTATGCCCTTAAACCAGCAAAGATAATGGCAGAGGCGATAGAGCAGAGCTACAAGGAGTAAGTAACACTAGTTACTGATGCTAAACAGACACCAGAAAGGAATCAAGGAGGGCGAAAGCATTCATTCCAGTCTCCAGATCGAGCTCATGATGATAAGTTTTTCCTCTAAATTTAACTTATGAGATTGAAATCTTTGTTGAATGTGATGTTTTCTTTCAATAAGTATTTGCTTGATTCGTAGCTTGAACGGTTGTTCGATTCCTTTAAAAACACGATTATTTCGTTCACACCAGATGTTGCATATGATAGTTGTACAGAAAATGCTAAAAATACATTTTATCGGCGACTTAATTTTTTCCTGAGCTTGAGTAATCGAAGCCAATAAAAAATTGAGGTCATAGTTCGAATTTAGCTTTATATTTAGTTTGGTCATAAGATCATCCAGTATTTTCCTCGAGTATGTGCATTGAAAAAAAAAGATGATTTTTATCCTCGTTGTGATTAGCACAAAGAACACATTTTCGATCTATGGTAGGTGACCACTTACTAATTCTGAGCTTGGTTTGTAACTTGTCTCTTATGGCCATCATAGAACATGTAGACATTTTAGGGGCACATCCTTTGTCCCATATGATTTTGGTCCAGTCAAATTCAGTATGTTTGGTTCTAAAGATATTCCATGCAGATTTTAAAGAAAAATGACCTCGTTTGTTAGGCAGCCACCACCAAAAATCCTGTTTCATGTGTTGATATATGAGAACTTTTCTAATCTCAGTATGTGAATTCATAGGAATAAAAATGAGACTATGTTTCCATTTATTATTAGATATGAGCCTCGAAACTGCTTTGTGACAGCCATCCAGAATATTCATGTTGTTCCATCCATATATGTCAATTAAGTTAGATCCATGTAGCCATGGATCAAACCATATATCAGTATTAGCTCCATTTACGATTTTTCTGTCTATATGACCCTTGCACCATTGTCTAGCACGTAGTATGGTCTTCCAAGTATGTGAAGCATTATTATCCATTTTGGCAATCCAGAAATTTGCCTTTTTGCAGTATTTGTTGTGAATCCACTTTGCCCATAAAGAGTCTCCATTAATATAATTCCGTAGTAATTTAGCTGCAATGGCTTTTGCAATATCTTCAATTTTCCTGATTCCCAAACCTCCTTCATTTTTGGTTTTGCACACCTCATCCCAACTCATTTTATGAGACTTTGATTTCCATAAAAAATTTGCACACAAAGAATTGATTTTTTGTATAACAGATGCAGGAAATTGAGAAATTTGTAACCAGAAATGTAACATAGGATGAATTACAGTTTTGATGAGTTCTACTCTGCCACTAATATTTAGAAGTCTGCTTTGCCAGTTACTGAATTTTTAATTGATTTTGTCGATAAGCAAACCAAAATCTCTACCTTTCAAAGAGTTATTAGAAAGTGGAATACCTAGATATTTGATTGGCAGGTTATCAGGCTTAATTTTAATAATGTCAACTATTTTTTTTTAAATTTTGCCCCTTTGCTAAAGAATAAGCTGCTTTTTCCTGTATTTAGTTCGATTCCTGTAAGATTTTTCATGCTTTGAAAGATATAATGGATGGTTTCTGCATTTTTAGTAGAAGCTTTAGCCAGAACTAAAATATCATCAGCATACAGTAAATGAGTAATAATTGGCTCAACTTGATAAATAGGGCTGAGATTTCCTTTTAGAAATTCAAGTTCCAAATTCAAAGTCAGGAACTCCATAGCAATATAAAATAAATAAGAAGAGAGAGGGTCCCCTTGTGTGAGTCCTCTCGAGCTATTTATGAAACCATAAGGGGAACCATCTGTTAAAATAGAAAACGAAGGAGTGGATATACACTCATATATGAGATTAGAAAAGGAAAGTGGGAATCCCATAGAAATAAACATATGATGAATAAATTCTCTATTGACCTTGTCATAAGCCTTATGTAAATCAATTTTCATACAAACATTATTTGAGTTTTTCCTGTTAAAGCTTCTGACCATCTCATAAGCAAGAAATGAATTTTTAGAGATTGATCTATTTGGGATGAAAGCATTTTGATTATATGATATTAAATCATTCATGTAAACTTTCATTCGATTGCAAAGAAGATTGGCTAGAATTTTGTAAATGATGTTACACAGAGAAATTGGACGAAAACCTGACCTGTTAGTAGCATTGGGGATTTTAGCAATAAGGCAAATGAATGTATGATTAATTTCTTTAATGATTTTACCAGACTGAAGAATACCATTCATAGCTTCCCAAGTATCCATTTTAATGTTGTCCCAGTGAACTTTATAAAATTTAGAGTTGAAACCGTCTGGACCAGGAGAACTATTATCATTAATTTGAAAAATAGCCTCTTTGATTTCTTCCATCTGAAAAGGTCTACACAAATTGATTCTAGCATTCTCTGTTATAATTTTCCTGTAAGTAATATTAGGAAATTGATTTGAGGCTTGTGACAAATGAAATAAATCTGAAAAATAGAAAGTAGCTTCTTCAGCAATTTTTTCTGATGTTGAAATCCATATTCCTTTGCTATTAAAAGTAAAATTGTTTCTTCGGCAAGGTTTGCTATCAGCGATTTTACTGTAGAAGAACTCCGTAGGTCTGTCCCCTTTTGTAAGCTAATTAAATTTCATTTTTTGTTCATTGTCGATGGC
The DNA here is from genome assembly GCA_030765085.1 of Allium cepa. Taxonomy (NCBI): domain Eukaryota; kingdom Viridiplantae; phylum Streptophyta; class Magnoliopsida; order Asparagales; family Amaryllidaceae; genus Allium; species Allium cepa. Next base: position 728,173,322 of record CM060932.1, on the reverse strand, counting down.
AACTTTGGAGAAACTGACTATTAGTTTATGTTATAAATTGTTTAAGTTATTACTTAATTGACTGGTGATTAATTTTGGTTGATGAATTTATTGTTTACTTTTTAGACCATTGTTACTTTATGCTAACTTTTTTCTTATGTTGTTACATTATAGATGAATTCAGTGCCCAAAGAAAACATAAATACAACTAGCTTAAAACTGTCTTTTATTATGTTTACCTATGCAAATATAATTACTAGTTCCATCATTGCCTATAAATTCTAATATTATATAATAATTTGTATTTTCTAAAACTCTTTTTTTCTTTGTAAATCCAAAAAATTAAATATACATAATTTGATAGATGGTTGGTCAATTATTGCTTATGATTAATTTGTTTATATCATTAATTTATTCCTTATAAATAATTTTTTTCCAAAGTTGATTTACTAATTTAAATGGAAAACATACAAATTAATTCATTCCTTAACTGCAAAAGATGGATATTGAAATTAATTTATGTAACTATTTTGACAGATATATATTGCATATTTTATCAGTACCATTTATTGAGCAACCACCAAATCCTATAATTATTTTAGGTTAAAGGACTTGGGCGCACTATTAAGTGATTTTGTAATAGATGTTTAGCTTAAATTAGTTAATAACCAATTTTCTCATTCAAATAAATGTTTTTTTGCTATAATTAGATCGATGGGAAATGCACAAAATTGATTTTAGCTTAAGATATTTAGGAAATTAATCCCTTTAGTACTGAATTGGGGTTAAGGAAATGCATTGAATTGGTTGGTGAAATTATTTATTCGTTATTATATACAAAATTGGGAAAATTGTGTCTTGAATTGATTGATTCAACTTTCAAGTGATTACCACCTTCTTGGTGATCATTTATACTAATAAATTGATTGTTAGACAAATATTACTTAGTTGTGATTTTTTTCCTTATAATGTTACATACTAAAGATTTCATAAGTTTGACATGCATATAAGTTTTTTTATCTATGAAATATTATGTATTTCTTAAATTCTTTCTTTCTTTGCAAAGTCAAAAATAAATTGGATGTGCATAATTTTGGTAATACATATTTCTCAAATTTATTCTTTTTTTTGGCCTATATAAATGCTTCATCTGGGCACTAGAGACGTCTTTAGTGCTCTGTTCTGTCTTGGATAGCTTAGAGCATTACTAAGTAGATTAGTGTTAACGTTTACATTAGACGACGTAGGAGACACGTACTAGTTTGATTATTTTATTTGCTAACATTATAACATAATAACTATAATAGTTGTAACCAACTCCTGCGTTGTTAGTTCATTGAAAATTTTTTTTAATATCAAATAGACGTCATGTTTCCATTGCTACTGATCATAATTGATTAAGAAATATCGAAGTAGTTTAATACTAGCTTAGATGTTCAGTTAGACACGACGAGTTAAAGCTGGAAAAAAATGCCATTTCAAATATACCATATACATTATTATTAGCTACATGCCCCTGCACTCTAAGTTTCGGGAAAAAAATGCAGTAACGCTATGCGACTGCATAGTAGCGGCACTGAGCTACTGCTACATGCTGCAGCAACACATAACAGATTGAAAAGAAAAATTAACAACAGCAGAGCAGCAGCATTCAGGCTGCTGCAAAAAAAACCAAAAGAAAAGGGAAAAATCATTGAACAACAAGACTGGATTAATAATTGTATTAATTTGGATGTACCCTTTCTTATGCATTCATGTGTATGCTGAATTCCATATGTGAACTGTAGTATCCGATAGAGTTTAGTTAAATGAAAAGCAGTTTTTATATATTAGTAACTTGCACATTCTGAACTTTAATTTCATCTTACTCTAACTGAGTATTTTTTTGGCCGATTTTTAGGAGATCAAATTGATTTATGTCAAAAGCAAGTTCAAGAGAGTGGATTAGAAACCCATACAGAAATAAGGAAGAATATAAGGAAGGTGTTCGAAACTTCATTGCTTTTGTGGAAAATCACTCACCACATGATATTAGTTTATGTGTTTGCCCTTGTGTTAAGTGCATAAACTCTAAAAAGTTCCCACTAGAAATTGTGGAGAAGCACTTGATAATTTTTGGTACGAATCCATCATATAATGAATGGTTCTTTCATGGAGAAAGAAATGATACTACTATGCGGATGAATCCTACATCAAAACTAACACCAGAATCTTCTTCTCTATATAAAATCTTAGTTGAAGACTATGTAGACTTTCCTCTCGAAAATCTTATTAATGATGCTTTTACAGTGAATAATGCATCACAAGATAGCAATAAGGAGAATCTTGAAGAGCCACGTGTAAGTAATGGTGATAATTTTTCTTCACATTTTGATCGTAGAAAAAAGTATAATGAATTCAAAAGTAAAGCAAATGAGAAGTTATATTCTTTTGTGAAGATAATCTTACGACATTGAATGTAATCATAGAGCTTCATAATTTGAAGAAAGAGTTTAATTGGTCAGGAAATAGTATGACGGAATTATTAAAGTGAATGAAACGCTAGCATCCAAAGGATAATACACTACCTGACAAGTATCCCATAATAAAGAAAATGTTAAAATATTTAGGCATGAAGGTAAATTGCATACATGCATATGAGAGTGATTGCATATTATTTTGGAAGGAGAATGCAAATGTAGTTGAATGTCCTTATTGCCATACATCAAAGTTTAAAGTTAAGAACGTCGCAACAGGGGAAATTAAATTGACAACACAACCACGAAAAGTTTTAAGACACTTTCCTCTAATTCCAAGGTTAACTAGAATATATACTATACTACGGATAACTCATAAAATGCAGTGGCATAAAGAAGCCGAACCTTCGTGGGAGCCCATGCGCCATCCTATAGCTGAATGGAGGTCAGTCAAAAGCAAGTGGCCAAAATTTTCTGTCGAGGAACGTAATGTTTGGCTTGGTATTGCTGCCGATGGATTTAATCCAAATGGAGTTCTCTCGAATAGCTATAGTTGTTGGCCTATGTACATAATTCCATATATCCTACCTCCTTCATTATGCATGAAGTCACAATTTCAAATGCTAAGTTTGTTGATATCTGGGCCAAGAGCACCAAGCTAGGACATTGATATATATTTACAACCTCTTGTAGATGAGTTGAAACAACTTTGGGAAGGAGTATCTTCTTTTGATATGGATAAAAGGGATATTTTCACTATAAAAGCAATGTTGTTATGGGGAATCCATGACTTACCAGCATTTGGTAATTTTTCAGGTTGTGTGACACATGATTATAAAGCATGTCTAGTTTGTGCTATCGGGACCGAGTCAAAGTACATTGGTAACAAGGTTGTTATAGAAGATTTTTAAAGGATGGTCATCCATATAGAGCACTAAAACATGGTTGGTAAAAAGACATTGAAAACAAAGAACCTCCAACAAGGTTAAGGGGTTCTTCTCTTTTAGAAAAGATCGATCGTATCAAGTATTTACCTGGAAAATATCCAAAAGTAAGAAACGAATGATATGTGACGTTTATGGCAATGCATATTCCTCCATGGAAGAGGATGGAAATGAAGAAAGGTCGGCATGGTATAAGAAGTCAATTATATACAACTTAAGCTATTGGAGTACTCACAAAGTAAGACATACGATTGATGTGATGCATACAGAGAAGAATGTTGCAGAACATATTATCAACTGATTATTTGATAAGGGAAACCAACATTCTAAGTTTTCATGGGACAAGGTTCATAAGGTACAATGTTGTCGAGTACTAAAAGATTCAAAACTTCTATATTCCCTTGCAACCAAGTTAGGTAACCTTATAAATATTCAACCACCATGTTTGCATATCAAGAAAACATATGACTATCATCTTATTATGCAATACTTTCTCCATATAATGGTTCAACATGCATATCCAAAGTTCCATGAGCTGAGACGAGCTATTTTACAAGTAATCTTGTATTTCAACATAATTTGTTTGAAAGTTTTAGTTCGAGAACATGTCCAAGCTGCCAAAGATATGATTCCCGAGGCATTATGTGTGATGGCGCATTGTTTTCCCATAGATTTTTTTACATAAGAATTCATCTTATGGTACATCTAGCTGATCAAGCTCTACTTTGTGGACCTACAAACTATATATATATATATGTATCCATTTGAAAGGTGTGAAATTTTCAGTTAATTTAGTTAGGTTATGAATATTATTGATTACTTAATCTAACTATAATTATATATGTATTAGGGCCATGAAAGAAAGCAAGAATATACCTAGCAATAAGTGTTATATAGAAGGATCAATTTCTGAAGCATATTTTATTTCAGAATCAGTTAGATATGCAATGGAATATATGCCCAACCCACGTGATGGAAATCATAGTTCTACACAAGCGTCCTTTTTATACGAGAACGAAGATGACATGTATGAGCGCGCTATTATTGAGGGTAAATCCCTTAAGTTATCTAGGGTGAAACGCATACAGATTCGAAGATGGATACTTTTTAGAATTGATAGATAGAGATGAATATTATAGGTTTGATATTATTTTTCTTAGTACTTTTCATATAAAGTATTAGATTATATACATCTATGTTTTTATTTTTATATTTATATTCGTATATTTACAATAGATTTTTAATTTATAGTGCATATCGCTTTTCTTTAGAAGGTGCTCATCGTGGTAAACGAAAAGGTATCACAAAGGCAGAAGTGATAGTACAATCCGAATTATTGATTGGTTACACAAAAAGTTGTGCTACTTTTATACGAAAACTGTAGTTTAAGTTTTCTTTATGTTATTTATTTATAGAATTAGTTAATCATAATAGCTAGTAGATGAAAAATGCATGGGCATAATGTTATGGCACTATGTCAGTGGTCCAAAATGGGAAGCTAAAACATATCTCAAGTATAGAGTGAACGGCTATGTATTCTCTCCTCAATATTATGACAATACTCTTTCAACACAAGACAGCGGTGTTTGTATGGATGCAATTACTACATTCATTGCAAGTGCGAGAGATATGAATCCCACTGATGATGATACTACTTAGTATGGCATTATTAAAGAGATCGTAGAAGTTGAATACTACGACTTTCAACATGTGGTATTTTATTGTGATTGGGTGACTATTGGAAATAAGACAAACGGTTGTAAGATCTTTCCAGATTCTAATTTATTAATGGTGAACATGAAAAGGCTCAAAAATTCTAATGGTGAATATGATGAGCCAGCTATACTCGCAACCGAAGCAAGTCAGGTGTTTTACATAAATGATACACAAATGCTGATTGGTCCATTGTTCGACGCTCTCCAAAGCGTATGACAGATATCATAGATGATTACGTTGTGCCAACAAATTTTTAGTCTATTATGAATGAACAGCCTAACCTTGCACTGTTATTGAAATGTGCTGAACTGAAATAAATAAAATGTATAAACAACTAGTTCTGTCATTTTTCTTTTATATCAAAATGCTTGACATTTTATGGAGTTGCTGTTTTGATTCATATATTACTTGTATGTATATGTACCTGCTAGAGACTTAACCTATATATTATATGCTTATATGCAGGTACAACTTTCATGCCTCTAACTAATATTCATGATGTCCAATTTCTTAATTTTACAGGTTTGAAACTTAAGCATACGTTGTAGAGTACTCTAAATTGCAAACATCTTATCAATTCTTGAATGCGATTTCAAACTCTATGCTAAGTTCCAAGGTACTTTGAATTCATATGCTATATCTAAATGCAATTTTGTTTATTGTACAGATTTTAAATTTAAGCATAACGTCACGGATCTCTTTTTAAGTACCAAGTATCTCTTTACCGCTTAACTGCAATTTTAAATTCTCCGCAAAGTTCCAAGGTACTTTCAGTTCATATATAATTTCATGAGCATGCTCATTTGATCTTGCTAATATTGAGTCATGTAAAAATAATTATAATGAAATATGATTAAAAAAGGCATATTGTTTGGCTAATAGTATATAATTATAATCCAATTTCTATTTCATATTTGATATCAGAATGAACATATTTATTGTGCAGTAAACAGTGTACTTTTAGGGATGTACAATTTCTAGGTGTTGTTATTTAATGCAACCATCCTACATGAACTAAAACTTTAGGCTTTTTGTGGATTCAGATACTTCATTTCCTTCCATATATAATTCATGAACTAAAACTTTTGGCTTGTTGTGGATTTTGAATAAATCAAGGAAATCTATGTATGATGGAAAAGAGATTCAATAACAAACATTCTAAAAATACCAGGGCAAAGTGGTGTGAAGGAAGGCATATTAATATCTTCCCTGCGTGATTACCAGTACTAAAAACTCAACATAACATGTACAAAGAAGTTTAACAAATAAACATGCATGCTTACTTTTTCTAAAAAGTGGATAAAAAAAATACTTGGGTTACAAAATAACCATAAACTAAAGACCCCTAAAGGCTTGAATTTATTCTGTACCAGGCTGCGTTTCCAAGAACACCAAAAAATTTACATTGAAAATTCAAAATGCACCATGGAAGCAATGTGAACTTAAACCCATGCCTTAGCAATATGGATTAAACATGGACCATGGAAGCAATGCTTGGATTAAACTTTCTTTGCTTGCTCTACTGAATTACCTATAGCTACTCCCTCTTTCTATTAATTTAAACCTGCCACTAAATATTTCTGGAATGGACATCATTTACATTTGAATGCCAGTTTTGAAGAACCGTGCATGCTTGCCAGATTTTCAACGAATGCAATCTCAGTAGTGCGATGTCTGATTCTTTTGTAGAAGTATAGTTTTATGCCTTCCTTCACACCACATGCAAGGGTGCCATATTTCATATCCAAGCAGCTATGATTTTTCCTCTCTTTGATGATGATTCTCCAATTAGTTCTCTGAACTTCTTTGCTGTATTTAAATTGACAGTTTTTTCTTTCGTTATTTTTTCAGTATTTAATAAGGTGGGATAGCAGGTCCACCCCATTTACTAAATGCAGTAGCCCTTTGGGCTGTAGGCAAACAACAGGCTGCTACAATAGCATCTTGTAGGCTGCTGTTTGGCAGCAACCAACATGAGCTGCTGCATTTATCAAGTAAATTAAGCTTGCAATCCCACCAAATTTAAAAACATATATATTAAAGAATAATTATCATAAATATATATTTAAACTTGTTTTTTAAATACAATTTTAAGTGTTGATTATGGTTTTTCTTTCATGTCTTACATTTTAAGATTTAACCTTTTTAAATACAGGATTGATTTAATCCTCTGGCATTTATATATACAAAAAATATGTCTGATCATCCTCCACCACATGGTAAAAAGTACTCAATAATGGTTGGTTTGGAAGTAGCAAAAGGTAAAGATGAAGCTAAATGAAATTCCCGATGTGGTGCTTTGATCCGTTGTCACATACCTATTGGTTATGATGAATGGAGGAATGTAGATGACCGCTACAAGGAAATTCTATGGAAAGAGCCATTGGTATTTATCTATTTTGATCCTTTTACACTCAATAATACTGATAATATTACCAAAATTATCTATCGGAAAAGACTTCTGAAATTAATTTTGTTAAAAGGTTTGCTACATTACATTGAAAACTCATGCAAGCATCAAAATTGGAAACATATCATAAGCAGTTAAACAAACCTTTCATATTAACTAATTATTTTCATATAGGAAGGAGTTAAATTGGAAACATATAAGAAGTAGTTACCAGAAACATTGATAAAAGAATATGCATACCTTTTATATTCATTTTGTTTCAGTCTTTTAAGAAGATAGAAAATAATTAAACAAATTCTTATTGTATTGCTTTGTTATTATTTTCTTGATTTAACAGACTGAATTTGAAATGGATATGGATCTCGACTAGCTCGACCAATATTGGAAAAAAGGTTTCCTCAATATTTTCGCACAGTAATGTCTAATTTGTGAAAAAATACCTATGACCCAATTGACAGACCATACCTAAGAGCGTTGCCTTTAATTCATTTCCTGATGACATTGATAAAACATGGTGGAAGAAATTTGTTGACAATGAGTAGGCCAGTAAAAAGCGAAAACAATGTATGCAAATGCTCAAAATAAAGCTAAAAATACAATTACTCATACCTTGGGAAGAAAAACATACCGTAGAGTATATGAGGAAATGGTATGCAACTTATTTTTTAACAAATAGAAATTAATAATTAAGATTATTATGCTTTGTTAGCTATGACTATCTTATAGGGTATTGCAAATCCAAAAGAGAAAGTTATAAGAACTATGGCATGGAAGGCGACACATAAAAGTAAAAAAAAGGAGAAGTGCTTCCATGTGCTGCTAAAACATATGTAAGTTTTACAGATGCTTCGTAATTATTTTGACTAGTTTGTGTACTATATATGATAACACATTGAAGATAGAGTATATATATCTAGTTTCTGCTTCGGTACGAATGTTAGTTATACCCTTTCCTTAATCAATCATCAACATATAATGAAACAAATTTCTACATAATTTTATCGCGTATAAAATGTTGACAAATGGAAAATAACTTCTGTAACTTATTGCTAAGTAAGTTTAATTTTTAACAATGCTTCCTACTTTAAAATATATCAGTTTCAATATATGAAATTTCAGGCTGCTGAATATTCTAGCAAACCTAGGTAGATTTCTAGAATTTAAACATTTAGAGAAAAAGTAGCCATCCATTAAAATGGTGCAGTATCATTCGATGATTTCTGCTCCTTACATCCGTCAAAAAAGATTTTCCAAAAATTATGAAAAACAAAACCAAATAGTGTAATAATAATATTATTTTGAAAATCATGAGAATTTAAATAAAAGAATGGTAAATCAAGTTTGATGATTTTTATATTTAATTTAACAAAATCACGAAATAAGTTTGATGATTTCTATTGAATTAATATATCAGAAATAAGGTGATGAATTTTATAGGAGACAATGCTCAAGGAAAATCAGACCTCTTCAATATTTATTTAGATAAAATGCAGCCATGTAGTTGCACAATCTTGCAGGTTACGCATCAAAAATAATATTATGTAAGAGACATAAATTCAAGGAATGAGATTTATGTCAACTTATTTTATGCTGTTTTTGGTATAATATTGGCACCTCTATACACATGCAATATAAGTCTGGTACGTTTATTTGAAGTTGCCTTCAAAAATTACACTTTCGATTTGTAAATTATCTGATCATTCAATAGAAAGTTATTTTGTATCCTGAAAATTTCAAACATTTACGAATTTGATCTTCTTCCAAATTTAATTTGAATTTTGTTTGATCTAATTTGAAAAACAACATAATTATTGTAACGACTGCCTACGATGGTAAAATTAGAAGTGAAGGCAAGGAAGAGATTATTATTGCTCCAAACCGGCTGTATAGAGTAATATGAGTTTGCACTTACACATTTCTTAGCTTGGTTCCTTGGTAAATTTTCAGTTCCTTTTTTCCACTTGAATTTTGAGCTACCTAGGGCAATCTAAGCACTTAAAGTAGGCCCTGCACTTACATTATACACAATCATTTATATTTCACATAATTTTAGGTCAAGATACTCTTAGATTAAAATTTAATTCAAAGGTAATAGGGTCAACGTTATTCAATCAAAATAAGGTTTAGACAGGACAAAAGAAAGAATGGCGGAACAATGCTAGATTTGTAGATTGTTGATGTAAATGTACTGTTATCAAATCAATTAGCATTAACTTTTTCAAGTCAATTTTCCTTCATTTTTTTCCAGGTTAAGGATAATCAACTTAAGTGTTATAATGCTCTGTATTGACTTTCTAAAGTTTTTGTAGTTGAGTTTTCAAGACATTAAAGTAAGTGTTCTACTTGAATTAAATATTGTTTTCAATTTAAAAAAAAACATTAACATTTCCATAATTATTCAGCAAATGCTTAAGAAAGAGTGACTTTTGCATATATCCCTATGAAAATTGGTCCAGATATATAGTTTAAGTTGTTCTCAAAATTTTGCAAAAATGCTACTCTACCCAATTTTGGTTTTGTCAAAAAACACACCAAAGACTATAAATTTCAAGGCAATAGTGTAAACATTATTAGTCTCACACTCGAAATTCAAATAAAATTCGTAACTAAAGAAAAAGGAAGGTGATTTAAATAAAAAGATGCTACTGAAACTATGCATTCAACAGTAAATGGTAGAGCATAAGATAAAAGATAGAGGGGATATATTCTTGCTGTTTATATTCCACTACAACATTATCAATGTTTCTACTAACCTATTTGATGTTCCATATGCAAACCTATATAGATTGGTGACAACTTTAAATTCTCACATGGAAAACTACCTTGTTTTTCTTTTTAAATTCTTTTCCCACAATGGCATAAATCAACGTAAATTTAAAAATGATATGTACATACTTACTTTATCTTTTTTATATACTTCAGATATCAGTACAAATTAAATATAAAAATAAACAAAATGAATTACACTTTTTGCGATTTTGTTAAGATTGGTGTCCGAGTGTCATTATGCTAAGATTTTTAAAGTTTGATCATGTTTGTACGTTGACATTTTTATCTCAATGAAATTTTGTTCTGGACTTCTACTTGTGTTTTACTATGTTTGTACCCCATATTTACGTTCAGACACTATTTTTTGGAATGCTTTATGCACTGTAGGCGCTAATAGAGGAGGCAGGAGAAAAAAAAAGATGGAGGCTGATCTTAATCATGATGGCGCAACAAGTTTACATGATGTTGAAAGAGATCATGTTGTTGAAGTTTTTGGGCCTGATAAAAAGAAAAATTATTGTCATGCGGTTAGTTCCTCTTTTTACTGTAAAACAAGTAAAAACAATACAAGCTTCAAAAGCAATTGCTGAGAAAAATAAAAAACATAACTTTCAACTATGGTCATTGGAATTGCAAAACCAAGTAGCTAAACAAGTAACAAATCAAGTCGATGATGCTCTTAAATTATTTGCTTCATCTTTTCTAAATAAGATATCTGGATTGCAACAAATTCAAAGTATCACTAATTTTACTCCAAGAAGAGATGGTGCTTCCAACTTAGAGGGTTCTCTACCTATAAATAATGTTCAACCCTGTGATAAGGGTTCATCTTTGAAAGAAAACCAATTTGTAACGCTATTATCACAATGAAGAAGGATGTAGCCAAAGGTTACCTTGGTTGGCAAAATGCTTGTCATTTCAGAAATGTTGTACCAAATGTTGAAAAAGTTGTTTGGGTTGCTGAAGTAATAGATCTAGAAGCACTTATTTATGATGGTCCACAAAATGGGAATTATAAGCTTTATGAAATTGTGGATGGAGGTTTAGTGATATGGCCAGTGTTTCGCATCCGGAATATGTAGTCTTCTTTTAGCAGACTTTTTGTTTTAGACACAATATTTTGTCTTTTGTTGTATTGTAATGCTACTATAGTGTTTTGGTTGTTTAAGTATTGAAGTTGTATTTCAAATTCTATTGTTGAAGCTACGTATTTACTTTTTGTCTTAAGCATAATATGTTTGATGATGCTATAACTTAAATAGGTTCTGTTTTTTGATAATATTTTTATGTGAATTGTTTACTGCATATACAATGTCATTTTTATGTGAATTGTTTACTGCATATACAGTGTCAAATTGTGGTGGTTATAAATAGAATTTTTGCAACACTTATAGGCGTTACTGAACAAAATTAAGCACCATAAAGGAAAAATGTAGTAACACTTATAAGCATTACAAAATCATGTTCGGTAATGGGTTGTAGGCGTTACAAACTCAAAAGTTGCAACGGTTATAAGCATTACAATGTAAAATTTAACAACGCTAGTAAGCGTTACAACATGTACTGGAATTTCCTCATGCTCTTTTCCTAACGGGTTTAATGCGTTACCAAAATTAATACTAACGCTTATAGACGTTAGGAAATGCCTTTTCTGGTATTGTGGGTCAAACTTTGGAGTTAACAACCCAAGAATCAAGTCGGTCTGAAGCTTAGTGTGACGACCCACCTTTCTGATCTCTTAGAACGACACTTAATACATTTTTGGTATTCGTATGTCATTGCCAAAACATCCAAAAGATAAGTTGTCTTGGGGTAAAATAAATAACAGAAAAAACATAGTAGAAAAACCTCACAACGGAATGGTTACATATAATACAAAATGATACAGTACAAAAGGTTACCCCTTACATTGAGCTATCAGAGTTAAATGAAAGTTCTAAATCTAATAGATATGTAGCTATACATTTTGACTTTACATATTTCAAATACCTAATATACCAACATAATTACATAGCGAAAATAAATAACTAGATAACAAAGGAGCCACCTGCTCGATCACCGTCTTTAAAGAGCTCCAAAGAAAACCTGTTATTCTCTGACTACTTAAATATAATTTGGTACCTAAGATTTTTAGGGTAAATAATCAACTTGGGTCTGACAAAATGCCTGGTATGAGTAAAACTCTAAAACAAAAGGAAGTGTATTGAAAAATAATATATAAGACCACGCCGCTAGTGCGGAATGAGTTTTCTCTTACATAAACAACAACCAAACATAAGAATGTTAAAGAGCAATAGGAAACAAATCCGAATATAATGATGGGAAAAAATAGCATAAAGATCCAGACTTGAAAGAATGGAAATAGTCCGAACAAAATCCAAACTGGACAGATTGGATTAAAGAAGATAACAATCCAAACTTGATAGAATGGACAAAACCTATAATTAGACATCGTGAAGAGTGGTCGACTCTTCCCATTGCAATTAAAGAAAAATAATTCGAGGGTTCGAATCAAATAGGGAAATTTTTTTTTCCAACAAATGACTAGGAATGTGCACCACCCTTGAAGTATACCTCTAGTAATATACTTCTGAGAAGCTCATGTACTCCATGACACTTCTCGAAAACCTCTAAGCCGGACCTCGTCAACCTTTTCGAGAATTCGAATATTTCACATCGAATAGCACTATTGAATATAATCTAGATGAGATGTGAAAGTACCATAATGGTAGAAACCTCATATAGCATGGCCTTCACTCATGCTTTGGTTTTAGCCATTTTCGACGAAGGATATCAATGCTCAATGGAGCAATAAATCGTTCTTAAAATGACAAAATAAAGAAGCTAAAGTAACTGATAGCTAAGAAACCAACTATTGAGGATATAAAACGATCGTATATGAAAATTAAGTCTTATATTCTTACCACCACCGATCGAATTCAAACTTGTCCTATTTCTTGATTAACAATAATACCAAGTAAGTCTAAAATTGTACTATTTCTTGGTTAACAATAATACCAAACAAGTCAAGATAACTCAAAGTCATGTCTCACGATTATTCTTAACTTTTGAAAGAGCGAAAAGTCTACTTCTTCGATGCTTAGTGCTAATTATACAAATAAATCATTTCCACATAAGTGATTTGCTTTACGAAAATTAATTCATTTCCATCAACGGATCAAACTTTTTTCTTTTAAATACTTAAATTCCAACTTTGCTTCATATTACAAGTGTTAGCTTAAAACCACTATGTTAAAGAGTTTACTAACTTTGAAACATCATTATAAAAAGGATTGAATAACTTAAAAAACATCCTTGTTACTTTGATTAATCCAGTTTAAAACTTCATCAATTATGTTGATAAATTCACTTCAATGCCTTTATTAAAAAGGGTAAGTCACCTTTAAAACATTACAAATTCAATTACTGAATAAAAATGTAATTAATTAAATTAATAAATAATTAATTATCATTATTTAAATTGAATAACAATATTCAAAACATCCTTGTTACTTTGATAATTCACTTTGAAACTTCATTAAATAATTTGATAAATTAACTTCAAATGCACTTAATTAAACAGGATAGATCACATTTAAAACGTCATTAATTCAATTAATTAGTTATATTTAAATTAATTAAGTGAATTAATAAATAGTTAAATATCATTCTTGAAAATGATTAACAACGTTAAAACACCATTAAAGGAAAGATTAGTTAAAGTCAAAACAAATAGATTTAGTATAAAAATCATTAATTAAAAGATTAATTAATTAAAAATATCATTAAAAAATTGATTAATTAAATTTAATTCATCATTTTTGAATGATTAATTATCCTTAAACATCATTAAATAAAATTGTTAATTAATTTAAAACATCATTTAAAGATAAATTAATCAAAGTTAAAACAAGTTAATTAAGCCTTAAAAGTCATTAATTAAAAAGATTAATCAATCTAGAAATATCATTAGTTAATTGATTAGTTTATTTAACGCAATATTAGTAAATGATTAATTTTCTTCAAACATCATTGAATAAAATGATTAGTTAATTTTAAAACATCATTAACTAGGTAATTAGTTAAATTTAAAACACACATTAACTAAGTAATTATTTAACCTTAATCCTTATTAATTAAATAATTAATTAGATTAAATAATCATTTTTAAAATGGTTAATTACTTTTGAAAACATCGTTAATCAAAATCTTTCTTAACTTGTAAAATAATTCCAAGCACGGAGATGAAATTAAACGGTTTCGATAAAAAGCGATTTTCCAAAAGTGCCGACATAGTGACTATCACTATGCGAACAGTTCTTTAAACAAGTTTATGGCATTAACATTACAACCGAACATTATATAGCAAGGATATGAGGATTTATAGATATATACATGGTAATTCACTATGGTACAACATGTAGTAAGCATGAACCAACATTATAAGCAACTTTTACTTACTAACTTTACAAGTTACTAAACTATGACCAAGATATCAACGTTTTGAAGCATGAATCAAACCAAAAACTACCACACTACAAAATACATACAACATGCATTTGGAAGCAACAAATATAAACACGAGTATGGTTTAAAAACTTATGGTTCAAATCTGAAGTTTACTCACAAAAATGCAACCGAACTACGCCAAACTCCTACAACAACTTGCCAACACATTAACTATACTTCACTCCACTCAAGCTCGGGCTTTTGGGCCCTTAAATGGGATGTTTGGGTTTGTCCATGGGCTTTTATGGGCTCGGCCATTGTTGAAATGTGGATTTAAGTTGTTGTTTTGGTAAGTAGAGTGATGTAGAGAAGGTATAAGCTAGTTTTAAGTGGATAGAAGTGGGAAAACTATAATTTTAAGCCATAAACATACAAATGGAAGCCATGAAAATTTATGAATACATGAAGAAAATGGAAACGAATATGGAAGTGGGGATGTAAAGCAAAGAATGGTGAGAGGATGCATGTATTTATAGGCAAATGAGGAGGGTATTTTAGTAAATTGACTTAGGAATTAAATAATATAAAGTATGCATGTATAATGGAGCTCCATACCTCCTCTATCCCTCCTTTTACACGTGAATTGTTCCCTCTCCTCCTTTTTACTCTTCATGAACATGGTAAGGCACTGTGGTTAGGTGTAGGTGCACTTTGGGAAATTTATATGCAATTTTATGGCTTATTTTAATACATTAAGGTCAAACATGTTTTATTTTTAAGCTAAGCATGATTACTAACCCTAACACAATACTTAACTTATTGCATGACATATGTACATGTGTGTGCATGTATATATGAGTTAAAAAAATATGCACAACATTCTCAATGACTTTCTCGTGCCGAAAAGTCGAAATTTCAGATAATGTTTTTTAGTCACATTTTTATGTTTTTATTTGAACTAACTATTTTAGTAAACATATTTTGTAAATGATTTTAACACCATTAATTATTAATTAAAAGATTTTTATTTGATTATTAAATCCATTATTTAAATATTAAAAATGATCTAATATTCAAATTAAGCAATTTATTTACGGGTTTTTACACTGCATCAGGTATAGTAGCTAGCTTGGCCAATCATTCGATGTACCCAATCATATTAAGCACATAATCTTGGACTAAAGAACCATTACTAAATTTCAGATGAAACAGTTTCAATGATATCTCATGCCATGAGACTTTTCCCTGTTCAACTTTTGTAGGTGATTGAATATTTCACGTATACACACGTTCCCATGTTGCCATCGAATCTCAATACTCATAGTGGACAACATATAATAATGAGCTAGTTCATAATCCCTTGACCAATCCTTGTAAACCTTAGTTTTTTCGGGTGTGGCATCTTTATTGTCTCTAGGTAAAGGGTCATTGCGACTACGTACCAAAGCTTTTTATGCATGAGTGCTATTTTCATATTCCTTAGCAATCTTTATGGTTTGTGCTAGTAGTGTGTTCTTTTTGAAATGCAGTTTCATCACTCCCATTGATCTACACAAATCCATTAGAGTAAATTAGATATTAATGCATATGTTCTTACACTTTTTATAATGGTTTATTATATTTATCTAATAAGGCTACCATCGAACTTTTCATCTCTGAGAAACCTTAAAAGAGATATGGGAATTTCATAAATTCCTTCAATGGGTGTTAAGATCTGCTTATCATGTTACTATGACCTTGAGGTTGCTCAACAAATCACAGTATCCATAAACAGTAACTAACACTTTACTAGTTATATCTCATATTTCACTTTTTAATTACGCTCCTAATCATCTTCATGACCTCGAGGTTTCTCAAAAAATTATGATGTACATTAAACATGCTAGACCCATCCTTTTGCATTATACTAAGGAAAGTTACGTAACCCTTGAGATTGCTCAACAAAAATACATAAATATTCTTACTTATCTTGAAATAATGTAATCATTACCTTACTTATCCTGTAGCTTGAGGTTTCTCAATAATCATAGGTATGCTAGGTACTCTACTTATATTATAAATGCTATTATTATTCAAATTATTAATTTAAGAACAATTTTGTAGGATATTATCAACTATTTAAAGGAGATGAGTATAACAATTATGACTCATCATATTATATATATTTTGTATACATTCATGTATACTCCCTTACGTCACATTAGTTGACCTACCATTTTATTCAAACATATAATATATGTATACCATTAATTAATATAAGATTTATAATTTATCAAATTATGTTTGTGCGTGTGTATATTCAAATGTTTTTATTTTATTAATAAAAAAACTTGATTAATTTACATAAAATATAACATTTATTTTATTTTTAATTTAAAACAATTTTAAATTTGCATTTTATAGCTCTTTATAAAATTATACATTTATTCAGACAAGAACAATTTCAAATGAATTTAATAATATTCAAATACTATTATTTGAATTAACCCAAGACTTAAGAATCTTTTGATTCTTCCATAAGGGCATACCTTAGACATCAACCATTTGAACGAGCTAGGTAAAAGCCCGAAGATCAGGAGGTTTTCCATATATTGTATGGTCCTTAGCTAGAATAATCTTCTCCTTAGTTTGAGCACATTTTTCTAGACACCCATCTACTTTTGTTTTTCTAAAGGTAACATTCTTGGTGCAGATTAATTTATTCATATAAACAATATGAACTTTGATACGTTGTTGGATCAGGTGCATTAGCAGTGGGAGGTGGGCGGTGTAAAAAGGTGAATTTTAAACATTTTACCTTTTATTAAATTGCACAAGCTCTATATTTTGTGTTTATGTAAATAATATTTTATTTATACTAAATTAGATTTAGTAGTTAATTAACAAAGGTTTTAAATATTTTAATTTATTCAGTTTAATTAAAATATTTATTTATTATTGAAGTTTAAAATAAATTTACTAGTAATTTATTTAACTTAATTTATTAATTTATTTTGAAGTTATATTATAATATTACATGATATTCATATTAACAATGTGAGAACTACAACAATATAAACATATAATGTATCCTAGAGATCCATGGGAAAAATCGAGTGCTTTGTCCTGCTGTCAACCGTATTTATAATTATGCAAAAATATATAATATTTTTTTTGGTCATAAATGTTTTATAAATAACATTCATAATTAAAACATATGTGTAATATATATATATATATGTATAAATATAATATATATATAGTTATAAAATAATTTTATTTGCTAATATATATATATATAATTACTATTTTTGTATATATATTAATAAATTTACAAATATTTATACACACACACACACATATATATATACAAATTTTTAAATTTTAAATTTATTCGGCAAAATTATAGTATGCATTGAATAATTGAATAATTAGAATTAAGACATTTTGACTAACTAAAAATAACTATATGTGTGTGTGTGTGTGTGTGTATATATATTATATGTGTGTATGTATGAAAATTTTCATGTTTTAACAGATTTTAAAATAATAATAAATAAATTTGAATATTTTTTAAAATATGGCCGAGCATAAATAATACATAATTAATAGAAATGATGATATGTGTGTGTGAGAGAATATAAATATTAGAAATTCCACCTTTCATCGAAATGATCCTCTCAAGAGCCATACGTTGTTTGTTCAGAATTTCCTCTTGGAGCTACATCGTCTCCTCCTTCTCTTTAGTTTGTAAAGTTGAATAATTGGCTTTACAAAGGGCTAGGGATGAGAGCGGCTATGGTAGGGAGATCACTAGAAAAATGTGTACTGAAACAAGTGGAGGCTATCATACTTATAGGCAAGGATTTGTACCTTTTTCTCCTCCTTTCTCTCTAGCCTTGAAGACTTGGTAAAGTTCTTGATAAACCCCATAATGTGGCTGACCCTATTTTTTATGTGAATGAGCCCCTTCACCTTTTTGAATCATTAATTAATTAATTTTACCCCCTCAATCGATCGAAACGTTGTATAACTTTTATATATCGTTCTACATGATTTTAAGCTTGAAATAAATGAATAAAATAGCAGCATAATATTAATAAAATATTTTTAGTTTATAACATTTATAAATTAAGTATCTCATTGTAATGACTTAGAAATAATAAGCAACGCGGCTGTTGTAACGACCCATAAAATTTTAGCAATTTTTAATTGGTTTATAATGCATTGAATTGGATTTTGAGAAATTATTAATAATAAAATTTTGAAATAAAAAAATTTATTTGGATTACGATAATTATAATTGATTCAGAAATTTGCATGAAATCAAGGGAATCGACTGTTACCACAAATTTTATTTCTTTCCCGTCCATTCAAATTTTACATCAGTTACAAACCAATTAATACCTTACCTTTATTTCTTCCTGTATTCATGCTGTAGCTCTTTAATTTTCTATCCGTTTCTATTTCATTTCGGGTTTGTTCCTTCCCTTTTTATTCCATTTCAAACGTTTTCTCTTCTCTCTGGCAGAAACATAATATTTTACATCATTTTGTATATATATCTATATCTTCCATTCATTCGTTTATTCACTTTTACGTTTCTCATACTTTCTACTTTATTGTCCTTAATTCCCGCACTTGACGTTATCATTTCAGTTTGTTTCCATTGAACGTGGCACGTTTCATGGTTAAGGTTTTATTCCATTTATGTGTGGCTTTCCTTTTGCAACCTGTCCCATTTATATTTCCTTCGTTTCAAAATTTGAAACGTTACAGCTGGACCATATTATTTATTCGCTTGAATAAGGAAGCTAAATCAGTGGATGACCATTGCTAATAAAGTTATTACTTTTCTAACATATATACTCATTGCTACTTTTCCTGACCTTTTATTTCTACTTTCTTTTTTTCACTGTTTCGTTCCCACTTTAAAATTTTAATATATATGTTATGTATTAAAAATCTTCGCGTCACTTGGTCACTCAAGCCGTTCATTTTCTTTCCACTAAAACTGCTTATATTTAATTCCATACATTTCTTTATAACATTTTATAATATTGCTTTCATCTTGAGACTGAAACAAAATGCGCCGCATACGCATGTTCGTTCAAAAGAAAGTGGATAGGCCTAAAACGTGCAGCTTTTCATTTACTTTTCAATTGATTTCCTCCCTTATATTTTTACTTTACATTTCAAATTTGAAACGTGGTGCTCAAACAATAGAAATTTGCTTTTATTATTCAGCTCTATTAAGGGTGACCGTTACCATCACATAACCAGTAAAAGATTTGTATACGTTTTATTTGTTTATGTGGCAACGATTCACATTTACACTATTATTGCCTTTTTAACTTCATTGGTTTTCATTTATTTGTGTATGTTTCGTTTCATTTATTTGCGCTTGAATTTTTTCATATTCGTTACTTTACATTTATATCGGTACGTTATTTTTGCGTTCATAAAACGTTATACGTTACTTTGCATTCATTAAATTTTAAACGGCCCACTTTATTCACCTTTATATTTATTCACTTTTGGCCTTGGTATTCCCAATATAAATCTATACGTTTGTCTTTGTCTTTTCACTTTCTCTTCTCAGTCATCTAGTGTTGCTTGTGAGAGAATACAACAAAGGATATAAGTGGCCTTCTTCTCCATTCAACTGCTCATTTTGTTCTCTTTGAAAAAAAATATTTCGCATGCTTGTGGATAGCAGACCCCTCCTCCTTTATTTTCTGAACCCCGCCTTTCTCCTTTCCTCTACAACCTATGCAATTCTTTTATACAAGGTAATATCTATATTATAAATATATTGTGTTGTATTTACCTAAAAGTTAAAAGCTATAATCTGTTTATCTTTTCATACTTATATATATTAATTCATACGAATTATTACAAGTTGTCTTATATATATAAATATAGTACTTATATATACAATTGTTATACACACACTTGTCAACATATAATTGGTTACATAAACAGGAGCATGTATGCATATTTTTTCATATTTTACATATAGGGTCTGCATATTTGTTTGCATATATAATTGCAAGAGCTGAATATATTTAGATTTATATCATTATTTTTAAATCGATCATTTTTTTTGCAACAAGTCTATATGTTCACATATATATAAGTATATGTATTTTACAGTTTTAATGTATGTGTTTTAACACATGGGTTTTACATTCAGACCTTTTATTTACAATTTATATTAAAAAGTATGTTACAATCCCTTGGTTATATTCAAATTTAATATATATATATATATATATCGTTTGCAGTAATAAATTTTATTTTTGATAAAAATGTAAGTTACATATGTTACTGTAATTATGTGCATAACTGACACGTAAAGATATATTAGTATATAAGTGTATATTTGTGTTATAGGCACGTTACTTTATATTTAAAATAATACATAAATAGTCATATGTAGGTAGTTGCGTGTTGCAGTGGGTGTGTTAGCTTATAGCAGTGAGGATTTGCAGATATTTGAAAATTTAAAAGGCTGTGCATATATTTTGTAAAAGGCTGTGCATATATTTTGTAAAGGCTGTGCATATATTCATAGTCTAAAATCTATTATATACATTTTGTTATAAATAGTTACAGTTATATTTTAAAGTGTGAGTCATAACAGAATTATAAAGGTTACTATACAACTTATACTTGTATTCTCATGGGTCTGCATAGATTTATAATGGGTCTGTATACATTTGAGTAACATGAATGTAGTGGGTGGTATATATATAAATATCTTACATATATATGTTTGTACATATATATATATATATATACACTATTTTGGACTTAAGTTGATTTCGTCGATACTAAATTTATAACAAATATTGTTTTAATTATAGCATACAATTTATTTTACATGTTTGACTTTAGTATATAAATCCACCTATATACCTTTTACCTTCATCGATCCAGTTTTGATTCGTTTTATCAATTCTTGATCATCAGCCTTGTTCGTCCAATTCGTGTTCAAATCTTACTTTGCTTTGAGTTGTTGTTTTGACTATTCGATGGTCTAAATCGTGATCCAATTCGTATCTTGTCGAGTCGTCAAAATCTCTTGCCTCGAAAGGTGAGCAATCACTCATGATTAACATTCTTATATTTTATTAAATTTGATTTCAATTGAAACGACAATTGAAATAAAATGCTGTAGTTATTTTGTTATATATGCTATTATCTGTACCTGTTCACCTATGGGATATGACACCATATCCTGATGTTTATTTTTTTTTAAATTATTGATGATACGTGTCTGTTATTATTTTATTATCTGCTATGACTCTGTAAGTTCCCTGTTAGTACAGAATTCACTATGGGTTGAAATGATACATATCCGAATGGAATTTAGAATAGGATAAAATTGTTATGGGTTTAAATAATAAACCCAAGCAATTTTCATTTGAACTGAACTGGGATTACGGGTCGAAATGATATATATCCGTGTGTGTGTGTATATATATACTTAATTACGTATTGAAATGATAAATATCCGTATCACTTAACCATGTGATAGAAGTATATACAGACGCCGTTGGTCCATATATAAATATTTTGAAATGATTTTCTATGGTTTTAGGAGAAATATAGGGTTTTAGTTAATATTGAAAATATTTTAATATATAAATATGTTTAATGTAACGTAGATTTAGTAATAAACTTTAATTTAATAAAGCTTGATTTAATTAATAGAATATGTTTAGGTATTTTATTTTAAATAGATTTCCAATGTTCGTATATGTTAAGGAAGATAAAGTTGAATTGATTGGAATGGTATTTAATTAATAATTTTGTTTAATTAAATCAAATTCGAAACTTATTGAACTTGAAAACTTAAAATATAGTTCATAACGTAACTTTGACTTTAGTGATTTAATGAATATTCACGTTTAAAGAAATTGAAGGCAAATATAATGAATTGTAATATAAAGCTATATAAGTAATATTGAGTGGATATTTCAAGAATAAATAATAATGAAGTTAAATCAAGATCTATTGAAACTGTTAGGTTTAGTTTGAAATGTTGAAGCTTTGTAATACGGGACTTATATAGTTAAATTGTGATTTAGATCTGTATTTGAAATTGATAAAATTTGAATTTGTTCTTTAGAAGACTAAATTGAATGGAAATTGAAATATGAGATTTAATTTAATCTGAATAGGAAAGTCGAGTTGATTTTTGAAGTGATCGGTGAAAGTCGAGGAAATTATAAATACTTTACTTTATAAAATTTTCAAAATCTATATATATATATATATTTATATTGAAGTGAAATGATATTTTGGTTTTGAAATATAAATTAATTTGAAAGAACCACGGTGTTATAGTGTATATTTCTACCTTGTAGATAGTTCTGTAGATCCTTAGGGGATGGTTATCCCAAACATCCTTTAAGTTACTTGTATTTCAGTTGATATTTCACTTGAGTTGGATTTATAGATATAAGAATGTTAATCCTGACTCGAGTGTTTTTGTGTTTTGCTTTACGCCCGGGTCAGACTGAGTGATACGGCGTTTGAGACTCACCTTCGAAGTTGGAGCTTTGCTTGAAGATCCAGCTATCTATCCTTTCAGTCATCCAGTTGACTAGTTCAGAGAAGTCATCTGCTCGTACTGGCGACTTCACTGCATCTGAGATATTCTGTTGTATTTTATTTCTAACTCTGATGTTTATATAGTAGCTTCATGAACTACTATTCATTTATTCCGCTGCGTATCATTGTACTACTCTGTATCCGTGATTCTGTGATTGATTTATTTACTGTATATGTTAAGTTTGTCAAATTTAAATTAACAATCTGATATTTTGAGCAATTCAAATTCGACATGTATGGATGCGAATGGTTAAAAATATCGGACCATTACAGTTGGTATCGGAGCTTTGGCTCTAGGCAAATTTAGCATGTATGGAAAATTTAATTATGGAATCACTTTCGTTCGGGCTTGAACTCCTTTCTCTTGATTGGAAGTTCCTTTGAATTTTGGAATGTCCCTCGGTCCCGAAATTCATTCTGTCTCTCCCTATTATATTCGTTTGATTCTGGAGTATCCCATAACTCCACTGAATGATTTGTAAAGGGGGGTGAAAACTCCTTTACAATTGGCATTGATTCATCGAAGATTTCTGTATCCTCGGTTTACGATGTTGTTATATCTTGATATGCCGAATTCTATCTCTGGCGATCGAATGTCGATTTGTTTTGGAATTCTGCATCGATTATATTCCTGAAGTCACGGTTGACTCGGTTAAGGTCGCCCGTGATTTATAGAAGTATATCCATCTTCTATTTTGTAATTTAATTATCTTATCTTCGATCGAGTCTATCTTCGAATCAGGATTCTATTGATTAGAGTTCCTCTAATTTAAATCTCTATCTTTGTTTGAAATCCATTCTCGAATCATCCTTTGAAAATCCGGTTTTGTTTGTATTTTAAATTTGTTTATATACCGAAAATTTTATTTGGGTAACTATGATTTTATTTTATATATAAAGGAGAAAATGTTTTCGATAAGGATTATGTACCTATATATAAAACGAATAAGAAATGTTATTTTATATATAAAAGTTTCGAAAGGATTTGAAATTTTGAAGATTATATAAGAAATGGATTTATATAAAAATAATTTATAACTGAAGGGTTTTAATTTGAAATTCGAGAGATTGAATTTTGGTGTTTTGAAATTGGTTTCAAGATTTTGGAAAAAATATATATAATAATAATACGATTTAAAAGATATTTTCTGAACAAGAAATGTCTCAAATGAGTTCAAATGAATTCCAATGATTTCGGAGAAATTCCAAGAAGTTTTCAAGAAAATAGAATTCCAGAACTCACTTTTGTCGCTGGGAAATAATTTCGGTGATGAGTGCACGCATCATCGACATTGATTTTCGAGTTTCAGAGTCGGAGAGGCCACTCTAGTAGCTTTGTTGTGCGAGTGATATTGTGAAACAACTTTTGATTTCAAATTCCGATGTATTATTCGATATTCGAAAGATATATGTATATATATTTAAAATAATTTAAAGGAAGATGGTGTTCAATCCTCTAGTTTTCGATTTGATTTAGTATTACTCTATTTATAAAAATTAATTTACTGATTTGTTGCTGGTTTCCAACTCTTGGATTTGAAATTTGTTTTCACCGACTATTTTGAAGGTTCAAGCACTTCCAAATCAAGGTTTAAAATTTTAAAACTAAGAGATTTCGAAGAGTATAAAATATTTGATAAAGAATATAAGTTTAGTTTTGTATGTTTAAAGTATGAAGAGTATGGCTTAAGTAAATTTGAGACTTTTGTTAAATAAATAATTTGCAAAGGAAAATTGGATTTTTCATATAGAAATAAATAGTTTAAAGGTTTTAAAGGGATAGTTATAAATTTGGAAAGCATTTTGGGTATAATTGATTTTGAGAAAACATTTGGTTTTGAAAATAGATTGGAATGTACAACCCAGTATTTATATGATGATTTTGGAAATGAATTTGTTTGATTTGAATTTTGTTAATTTGGAAACTGGGATTGTTTTCTAAACCAATCATTTTGGAAACTTTGAAACTGAAGATATTTAATTTGGAAGAAATGATTTGGTGAAATCATATATGATTTTGAAACTGAATTGATATTGAAATAGATTGAAATTTGAGAACCATATGTTACTAAATACTTGATTTGGAAGTTATCGAAGTTATATAAAATGGATTTGTATAAGAAAGATACTCATATTTGAAAGAGAAATCTTATATAATCGAAGTCTGTATAAGTATGATTTGATATACTATTGATTTTGGAAAGTATTCGATTTGATAATGAAATCCTATATAATGGACTTTATATAAGTATGACATTTGAAAGTGATTTGAAAGGTACTATATGATATATATTTTCGAAGTAAAGATATGGGAAGTGCCTTCTGCTTGATATCCGCTTTGTGGCCACATTGTGGATTCATTCTATCGATATTATTCTCTCTGATTTTTGGTTTTTCGGATGTGATACTTGAGTGTCCCGCCATGGCATAACCCATGGTTTTTCTTACGAGCGCGACTGCATTGCGCAACTGCCTGGCTGAGCTGTCCTAGGGGTACGGATTGTTTCCTGGGGGATCCAGGCATAACCATTGTGTATCCTGCACTCTATGTAGGTCGCATTAGTAGCGATACCGCCTGGCTGAGACGGCCTAGGGGTACCGATTGTTTCCTAGGGGATCCAGGTGTAACCATTGTGTATCCTACACTCTACTAGTCATCATGGCGTAACTCGCAGGGCTGAGAAAGCTTACGGATATGGATTGTTTCCTGGGGGATCGAGGCGTAACCATTGTGTATCTGCGAACCATTGTTAGACAAAGGTTTTGGTTTGGTTGTTTTGTTTGGTTTGGTTGTTTTGTTGATTTGTACTTTCCATATCTGTTTTAAAAGTTTTTCAAGTATTTTCACTGGGTGTTGAAACAGGTCTACTAAGTACTTGAAGAATTCTAACTTTGCGCCTCATCAACGCATGACCAGAGTCTGCAAGAACAAGGATAAATTTGTTGAAACATCGAGTTATAAAAGTACTTTCGAAAGGAAAATTGGTTTCAATGTAAAAGTATTTTATTATAAAGGTATTTCCAACAAAATAATTTGTATTAATATTTGAAATTGAAATTCTTATGATTTGAATTAATTATTCATGCCTGATACTATTCTTTTGAATCT
The DNA here is from genome assembly GCA_030765085.1 of Allium cepa. NCBI lineage: Eukaryota > Viridiplantae > Streptophyta > Magnoliopsida > Asparagales > Amaryllidaceae > Allium > Allium cepa. Next base: position 728,146,889 of record CM060932.1, on the reverse strand, counting down.
ACTTTATCTACTCGGCTTTATTTATTCACCTATATTCACTTTTTCAAATCTATCTTCTTTCCTTCTTTCCTTCTTTTGAATATATCCTTTAAAATATTGTTTATTTATATACTACCTGGTTTAATAGTAATTTTTTTAGTGTTTTATAAATAATTGATCTCATAATTAATTGAATGGATTTAATAAAATGAGTTTAACCAAACTATTAAATATTAATTAATTTAAATAAAAAAGTATATGGTTTTAAATAAATTGTTTAATTTGTTTTTCAAAGTCTAATTTTCCATCTGGTTGTTTCTATTCTCCTACTTTGTTCCTTTTCGGGGACGAAAAGTTTTGAGTCGGGGAGAGTGTAACGACCCATAAAATTTTAGCAATTTTTAATTGGTTTATAACGTATTGAATTGGATTTTGAGAAATTATTAATAATAAAATTTTGAAATAAAAAAATTATTTGGATTACGTATAATTATAATTGATTCAGAAATTTGCATGAAATCAAGGGAATCGACTGTTACCATAAATTTTATTTCTTTCCTGTCCATTCAAATTTTACATCAGTTACAAACCAATCAATACCTTACTTTTATTTCTCCCTGTATACGTGCTGTAGCTCTTTAATTTTCTATCCGTTGCTATTTCATTTCGGGTTTGTTCCTTCCCTATTTATTCCATTTCAAACGTTTTCTCTTCTCTCTGGCAGAAACATAATATTTTACATCATTTTATATATATATATATATATATATATATATCTGTATCTAGCATTCATTCGTTTATTCACTTTTACGTTTCTCATACTTTCTACTTTATTGCCCTTGATTCCCGCGCTTGACGTTATCATGGTTAAGGTTTCATTCCATTTATGCGTGGCTTTCCTTTTGCAACCTATCCCATTCCTATTTCCTTCGTTTCAAAATTTGAAACGTTATAGCTGGACCACATTATTTATTCGCTTGAATAAGGAAGCTAAATCAGTGGATGACCGTTGCTAATAAAATTATTACTTTTCTAACATATATACTCATTGCTACTTTTTCTGACCTTTTATTTCTACTTTCTTTTTTTCAATGTTTCGTTCCTGCTTTAAAATTTTAGTATATATGTTATGTATGTACTAAAAATCTTCACGTCACTTGGTCACTCAAGCCGTTCGATTTTTTTCCACTAAAACTGCTTATATTTAATTCCATACGTTTCTTTATAACATTTTATAATATCGCTTTCATCTTGAGACTGAAACAAAATGCACCGCATACACATGTTCATTCAAAAAAAAGTGGACAGGCCTAAAACGTGCAGCTTTTCATTTACTTTTCAATTGATTTCCTCCCTTATATTTTTACTTTACATTTCAAATTTGAAACGTGGTGCTCAAACAATAGAAATTTGCTTTTATTATTCAGCTCTATTAAGGGTGACCGTTGCCATCACATAACCGGTAAAAGATATGTATACGTTTTATTTGTTTATATGGAAACGATTCACATTTACACTATTATTGCCTTTTTAACTTCATTGGTTTTCATTTATTTGTGTATGTTTCATTTCATTTATTTGCGCTTGAATTTTTCCATATTCGTTACTTTACATTTATATCGGTACGTTATTTTTGCGTTCATAAAACGTTATACGTTACTTTGCATTCATTAAATTTTAAACGGCCCACTTTATTCACCTTTATATTTATTCACTTTTGGTTTGATATTCCCAATATAAATCTATACGTTTGTCTTTGTCCTTTCACTTTCTCTTCTTAGTCTTCCCGTGTTGCTTGTGAGAGAATACAACAAAGAATATAAGTGGCCTTCTTCTCCATTCAACTGCTCATTTTATTCTCTTTGAAAGAAAAAAATTCGCATGCTTGTAGATAGCAGTCCCCTCCTCCTTTATTTTATGAGGCCCACCTTTCTCCTTTCCTCTGCAACCTTTGCAATTCTTTTGTACAAGGTAATATCTGTATTATAAATATACTGTGTTGTATTTACCTAAAAGTTAAAAGCTATAATCTGTTTACCTTTTTATACTTATATATATGAATTCATACGAATTATTACAAGTTGTCTTATCTATATATATAGTACGCTGATGATTTGTAAATAGGTTATATATACAATTGTTATATACACACTTGTCAACATACAGTTGGTTACATAAACCGGAGCATGTGTGCATGTTTAGCCATATTTTACATATAGGGTCTGCATATTTGTTTGTATATATAATTGTAAGAGCTGAATATATTTAGATTTACATCATTATTTTTAAATCGATCATTTTTTTTGCAACAAGTCTTATATAAATAATATGTTCACATATATATAAGTATATGTATTTTATAGTTTTAATGTATGTGTTTTAACACGTGGGTTTTACATTCAAACCTTTTATTTACAATTTACATTAAAAAGTATGTTATAATCTCTTGGTTATATTCAAATTTATTATATATATCGTTTGCAGTAATAAATTTTATTTTTGATAAAAATGTAAGTTACATATGTCACTGTAATTATGCGCATAACTGATACGTAAAGATATATTAGTATATAAGTTTATATTTGTGTTATAGGCACGTTACTTTATATTTAAAATAATACATAAATAATCATATGTAGGTAGTTGCGTGTTGCAGTGGGTGTGTTAGCTTATAGCGGTGAGGATTTGTGGATATTTGAAAATTTAAAAGGCTGTACATATATTTTGTAAAAGGCTATGCATATATTTTGTAAAGGCTGTGCACATATTCATAGTCTAAAACCTATTATATATATTTTGTTATAAATAGTTACGGTTATATTTTAAAGTGTGAGTCATAACAGAATTATAAAGGTTACTGTATAACTTGTACTTGTATGCTGATGGGTCTGCATAGATTTATAATGGGTCTGTATACATTTGAGTAACATGAATGTAGTGGGTGGTACATATATAAATATCTTACATATATTTGTTTATACATATACATACTATTTTGGACTTAAGTTGATTCCGTCGATACTAAATTTATAACAAATATTGTTTTAATTATAACATACAATTTATTTTACATGTTTGACTATAATATATAAATCCACCTGTATACCTTTTACCTTCATCAATCCAGTTCTGATTCATTTTATCAATTCTTGATCATCAGCCTTGTTCGTCCAATTCGTGTTCAAATCTTACTTTGCTTTGAGTTGTTGTTTGGACTATTCGATGGTCTAGATCGTGATCTAATTCGTATCTTGTTGAGTCGTCAAAATCTCTAGCCTCGAAAGGTGAGCAATCACTCACGATTAACGTTCTTGTATTTTATTAAATTTGATTTCAATTGAAATGACAATTGAAATATAATACTGTAGTTATTTTGTTATGTATGATATTATCTGTAACTGTTCACCTGTGGGATATGACACCATATCCTGTTGTTTATTTTTATTTTAATTTATTGATGATATGTGCCTGTTATTATTTTATTATCTGCCATCACTCTGCAAGTTCCCTGTTAGTATAGAATTCACTATGGGTTGAAATGGTACATACCCGAATGGACTTTAGAATAGGAGAAAATCGATATGGGTTGAAATGATAAACCCAAGCGATTTTCATTTGAACTGAATTAGGATTACGGGTCGAAATGATATCTACCCATACACACACACACTTAATTACGGATTGAAATGATAAATATCTGTATCGCTTAACCATATGATAGAAGTATATACAGACGCCGTTGGTCCATATATAAATATTTTGAAATGATTTTCTATGGTTTTAGGAGAAACATAGGGTTTTAGTTAATATTGGAAATATTTTTATATATAAATATGTTTAATGTAAAGTAGATTTAATAGTAAACTTTAATTTAATAAAGTTTGATTTAATTAATAGAATATGTTTAAGTATTTTATTTTAAATAGATTTCCAATGTTTGTATATGTTAAGGAAGATAAAGTTGAATTGATTGGAATGGTATTTAATTAATAATTTGTTTAATTAAATCAAATTCGAAACTTATTGAATTTGAAAACTTAAAATATAGTTCATAACATAACTTTGACTTTAGTGATTTAATGAATATTCACGTTTAAAGAAATTGAAGGCAAATATAATGAATTGTAATATAAGGCTATATAAGTAATATTGAGTGGATATTTCAAGAATAAATAATAATGAAGTTAAATCAAGATCTATATGAAACTATTAGGTTTAGTTTGAAATGTTGAAGCTTTGAAATACGAGACTTAAATAGTTAAATTGTGATTCAGATCTGTATTTGAAATTGATAAAATTTGAATTTGTTCTTTAGAAGACTAAATTGAATGGAAATTGAAATTTGAGATTTAATTTAATTTGAATAGGAAAGTCGAGTTGATTTTTGAAGTGATCGGTGAAACTTGAGGAAATTATAAATACTTTACTTTATAAATTTTTCAAAATTTATATATATATCTATTTTTATATTGAAGTGAAAATGATATTTTGGTTTTGAAATATAAAGTAATTTGAGAGGACCATGGTGTTATAGTGTATATTTCTACCTTGTAGATAGTTCTGTAGATCCTTAGGGGATGGTTATCCCAAACATCCTTTAAGTTACTTGTATTTCAGTTGATATTTCACTTGAGTTGGATTTATAGATATAAGAATGTTAATCCTGACTCGAGTGTTTTTGTGTTATGCTTTACGCTCGGGTCAGACTGAGTGATACAGCATTTGAGACTCACCTTCGAAGTTGGAGCTTTGCTTGAAGATCTAGCTATCTATCCTTTCAGTCATCCAGTTGATTGGTTCAGAGAAGTCATCTGCTCGTACTGGAGACTTCACTGCATCTGAGATATTCTGTTGTATTTTATTTCTAACTATGATGTTTATATAGTAGCTTCATGAACTGCTATTCATTTATTCCGCTGCGTATTATTGTACTACTCTGTATCCGTGATTCTGTGATTGATTTATTTACTGTATTGTTAAGTTTGCCAAATTTAAATTAACAATCTGATATTTTGAGCAATTCAAGTCCGACATGTACGGATGCGAATGGTTGAAAATACCAGGCCGTTACAGCTGTTTTGTTGACTCTTTAGTGTAAACTCGATCCATAATTAATATTTAAACAATTTTAATACCAAAGCTTGTACCGACTTTGTTGAAGCATGGAATCGGGTCACGTTCAAAACTTATATAAAATTTAGGTGAAATCGTATTTTTGATCTAAAATAAGCTCACATGTAATGACAATTTGTACATGTCTTTATTTCATCATCATTAAATCACCTAGAAATCTGGAGTTTGGTCTAAAGCCAAAAACTCTATTAATATCCTTATTAATTCCATAGGTTACTTTAAATCCTTGGTTTAATCTAGTATTGTTTAGCGATTAACTGATTTACTCTAGCCAGAGTTTTCGACTTTAAACTGATTTACCAATCACAATGATAGTGACCTTTATAACGAAGGAGATAAATTCTCTCTTGAGTAGTGTTAAAGTGTTTTTACGTGTACCCAAGTATGGTTATAACATGGTTTCTATGCCATTCGATTGACAAAAATCAAGCAACAGTCTACACAATTAAGTTTAACAGTACTATCAATTTAGAAAATTTTGTACATCATTACCCCTAGATCTTCTATTTTGATTTAGTTATATTAACCTATAAAAGACTCTCAACGAGTCATTCTGACTGTTCCAAGCAACCATATAAGTACGTAACCCCTTGGTGCCTCCAATGGTCATAAATAAATCACCGTTCATTTTAGCGTTATGTACATTAGTCTCAACAAACGTATCGTATTATCATTTTCTCCATATATCCCGATTAGGAACATTTAAGGAGTTGTGTTTTTATTTATACCGACTTAATACTCATGGTTACAAACATTTCGTAACTGCAATCGATTAAGCACTATTCCCCAAGGGTTTTATATATATGTGTGTGCATGTGTGTGTGTGTTTTTTTTAACGTAATTAACTCATTATTTATATCACAACATAATGACACAAATAAAAGAAAACAGAATAAGAAGCATATTTTACTTCAAACAAAATTGTTCCAGAGTTAAATAATTATATAATACACCCAAGGGTACACCCTAACTCTATCAACTTATTGGATGTAGGAGCATGAAGCTATGACTGTCCATATGATGTTGTTCTTAATATGATATATCGACTATTTATCCATTTGTTTAAGGCTTATAGATTGCTTATACCGAACGGTTGTTTGACCTGAGGTTATTTGCATTGCTTCTAATGTTCTTGGATGCTAACAATAATATGTTTAACACAATTTAAGCACGACACCAAAAATTAAATTAAAACAAATCATTCTATATAGTTCTACATTATTAATCCATCAAAGTTAAATTTAAGCAATCCACCATCAAGGTTCTTCTATTCCTTGGACATCTTGAGAACCAAGTTTTTGTTGACTTGTCTCTCTCCACCTCTCCATCGTCTAGTACAGGGTCTGTTATTTGGTGGAAACAGATTTATTATTGTTGAATATGCTAGTATATGATTTCTGTTTGATGATAATATATATATATATATATATGTGTACTCATTTAAATATATTTGTTAATGTACTACTTTACTTTTCACATAAGTAAATAAATATTTGCTGAATAAAATAAAACAAAATTTAAATTCAAACAAATATTCTAATACAATTTCGAATAGTACAAATTTGATCTCTCACTATATATATACAATTTTTGATTACAATACAATTTCGATTACATCACAATTTTTAATTTACATTTGCACCTCACTACATATCACTCATTCTCTCGTATTTATCTTCAACACTATTCTAGATTGAATCCAGCATCTGAGCAATCTGCAAAATAAACACCGACGTAGTAAAATTGAAAAAGAAATATTTTTGAAGTGTAAAATAAAATGTGTTTTTCGAAAATGTTATTTGCCTCGGTAATTTGGGTTATTCGTCATCATATTCATTTTGAATTCATCATACACGAACAGCTTGTGACATGCACAGTGTATCACTGCACATGCCACAAGGTTGTTCACACTGATATACACTTGACAAAACTGCAGGGACATGTGAGCACAAGGTCAAACCCAATCAAAAGCCAGGTTCAATTCATGTGCAATACAAATAAAGTCATGACACGAGCATAAGGTCAAACCTGAGCTATAAGCTGGATTCAACTCAGGTATAAAGTGATGTACACATGAAGAAAAATTCCAAAATAACAATGAATGAGATAGCACATCTACAAAGCTTTAGAATGCATGAACTAGACCCGAATGTACATGAACACAATGCAACAATCAGTGGTGAAGCCTCATCAGCCAATGGTGAAACCTCAACGGTCAAAGGTTCAAATGTCATACAACAAAAACTGGGGCATAATGGCAGACCACATGAACACAGTATGCAAGCATTAGAAATGAATCAATGCTGACATAACAACATGAATACATGTACATGTGCATAAGAAAGCTTCAAAAGTGTAGACTGCACAGTCAAACTACAACAACCAATGGAACTACACAAGACTCAAGGCTATGACATATAACATAAATATATGCATGAATTTAAAAATAAGTCCAGTGAAAACAATATATTGGCTTGAAGTGACAAGAAGCACAACAATTCAATGCAAACAGACCAGACATACTCAAGTGTATCGATCCAGATTCAACTTTAAAACAAAATGTGCAAGTATAGACATGGCGATACATATTCGGGTTAAAACAAATACCAGAGCTAGCATATCAGACGACAACACTACAGCAACTCAAGACACAATGCTACAGAGACTAGAGAACCAAGGACATATGCACCGACAACAGACCAAAATATACACAAGACTCAAGGGGAACCATGGACAATGAAACCAGAAAAGGAACTGACCAGTTTCAACATCAACAACGCAAACTAGGATGAACTCAACCAAGACAGTCATGACATATATATATATATATACGTGTACACAATAAACTAAGTTGCAGTAACAAAATCAAGTGGTTCGAGCTTAAGCAATTATAAGAAGCTCAAAGACATAATGGTACAGGACAGTTTCAATCGAACAAGTGTAATCAAATCTCATATATATTTACTTGAGTCAGACACAACTACAAATGCAACCAAGTCAGAAATCAAAGTAACAGAGTATTTAACAATTACACCAAAGTCAAGGCCGAGGCAAAAATCAATCAAATGATCAAATTTTCCAGGTAGCAGTTTCAAATGAATACAATGTCGCAGGGGATTTCAAATCAATGTCAATTTGCATTTTTTTTACAAAAATCACTTAGCAGTCCTCAAACAAAATCAATGACCATGTCAGGCTAAAATAAAAGCCGTGGTGACCAAGGCAAAGTTTGAACATGTCAAGTTAAATGTCAAATTCAAAGCCAAAGAGTAACACGTTACCAAAAAGTTAAGAAGTCGAAGTCATAGCAAAAAGAACGGAACCAAATCCAAGTTCATGAAGCTGTGGTGATCAAGCAATCAGGAAAATATATGAATTGAACAATTCTAAACAAATCGTATACACTCAAGAAAAATCGAACAGCAAAATAAATCATCAGACGAATTCAATTCGAACGAAAATTAAGGGAATTAGACCCTATTTGAACCCAATAATCATTGGCATTAAGAGGCAATCGAGGTCAAGCATATAAACAAGAATAAATAAAAAGGAAATCGCATACCAGATCATTTAAATCGAACGTGACAAATTGAAGCAACCATTCATAAAATCAAGAGACAATCGATTGACAAAGCAATCAACGCTAAACATCTATTCAATTGATCAACTATTATTGGCAGCTTTCAATTTCCAGAACCTTATTTTGAACGAAGAGGAAGGAGGCAGCCATTTCTCGAGTAAAGGAAAAAGAAGCACATAAAAAAAAAGCGGGCCAAAGAAATAAAATAAGAAGAAGGGGAACATTTGCTTATCATAAGTCTTTGGGCCGACTCCTTTAACTTTCCTTTGGGCTTTAATTTTTAAAAATTAGGGTTTTCTAAAAAATTGTTTTTATTTTTGCATTTTACTTGTAAATTATACTCATGTGACTAGGGGACGAACAACGGTGATGTAGTTCGAGAAATTGCAACTTAATGGCTAAATCGTGGCAGAGTTTTGAGCGTAGAGTTAGGTTAGTCAGGAGCGGGTGTCGCGAGTTTACATGTGTAAGCGTCTGACTACTTAATTTCTAGTTAGCCAGAATTTTGCCGAAGTTGGGTAAATCTGTGTTGTTCTGTTTCTGCTATTCTGCTATTATCTATGCTGCTATTATTCGATTGTTATCAGTACTGCAATTATTTTATATATTTCCACATTAAATTTTCATAATTAATACTATTTAGCCCCCCTCTAGGGTGAAATCAATCCTAAAACTATGATGTTCAATTCAATTTGAAGTGATATACTTTGCAAAATTCAATTATAAGAAACATGTGTCATAGTAGTAACCTCTAAATTAGGGTATAAATTTAATAAGAACTATTCTTATGTGGTAGTGTAATAAATCGCTGATTGTACCATAGAAGTCGTAAATTTCTTATCTTGAATTTTATATTCTTATATATGATAGTTAAATTAACATAACATTTATTTATCATGACCTGACTCCATTAATATTACTTGATGCATAGAAATGTTTAAGTTCCATAAATCATCTGAAGTGTAGTATGTGGGGGTAGGAGGTAACTTCAAATGTTGTGAAAAGAGAACCATCGGCTGTTTATTAGACCATTGATAATTTCATTTAGGATCAATACTAGGATTAAGAAAAGGAGGATCATCTTTGTGAAAGAAAGATGATATAAGATAAAAGTACATAAGAGATTCAATTTCAGATCTCAAAGCGGATGGATAGGTAAAATCGATGTTGCCACCGTTGAGGTGTCTCGCATTGTATGTGGGTAATGAGCGCATATTGGAAAAGAATAGTCCCACATCGTGAAAAATAATGGAGGAGGTGTGGTATATGTATAAGTTTGATCGCATATAACAACAAGGGATTCCTTTTGTTAAAAGGTGTTGATCAAACTCATATGTTTCTCCCACGTAGGGATGTGCTGACTTGATTTCAACATGGTATCGAAGCCATTGGTAACGTCTAAGATAATGGACAATATGTAAGAGATCTGTAAATCAGATGGTTAGTATTATAGGCTTAAGTAGTCAGACTTAAGGTGGAGCTAGATCATGGTACATTGGATCTGGTAGAATGACACAAGAACAAAGTCTTAATATGGTGCAGACATCGTGTTGGCGTAGTGGAAAACGCATGGATGGATGTGAGCCAAGGTGGAGATTTGTTGAGGTATCTCGCATTATATGTGGGTAATGGGCGCATATTGGAAAAGAATAGTCCCAGGTTGTGAAAATAATAGAGATGGTGTGGCGTGTGTGTGTGTGTGTATATATATATGTGTGTGTGTGTGTGTGTGTGTGTGTGAGAGAGAGAGAGAGTTTGATCGTATGTAATAACAAGGGATTCCTATTGTTTAAAGGTGTTGGCCAAACTCATATGTTGACCCTACATAGGGATGTGCAGACCAGATTTCAATATGGTAGTGGAGCCGATGGTGACGCCTGTGACAATGGATAATACGTAATAGGAATGTGTGTTATTCCAATTATTTATCTCCAACATCAATCACCTAAACAATTCAAACATCTACTATTTTTCTTTCAAAATGACATTGACTTCTAAGATAAAGTTTGAGCTAATTAGACTTTATTATATCCCATTGCAATAGATTTAACCATTGTTTCCGGTTTATCATATGTTATTTTCGATGATCAATATGACAACGAGTGAGATAAAAATATTTGTACCAATATCATGTGTGTTTTCTCTTGCACTCTTTTCATAATCTTCCAATCAGGAATAAGATTGAGAGTTTTGATCACTATTGACAATGACTCCACCAACTCCAATATATTTAAAAAAAACCAATACTGTAGGAGAATATAATAAAATTAAATTAATAAAAAATCATTCTTTCAATAAAATGAAGTTTAACTGTATGTAGATCAAGAATGTCTTTTAATCCTATTATATGTCCACTTACAGTTAATCCTATTATATGTCCACTTACAGTTACATCCTGTTATATATCCATCTATAGTAACATCAGCAACTAGACTTTGATAAAGATAACTGGAATAACAGTCCCCAATCAGTTTTTCTGACTAAACTCAAGGCAATCAAAAGTTACAAATATGAAAACGGTGCAGTATCATCTACAGTTGTAAATAACAAACCTCCCATCAACGACAAAGCAAACGCTCTAGAAATATTGTTATAGTGATCAAAATGTATGTTAATATATTCGGGAACAAGATACATATCTAAATGAGAATTTTTTAACATTTCCATACTTTAGAGTCGTTGTTATCGAAGCGATAAAAACATCTTTACATCACTAAGATGGCTCTATTGATTGTTAAAATGTAACGAACTGTAATTTCACCACTTCGAAAAAAGAAATATTTCATCTATTCAGATATGAAATTTTCAAATTTAAATAATCATGTTTTATGTAATAAATAAGAATGTTAAACTTAATTTTAGAATTTGATTACAAAATCAAGACGTTTGGAATTTCGTTGAAAAGTGACAAAAGTAGTTTTACGATAAAATTGGATACACTTTCCATTTTTGTTTTAATGATGTATAATTCTTTTTAAAAATTTGTTATATAATGATAGTAATTTGATTTATAATGGTTCAATAAATTTATTTGTTTTATAATGATTGACAAACATCATCGCATTTTGGCAGATTGACGACGTATTTTTATAATTTTTTTTTTTGAATTACCTAGAGAACCAAGCTTCGCTTGTAAAACTCTAGGGAAGTATGTGCCTGCCAAACACATACTTCAGGTACTTGTTATAGGGACGTATTTTTATAATTAGATTTTAACATTATTAAATATGGTTTTATAACTCAGATTAACTTGTTTTAACTATTTAAATATAACAAATCAATTTTCAAGTTTCATTTACATAAATAAATATTTTAACAAAAATGTCAAAATGTGACCGTAGAACATTTTATCGAAAATCAACGTTTGATTCAATATAAGTTGTCGCGACGCTGTTGCATCTTTATTTACATAGACATAACACATTTTATAATATGGTAAGTATTAACAAAATGACTAAACATGGTTACTTCTCCAAAAAAATATTAGAAAATTCTAGAAAACCATTAACAAAAGTAAGTAAGAATGGACAAAAAAACAAATCACATTAAATCTAACCAAATCTTTACTTTACTTTTCTTAACCCTTAAGTGATTAGGACATAAAGTGATAATGTGATAAGACGATAGTAAGTGTTGAAAAATATGGTTTTCTTTATGGTTAAGTAAGGCCATTTTGGTCATTTCAAGTTATAATATTTTATTCCAAAACTTTTCTATAAATACCTATCTCCTTTTTTGCTTTCATTCACACTTCTTCTTTTTCATTTTCAAGCTTCTCCTCTCGATTTTCATGTCTTCCAAGCTTAGCAAAATGGCCAAAAATGATTTAGAAATAAAATAAAGCGTAAATTTGTCAAAACACCTAAAAACCACTTCAAAACTCCCCCTCTCTCCCCTTGTATCCCACGACCTCACCCCTACACCCATAGTCGTGAGCACTTCCACCCCATACCCTAGCTCACCCCGTACCCTTGTAACCCACGACCTCTCCCCTTGTAACCCACGACCTCACCCCATACCCTAAGTCCAAGGCAAACCATTTAGAGGTGAGCCTAGAAGGATTTGTGAGCTAAAAATCTCGAGTAGCCGAGCTATAGCTGATTCTCCAATTGAAAAACAAAACAAAGGTGAGTAAGCTCTTTTTACATTGAAATGCTATTTTGACTGTTGTTATGATACCCTTTCTTATATCCAATGATAATATGTTGATTTGACACTATTGGTTGAAACTATATATGTTAGAATAGATTTGGTTATATGGATGAATATTGAATGGATGGATGGTTTATTAATGTTGATTTTATCAACACTTTATAGTTAGTTATAGCTATTTTATTTGTCATGATTTATAATAGTTGATTTGAGTCCACATTTGTTTAGAATTATATACGATATACTTGGCTTAGTCAAGCCTCTTTTGAATTAACTATAGAAAAGAATACATTTTGGAAAAATTATATGTTGATTTGAAAATAAAAGGTTAAAGCTAAAAGTTGGAAATACTTTGAAAAATGGAAGTAAATGTTTTGGATTTTAAAGTTAATAACTTTAAAAATATGCTTAAGTTGTAAATTTGAAAAAGTAAATAATTTAATGATTTTGAAAAGGTTTTAAAGTGAATAATATAATAATACAATATTCAAATATGTGATAAAGAGCTAAAATAATGATTTAATGATGGAATATTGTTTTAAATGAGTTAAAGTAGTTTTAATATGGTTTTAAAATAATTTTGAAGTGTTCTGGACAATTTCCGAAATAATTCACCAAAATGGTCAAAGTCGAGTCTGTCGCGTAGCGGTAGTTCAAAATTTTCGACAGGGGTCTTCAAATCAACATGTAGGGTGCAAATTAAGTCAAAAATATAAATAAGAATTTTTTGGATCCTTATGACCTTAGTTTTCAAATGGAAAAGAAAAACCAAGATATTCTTTTTGAAGATTTTAAGATATGTCCCAATTAAATTTTCAGGGAAATAATGCTTTTGCAATTAAGTGACCAAAGTATAAAATTCTTTAAAATGAATATTTTTAAATTTTTAAAAATGTGAAATAAATTGGATAAATATGATAAAATGTTTTTAAAAGATATTTGAGTTATAAATGTGATTTTCAAATAATAGAAAAGTTGTTTTAATCAAATAAGTTTTTAAAACACTATCTGCAGCGTTTTTCTACAGCAGTTACAGTAAACTTTAGAAGTATAAATTTAACCTTAACTATTCTTTCCCGAGTCGTTTATAAATATATTTGAATAAACAATTTAGTATTTTAAAGACGATTTGGAAGTTTTAATAAGAGTTTAAATGAATGGTTAAGAGGAATTGTTTATAATACTTAAACAATGTAATTGAAATCATTTCTTTGAACACAAAAGGAGTATGTAGAAATAGCTAGTACATTTGTCCCGCCTATGAGATCCAGAAAGGTAAAACAAGGTGTGTAACTAAGGCTGGGGATGGAACAACCAGTGCCCTAAACTTACCTGGCCTCTGTTTTCTCTTTATAGATGAGGGTGGAACAGATCAAAGGGAATGTCCAGATGCTCCAAAAAGATTATATTTAAATTTTTCCAAAAGAAACTATACCCTTTAGAAATAATTTCCAAGAAACAAAAGAAATGATTTAAAGAGAGGTTAAATAAATCCGTATATGCTGAAGAATATATATATATATATATATATATATATGTATGTATGTATGTATGTATGTATGTATGTATAAAGATATTGTTGAACGAAAAAGTTGTTTACTAATCACCCACATTTAATATATTTTTTCGATAATTGGATTCGAAGAGACCGGGATTGGATTTGGGTGATTTCTATCCAAAAACCACTTTGAACCAATTTACATTTTTGATGTTAAACATGTTGCAGACAAAGATCATTGAAGACGAAGATCTTCATGATGTAGAGCTACTTGCCACTAGACCCTCGGATAAATTTGCATATCATATATTATGGTGGCAATAATGCTCTGTTATGAAAATCTTCGATTTGCAAGGACTAATCACTACTAATCTTAGGGATAATTATCGACAGGATGTGGTAGGAGAAATGACTTTGTTTTGTCCCGTTCCCGGACAATTGTGTAGACGAATGTCTGACATTGCATTTTAAAGTCGCATTGATTGGTCTCTATTAACGTATCATCTGTTTGATGGCGGAGAAGGAAACTTCTCTTAGCTTAACACCATTTCCTGAGACGTACGAGCCCAAGAGTTATACAATTGTAGAAATCAATTGTGTGATTATCAAATTTCAATTTGGCATTCAAAGTGGAAAGATGATGTTCTATGTGAAAGGTAATCGCTACCTCAAGCCTCGCACCTGGAAATGACTAAAACATGGTAGATGCAGCAAGGCTATGTGGTTTGCAACCATCAGGGTATAATCATCTCTTTCTAGATATATTTCTACCCGCTATAACGTTCGGGTTTAAATTATTGTGGTGTATTCTAAGAGACGTCTCAAATAGGTCGGCAATGACCTAGGTGATGACATATCTGGTACTATCTAGTTGGAGGTAGGTTGGTCTTGTGTTGGTAGAGGACCATCAGTTGGACCTCGGTACATTTCTCTAGAGATGTACTGCCGAAAGGTAGTCCCTTACCCGGTTGTTTGTTGGAAATCCATTCTCTAATATGTACCTGCCATTTTGATTGTAGAACCTAATATGCTGAAATTTAACGAAGGTAATAATTTCGGCTATTTGAATATGTTTACTTGAAAAGTACTTTCAAAGAAGGTCATTAAAAATAATATCAAATGATTTGATAATTTTTTTTAGTTATCATAAGGTAAAGATCGTCTGTGTTTATATATGACGTGGTCTTACGAGACGCTCTTTCTTTTCAAAAGGATTTATCACCAATTCTGATATTTAAAACTGTCATTTATAAATTGAGTTTCTCATGCTGGTTTATCAAGCCTGATCCGGGTATGTTCAATACTCGTGTCAGATCTGAGTAGTTTCAAAATTAGTCGAAGACGCTTGGAGTTTTCAAAGGAGAGTTGTAGATCTTCATCAATGTATGAACGCATTCTATTTTCGCTGCATTTGTTTGATGTTTTTTAGCAATTGTAAGGACAAATGTTTATAACCGTCCATGCTGAATCTAGATTAGACTCTACAATATGTATTTTAAAATCTTCCGCTGTAAAGATTATTGTTCAATAATATATGTTATTCCATTCGAGTGAGATTCTGTTCTGTCTATTTTTCATTCTTACCTTTAAAGAACCGCCCATCCGACACTTGGATCCGCGTCATGTAAATTAGCGTCGATTTCCAAGGGTCAACGAAATGAGTCTTTACATAAAATGCATGGGTAATTCATATATGCCATCAGGAGTAGATGTTCAAATAGTGATATCCAAAGGGGTTATACATAGTTCAGCACATGGAAATAAGAAAGTGCATTTTGTTGGTCACCATCGCTTAATAGTAACTTAAATGCATTTACTATCTGAATTTCCTACCTGAATATTCATGAAATTTCCAAAACTCCAAAGACATTTTATTGAATAAGTGGAATAATAGACAATAATCTCTAGTTATTCTTAAACTTTTGAAATGATCCACGACAACACATTTTATTCCACTTTACAAACTTAAGAAATGCTAATATTACTGATTATACATTACATATAATAAAATGTTGTAGCAATATATGCATGAAAATGGTAACATAAAGATGTTACCATTAATACTTTTGTCGGTGTTGTAAATATGTGTTGTTTGAGCTTGAATTGGGTTAGCTGACAAAATGTGAAATCCGTAGTTAACGGAGGATCCATAATTAAAAACATTCACCACTCAATCGAACATGTTTTGGTTTTCGACTTCCTATTGGTTGAATCACTTCATCCGTTACTCGTTGGCTACTTCTCCGACTTTAGGGCCTACAAAGAGGTTATTTTTGAATGAAAATGAGAAGTAGACGTAAGGATTTGAGAATTTGGGAGAAATTCGGTTGGGTTAAGAGAAAGAAGAAGAAATCGAGAGGAAACGAAGTGGAATTTGCTTTGTTTCAATGTGAACAAAATACAGTCTATGCGACGGTTTTTTAAATACCGCTGCACCCTTAACTCTAAAACCATAAAACATAGAAGACTACTACGTTTTAATTACGATCTCGGAGACGGTCTAAAAAAAAAATGAATACTTTTCTTTTCTTCTCCGTATGGCTTGGTTCATCATTTTCCTTCCTTTGCCTTAGAACTAATTCATAACCGCATTTATATTAGAAAGTAAATCAAACACTATTAATAAATGGTAAAGAGAAAAAAAATATAAACCAATTCCTACTGTGAAACACTCATGAACGCAAAAATAAAATTTTGCAACTCCAAATTAATTATAAATAAGCAACTATTTTAGGTAATCATTTGATAATCAAAACCTATTTCACATGTATGATATCAACGGTGTAACAAATAAATCAGATCGTAGAATTATAAGTTTGAGATGAGCTTGATCATATTTTAGGATTTGAATGACCATTCGAGTTAGGGTATTAGGATTTTTGGATGGAGGTGAGATATTGATAACGAAGGGGAAACGAGAAGGAAATAAATACTTGTTCATCCGAAGTTTATTATGTGGTTAGTAACCATTCATGTAGTAAGTTTTTTGCTCTCGTCAGAGCATCTCCGATCCAAATAAGATGTAATAAGAGATGATTCCCATTGTAAACTCAATATATTTTTCAAAAACAGACGTCACACCAAAAAAGGAAGTAATCTAACACAAATGTATCTGTTGAAACAAATTTGGTTAGGTGTTCCAATCAAACTTTGAATTAATAAAAATATGTGTGTGTATAATACTTGTATACTTGACATGATGCAGTGCAATCTCTAAAACTAGAAGGCGTTGCAATAAATAATGTCCAATAACTTTTTTTTTTAGTCAAAACTTTGGAATTATCGTTGGCAGCTATGGGCTTAGCTTGCCCCAGCTGATACAAATGAAACCCTTGCTGAAATAGTGTTTGGGCCATAGCTGAAGAGCCATAGCTGAAAACATAACAAAGGTTGAAGTCCATATTTCATCGTTGATCTGCATCCAGCTTTTTCCAGGTTCCCTTCCTCCTTCCTCTCTTCTGCTTTCTTTCGTACACTCGTTCCAATTTGCAAATTAACATATAACCCCCCACCATCACACAAAATTTTGATCTACAGACCTACAAAATTTCTAACTCTACTTCACTAGCATACAAAGGTTATCATTTTATTTCTTCGTCCCTAATCAAATTTTTGATTTTGATTCTATTTTTTTTGCATATTTTGATGAATGAAATATTGTTCTAATTATATCATTTTAATCATAACTATTGCTTTTGTTAGTTCCAGTTTATCCTAATTCACATTTTCTCGATTTTTACCAATTTGTCCTAATTAGCGCTCTTTCTAATTTTTATCATTCACGATGAAATGCGACAGCTTTTTTACTTTTATTGCTTTGAGCTAACTATTGCTTTGAACGTCTTTTCCATGATGCATCTATTGTCTATAGAGGATCATAGGTATGTCCAACTTTTTTTAATTTAGCACGTTTTCTATAGGATGAAAATGCTGCCCTAGCTGAACTCATGAGCTAGCTTCGCCACTGTTAATTATGTGATAATTAGATTTGATTGTTAATTATGATATTTAGAAAAGAACAACGTGAAGTTTTGCTTAATTTGCTTATAGGCTAATCTTACTTATGTTTGATGGATTCCAATAATTGAAAAGTGAGAAGGTGATAGGGTGGTGAAGAGATGGGTAGGGATATTTTTGTCCAAAAATACATAATACATTTGGTCTCAAATGCGTTAGGCGAACTCTATTTGTACACCAAACTATATGATACATACAACCAGTTTTTTCATAAAAAAATTAAGACAAAAATACCCTTATCTACCACAAAAATATGCGGAAAATAAATTTACCATGCAGTACCTATGCTAGGATTAATTTATACCACATAGTTCCTTAGGTTTATATTATTGTTTTGTAGTTGCTATCGTAGGTTTATATTATTACCTCGTATTTGCTATCGTAGGTGTATATTATCGCCTCGTATTTGCTTCCCTTAGAATTTCGATCATGAAAATTAACATTGGTAAGAGGTAAAGTTTGTGAATCGGTAGTACTGTAAATTGCATGGTGTATGTAAAGCAAAAACCCATGTATATTGTTTGGTGAAAATTTTGGGTGAATTTACAATAAAACATGATGTATGAATAGAATCAACTGATGTGTTATTGTTTGCTTAGACAGTACTAATCTATAGATAAATTAATTCTACGATTAGTAGTATCATATTTTTATTTCTTAGACCAAATCTTACTAGAAAAGGAAAAACTCAATTTTGTACATTTCATACCTAAACTAATAGTAAAGATAATTGATCCAGTGTACAAAAATACTATTTTACTTTTATATTTTGTAATGTTTATTACACCATATTTATATGTATATGCATACATCATTCGTGTAAATTACCGGTAAAATAAATTTTTTATCATTTTACTTTGTGTTTATGCTTATACCAATTATTAAATTTATTATAAGATCAGTTACTTTATGATATAATTTATATCAACCAAAAAATGAAAAATAAAATACGGAGGCAATATCAACAGTTTACACAATATTTGATATGTTATCTGTTTATGAACTAAGTTGACGATTGCTCGGCGTACAAACTATGTGTTGTGACTGTTTTAAAGATCCAACCCAGGCACGGCTTGCCCACGGATAACCTTGAACATTGAAAAATTGCGGTTTGGAGAATGAAATAACATTACATGTGCGTGAACCGACAGTTCAACCTCAAAATCCTAAAAAGAACCTTCAAGCCGACTTCTTTGAACCGTGCGACTCTTCATTTTTTAAGAAAAAAGAAAAAAGAAAACACAGCTCGGTATTAATTCGTCCATTGTTTTCTCACAGAACCAATTTAATAAACAAAATTCTTAATCTTAGGAATCAAATTGAACTATGAAATTATCTTATCAACTGTGGACGATGTAAGGCGATACTAACACATATTTTAGGAAAGATTGATTGAATCAATCTTCTTTTATCTTAAAAAATTAAAAAGCATACGCTCTTGCTAAGAAAAATATTATGAAATATGTCTTTCACTACTATTTGTTATCAAATATTCAAAAATAAATTTTACGGTGATATATTAATTTTAATCACTTCTATCATTAAGTGAAATTATTTTACATTCAAATCAAAAAAGTTAAGGATAATGATCAACGTGGTTTTAATGATCTGATAGGTTGAACCACCAAAACATTCGATCCGGTTCCATCCGCGGTTTGATCTTCAAAACTATTGTGTGTAAGCTCCAATTGTAGAGCAACAAGTTTTATCATGCACCACCTAACCTTTTAGAGTAAATCATTTATTCATGTACATCAAATGCTTCATGTTACCTATTAAGGCGTTTCGGTCCAACCTTAAGTACTTGTTCATAAAATTGTGGACAAACTTCCAATTGTCCCGTTTTTTATTTTATAATTTACTGCATTTTATCTATGTTATCAAGCGACTATCATATTCATGTTAATCGATAGTTTCAGAAGTTTTGGTAAATGTTTCGATCTCGGATCTCGATGATTATTTTCAAATGAAATAATAAGTGGATCATTTGATTGATTCACAATTAAACTTGCTTAGTGGTGTTTATTGTAATATTTTTTAATATAATATTTGATAATCATAAATAGTTTAATTATGATTGCAATCCAAATTAAATATTACATAACATAATTAGATTAAGTTAACATAATCTAGTTAATCACATTACATAGTCCATTTTTATATCCTATCGAAATTTGTTTGTTATATCACCGAAAATATTTTATAACCCTAAACCATATGACTTGGATCTACAAATCCAACCCAATTAGTTATTGGATCTAGCCCTAGTATCCTCGTTGTCCACTTTCACGAGACATCAAAACTTTTGTATTTTTTTCTTCTTCTATTTTTTGAAATTCAGTTTGAGTTTGCAACTTTCGTTGTCTTCTATTTTGTATACTTTGGCGTCAATTTTGTTCTTTTCTTTGGGTTTTCTACTTTTTTTCCTTTGATTTGCATGAGTCTCTCTCTGTTTAAAACTTTCCACTACAATCAATTTTTTTAGGGCAATTGGCAGGAACAAGGATTTTGGTTGGACTTCATCTTAGTTAGGACCGGAACCGAAATGGGATAGTGGAATTTTGATATTTTGACTGGAACCGAACTGGAATAGCTGGAATCCCAATGTTCCGACTGGAACCTTATCCCTTGATATGTGCATACAAAAATAGTAATAGTGATAATAAATTAATAAGAATGCAAGTGTAGATTTAGATAATATGGACATACAAAGATATGATACAGTTATGCAGTACAAAGAAGAAAAAGATAATATTTTTACATAAATAAGAGGACAAATGATTTAAATTAACATGGAAAAAAGTATGAAAAATCATCTAAAAAATAAATTTAACCAAAGATGTGATACAAGAAAGAAAAATAAGAATTATGTGGCCGACCATAATTGTAAGAGTTGATGTTTCACATTACGAGTTTCGACTATTATTTAACAGAAATACCAAAACATACAAATTTTTTTTTGCATTTCACACAATAATGAATAGAGTTTACAATGTTGATGTTTGTGGTGAAATGAAAATCTCACTACGTAGTTACTAAATATTTGAACAAAAACGAATGAAAGTAGACTAATATAAGCAAAAATATATATAGAGATTTGGATGCGTTGCTTCCATTGTCACGTAAGTTAATCATCTACATCTTAAAAATATAACGTGCCTCGAAGGTCAACTCGCAACTATGAAAATGATATCAAAACGTGTATATGTTAGTGACTGTATACGTGCTGTAGCGAAACCCTTACAGAGCGTTCAATCACACCCTCCATATTATTTAATTCGGATTGTATGGTGAAAATCAGGGGGCTATAGGGGTGCTGCATCGTTTGGGATGCCATTGAACGCTCCTTGTATGTATGTGCGTGTCCGAGGGGGGGGGGGGGGGGGGGAGGGGTTTGAAGAGATCTAGATCATCCATTCTTTAGATCATCTTCTACCTTTCTTTGCTTTTAGTACGAATTTTTTTTTGAATCGAACTGAATTTTATTCTACACATTAGCGAGATCATTTATACAAAATTTTATTTCATTTTGGAATTTTTAACTCCTTCAAAATCACAAGTTGATAGTAACGGTAAAAAATACTAATGTTGGTCGTCGAACTGGAACATAATTTTAAAGGGGTTGAGGGCCTGTTTTGCTAGATATTTGACTTTTGTGTTTTGCGTTTTCAATATGCATATTAAAATGCATGGGAGAAGAGAAGTGGATGAAAAATCCTAATTATTACAATAAAAAAGAGAGAGAAAATGAGAGTCATCTTTCATATCTGCAAGAACGCAAAACACAGGCCAAACAGGCCTTACTGTTTCAAAATAATTCATTTTCTTTTATAGATCTCATTAACGGAAGCAACATATTTACAAGAAGTTATTATTATTGTTATTTTCCCCCAAAAGACGGAGGGGATGAGAGTGAGTATAAGGGATAAGGATCTTGATCTCCCCTCCATATGCATATGGTGGATGAATAGAAATACAAATTTAGGAAGGAATGTCGTGATTGCTAAAGGGCATTTTTGTTGAATAAGACTGAAATCAGAGAGACAAAGGCTTGTTGATGGGAGGGGGTAACCTCAAATTTTTAGTCTTTGGTGCAGTACTTTCAAGTTTACAGAGAGACCACCATTAACTAATTTTATTTGCAATAGCTTATTAGAAGTTTTTCATCAATTACAACTACTTTTGTTTTCTGGTATACGTTGCTTTCCTCCTTGCTTTTCTCATCTCCTTGTGAGCGGCGGAATTCTTTGGTACCCCTCGTACCACTTTTAAGAATATTGAAACAATTCCCATATCGAAAACCCTAAAAATCAAATCAATATAACTAACTTGATCAAAGCTTGTTGCCTCTGTTTACCCATCACTGACTGCTGTTATATTTGGTGCTTCTATCATTGTCAGCTTCACCACCTTCAGTGGCTCAATCGATCGCGACCGTGTTGGCTGGAAATTGAATTCTATTAATCTGGTATGGTCCTATTTCTTTATCCAAATTTATTTCATTCTCTTTTTTTTCCCTTCCTAATAAGGGTGAGCTGTTTTTGATGTAGGAATTTGGAAAAAAAAATGGTAATTTGAAATTCGAATACACACCACAGCACTTTAGTCGACTGTAATAACAATCATTTATTGTTTCCTTTTCTTTTTCTTTATCGTGTACTTTTCTTTAAACTGTAGTTGCATAATGTTTATTATAAAATTTACCCCTTCAAGATTAGTGAACAAAACTCTTTTTTCTTTTAATATTTGATTGTATTCATGGTTACTACTAGTTATAGAAATGCTTATACTATTTGTAATCCTACAATAGATTTACAACTTTTAGAGTTGGATAACTGTTTCTCGTTACAAAATACTGGGTTACTGTCATGTATGGGATGTCTAAATCAGTTTAGCTCATTTTCTGCTTTCAATTAATAAAGTTGCTTAATAGACTTGATCTTATATCAATGATCTTGTGGCACTCAAAAATTAGCTTGAAACTTGTATTTTTCTTTCCTTAATTAAGAACTATAGGGACTTGGGTCGACCAGGGGTCGTCCAATGAACTGTGTGCACATTACATGCCAATGGATCAGAATTGTTCATGCTTTCTCTCTACACCATCATTTATTTTCAATCTTGACGCAACTGTTTTTCTCTACTTTCCCTTAAAAAGACTTACCAATTAAGCAGATTAGTTTTTTCCTCAGCACCATGTTTTTGTACAATAAATAGTTAGACTAACCAGGTAAGATTTCACATCACTTCCGTTAACAGTTCAACAAGATACAACTCACAATTAGACTGATCGATTTAAGCTGTAACATTTTATCATTAAATTCGAAATTTTATCAAACGATCAATCATGTTATTTTCATAGGGTGTGCATGCACGTGAATGTTAGTATTGAATGTTAATTTAAAAGGTAGTTCTCTTTATGTTTGTGTCTTTTGTATCAGATTCAATTCTTCATGTATTTGGGTCAATGTTATACATTCCTAATTCAATGGATTTTGTAATGGAAATTTTGAATTGAATCTCCATGAAATTGTTTGTGATTGTTGATTTAGTTAAATTCTTAATTACTTTTGTAGTGATTTTTTTATGGAGAAAAGTGGACGGTTGCGTTTAAATTGGAATAGAGAGAGAAAGCAGGGAACGACCTTGATTCATTTAAGTGTGATGTACCAACAACGTTCATTTGGTGAACCTGTGCTATGCTTTTCAGCAGAACAGGCAATCCTAGTTCCCTTACGCGTAATCTTTGCTTCGTCCATGGTTGAGGGAAAAAGCTAAACTGATAAGAGGAAAGAATAAAATATTTATTTGTCCTTGGTAAAAATAACTTTAAAAACATTTTTATCCTTCTAAAAATTTTATAAAATAGTTTTGAAATTCATAATTCTTTTTTAGTTTTGAAGAATTTGGAAAATTTATAATAGTAAAAACTAATTTTTTTTTTGAGTTTGAAACTGTATCTTTTTTTAAAAAGAATAATAATAATTGAAACTCGAAATTATAAAAGTAAAATAAAAACTCAATTTATTGAACTATAGATTTTTAATATTATTTTTTTCGCTTTTAAATTTCAGAATCCTGAAATTTAAAATTAATTTTGTTTTAAAATTCAAACTTTTTTTTCTGGAATTATTTTTTCATTAGATAACGTGAAGTTAAATAACGCTAAGTGAAATGTATAAGCGTATTGTGGTCCATAAATAATATAAAAACAACATAACTAACGTCTAACACTCTAACCTAACAATTTTCTCTTGTTAAAGGTTCTACGTTCAAGTTCTCTTCTTAACTTTGTCCAAATTATTTTTTCTTTTCTTTTAACACTTACCAAAAAATAATATTGGATGCTATCTGTGCTTGGTCGACTAATATACCTTGCCTTTTTTTTTTTTTTTGAGAAATTGTATTCAACTTCTTTAAAGAAAACAATGCACATCATATACCAGCAGATGTATAAAATTCTTCTCCATGTAATGTATATATCTCTCTGCTTTACCTGTTTACAATATGCACACACACAGAGACACACGTATATACCTGAATGAATAAAAATATATTGATGAAAAACTCAAACTCCAATGGCATGCCTACTAATGTACAATGTTCCTTTTGGTTCAATTGCATTTGCATTTATATGCTAATGCTGGCCTGGTATACAGAATGAGTTGTTACTACAATTTTTTATATTCCACGCCACTTAAGTTAGATTATGATGTCAGGATAAACTCATTTTCTTTTTGTTTAATTAAATTTTCTGTCCATGTGAATTTGAGTTTCTACTCAGCTTCTTTAATCGAAAAACTGTTTAAAGGTTTATAATATATTATATGTTTATATTGTTCTAGTAGGACACTTGCCTTGATCTCCTGTGAATTGGGCTTGCACTGTTCCTTATGTTAGATATTCATATACTATTCATGTCATGCTACATATCAATGTTAAAATGATAACTACTCCTTTCAGGTTGTAATCAAATACAATGAACAGGCTACCTCCACTAAGGCCATCAGAAACAAAGAGGTTCATACTAAGATTATTCATATCACTCAAATTCGTAACTGCAAACATCATCGATAGGAAAAGTGGGCAGGTGGTGGTGACTGCATCATCGGTAGAAAAACCTTTAAAAGAGGGGGTGGAATGTGGGAGGACATGCAATGCTAAGGCAGCTGCAGCAGTTGGAGAAGTTCTTGCCATGCGCATCAAAGTTGATGGACTGGCAAATGAGACCATTCATGCTGATGCTGCAAAAGAAGTGGAGAAGAAAGGGTTCAGGAATAGCACAAAGGTTTGGGCTGTTTTCAATGCTTTGAAGTCCCATGGTATTCATCTCAATCTCCGTAATGATGATAAGTACCCTCCTTATCGCCCTTCTTTCTGAATCTATGTTTCTATTTTTGCGAAATCTTGTTCAGCGGTAACTGTTATGGTTATACTACATATGCTACATAGTTGAGTAGATCGTTGCTATTTCAAGAATGAGAAACATCCTTCAACTCTAACTATATGTAGCTGATACGCATATCACTGTAACTATGTGCAGCTGGTATGCGTATAAAATGTATGCTGTAATGCTACAACAAATTGGATTGATTTAATTATTTGATTATGAAAATTTATAAGGTGTGTATAGTTTGTTAATCACTAAAGTAGATATCCACAATCACTTGTTATTTTCATTTTGAAAACACTCAGAATAGCGAAGTTGTTTTCACTTTCCTTATAATTTATATACAATAGGAATGCCTTGATTTGAAGCTTTCGAATTTATAAATTTACCCTTTTTCTTATCACGTTTGCTGACTTTTTTTTGTACCCACGGTTGCTTTACTGTTGCAACATTTTAAACTTATACTTTCTTCCTCTTCATTTCATGTTTAATTTCTAAAGTAACTATCTTACATGGCAAAACTTATGGACAAGTCATTTAATTTTTGAACCTAATTAGGAATGAACAGAAGTTAACACATGTTTTTCTTTAGACGTCCAACGAAAGTGGATTTCGTCCTAGTTTATGAAACATGGACCAGTTATCTTTGTTTTTGTATGTTCCCCAAATTATTGGATCTGCCACATAAATGTTGGAAGTAATCTTATTTTGTTAATATTACTGATTATACCACTTCAGTATGTCATTAATATTTACTGAAAGAAACCGAAAGACATTCAAAGAAATGGGAAAATATTTGGAAAATATTCCATAGCATATGTTAACTATAAAAACTTTATATTATGTGTAGAAAATGTTTAAAATATTTGTAGGGAGTTCTCGAGAGTGATTCTAAACCATTAAATCAAATCCAGCTCCACCATTAATTTGCATGGTGGTTTAGTTAAATAAGGGTTGTGTGTCGTATTTTTGAATGAAGCAAAAAGTGCAATTAAAGTTTGTAATAAAATTTTGTGTTTCTTCCAAGGTTTTAAATCTCAGTCAAGATTTAATTTTCAAGCATGGACGGTTTGAAATGAGTAATTTCGTTGGAATCTCCTTTGGCTCAAATACCGAACGATATTATGGTATTTCGTCCGATATCTCGGACGGGATTTAATAGCGAGATATCAGTTGAGTTATTGAATTTTGAAGAAAATAAACTCTTTTCTCGTATTGGCATGTCCCATCCCTTGTTTAAATTTTAGCCCTTTTAATTACACCTTTTTTTGGCCTTTACTTCTCATATCAATGTCATATATTCTTCACTTATTTTGCGGCAGTGAGGAGTGTAAGAAGAAAACAAAATCTATATCGATTCTAGTAAGTATTCTACTTTTTTTTTTAATTTCCATTTAGGTTTCCGATTCAAATTAATTTCCATTTTGATTTCATTTTTATTCTTTAGACATTTCTCTAGTTTTTTTCTAACCCTTTTTTTTGGCAATAATTTTTGGATCTGATTTCATTTAGTTTTTTGCTACTATAGTTGAAAGTAACTCGTGGATCTTATAGTGAAACTATGGCCAACTTAACATGCAGTATAACAAAATATAACTAGCAGAGTAATAAGTAAATAAAAGAGCACATCGAGATTTATACTAGTTTGGAGCACTTCTCCTACGTACAGTCCTTAAGCACCTCTTAGGAATTCTCTAGCAAAGCCTTCACTTAACCCAAATGAATAGATTTACAAACTGACGCACCGAGCTCCTCTCAGTACCGACTTTCTTTTGTATATTATTTTTGACATGTGTTATGGCTTTGCACACTAATTTTGTCACTCTAACTCGTACAAAATATCTATAACTACTTTAAGGATCATGAAGATGAATGGGTAGAGTTTAGGATTGAAAATTGAATTTAATGATATTGAATTGAATGCACAAAATGAATGCTAGGGTTTTAAAATAATTGATGTAAGAAATCAGAAATTTAAGACCAAAAAATTCAGTAATCAAAGTTGTCTCAATAGATTGAGAGAACCTTGTTATATATAGAGGACGAGGGGATTCAATTAGGAGTTGCCATTATTGAGTCTGTAGCCATTAGCGTTGGGTTACGATGCTTGGGGATGAAGGGATGCGACTGCGTAAGAGCAACGAGAAACAAAATAATTTCTATCGCAGAATTACTGGGCAGAAACCGTGACAATCGATCAGACCTAGTTCAGGCCCAGTAAACCTAGGTAGAAATTGCCTTAGGTACTGTTCTTTTTCCTGCTTCCTCGAGCCTTCGAAAAATATGAAAAAAAAAAAAATCATAGATGTACTTGGAAATGTAGCGGAGGCGATGGCCAAGTTTCAAGTGGAATGGAGGTCGTTTGAGTGGTTTTAACAAATTTCTATTAAAAGGGCTCCACGCATGATTACACAATAACATACTCTATATATAGTCTTTAAAGCTCCGCTTCTTGTGTAGCTGTGTGCGAATGATAATTTGTTAACTTCACTTTGATACAGCTTGATTCCATGCTTCATAAAGCTCTTATCTTGATATGTGTGTGTGTGTGTATTAATAGTTGGAATAGAAGAACAAACTTTTGGTCCGACTTGAAGTTCCAAAAATACCCTTATATTAAAATTATTTATTAATAGATGCAATACATTTTGTGTCACACTCTTTTGGTGTCAGCGTGAAGTACCAAAAATGTCTCTCCGCAAATATTATCAAAATCTAATATCACTTAAATATATGATCTGACAATTGACAATTAAGCTTGTTTTACAAATTCAAAATTTTCTCTACATATATTTATCAAGTCTTAATATCACTTAAAAATTGGATCTAATGAATAAACTACTTTACAAATTCGTTTTTTATTAATTAATAATATAAAATAAAAATTTAAACTAACAAAAAATTAAATATTGCAACTTATAAATAAAAATTCAAATTAACTACGTATGGTTCAACACAGAAATATTGTTAAATATTTATGTAAATCATTTTCATTTGAACGTATTAAACAAATACGATTTGTAGGAAAATAATTTAGGTGCTTTCAACACGCGCGAAGCGTGTGCTGTAATGCTCGTATATTTATAATTCAATTTCTTTAGCTTTAGTTATCACGAACTCATATTTAATTCTCCAAGTCTAATGTTCGTGGAACAACTGGTAAAATCATCAGCAACAACGTCATTTTGTTATTATCATCAAAACACAAAATATATGATCCCATCCCAATATTCTACCCATTTTTGATGATGACAACCTCATGACTTTATAAAAAATATATATTATAATACTCCCCGTAGCAGTTGCTCCATACACATGTATTTCTCCTTTATTAATATGTCCAATCTTTCCGAGTTTTTCACCCCCATTTTCTCATCATCAAAAAGATAAGAAATACTATATACAACTTTCCCCGTCTTAAAAAATTATTGTCAAAACACAGGTACTGAAACTTAGAATTAAATTAAATCTTTTATGACACAAATTTCTAAGTTCTGTCTTAACTTAATAAAAGTCGTTTCACATGCAGGTTTGGTAAAAATTTCTACGTTTTGATCTTCTGTATTAATAAATTCTAATGTTATAATTCCTTTTTCAACATTGTCACGTAAAAAATGATGTCTTATATTTATATGTTTAATTCTAGAATGATCAATATGATTTTTTGATAAATTAATTGCACTGGTGTTATCACAAAATGTAGGAAAATTAGTTAAGTTGACTCCAAAATTTATGTGGTGTTTGTTGCATGGAAATTACTTATGTACAAGCCATAGCACCAGATGTATATTCTGCTTCACACATTGATAGTAAAACACAACTTTGTTTCTTATTAAACCATGAAAGTAAAGATTGCCCAATGAAATGGTAGGTACCACTTGTACTTTTTCAGTCTGTTTTGCATCCTTTGAAATCAGTGTCAATATATGATATTAATTCAAAAGGGCAGCCTTTCGGATAAAAAAGTGTGAAAAATGTGGATTACGGATCATAAAGCTAGAATTAATACTAAAGGGAGGAGGGGAGGGAGGGGTGAATAGTGTTTTAAGGAATTACTAATTCTTTTTGGGTTTATATTAATTTGAACACAAATGTGTGCAATATTCAGACACTGATATGATCACAGAATCAATCACAGATGCATAAATAAAGTAAAAGCAGTAAAGGAAAAAACACACCGGATTTTATACTGGTTGGAGTTACCCTACATTCAGTCCCGCACACAAGTACGGATTTCCTTTCAAAATCAATTCTTACAATTACACCCTCGATTTCGAGGCCACGAGGTATACCACTCCAGATTCACAATCCTTTGGGTAGATGTACTTGATTTTACGGGCAACAAGTTCATCCAATTGATTTCACAGGCTACAATCACACCTTTTCTCGCTTGATTGATTTTACAGGCTATAATCACACATTTTCTCACTCAATTAATTACAAAGAAATTTATAACTCTGAATAGCACTGGGATCTTGTTGAGATAGTGATAGAGAATCAACCAGAAATGATCTAGTTAGATTCAATGTTAATTTCGGCAGAGTAATGGTAAAAATACATATAAAGAAATGTGGAAGAAGAAGAGAAGTGCAATCAGAGAAAATATATATGTAAATTCGTTTAAAACAGCCACTATTTATAGTAGAACAACAACCATGTCCATTCGTGAAAGGATATGATGAACATACACTTCCTTTGAAATTCAAAATTTTGAAATAAACCATCACCTTGACGACAAGGGTCCCTAGGGGTTGTCGACAGGCCTAAGTAATTTTTGGTAATTTGTTTTTCTTTGAAAATAACTTCTATCTTATATTAAAACTATTTTAAGACTTTATAAATATACTTAATTATAGTTAAAATACATAAATAAGTATAGAGAATAATATTTTGGTATATATAAAATTTAATATAATTTTATATTTAAATCTAAGTATAAATATTAAAAGTTAAATATATTAAAAAATAATTTAAACCCAAGGATAATTTGTTTTTGAAGATAAAGATTATTTTGAGGCTAAAGATATTTTAAAACCAGGATAGATGTTTTTGATCTTTTTAAAAGGAAGATTTTAAAATCATTTTGAAAACAAGATATAATTTTGTAAAATATTTGAATAAAAGTTAGTGGATACAAAACAATGTTCCACTAGATTTTTCGTTGGTTCCATCCTACTTAGGATTCCATCCCTTTAATAGGCTCGAAGTGGATTCCATTCCACGAATAAAATGGATTTTAAGATGTCAGTTCTTTTCTAGGAGTTTCAACAAAATTCCTAATTAAATTACTTATATTGAAATCTTGAACTCTTGATAATCTTGATACTCATGAGTCTTCAATCTTGATATCTTCAGTCTTGAATCTTTATATTGTACAGTTTTCATTCTTAGTACCTGCATGGTTAAATCCTACATATATATATATATATATATATATATATAAACTATAATGTTAGTATTTATATTTTATAATCTTATTCTAAGATTGTTGTCATCAAAATCATATTCTCAGGGACTAGCAATCTTCCTCTTTTTGATGATGACAATTTTTGTTTATAAAATATTACTTCTATCCTAATAACTCCCCTTAAAACTAATAACTCCCCCTTAATCTATGCCTAACTATCCTATTTATACTCTCCCCCTTTGTCATCAACAAAAACTAACTCCAAACTATATAACTCCCCCTAAAACTAATACTATATGACATGTGATTATAATGATAGTGCTATCATAAATAATCAACACTTAATTCTAAAACTAAAACTTAGTCCTTAATTACTAACTATCCTAACTAAGAATCCATATATGATAATACTTATAATAGTGATAATGTGAGAATTCAAATATAAGAACACAAATCATTTATTAATTATATATTGTTATATTTACATTTGCGTAGAAAACATAAGTAAGATCACATAACGATAAGAAAGAGGACAAAGAAACTAATGTGTATTTATACATGTTATGTTTTGCACACCAATTATCAATCCACACCAAACCAAATCAAATCAATCCAAGCAATCAATTCAAATCAAACAAAGCAATCAAACATTACGAGTAACTTCCACCCATCCTTCTTCTCCAAATATTGGGTCTGCTTTAATGGCATCCCAATTTTCATTTTCATTGGTGAGAGAGACTAGATGATGTGCTTCATTATCATTTTTGTGCAGGGAGAAAATCATCCATCGTATCGTATCGAGATGCTTTTCTTACTCCTTGATCATCAGCATTTGACTCAACTCTAAGTGTCACTGATTACGAAGAATGAAAGAAAGAATATTTTTGAAATAGTTAAGTTTTTCTTCAAGATTCTCAATCAGACTATGAATTGGATTGGCCATATTTGAGTTTGTGAGAAGAAATATAGATAAAGTAGATAAGAAATGATTTTGAGTGATGAATTCTGGAAGAAATATGTATTTATAGGTGTAGAAATTCGTTTGAAATGAATAGATACAAGTTAGTTATTCAAATTTCAAATTTAAAATGAAAAGTCATTTCTGACCAGTACTTGTCGATAGGGTCTAGGGGGGTTGTCGGCAGGAGTCAGTTAATTTTGATGACTCATTTTGATTTTGTGAATAGTTGTGTATATATATATTTATATAATATACTAACATTTATTCTGGAGATATGATAAGCTAGATAACAGAAAAGTAATCCAATTTTATTTCATAATAGAACGATACA
This sequence comes from Allium cepa, assembly GCA_030765085.1. Classification (NCBI taxonomy): domain Eukaryota; kingdom Viridiplantae; phylum Streptophyta; class Magnoliopsida; order Asparagales; family Amaryllidaceae; genus Allium; species Allium cepa. Next base: position 728,114,441 of record CM060932.1, on the reverse strand, counting down.
ATGATTAAACATTAAGAACTACATGAAAAATCAAAACAAACTAAAACCAATACATCATGACATGAAAATGTAGAACTAGTTAGAGGATGACGAAGATGAAGATAATCCAAGCTTTTTGCTGACTTTGGAGAAAAACTTGTTCATCTTGGATGACATTTTATCCAATTTCTTACGTTTAAGTGTCCGTTGATTCCCAACAATTCTTTTGATTTTTGAGTAAGGTTTTGTTGGTTGGATTAGAGGGATAGTCAATACTTTCCAAGGATGTTTCACTTTCTACTTCTATTTCTATTTCTATTTCTATTTCTATTTCTATTTCATCCCCTTCTTCTTCTTCTTCTTCCTTTTCCATCTCCTCATGAGCCAAACGCTCTTCCTTTTTGGCAAGAGTTTCATATGGTTGAAAAACATATGTAATTTTCATAAGAGAAATGTTTGAGTGATTAAAAACTTTTCTTGAAACAAATTCTTCTCCTTTGAAATCTACTCCAAAATAATTAAAAATTCGAGTGAGATAGATTCCATGATACAAAGTGTTTTCACCAATTTCAAGATTTTGGGACGAAATTCATCCAAAATAACTTACGCCCAATTAACATCATAATTTTCAAAAGTAGCAAAAAGTGCTTTGCAAACTTTTGAAGTTGGATTGTTAAAACCCCCGATCTTGGGGTCAAAGTATGTTGTAAAAGAAGATTAACAGTTCTAGATTTTGGTCGGAAGTTTCGATTTATGAATTCAAAGTTATCTCCTTCGAAAATGTAATGAAATGTCTCACGATCATTCTCATCGATATTAAAACTAGAAAGATCCATTCCCGTGCTCTTGCAATTGAGAATGGTACCCAAAAGATTACAATTTAAGATGGTTCTAGTGCCTTTGACACTATCCAAATTTCATCATCATTTTCATTATAAAATGCACGGTTGAGATTTGCATAGAAAATTTTAACAAGATTTGAATAACAAACAAAATCATTTTGTGAAGCATCAACAAGACTAAGAACTTGGTTGTTTGCAAAAAGAGAATCAATTTCATAAGTAGAGAAATCTTGAAATAAAGCAAACTTCCCGGGATGGACTTTTCCATAGTTAGCATAGTTGATATATGCTTTTATAGCCTCCCGACCATTGAAAAGATGCTCTTTTATCTTTTTGGAAATTCTCATTGTAGAAGGGTTGCTTGAAGAAGCCATTAGAGTAGAGAGTTGAGAGCTTGATATTTTGAAATAAGAGTTTGAATTTGAAAATGAAAGTGAAAAGTTGTGATAAGAGATAGTAAATAAATAGATTCTCAAAGGACGTGTTCTCTGGTCTAAAGGTGACTTTTCAGAGTCTTGAATGAAATGAAAAAATGGAGGGAAATTCAACATTTGAATTCAAATTTTGAATTTCAAATTTCTGTTCTTGTCGACAACGTGGAGGGGCCCTTGTCGACAGGTGTCTTTGAACTTTCATGATTTATTTCCCTTAAGTATTCTAATATATATACATATACACACACACACACACATATTTATTATTTTTAATGTATACATACATATATATATATATATATATCTGGAATATTACTAGAATTATAGTATATTCCATAAAATATTATGATACTATTAAAAAATAAAAATAAAAATAATAGTAAAAAAATAATAAAAATAAAATTTTTAAAATTTAAACAACACACCAATTCAAAATCAGCCAATCAAGCATCCAATTCTAAGCATGCAATTTCAACCAATGTATTGTAAACGTGTACCTTTTTCTGAGTCCGTTTCTTTAAATTTGTCGGAGTCATGAACTACCGTGAAACACATTTTTGAATTATCTGTCTTCTGATCATCATTGCTTGAGGACGAATCTGAGTCATCTAGAGTAGCAGTAAATGCACGTTTTTGTTTCTTTGCGGAATCATTGTTTATATGAAGATTTTGCCTATCTGAATGCGGACAGTCTCTTTTGATATGGCCTGGTTCGTCACAGTTGAAACATTTGATATAGTTTGGCACTACACTTTGATTTCCAGAGTTCTTATAGTTGTTTCTCTTGAGATTATTCATCTTTCTGTATTTTAGGAATTTTTGAATTTTTTTTGTCATAAGGGCTATCTCTTCATCATTATCACTGTTTGAGTCTGATACATCGGTCAGTGCATTGAATGCCATTGATTTCTTTTCAGATGCTTTGCTTTCTCTTCTTTCAATCATTTGGACTTCAAATGACATTAGATTTCCAATTAATTCTTCTATCTTTAAGGTACTGATGTCATTTGCCTCTTCGATCGCAAGTGTTTTTTGGTCCCATTCTGGAGTAAGAGAATTTAAGATTTTTCTGACTTGATCTTCTTTTGAAAATTCATTTCCCAAGGATATTAGAGAATGCACAATATTCTGTAATCTACTATACATATCTGAAATAGACTCATTAGAATTCATTTTAAATAATTGAAACTGAATTGTGGGCATGGAAATTTTGTTCCGTTTAACTTTGCTTGTTCCTTCGTGAGTAACTTGCAAAGTTTTCCAGATTTCATATGCAGACTTACAAACTGACACTTTATTAAATTCATTTCTATCAAGTAAACAAAACAAAATATTCATAGCTTCAGAGTTGTTTTGTGCAACGGTCTTTTGCTCAGCAGTCCACTATGCAAAATCAATTGTGGGTTCAAAATTTTCAGTCTGGTGGTCTGACAGTATGAAAAATCAATTGTGGGTTCAAAATTGCTCAGCAGTCCACTATGCAAAATCAATTGTGGGTTCAAAATTGCTCAGCAATCCACTATGCAAAATAAAGTGTCTAGTCTTACATATTGTAAATATATTTTCATCCTACATGCCCAATATGCATAGTTACTGCCATTAAAAAGTGGTGGTCTGACAATAGACTGATCTTCTACAAATGAACTAGTGACAGGGATAATAGAACCAGTGTTGGTAGTATTAACAGTACCAGTGTTGGTAGCCATTTTGAAATTTTTTCAAAATTCAGATTATGAAACTTTAAAAACCTTGCTCTGATACCAAATGTAAAAAGTGCGGATTACGGATCTTAAGGCTAGAATTAACACTTGAGGGGGGGGGGGTGAATAGTGTTCTAAGGAATTATTAATTCTTTTTGGGTTTATATTAAATTGAACACAAATGTATGCAATATTCAGACACAGATATGACCACAGAATCAAACACAGATGCAGAAATAAAGTAAAAGCAATAAAGGAAAGAACATACCAGATTTTGTACTGGTTCGGAGTTACCCTACATCCAGTTCCGCACACAAGTACAGATTTCCTTTCAAAATCAATTCTTACAATTACACCCTCGATTTCAAGGCCACGAGGTACACCACTCCAGATTCACAATCCTTTGGGTAGAGATACTTGATTTTACGGGCAACAAGTTCACCCAATTAATTTCACAGGCTACAATCACACCTTTTCTCGCTTGATTGATTTTACAGGCTACAATCACGCCTTTTCTCACTCAATTAATTACAAAGAAATCTATAACTCTGAATAGCACTAGGATCTTGTTGAGATAGCGATAGAGAATCAAACCAGAAATGATCTAGTTAGATTCAGTGTTGATTTCGGCAGAGTAATGGTAAAAAATATTTATAAAGAAATGTGGAAGAAGAAGAGGGGTGAAATCAGAGAAAATATGTATGTAAATTCGTTTAAAACACCCTTATTTATAGTAGAACAACAACCATGTCCATTCGTGAAAGGATATGATGAATAAACACTTCTTTTGAAATTCAAGTTTTTGAAATAATCTGTCACCTTGTCGACAAGGGTCCCTAGGGGTTGTCGACAGGCCTAAGTAATTTTTGGTAATTTGTTTTTCTTTGAAAATAACTTCTATCTTGTATTAAACCTATTTTAAGACTTTATAAATATACTTAAATATAGTCAAAATACATAAATAAGTATAGAGAATAATATTTTGGTATATATAAAATTTTACTATAATTTTATATTTAAATCCAAGTATAAATATTAAAAGTTAAATATATTAAAAGATAGTTTAAAACCAAGGATAATTTGACTTTAAAGATAAAGATTATTGAGGCTAAAAGTATTTTAAAACCAGGATAGATGTTTTGACCTTTTTAAAAGGAAGATTTTGAAATCATTTTGAAAACAAGATATAATTTTGTAAAACATTTGAATAAAAATTAGTGGATACAAAACAATGTTCCACTAGATTTTTCGTAGGTTCCATCCTACTTAGGGTTCCATCCCTTTAACGGGCTCGAAGTGGATTGCATTACATGAATAAAATGGATTTCAAGATGTCAGTACTTTTCTAGGAGTTTTAAAAAAATTTCTAATTAAATTACTTATATTGAAATCTTGAACTCTTGATAATCTTGATACTCATGAGTCTTCAATCTTGATATCTTCAGTCTTGAATCTCTATACTGTACAGTCTTCATTCTTGGTACCTGCATGGTTAAATTCTGCATATACATATATATGTCTAAACTATAATGTTAGTATTTATATTTTATAATTTTATTCTAAGGTTGTTGTCATCAAAACCATGTTCTCAGGGACTAACAAAAAGTCCTAATTTTTTGTATTTGTTAGGTAAAACAAATTTCGTTTTACAAGTCGCATATGTGATTCTTTGGGATTTGCTTGAAATTTAGCATGCAGACAAACACTTACTAAAATATCAAGTCTAATAGTAGTTAAATAAAGTAAGAAGCCTATTATACTTCTATAAATTTTCTGTTCAACGTTTGATTCTCATCTTTGTCAAGGTGTATGCTAGTGCTAATAAAGCACGTGGTACTTGTTTAAGACCATAGAGTGCCTTATTTTAATTAAAAACATGATCTGGATACTTTGCATGAGTGAATATTGGTGGTTGTACAACAAAAACATTTCCACTAATATATCCATTTAAAAATGCACTTTTAACGTCCATTTGATATACAAGTGAGACTGTGATGACATGCAAACGATAAAAGAATTCTTATAACTTCAAAACATGCTATAGGAATAAAGGTTTCATCGTAGTCAATCTGTAACGACCCATTATTTTTCACCATCCAAATCGACAATAATCCACACATGTCGGACTTGAATAGTACAAAATAACAGATTGTAATAAAATTCGGAGCAAATAAAATCAAATCAAATCATAGAATCATAGACACAGAACATCGGAATATCTCGCAGCGGAAAATAAAATACCCTAGTAGTTCATGAAGATACTATCACAAAGTCTCAAAACCAAGTACAGTCTGAAAACAGATACAACCTAAAATCCCAAATACAAAGAAGTCCACTAATACAAAGCTGGCAACAGAACTGAAATGGAACAATAGAACTGAATGTAGATAAACTAGATAAGCTGACAATCTCCAGCGATTCCAGACCTCTAGAGAGTGGAAATCCAAATCTGTGAATACTCAGGCTGACCCGAGCGTAAATAAAACACAAACACTCGAGTTATGACATATATACTTATCCAATGTAAACCAACTCAAGTGAACTGTAGTAAAGGTACATGTAACTTAGAAAATGCGTGGGACCACTCATCCTCTAAGGTCTGTTAAACTATTTACTATGTAGTAGTATATGCTATTATAATAATGTCTATCAGTAAAATAAACTTACTTTAAAATAGCATCACGGGGTTACCCATATAGCCCCAGACACATAATAGTTCCAGTAGTCCATCCAATATCTGCATATCTCCTGATCGGAAGACTACGAGAAGATACGAATGGGCTACAGGAGAAAACCAAACTCGTAGTAAAGGCTCGGTATGATAGGTGACACGGCACAACGAGGCAATGCCAGGATAGATATACCAATTACGCACACGGGCTGATGGTAACGTAGCAGCCACTACGCCCACCTCGGAACACATTCCAAATCGGAGGGTGGTCACCAAACAATCACAAAGTAATAGTATGGTATCGAAGAAATGCGTCCGATCGAAGGTATGACCTCACTTGGCCCGAGATCGCTCCTGTTTTAGCCACCTTATGCCAACTCACGGGAGTTGGGTCCACGTAACATACCACAAGAACGTCGCCACAATCCTACTTTATTCTGCAATCTCCACCACGTACACGGTTGTCAAAGTGGTTTTCGGTATCGACAGAGGTTATATCCGTATCCGATCTCGGTCTCTTTGCCAACCAATCGTTATTATAACCCGTGGTTATAACTTTTAAAACTAATAATTTATACCTCAAAATATAATATCCTTTCAAATCCAAATCTTTATCAAATAAAGATTAAATCATTTCCAAATCATTTCAATATATCAAAATATCATATCTTTCAAAACTTCCTTTTCAAATCATTATTTGAATTCAAATCCAAATATCCAATTTCAATACCCTTTTAGATTCAAAGATAACATTCATTTATTTCAATTCAAATCATCTTTTAAAATGATTTATTTTTCAATTAAATTTATTCATTTAAATCATTTAAAAGTGAAGTTATTATTCTTTCAAGTCAAGTATTCAATTTTCAAAATTTCAAATCATTCCGAGCTCGTTTACTAAGTCAAAAACCATAAACATTTAAAATTTCAGCCTTTCACAGCATTTAGAAAAAGCTTTTATAAGTTATACTTGAAAACATTTTAATTCAGCAAAGACAGCATTTAAAAACTGTTGTTAAAACTCAGTTTTAGTTGAAGTTTAGTTTAAAACAGCAAAGACAGCATTTCTAGAAATGCTGTAATAGCTCAGGTTTCAAGTTTAAGGTTTTTATTAATTTCAGCAAAGACAGCAGACCACTAAGCATTACAGAACTGCTGTAATAGGCCTTTGTTAAGTTTTAGCTTTTAAATTTACTACAACAATTACAACATTTCAGAACTCCTGTAATAGCCTCTTTTATTCAGTTTTAGTTCATTTACAGAAACCATAACATTTCTGAATGCTATAAAAATTATTTTCCAGATTTTAGTGTATTTCCAGCAAATAAATAACTTCAATTTAAACCCTTTAAACATTATAAAAATCATATTTTAACATTAAAATGTTCATTTAACTTGCTTTTAACTTATGATTTTTATAAATAAAATTCTTATGATTAAATCAAATTTTTCAATAATTTCACTTAACAAATTCGAGTGTAACATTTCTTTTCTTCGCTTTTTAACAAATAAACTTAACACTTATATTTTTCTTCCATTTTCCAATATAATTAAATCTCCATTTTATTTATATAACTTAATTTTCATTTTAAACCAAAATTCCAAATTTTCTAACTTAACTTATATTTCCAAAAATTCACTTTTACCATTTATTTAAATTACATTTTAACTTACAGAAAAATCAAAATTTCTTTAATAAAACATTTAAAACCCAACTTAAATCTAATTTCATAATTTTACACTTTTTCAAAAATGTTTAAAATATTCAAAGTACTTTATAAAATTAACCACGGGCCTGTATATAGTTTTCTAAACTAGGTCAAGTGATAAGAATATATATATATATATATATATCATTTCAATCTGTAGTTTTACAAAGAAAAATCCGGGTTCTATCATTTCAAACCCGCAGTTCCAAGTAAAAATAAAATAAATAAAAACCGTTCAGGCCTATCATTTCACCCCATAACGATTTTTCCCTATTCTAAAGTCCGTTCGGGTATGTATCATTTCAACCCATAGTGATTCTATTCCACAGGGAACTTGCAGCGTGAGGAACAGATAAAATAAACAGTTTAACAACATATATCAATAACAGATGAGATGACAGGTAAAATAACAGCTTTAACATCATATAATTAATAATCACAGGCAGTTATAATATCATATATAATTCTACACATTCAATTGTTATCGCTTCACATTTGCATAAGTATATAATGTCATGTGAGATTTACTCACCGCGCTGGAGATATCAATTCAAATGACATAACAGATTCCAGAACACAATGACAAGACTACAGACTCGAGTGGAGAGCAAGATCCAAGCTATAGATCTTGTGTTGCAATCCAAAATAAAACAAAACAAAATTAAAATTCAATACAGTATTGAATTTTAATAATTTTGAAATAAAAAGCAAATTGAACATACAAACTTTTGCCTTGTTTTCCACATATGCTTGCACGGCCTAGGGGTGCATTTGGCTCGGGTTTGGTCATGGTTTGGCTTGGGTTGGATCCTAGTATGGCTCGGGTAGAAGGCTAGACATGATGGAGGAGGTTACACACTTGAGAATGTGAAGAGTTTATGCAACAAAAAGGAGTTTTATGTCAACATAAGGGTTCGACCACGTAGGGTTTGGGCTCGGCCAGTGGGGTGTGGCTCTGGTCAGTGGCTAGAGCGTCGGCCAAGGGTGGTGGAGGAACTGGTGGTGGTGACTATGGGGTGGCAAAGGTGGAAAAATGAAGGTGTTGTGCAACATAAGGTCGACTATGGCATTGTTTTTCAATTTTGGTGGAGTTTTTTTGTGGTGTTATCGTCCAAAGCAAGTCACGACCAGGTCAAACAAGTGGAGGGGAGGGTGATGAGGCCGTGGATGATGGCGGTGCTGGTCGTGGAGGTGGTGGAGGAGCCATGGCCGATCAACACCATGAAAAAGCAAGGCAAAAATATTAATAAAACAAGAAGAAAAGTAGAAAAATATAGAGAAGAAACCACAGAAATGCTAGAGGTTGAAACAAATGATAGAATGAGATGTTTCTCATTCACGTGAAATACAAAATGCACGGCCAGAAGTAAATGAGAGAACGACAAAAGAAAATGAGAAGTCAAGCATTTGAAAAGTCATAGGAAAAGGAAGAGTTTTTGTCTCTTCAATTTACCATTTCTTTTAAATTAAATAAAACAAATGTAATTTAGTAAATGGATTAGAAAATGAAAACAGAGTAAAATAAACCAAAAATAAATAAATAATTTAAGAAAAATAGAAAAAGAATTAAAGAAATAGTTTAATAAATTGAACTAGCCTTGAAAATTATAACAAAATACAATTAACTTTGAAAAATTATAACCATACTTTTAAAGTGTTTTAAAAATAATATCTTACAATAAAAATGAAAACAAAATAAAGTGAAAAGTAAGGAAAATAAAAAGTAAATAAAGAAAATAGTTTAAAATATTGAACTAGAATTAAAATTGTAAACAAAAATACAACTAGTGTTGGAAAAATTCCTACTACACTTCAAAAATGTTTTAAAAATAATTTGTTTCAGTAAAATAAATTCTAAAACATTTTCAGAATAAAATAAATCAAATTTAAAATAAATTCAAAATTTTAGGGTTGTCACACAATCCCTTCCTCCTGACCGTACCCTTGAGCTATAAGTCTAGCTTCATTACGTATTATTTCACCATTTTCATTAACTTTACTTTTGTAAATCCACTTTGTACCAACAATAGATTGATCATCAGGTCTTTGTATAAGTTCCCATATGTTATTGCGTTCAAATTGGTTAAGTTCTTCTTGCATTGTCAAAATCCAATAAACATCCATAGCAGCTTCTTTATAGTTTTTAGGTTCTATATTCGAGATAAAAGCAATATATTCCATTTGGCTTAATTGCCTTCGTGTAGCTAGTTTTGTCTTGATACCGCCAATTACATTATCTAATGGGTGATCTTTTAATAATCTAGGTGGTGATATTAAATCATTATTTTATGGATTAATAGTTTCAACAAACTGTTCATTTGTAGTCGATAGTACCCATGGTTTAGTAATTTCAGTGTTTTCATCATCATCAGTATTTATATTAAAGTTTTAGTCAAAAGATACATGTAATGTTTCCTAAATTATATTATATGAAAAAATTTGTATGCTTTATGTAACGATCCGTAAATTTCGACAATTAAAGTTGTTAATTAAATAGGATTTTGTAATTGAAATTTTGAAAAAATATATGATAAATTAGTATTGAAATGAAATCCAATTGAAGAAATAGTGGAAACCATTATAATTTGTTAATTAAATTTGATTTGTGAAATTTATACTGGAAGAAATGAATTGGAAATAGTATCAATGAAATAATAACTGAATTGAATTGCAACTATATAAATGAAAGAATTTTTTTTAAGTGGATGTCAACATTGAATAAATTAATTAAAATAAAATCTAAATACATGTTTGGATAGAATCAATAATTGATGGATTAAATGGTAAGTAATTAGAATTTAATTCTATAAAAATTTGGAAACTGAATGTAATATAAAGTAATAAGGTTAGTGCAATACCCTTTAATGAATGGAATGAAATGTGACTAATATAAATGTATATTAGGTTATAAATCAATTTGAATGAAAAAAAAAACAACGTAAACATTGATTGATAAATAAATATACAAGTACATTAAAGGTTATAATAGTGGGTTACTAGTAAATTCACTCATTTACCAATAAAGATAATTAGATGTGCCTTGATGATAATTAATAAGATAACGAAAAAGAGTAAATGTATTCATTAGAATATTAATTGCAATTGGATAGGGATTTTAAGTAACAATGTTAATGCAAGGTAAGTAATACTAAATTAAAGTCAATAATAATGAATAGTGATTAATTAAAAATTTGTAACATATATTATAAATTACCTGCTTATTTGTTAATGGAATTAGAATTTGTAATAAGTGATAATAAAATAAATGAATGTTACACTAATGGAAATGAAATAACGTTCGTTTAAATGTTGAGTAATTATAGGGTCGTATTTATTATAAGCGTTGCTTTAACAATTAATGGAGAAATTAATACGGGAAGTAGGTAAAGTAATAACTAAGGAAGTAATACATTATAAATAAGTATAACCTAAACTTAAGTGTAAGTTAGAGGTTGAAGTTGAATCTAATCCGTTAAATTTGAAACTTATTAAAATAAAATGGGATTCAATGTATAATAAAGGGGTTATTTTAAGAAATTGAAATAAATTCTATAATGATGAATTAAGTTACTTTAAATTGAGAATGGGAATTGGTTTAAAGAATTATAAATTTATAAGTAAATCAAGATGATGAAATTTATGAATTATAGAATTTGAATTTAATAATGGGTTAATTTATTTAATTTATTATAGTAGGATTCATTGCCAATAAATGAAATCAAATATAAAATTATTATGTTGAATAAAAATTAAGTTGAAAACGGGAAATATTTATGTAATAATTTTAAATCAAGCGGTAAACCCTTCTATTTGAAATTATGAATGGGATAATTATGGGTAAGTTCAATTTAATGGAAATTTTGGAAATTTATCTATAATTTTGAATTTTATGAAAATTGAAGATTTCTATTGATAAATCTATAATAAATTGACTTTTAAAAATCGTTAAATCATTGTAAATGTTTGAAAATTTTAAAGTGATAAAGATTGCAAAGTTCAGAAATTTTAAAGCGAAATTTGATTTAATTAATTTATTTTAAATTTATCTAATTAATGTAAAAATAGCCATTTTGGTCACGGACTTGGATTTCGACGAAACCAGTTTCATCAGATCCGTAACAGTGAATTATTGTAGGGTTTCAAGTTTCGTAGCGATCAGACTTGTTGTTTGATCGTACGAACGCGAAACGCCTTGAAATCGATTTAATTGAAATCAATTTGAAATCAATTTGAAAATATTGATTTAAGCATAACTTCTTCATACGATGGAATTTGGATGTGAAACCTTTTCCATCGCGTTCAGAATATTTTAAAACACCTATTTTGATATATGGGTTTACACAATTTCGTTCCGGGGTCAGAACGGGCTTTTTGGGCCACGTTAGCGGTAGCACGTATATCTATCAACCCGATCCATCTATTTTTCAACTTTATCTATATAAACGTAGTTATAAACCGCAGCCTCCATCTATTCGCATTTGTTTGTGCGTTCATTTTCTCAGCTTCTCCTCTTCCCAATGGCTGCAAACCAAACCCTAGATCAAATTACAATTTCAAAATCAAAGTCAAAAATTTAAAGTTCTCAGAAAATTTCGAAAAAAATATATGTTGATGCTCTCGACGAGCGTAATTCAATGGCGTAATTCGTTTTTTAATTCGTTGCATCGTTTGGTCTGAAAGTCAAGTTGGACTTCGGTCGTTCATAGGCCATGTACTCGATCAACGGTAGATCTTCGTTGTTTGGTCGATCAGGGGTTACTGGCGCGAAGAGGAGGCTCAGACGAATTCATCTATACGGTTGGTTCACGTTGATGGTGCACGAACTCGTGGCAAATTAGCGAATTGAGTCACGTGGTGGCTCACGGTCGGGCGTCCTAGAGGAGGCTAAGGGGTGTTGCACGGGCAGGAGGGGGGCGGCGGTGGTGAACGGTGTGGCGGCATGCTTGGATCGTGTCGTAGGTGAGGGGATTGGCGACAAAAATTGGGTGAAGGCGGCGGCTAGGGTTATTCGTGCGGTTCTGTTCCTGTAGCGCGTGCGAAGGTTTTGTGAGAGGACGATGGGAATGGTCTAGCTGACGTGGCAAGGGTATTATTGTTTATTTTGATTACAAATCTTCTAATTTGAATATCTCTCACATACGAAATCCGTTTTACGAGCGGTTTCTTTTGTTAGAATCGTAATAAAATTCCGGACACTTTGACGTTGGTTTGGACGGATTTGGAGATTGTCAAATTTTTGGGTTTAAATCGGATTTAAATTCGATTTAAATCCCAAAGGTGAGTGTTTTAACCCACTTACAACTTCTAAGTTTTCTTATGTTTGTTAAATTGATTTATGATACGAGTAGAAATTTATTTATGACTGTTTTGCATATTTTTTTCATCATCTCAGTTAAATCGCATTTATTTAATTTAACTGTTAATTAATGTTATTATTGCATAAAAAATCTACAGTTAAGATTTATTTATTTTACATATAAACTTCCAATTAAACAGTTATTAATTTATTTGTGAATATAAACTGTTCGTTGATACCTGTTATATTTTATATGCTATTTATTGATATTTGTTCAAATTGGATGATGATTGAAATAAATGGTTGATGAATGATGTTTGGTGAATGAATGATGTGTTCTATAATATATAATTTGCAAGTTACCATGCATTTCATTTCATTTGGCATTGCGGTTTGAAATGATATACAACCGCATTTTATTTTAAATTACGGATTGAAATGATAAATATCCGTATCACTTGACCATATGATCGAAAATTATACACAGGCATCGCGGTCTATGTATATAAATTATTTTGAAATAATTTCCATGGTTTGGATAGGATACGGTTTAATAAATATTAAATATTGATATTTTATAAATATTATTTTATATATATACATATATAGTTAAATTGTGAATTTAAGCTATGCATAGATCTGTTAAATAAAAATGAATAAGTTGAAAAATAGAGTTTGATAATTTTTATTTTATGATTTAGTACAGGTTTTAGATATTGTATATATATAAAGTTTAATGATTTAAATCAATTAAGATTGGAAGGTAAATTGGAAATTTATTTGGAATTGAGCTTATTTAAAAATTAAACTCTATAAGTTGATGTAAAACTTATTAAACTTAGAAATTTTAAAGAATGATATTTATAACTGGATTTTTTTCAAGTAATGAACATTTCTAATATAAATAAATTGAAGGAAATGTTTAGTAGTTAGTAATTGGAGTTTATTTTAAATGATTATGGATTTATTATGTAAATATTTCAAAACTTAATAATAGGACATTAAATATTTGAATAGAAATTTCCAACCTTAGTTCCAATTGTTTAATATTCAAAGTATGAAATATATTGAAAATTGAAGTGGTTTATTGAAACTGGAAGTGAATTTAAAATTTATGGATTTAGACTTAATTTAAAGAAAATAAAATTCTAAAGTCGTGGAAATTATTTACTTTATAAAGTAATTTCAAATTCAAACCATTTCATTTATATACTGTTGAATATTCAAACCATTTAAGTTGAAGTTATGTTTTAAAGCTATGGATTCGAAGTATTATGTTTTGAAGAGTTATAATTTAAATGGATGGTTTCGAGATATTATAAATTTTAAAGTGGTATGGTTTTAGAAAAAAATATATTTGAAATGATATCAATACTGATTTGATTTTTAAAGAGGAAAATGATATCATATTTATATGGTTTTAAAAAGGGGTATTATATTCTGGTTTTAAGTATAAATTATTTTTAAAAGACCGCGGTGTTATAATAACGTTTGGTTGTTAAAGAGACCGGGATCGGAAGTTGTCATACTCTCTGCCAACCCCGAAAACTACTTTAACAACCGTGTACGCGGTGGAGATTCCAGAATGAAGTAGGATGGCGGCGGCGTTTTCCTCTGAGGTAAATACGTGGACCAACTCCCGTGAGTTGGCATAAGGTGGCTAAAACAGGAGCGATTCTCAGGCCAATGAGGTCATTCCTCTGATCGAACGCACTCCTTCGATATTATACTCTAACTTTTGGATTGATTCGGTGGCCACTTTTTATTTTGATTTGGGGGTGTTGTTCGAGGTGGGCGGTAGTAGCAGCTACGCATTACCACCAGTCTGGATGCGTAATTGGTATATCTACCCTTGCATTGCCTAGTTGTGCCGTGCCACCTACCATACCGAGCCTTGTACGAGTTTGGATTTCTCCCGTAGCCCATGTGGTATCCTCTGGTGGCTTCCCGATCTGGAGGAACTATGATATTGGATGGACTACTGGGACTATTATTGTGTTGGGGGGGGGGGGGGGATTGGGTAACTCCTTAACGCTATTTAAAAGTAAGTTTATTTTACAATTAGACACTATTATAATAGCGAAATATACTATATAGTAAATTGTTTAACGGATCCTTAAGAGATGTGAATCCCGAGCATCTTTTAAGTTACTGCACTCATATTTATCTCTGTTGATTTAACCTACATAAGATCTTTTAGTTCTGAATCGAGTGTTTTGTCTTTTCATTTCGCTCGGGTCAGTCCGAGCGTTTCGAGATTTGAAGATTTTATTCTGGAGGACGAAGACGAAGATTTGTAGTATTACTATCTACTATATTATTCCACTACACTATTTAATTCCGCTGCATTGGTATTTATTGGTATGTGAACTCTGATATTTATTGTATGAAGAAGAATCAAATGTTTTGTAAACAGTTTTATGAACTGTATATTTATTATTATATTTTATCCTTCCGCTGTGAGATTCTGTTTAGTGTTTTTTTTCTCTTCTCTGTTTTTCTTATTTACCCCATAGCAATCCGCCCTTCCGTATGGTTTGAATTGGCACGTGTGTCGATTTAAAGCGTGCGAAAAGGCGGGATGTTACAACATGGTATCAGAGCTTTGGTTTAGCGATAAACCTTAGCTTTGTGGGGTTTGACTCTTTACTAATAGGGTAATAATACCCTATGGAAGTCGCTGAGTGTATATATATGAGAGAGCGTATTTGTTAGTGTTATAAAAAGGTTTTAATATTGTGTTAATCTGTGTCGTTTTGTATTTATAAATTCTGGTTGATGCATGAGACGCCGTGACATCAATAGGGATTTCTAAACACTTAATAGGGCAGACTGACATAATATTTGTTTTATATAGGTGAATGAAATAATTTTGCCTATTTTATTTTCTATATATAAAATAAAAAAATTTCAAATGATATCTATAATTGGCTGAAATAGATTGGTTGTTAGGTAATAAAGTGTATAAATAATAATAGAAATAAGATTGAAAAATAAAACAAATGAACTTTGGAAATTAAGAACTTAAGTTCCGGGTTTTTGAAATTTCTTTCGAATAAATTTTGGAATATAATATTATTGTTTATAAGTATTTTCTGATATAAATATTTCAATATAATTCGGAAGAATTGTTTTAAAGAAGATTTTGGAGAAAATAAATTTTGTAGTTTCCTCTCTATCGCTGGAAAATAATTTCGGTGATGGCGGCCGCATCGTCGACTTTCATTTTCAAGTTTCGAAGGGGAAAGCCACTGTAGTAGTTTTACTGCAGATTCTTTTTTGAAAAAAATATATATAAATTTTGAATTGTTTTAATATAATTAGAGATATATAAGTTGTAAGAATATATTTATATATTATTTTAAAATAAATTGAAATTTAACCCAGTATTAAATTCTTAAATTTCCATTAATTAATTATTTCAATTATTGTAGTGAAATGAAAGGTAAGTAATTAATAATTGAAACCTCTAATTTGGGTAAGAGATTATCATTATGGGAGAAGTTGATCGTTGAAATGATAATTGATATGACAGAAGCGGAAATACAAGCTATAATTTTTTTTTCTAGATCGGAATCTTTAAAAGAAGTCTATGGACTAATATGGATCTTTGTTATTATTTTCACCCTTATATTGGGAATAATAGGATTCCCCGGAGAATGGACTCCAGGAAGATAGAATACAAATGAATTTAAGAAATTAAAAAGAAATTAAGGCTATGTTAAAAGGGAAGATGAAATATTAATAAGACGATATGGAGTTTAAATGCTAAGTTATAAATGGAAATTAAAGGAAACTTGAAATTTGTAACATATGAAACAAAGAGTAACATTGTTGAACATTAAATTTAATTAAAAGATGAGATAAAACTTGTATAAGTTCATTTGCATTCTCTTTAAGATATATAACTTACCAAATAATAAAAAGTTGAAATGTTAATAAAAATTGTGATAGATATTATACAAGTAATAAACTCGAGATAATGAAAGTATTCAATTAATTCTTTAGTAAATAAGAATTGGACATTGTAATTGTCATAAAATTAAGTTAATAAATTTACCTACTACTTTGATTTTATATGATAATAGAAATAAATGGATGTAATGCAATGAATGGAAATAAAAAAAGGGATAAACCGTTATATAAATAAAATTAGTAGGAAAATGAATACTGTAATAAATAAAATTAAAATAAATAAATAAATAAATGAGGACGTGCAATAATAAATGAATGAATAATTATAACGAAATAAAGGAATTAGCATGACCTGAGTTAATGGGATTGAATAATTGTAAGTAATAAGTAAAAATAAATGAAGCAAACATTTAATGAGTAAATGTAAATTAAAAAGATAAATCACTGTATAAATAAAAAGAAAATCAAACAACAAAGGTATGAAATGAAATTAATAATAAGTTAAATTGATTGTTGTCGGGTTTGTTGTTGTTTAGTTGATGGTTGTTTGCGCAAGAATACTTTAAAATTGGATTTGGGGTGAATGAATAATCTATTTAGTTTTATCTAAGACTGTTGAGTAAATGATGCGCTAGTAGTTTATTCTTCATTCCGTAAAATTTAAAAGTTTTGAACCCGAACAACTATTTGTTTGCTCGATTGAATGGTTGTTTTGTATTTGTTGTGTATGCTGTTTGTTGAATTGATGGTTGTTGTATTGATTTTTTGTTAGCGATTGAAATCCACTTAAATATTTCACTTTACATAAATTGTTAACCCTTTGGATTTTATAAGTAAAATGTAGGTTATGGAAGCAATTGCTACTACTTTTGGTTCCATAAATTAAGCGTAAATTTTTCGACAAATAGGTACGTTTCGGATTACGGTTTATAGCGCTATTTTATATATTTTCCCGTGTTGGGATAAAATATTTTAGGTATTATATGTGATATTTTGTTATATTTAATATTTTATTTTCTCCCGAGCCTCTCCGTACAAAGGAGACTCTGCTGAATTTTTTCGTAAATTTTTGGACTTAGAAAATTTGAAATGATTTACAAACTTTATTAATTTAAGTATAAAAAGATTTAATGGTTATAAATTGGTATATTGTATTTAAATTAATTAATTTGGTAAATCTATTTGGTTATAAATTTTATATTTTATGTAAAATAATGATTTCTTAATTCTTCTCTTCCCTTCTTTTTCCTTTTCGGGGACGAAAAGTTTTGAGTGGGGGAGAGTGTAACGACCCGCAAATTTCGACAATTAAAGTTGTTAATAAAATAGGATTTTGTAATTGAAATTTTGAAAAATATAAAAAAAGTGATAAATTAGTATTGAAATGAAATCCAATTGAAGAAATAGTGGAAACCATTATAATTTGTTAATTAAATTTGATTTGTGAAATTTATACCGGAAGAAATAAATTGGAAATAGTATGAATGAAATAATAACTGAATTGAATTACAACTATATAAATGAAAGTAAATTTTTTAAGTGGATATCAACATTGAATAAGTTAATTAAAATAAAATCTAAATACATGTTTGGATAGAATCAATAATTGATGGATTAAATGGTAAGTAATTAGAATTAATTCTATAAAAATTTGAAAACTGAATGTAATGTAAAGTAATAAGGTTGGTGCAATACCCATTAATGAATGGAATGAAATGGGACTAATATAAATGTATATTAGGTTATAAATCAATTTGAATGAAAAAAAAACAACGTAAACATTGATTGATAAATAAATATACAAGTATATTAAAGGTTATAATAGTGGGTTACTAGTAAATTCACTCATTTACCAATAAAGATAATTAGACGTGCCTTGATGATAATTAATAACATAACGGAAAAGAGTAAATGTATTCATTAGAATATTAATTGCAATTGGATAGGGATTTTAAGTAACAATGTTAATGCAATGTAAGTAATACTAAATTAAAATCAATAATAATGAACCTAGTGATTAATTAAAAATTTGTAACATATATTATAAATTACCTGCTTATTTATTAAGGGAATTAGAATTTGTAATAAGTGATAATAAAATAAATGAATGTTACACTAATGGAAATGAAATAACGTTCGTTTAAATGTTGAGTAATTATAGGGTCGTATTTATTATAAGCGGTACTTTAATAATTATGATTAATGGAGAAATTAATACGGAAGTAGGTAAAGTAATAACTAAGGAAGTAATACGTTATAAATAAGTATAACCTAAACTTAAGTGTAAGTTAGAGGTTGAAGTTGAATCTAATCCGTTAAATTTGAAACTTATTAAAATAAAATGGGATTCAATGTATAATAAAGGGGTTATTTTAAGAAATTGAAATAAATTCTATAATGATGAATTAAGTTACTTTAAATTGAGAATGAGAATTGGTTTAAAGAATTATAAATTTATAAGTAAATCAAGATGATGCAATTTATGAATTATAGAATTTGAATCTTTAATAGTGGGTTAATTTATTTAATTTATTATAATAGGACTCATTGCCAATAAATGAAATCAAATATAAAATTATTACATTGAATAAAAATTAAGTTGAAAACGAGAAATATTTATGTAATAATTTTAAATCAAGCGGTAAACCCTTCTATTTGAAATTATGAATGGGATAATTATGGGTAAGTTCAATTTAATGGAAATTTTGGAAATTTATCTATAATTTTGAATTTTATGAAAATTGAAGATTTCTATTGATAAATCTGTAATAATTTGACTTTTAAAAATCGTTAAATCATTGTAAATGTTTGAAAATTTTAAAGTGATAAAGATTGCAAAGTTCAAAAATTTTAACGCAAAATTTGATTTAATTAATTTATTTTAAATTTATCTAATTAATGTAAAAATAGCCATTTTGGTCACGGACTCGGATTTCGACGAAACCAGTTACATCGTATCCGTAACAGTGAATTATTGTAGGTTTCAAGTTTCGTAGCGATCGGACTTGTCGTTTGATCGTACGAACGCGAAACGCCTTGAAATCGATGTAATTGAAATCAATTTGAAAATATTGATTTAAGCATAACTTTTTCATACGATGGAATTTGGATGTGAAACTTTTCCATCGCGTTTAGAATATTTTAAAACACCTATTTCGATATATATAGGTTTACCCAATTTCGTTCCGGGGTCAGAACGGGCTTTTTGGGCCACATTAGCGGCAGCACGTATATCTAACCGATCCATCTATTTTTCAACTTTATCTATATAAATCCAGTTATAAACCCTAGCCTCCATCTATTCGCATTTGTTTGTGCGTTCATTTCCTCAGCTCCTCCTCTTCCCAATGGCTGCAAACCAAACCCTAGATCAAATTACAATTTCAAAATCAAAAATTTAAAGTTCTCAGAAAATTCCGAAAAATATATATGATGGTGCTCTCGACGAGCGTAATTCAATGGCGTAATTCGTTTTTCAATTCGTTGCATCGTTTGGCCTGAAAGTCAAGTTGAACTTCGGCCGTTCATAGGCTATATACTCGATCAATGGTGGATCTTCGTTGTTTGGTCGATCAGGGGTTACTGGAGCGGAGAGGAGGCTTAGACGAATTCATCTATACGGTTGGTTCACGTTGATGATGCACGAACTCGCGGCAAATTGGCGAATTGAGTCACGTGGTGGCTCACGGGCATCCTAGAGGAGGCTAGGGGGTGTCGCACGGGCAGGAGGGCGGCGGCCGGTGGTGAACGGTGTGGCAGCATGCTTGGATCGTGTCGTAGGTGAGGGGATTGGCGACAAAAATTGGGTGAAGGCGGCGGCTAGGGTTATTCGTGCGGTTCTATTCCTGTAGCGCGTGTGAAGGTTTTGTGAGAGGACGATGGGAACGGTCTAGCTGACGTGGCAAGGGTATTATTGTTTATTTTATTTTGATTACAAATCTTCTGATTTGAATATCTCTCACATACGAAATCCGTTTTACGAGCGGTTTCTTTTGTTAGGATCGTAATAAAATTCCGGACACTTTGACGCTAGTTTGGACGGATTTGGAGATTGTCAAATTTTTGGGTTTAAATCGGATATAAATTCGATTTAAATCCCAAAGGTGAGTGTTTTAACCCACTCACAACTTCTAAGTTTTCTTATGTTTGTTAAATTGATTTATGATATGAGCAGAAATTTATTTATGACTGTTTTGCATTTTTTTTCATCATCTCAGTTAAATCGCGGTTATGGTTTTAAAGATATGGATTCGAAGTATTATGTTTTAAGAGTTATAATTCAAATGGATGGTTTCGAGATATTATAAATTTTAAAGTGGTATGGTTTTAGAAAAAGATATATTTGAAATGATAGCAATACTGATTTGATTTTTAAAGAGGAAAATGATATCGTATTTATATGGTTTTAAAAAGGGATATTATATTCTTGTTTTAAGTATAAATTATATTTAAAAGACCGCGGTGTTATAATAACGTTTGGTTGTTAAAGAGACCGGAATCGAAAGTTGTCATACTCTGTGCCAACCCCGAAAACCACTTTAACAACCGTGTATGCGGTGGAGATTCCAGAATGAAGTAGGATGTTGGCGGCGTTTACCTTTGAGGTAAATACGTGGACCCAACTCCAGTGAGTTGACATAAGGTGGCTAAAACAAGAGCGATTCTCGAGCCAATAGGTCATTCCTCTGATCGAACGCACTCCTTCGATATTATACTCTGACTTTTGGATTGATTCGGTGGCCACTTTTTATTTTGATTTGGGGGTGTTGTTCGAGGTGGGCGGTAGTAGCAGCTACGCGTTACCACCAGCCCGGATGCGTAATTGGTATATCTACCCTGGCATTGCCTAGTTGTGTCGTATCACCTACCATACCGAGCCTTGTACGAGTTTGGATTTCTCCCGTAGCCCGTGTGGTATCCTCTGGTGGCTTCCCGATCAGGAGGAACTATGATATTGAATGGACTACTGTGAGTATTATTGTGTTAAGGGGGGATTGGGTAACTCCTTAACGCTATTTAAAAGTAAGTTTATTTTACAATTAGACACTATTATAATAGCGAAATATACTACATAGTAAATAGTTTAACGGATCCTTAAGAGATGTGAATCCCGAGCATCTTTTAAGTTACTGCACTCATATTTATCTCTGTTGATTTAACTTACATATGATATTTTAGTTCTGACTCGAGTGTTTTGTCTTTTCAATTCGCTCAGGTCAGTTCGAGCGTTTCAGGATTTGAAGATTTTATTCTGGAGGACGAAGACGAAGATTTGTAGTATTAATATCTACTATATTATTACACTACACTATTTAATTCCGCCGCATTGGTATTTATTGGTATGTGAACTCTGATATTTATTGTATGAAGAAGAATCAAATGCTTTGTAAACAGTTTTATGAACTGTATATTTATTATTATATTTTATCCTTCCGCTGTGATATTCTGTTTAGTTTTTTTTCCTCTTCTCTGTTTTTCTTATTTACCCATAGCAATCCGCCCTTCCATATGTTTTGAATTGGCACGTGTGTCGATTTAAAGCGTGCGAAAAGGCGGGATGTTACACTTTACTTTATTCTGAATATCCAACAAAGATTCTTTCGTCGGCTTTCAGATCAAACTTTCTAAGAGGATCTATAGTATTTAAAATAAAGCATTTAGAACCCTAAATCTTAAAATATGACACTTTAGGTTTTTTTTTCAAAAAGAGTTCATAAGATGTGTTTTGAGGTAAGGATCTTAAAGAAACATGATTTAGAACATAACAAGCTGTAGCAACTCCCTTAGCTTAGAAAGTTTTGTGGTAAATTACTACCGCTTAAAAGTGTTCTGGCGCAATTCTATAGAGTACGATTTTTTCTTTCTACAACATCGTTTTGTTGCGGCGTTTTAGAAAAAGAAAATTTGTGACTTGTATCCTTTTTACTGCAAAAATTTTGATTTTTTTTTCAAATTCAGCTTCATGGTCACTTTTAATACTCTTAATTGTTAAATATTTTAAATTCTGTATTCGTTGAGCAAAAAATTTTCAAAGATTCAAAAGTATTATCCTTATTTCTTAAAAAGAAAGTCCAAGTATATCTTGAAAAATCGTCAATAATAACAAAATCATACCTATTGTGATTTATTGATCTTATTTGGATAGGATCAAATAAATCTATGTAAAACTTTTAAAGGTTGTTTTGTAGAAATCTCAATTTTAGCTTTAAAAGATGACTTTTTGAGTTTTCCTTCTTGACAAGTGCCACATAACTTATTACTTTCAAACTTGTCTTTGGTAAACCTCATACAATGTTATTTTAGCTACATCATGTATATTTCTAAAACTAATATGATAAAACCTTTTCTGCCAAATCCAATAATTATCAACAACTAAACATATATCATTATTATGTCTTATTTTCTTATTCAAAAAATAATATTACGATTACTTATAACTTCAAAAATATTACACATCTTTTTCAAAAGTTATTTTAAAACCTTTACCACATAATTGGCTAATACTTAAAAGGTTATGTTTTAAATGCTCTTCCAAATAAACATTAGTGATTAATGGATAGTTAGGTATACCAATAGAAGATACATCTCCTTTCCCGATAACATAACATTTGGAGTTATCACCAAAAGTTGCTATATCGCCATCCATGTATGATATATTTGTTAGCATCTCCGCGTTTCCAGTCATGTGCTTAGAGCATTCACTGTCGAGAATCTATTTCTTCTTTTTATGTCAGGGTACCTATAAAAAATAGAAAATGCTTTACTGGTACCCACTTCTTACGTTAGGGTCATGGAGGTTAGGTATAAAGTAACCATGTGGGTTTGGTAGAACCTTTAAAATAAAAATCGCCATTAATGTACCTTATACACACACACACACTCTTTTGCCTGATCAGATCATTATTATTTTTTGGTACCTACATTTTAATATTCTTTTTATAGTCTTGACCATCCATGGGTTTTCTAAATTAGTATATAATGAACATACCTAGGTTATGGTTTTGGTTTATTTGATTCTTTAATCCTAAACCATTCTTATTTTTAGTAGGTTTTGATATGCTAATCAAATGAGACAAATTCTCCTTACCTTTATTAAATTTAGAAATATTAGTAATCTTTTATCTTATTTTATAATATAACCTTGTCATTAGTTAAAATACCATCATTACTTTTTATAAATTTTAATTTTTCATCCAAAACATCAATAGTTTTCTTTCAATCACTATTATTATTAAACGAAGTTCAATTCTCATTTTTAATAGCTTGAATATCTTTACTAAAATCAGGGTTTTTACAAAAAGTTTGTAATTTTAAAATTTCTTCTTCTAAAATTGATTTTTCATTTTTAAGCATCTCATTTTTGGATTCTAATATATTTATCTTTCCTAAACATTTTTTATGAACTTTTCTTATATCCCTAAATTTATCATCTAATTTTGAAGCTATTTCTATAACATCTTCAAAAGATAAATCGGAAAGTATCTCATCTTTGGTAGCCATGAAACATACATTAACTTGCTCTCCATCGCTTTTGCTATCACTTTAGCTTGGAGATTAATCATAACAAATCAGTTGGAAAGCACATTTGCTTCCTTTTGAATTCTTCTCATTTCTGAATTTCTTTTTGAAGTTTTTCTTATCTTCATTCAGCTAGGGACAGTCTTCTTCATATATCCAAATTTCATAACCAAAGCATTTGAAAGAGGATGTGTCATTTAAGTTATTCAACTTTTTCTTTTGAACCATCTTGTTAAATTTTATGAATTTGCTATATTTTTTTTGCCAAAAACACTACATTTTATTTATCAAGCTCCCAAATCATCATCATCATCATTAACCTGAAATGCAATACTACGTTTTTCTTGGGTTGTTTTTTTCTAGCTTGCAGGTTAGCTTCTTAGGACATCAAGTTAGCAATTAATTCTTCTACTTTAAGTGTAGAAAGATCATTAGCTACTTCTATAACAAGTACTTTTCTTTTCCATTTGTCAGTTAAAGAATTTAAAATATGTGACACTAAGTCAGAATCAGTAAAAATAACTCCTAATGTTATAAGATCATGCTGTAGAGTTTGGAATCTAGAGTAAATATCTATAAAACTCTCATTAGATTTCATTTTAAAATTGTTGATTTTTTAATAAACTAATCTTGATTTGCTTAACTTTGGTTGTACCTTTATGAGTAACTTGCAACATTTGCCAAATATCATAAGCAGTTTACACATCATAATTCTTGAAAAATCATTTTTATTTAATGAGTAGTATAAAACATTCATTATTGTAGCATTATCGGAAGCAACGGTCTTCTGAGCATCTGTGCAAGTACCCACTGCAGTAGTAGGTACTTCATATCGAGGTTGAGTAACCAAGTAGATATCAAGACCACTTGATTCCATAAAAACTTTCATACATGTAGCCCAGTATATATAATTAGGACTAGTAAAAGATTGAGGATGTGCACTGAATTGTCCTTCTTGAAATATGTTATAACTCATGATTGCCATAAAAAATGATATTCAAAACAGTGTTACAATTTTAAAAAATCCCGCTCTGATAGCAAATGATAGCACTTGTGGATCATATAGTGATACCATAGCTAACTTAACTTGGACTATAACGAAAATATAACTAGCAGAATAATAAGTAAATAAAAGAACACATCGAGATTTATACTGGTTCGGATCACCTCTCCTATGTCCAGTCCCTAGGCATCTCTTAGGAATTTTCTAACAAAGCCTTCGTGTGACGCCCCACCTCTATACTCACACTAGCCAAGGACACTACGGGGTAATGCCGTCGAATAGCATGAAGAATAAGGCTGTCGAGAAGCGACCATCCGTGTAATTGCTTTGTGCGAGTACTGATATGTTAGATAGTATAGCAAGCATTTCATTTTAAGAGGAAATCTGACATATCAAGTACAAACTTAAAGCTACTACACAGTGGCTCTGTGGACTTTGGAAACAAATATAGAAATAAGCATAACACAAATCAATCACAGATATTTGTATCACGAAGGTGGAAACATATATGAATATATCACATAATAGTGTACATCATAGTAGTGGTCATACAAGATCCACTACATCACAAAAGAATAGGTACAAGTGCTAAACAAAAGAATATGTATCATCAAGGAGTCTCTATCTCGAATGTATAAAACAAAAAAACCTATTAAACTAAGTAGTTAGCCAAAAGTCAGAAGCTAGTCCCCGCTAAGAAGTCAAGTAGAAGCACCTGTAACACCTCGGTCTGACCCGAGTATTATTTAAGAAGAAAATAATAAACGGATCAGTCTAGCTATAAGTATCATATAAAATGAGATAGGATACGAGTTATGCCAAAAACGTATGACAACAATATTGTCATACTATGACAAGTATACATTAGATAACACAAAAATCATACAATATCTCATATATACTCAAACACCAAAAAGAATGTCATATTCTTTAACATATTCACCAAACCACAAATAATTATAAACTTATGAATGTAAATCACAAAAATTGGTGAAACACAAATTCTAGAAACCATCAATTAGAAATCCAGAAAAAAAAGGGGAGGCCTATCACAAACAGGAGCATGAAAACTCATCAATACGTGCACCACAAACGGAACGTTATTCCATGGCCCCTCACCATTAATTTTGAGCCGAGGCTCCACAAATGGCCCGAAGACCATGGGTCGCTACCCCACCAATTTTGAGTCGAAACTCCACAAACAGGGTTTAGTTCCCCACACAAACAAAGAGACATCACGCATCGCTAGTCTAAATCACAAAACGATCACCATTGATCGATAAGTGTAAATTACACTAAGCTAGTAAATAAATGAGTTTAGCTTCATGTCCCATAACCACTGGATGAACTTAAATATTTACGAACAAATTATAGATTCCCACTCGAAAATTGTCACAAGAGTTTCAGTCGAATGAGTCTAAGAATTAACCGACAAAGTAAACGCAAGCGTTTCATACCACTTGTTTTGCTAAGTCGTTTAATTTGGATTTCCCGAGCGAATGAGGAAGAGATTTTTATATACTAATAGATTGGAAAACGATTTTATAAACGAGCTTTGTTTTAAAATAGAGTTGAAATCATCTTTGTGAAAGGGTTTGAATATTTACTACTAGTATAGAAACCTTTTGTATTTCAAAGTGATAAATCACATAAATGATTATAAAAATGATCAATCACCAAAAATCCACATACGAAGACATGAATCAAATCCATAGAAATCGATACCGAATACATCAAAATGGATATTCCCAAAAATCCCAAAAAGGAATTATCAAAGTCAACAAAAGTGATAAAAAGTAATCGGATCCACTAGAATCGATTAAAAATTGGAAATCCACACCAAAAAAGACAATATGGCTGAGACAGCAGGTTCAATCGACTGAATACAAAGGCCAGTCGACTGATGAAGAACCCAGACACTTTCAATTTTCAGGGTCAATCGACTGACCTCTGTGGTCAGTCGATTGATACTGGCACTGGAATTTTTCTGGTTCCAGATTCAGTCGACTGACCTTACAGTCAGTCGAGTGAACTGTCAAATGCAATATTTTCAGCCTAGCCCCAAGAAGGGCAAAACAAAATCCTAACCGGACGCGATCGAACGAGCAACGGAGACTAGGGATGTATGCCAAGTGACAACGCAGCCTTATAGGCTCTTTGACACATCCCAAAAACATGTTCAAACATCGAAGATAGGATTTTAAAGATTTTTTACTTCAAAACACCAAATTTGGACATTAATCAAACCAATTCAATTCAAAGGCACACAGACAAGGAATAGATGTTAGGAATTACTACCCAACAACTATTAAAGATATAAACATAGATATGAGTTCAAAAACTCACCTTTTAAACCCAAAACAACAAATGAGAGGCTCTAGAACAAGCAAAGATTGATCTCTCTTCCACAACATCTCTAGAATCTTCAATCTATTATCAAAGGTGAAGTTTTTCCTAAGTTAGGTTGTAGGAATTGCTGAAAATTGAAGAGGGATTGAGATGGAGAAGATGAAGATGATGTTTACCTAAGCTTCTCCTTGATTTCTAGCTTGAAGTTGATAAATCCTAAGAGAATTAGGGCTTAGGAATTTTAATTTACTCTTCTTTCCTCCATTTTTACCTTAGCTTGAGAGTGTTAGGATATGGGGAGTGAAATGAATGAAGAGGGGTGGAGTTTGGTTATTTGTTAGGTTAATGGGCTGAAACCCAAACCCAAAGCCCTAAATGAAAATACCAAAATCCTACTCAACTCCAAACATATCGATGTTTATACTCAAAAAGGTCGCAAATGCCATTTTAGACTCAATGGAAGAGGTATCGAGCCCTGATTGACTGTTTGCAAAAAGTGACATTTCATACTTAAATCCGACCAACGATGTTATATTTAAATAAAACATTAAATATACAATCGTAAAATATGTGGGTTGTTACACTTCGCTTGATCCGGCGGAATAGATTTAAAAATTGACGCCCTGAACACCTCTCAGGATCGACTTTCTTCTGTAGATAGAAAAGTATCTTGACAAGTGTTGTGTCTTTGCACACTAATTTTGTCACTCTAACTAGTACAAAAATCCTATAACTACTACAACGATCAAGATAGACAGATGTTGTGGTAACATTGAAAGAAAAGTAAGAAAATGATACATCATTAGTTGCTTTTCATATATTAACATCTGTCTACAAAAATCCTATTACTAATTTTGTAGACAAATGTTAATATTTTGAAGTTAGAAAATTATGTTTTTTCTCATAGCACTATAAACATTAAAGATGGAAAGGCGATATTATATTGTGCAGGAAAGTCAAATGAATGAATGACCAAATAAATGAAAGTGAAGGTGCATACCTAATGGTTTGTTTTATGTCTACTTTATCTCATATGTATTGTGTTCAACATTATTCATGAACCCTCGTTATTTATTTGCATTAGATGATATGATTGATTTTTTTCATGCCAAATTATTAATGATAAGCGTGTGATATTTTAAAGGTATGTGTAAGTTTTCCTTAAGTTAGTGACTAGTATTATAAATTTTGGCATATGAAACTAGTACTTGACATGACTATACTCCGAGATAGCTTCGAAATGAATTTTAGGATCTGAGATGTAAATCCAAGATGGACAACCGGGGTGCACCGATCTCGTTTGGGATCTCACCTGATACGAGATAAGCTCTCTAAATTCTTAGAGATGAGACGTGATCGAAATTCAAGATTTAAAACCTTGGTTCCACCGAATGAAATTTGGTTCTGAGTTCCTTGTTCATCTTAATCGTCTTCTTTTTCTAAAACGTTTAACATTTGTATTAGAGTTATCATCTTGTTCTTTTGGAATTTTCAACAATGATACTAGAGCAATTGTTAATAAGTAAATGAATTTTGGATTTATTCTCACAAAAGAACACTCAAAAGGTGGAGCAAAAGAAAAAAATAAACAAAAGTCGATATCTAAAGAAAGAATTTTGAGAAATTGTTGAAAACGACCATGAATGGAAAAAAGATATGAAAAAAATGACTGAGATTGAAAGAAGGTATTTGCTAAACTACAACTAAAAAGAGATTGTGCTTGTGTTTTATAGAGTAATGACATTGATGAAGTGACGTGCAATCATATTCTTGGAAAGAGCTATGCAAAGGATTCATTGAATTTATTAAGGGAAATCTATGGAAAGAATGAGATATAAAAATAGAAAAGAAAAGTTAGTCGATGAGAAGGAGGAAAGAAGCACAGTGAGATAATAGAAGAAAGCAAGAAGGAAGAGGATGGGAAAAAGAATGATATATGGAAAAGAAAGCTGTAGAAAAACTAAAAAAAATTTCGAAAAGTATTGGAAGATGAAGTTGGAAAAATGAAAGACAAAGAGCTGCCAATGACCAAAGGAGTGATGGAAGGGAAAGTAAAAAGGATTAAAATGAAGAAATGAAGAGTTGCCAAAAATTGAAGAAGTAATAGAAGGTCAGAGACCTCTAGCTCAAGTGTTTAGGGGGATGGAGCTTTTTGCGAAGGTTTTATAGGTCAATGGTTCAAATCCTTGGGATATGAGAGAAAGTGCTCTGCTTTAACAAAATATCACTTATGTTATCAAAAAAAATTGAAGTAATAGAAGACAAAGTAGAAAATATGAGTGTAACGACCCAGAATTTAGTCGCCGTTTAAATAATTAATTATATTTTAAAATAATTAATAAATGAATTTCTATTAACAAATAAAACTATTTTAAATAATGAATAATGGTGAGAAATTCGTTTTCAAAATTTGTTTACCAATATATATAGTTCATAGAGAATAGAAAATGTGACCGGAAATTATTTTTTGAAATATTGATTTTTTATTGGTTAAAAGTCATCTAAAATATTATAACATTATTGCAAACACATACGCACACACTACAAACTAATCTTACATGATGAATACATGTGTTTATATGCATGTATATGCCTCTCTCTTAAAGTGTGTATATATAGATAAAATAAAATATTTTATAAAGAAAAGTGTGTGTGTATACATATATGTACGCGCACGCATACACACATATAGAATTCTCCTTTTCAACACAAGTACATAAGATAAGGTGTGGATAGTGCAAGGAGGGGGGGAGGGTACAAGTTGTGGACGGAATTTGGGGGAGAAGGGAAGATGGTAGTGCACGCATACATATATTTTAATATAAGCATCTATATGATTTTTAAATAATTTCCTAAGCCTATATATATCCATTAACTTTCATTTTTTCCACTTTACAATCTCTTTCTCTACTTTAACGTTCCTAAGAGCTTAAGCAAAACATCCATGGCTTCCTCTTCATAATTTTTAAAAATAGAAAAAATCACTTCTTTTGGCTAAAGTCTCCTCTTTAATTTATAAAAACATATCTACATCTACACACCTCTTCCAAATTACAAGCAACTATCCTTTAACGACCCGTAATTTTTTTAATGGTTTAGTAACATATTTAATTGAATTTTGTGAAAATTTTAATGGTTTAATAATATTTGAATTTGAAAATAAAAATTTTGATAATTGAAATACGTTTAATTAAACCTAACAAATGGTAAATTTTCATCAGATAATATGAAAGTTTATTTTCTTGTGTAATTTTATTTCAATTCAAATCAGTTAGAATTTGATGGTAATAAAATATTTTCCAAACCTAAATATTTTTATGTAGTAAATTTTTAAATCATCTTCTGAGTGAGATGTCATATTTTGTTTCTTCAAATTTTGACTTCTATTGCTCATTTATCTTATTTTCGACAGATTTGCAGCATTTTTGCTACCGATTATCGACTTTTGACAGGATGACCGTACCAACGATATTTGTATACCGCTTAGATCATCTCGTCATGCTGATCTTCATAGTATACTCGTTTGTGTATTTCGGTGTCCGGAATGCGGCCAAAACCGTGAAATGGTTAACCGTATATGTATCGTTTTGAACCCCTTTGTATTCCTATGTCCTTTCGTTGCTCTATGTGAGATAGCTGTCAGCCATTACAATAAATATTTATTGAATTTATCAATTGACTATTGCTATTCACTGTTTTGGTTTTATATATTCTGATTTAGTAGTCGTGTCTTTCTCTCTTTCCTCTGCTCATTTTATTCGAAACTTTTTACAAAGTCATGGTTCCCTGCCTTGAAGCCTATTCCAGTCTTTCGACCACTTGCACCTACCCATCGAAGCACGACCATCTTCTCCACCAGGAAACCATCGGATTCCTCCTCATACACGCTGACACTTAGCTTTCATCTCTCCTCCGCATGGCCATGTTCTCTTTCCTCCTTCCGCCTTGGCTTCCTCCGCCACCCGATCTTCGGCACATTCTCTTCCCCTGGATGAACGGCAGCCTCACACAGTTGATTGCTGAGCCGAGGTAGCCTTTCCTTATGTTATGCTTTGTGCATGTATGGTATAAAAGTAAATAAATGTGTAATATATATATATATAAAACTATATTTGGTTATCTCAACTTTGGTATGTCTGAAGCTAATTTATAAACATACTTTATATGATTCCTTTGCTTCATAATTTTATGTTGTACGTTATACTTTGTAATAATGGTTTTTTAATATATATATATATATAAAGTATAATATGTTTGCACACACTTATGTATTGTCTATGCATGGCCGTGTGTAAATATATGGAAATTTTAAAAAGGTAATAGTCGTTGTTTAGTATTCATTTCTAAAGTTACGTGTATATATAAAAATATATAATTATCCGATTGTATAAGTTATATTAGCATGCATATTAGAGTTTGTGATCTGCTCATTTTGTCATTTTATTTTCTAGTTACAGTATATAAAAGAAATGTATGCTGGATATTAAGTAAATATATTGTTATTTATAAAATCCCGTTTGTTGAATATATTATATATAGAAGTACTTTATATATATATATTTTCAACAGTTTACAAGTTATATAAGTTGTCTGTTGTTATATGTACATAGCAATATGTAAGTTATGTTACCTATGTTTTCCAAAAATGGCTGACTTTTTTCAAGATATGTCATATAGATTGGTTTTAGATTTGTATTGGTTAGTTTATACCAATATATCATTAGTTTATATATTCTGTTTTGTACATATATACATTTATAGATTAATGTAAGTTTATATATGCAGTACTATATATGTCTATGTCAGCCTACATATA
Source organism: Allium cepa (assembly GCA_030765085.1). Lineage (NCBI taxonomy): Eukaryota > Viridiplantae > Streptophyta > Magnoliopsida > Asparagales > Amaryllidaceae > Allium > Allium cepa. Next base: position 728,082,209 of record CM060932.1, on the reverse strand, counting down.
TATGTTGTTTAAGTAAGTTATATAATATATTAGACATAGATGTTAAAACCTTTCAGTTCTGTTAAGTTTATATATTTTATAATAAATTGTTTATATTGATTTGATAATAAATATTGATCTATATCCTGTATGTAAGTTGTGTACATATGTATATACATTTGTTTATATATATATGGGAACTTGATTTTTCAAATTTTAGATATAGTACGTTTGGGATTAACTATTTATTTGGAAATAAATGTATGTTGATTTTAATATATGTGTTAATTAAAACAATGATTTTTAATTTCATATTATTTTATTATTTGTTTTAAAATAAACATGATTTTAATATATATATATATATATATATATATGCTTTCTCTACCAAACTGATTCTAATTGCTTCGTCAATTTCTTTATCTATCAGCTCTGTCGTCGAATCTGTATCTATCTAGCTTTGTTTTGGAATTTGAGCTTGGATTCGTAACTCATTTCATTGTCTATCCTCTCTAGCCTCGAAAGGTGAGCAATCACTCATGATTAACGTTCTTATATTTATTAAATTTGATTTCAATCGAAACGACAACTGAAATCTGCTGCCGTTTGTGATTTACATTGCTATATATATACACTATTATCTGTATCTGTTCACCTATGACATGTGACACCATTATCTGTTATTTATATTGATGATATATGCCTGTTATATTATTATCATATTTTTTATCACTTTGCAAGTTCACTGTTAGTATAGAGTTCCCTATGGTATGAAATGGTACATACCCGAACGATCTGTAGAATAGGAGAAAATCGTTATGGGATGAAATGATAAACCCAAGCGATTTTCATTTGGATTGAATTTGGGATTGCGGGTTGAAATGATATATACCCGTATATATTTAAATTGCGGATTGAAATGATAACATCCGTATCGCTTGACCATAGGATAGAAAATTAAATACATACACCGTTGGTCTATATATAAATATTTTGAAATTGGTTTCTATGGTTTTGGAAAGAAATATATGGTTTAATAAATATTGATTTTAAGATAATATGTACTTTATAAAGGTTTTAAAATTTTGATTTTAAAATTATGTGTTTGATTTTTTTTTTAAAATTATACGTTAGTTTGAAATTATAAATTTTATGAATTTACTTATAATTTTACTATTTTAAAATATGTATAGTTTAGTTTTATTATAAAATAAGTTTGATAACAAGACTTGATTTAATAAAGTTTGATTCGATAAAATATGTTTAAGTATTCATTTAATTTTTTTAAATATAGAGTTTATAATAATTTTTAATAAATTAAGGTTGGGAATATAGATTTGAAATTGATTTGAAATAGTATTTGCTTAAGAATTTATTTAATCAAATCGATTTGAAACTTATGGAGTTTGAAATTTTTAAAGGAATATATCAAGTTTAAATAAATTGAAGGAATATTCAGTTATTTGAAGTTTGAAGTTTTATTTAAATGATATTGGATTTATAAAGTAAATACTTCAAAACTAAATAATAGTAAATTGAATTGATATATATATATATATATATATATATATATGAAATTATCAAATTCAGTTTTGAAAATGTTGAATACTTTATATATTGAAATTGAAATGGTTTATTTTGTGGTTAAAAATCTGTATTTGAAATCGATATAATTTGAAATAATTTATTGAGAAACTGAAATAAATTGAAATTGATGATTTGAGTGAATTTTGGAATTTGAGTTGATTTAGAATCGATTTGTGAAACTTAGGGAAACTACTTTATTATATTAAGTATTTTTAAATTATATTTAAAGTTATTTTATATTTTACTTTATAAATTATTTTAATATAAACTATTTTAATATAAACTATTTTTAATAAAAACTATTTTAATATACTAACTGTTTTAATATAAACTATTTTAACTTATAACTCTTTCATATAAATTATTTTACTTTATAAACTATTTTATTATATATACTATTTTAATATCTAAACTGTTTAAGCGGTGGAAGTTATGTTTTCAAAGATATGAATTTCAAAGCATTTTGTTTGAAAGTGTTATAATTTCAAGTGTTTGGTTTCGAAAGTGTTATAACTTTGACAGTGCTATGATTTTGGAAATGGATATATTTAAAATGGAAATGATATCATATTTGATTTTGGAATGGAAATGATATGGTTTTAAAATGGCAATGATATTTTGATTTTGTAGTATAAACTATTTTGAAATGACCGAGGTGTTATAATAACGTTTTGTTGTTAAAGAGACCGCGATCGGATATTGTCATACTCTCTGCCGATACCGAAAACCACTTTAACAACTGTTTACGCAGTGGAGATTTCAGGATGAAGTGGGATGGGGGGACGATCTTATATGAGGTATATACGTGGACCCAACTCCCATGAGTTGGCATAAGGTGGCTGAAACAGGAGCAATAAACAGGCCAAGTGAGGTAGCTCCTCCGATCGGACACATTCCTTCGATACTATATTCTAACTTTGTGATTTATTTGGTGGCCGCACTTGATTTTTGATTTGGGAGTATGTTCTGAGGTGGGCGGTAGTGGCTGTTGTGCGTTACCACCAGCCCGTAAGTGTAATTGGTATATCTACCCTGGCATTGCCTATTTGTGCCGTGTTACCTATCCTAGCAAGACCACTACGAGTTTGTTTTGTGCCGTACCCATGGAGTATCCTCTGGCAGCCTCCCGACCTGGAGGTATTAGGGTAATGCATAGACTATTAGCACTATAAAATGTGTTAAGGTGGAAAAATAAAGTGTTAATGCTATTTTAATAGTTTACTTTAGACATTATTATAATATCGTATATTACTACATAGTAGATAGTTTAACATATCCTTAGAGGATGGTTATCCCAAACATCCTTTGGGTTACTTGTATTTCAGTGGTTATTTCATTTCAGTTAGATTTATTGATATACGAATGTTGATCCTGACCTGAGTGTCTTGTATTTTGCTTTATGCTCGGGTCAGACTGAGTGTACCAATATTCGAGACTCACCTTTGGAGTTGCAGCTTCGCTTGGAGATCCATCCATCGATTCTACTTTCAGTTGATTTTGGTGATGTATTCAGATTTTGTATTTGACTATTGCATTGAGACATCTATGTATTCAAGACCTCTGTTGTATCTTATTTAACTCTGATATATATATATATATATATATATTAGCTTCATGAACTACTATTTCTTTATTTCCGCTGCGTATTGTTATATTACTCTGTGTCTGTGATTTATTTATTTACTATATATGCTGAGTTTTGCCAAATATAAATTAACAATTTGATATTTTGAGCAATTCAAGTCCAACATGTGTGGATGCGAATGGTTGAAAATACCAGGATGTTACACATCCATCCAAACTTCGCATGTCTATACCTAACAAGGCCTAGGCCATGACCAAAGCCAACTTGGGCGACCCCATTTTGAGTGTTCTAGCAACCAAAAGTTTCTAAAGTTGTCTCAAGTTTTTGCAAAAATTCGCTTTGATTTATAGAATTTACGGTGAGTAAAACTCCAATTTTTGGAAAAGAAAATTACTTGATTTTGATGAACTATACGTTGTGAAAATATAGTGTTGTTGTGTTGAATTATCATGTTGGGTTGATGGTATATGATTATATATTTATGGTCGAGCTTGGATTGTGATTTAGTTGTTAAATGATATGTTTTGGATATAGATATGTGAATGGTTGATTATGATATGAAGGTAGTGTGTTTATGAAACAAAACCAAGTGTATGTGATGAAATTGTTGTGAAGTTAACACCTTGAAAAGTCGCAAAGGACTTGAGATCCGATTTGAAAACAAATGCTCTTTTTTTTCTAGCTTTGGATTTTTGAAATGCTTTTCCAAGTTTTCACCTTTTGTTTAAGTTTTCAAAACACTTACAATTGTGTTTTCAAATATATAGTAGCTAGAGTTAAAGTGAAGTTTTCACCTAGAAATCAATTTTAGCGAACCGCGCTTATAACGATAGTCGCTATGGATGTAGTTCAGAAAATTTCGCGGTTTCAAGTTTTAAATGTTTTCTTATGGATCGTTTTTGAAAACTTATTTCAAATTAATTGAGTAAGTCAAAAGTTTAAGTTTTATTATTTAATAATTTAATTTATTAATTAGGGTAGTTATTATTTAATTAATTAATTAAGCAATTAGGTTAAGCAATTAAAGTTTAAGAAATTATTAACTAAGTTAAATATTTTTAAGTAAGAAAGTTTTAAATAATGTTTTATTAGGATAAAAGAAAATTAATTTTTACTTAATTAAGTTTATTACTTTAATTAATTAGAGTTAATTAATTATTAATTATTATTCAATTAAGGGCAACTATCGACTTAATTAAGGTTTGATTTCTTAAATAAATGTTATTTAAATTAAAGTTAAATTATAAATAAAATTTTAATTAATTAAAGTTCAAAGAATGATTTTGGTTTAATTAAGGTTTATTAAAGTTTAATTGAATTTTAAACTTATGATTTAATTAAATTTATTATTTTAAAGTCCTTTTTTTAAAACTCTATCATTATTTATTTTCATCCAATTTTCTTTGTTAAGCAAATTGTTTAAAACCAAGGATCTCTTATCCATGCTACTAAGCATCCAAATGAATTAAAGTAGTTGTAATAAAACGATGATGCGTTTTATTGAAAGTAAGTCGACTTGTACTTATCATAAATACCGCACTATGTGAACGTGATAAATACAAGGGGTTAAATTCGATAAGTGGGTAATGATAATCTAACCTTATGCAACATATGTCTGTATGTAAATTTTTACACCCTGGTAGTGGAATAGTCCACTATAAACAACTTGACCCTTTGAAATTATCAAACATTGCTTTGGAGAAACCAGGATCAGATATTAATTGTTATCCGAAAAACCCTTCGAACTAACGTAAACGTCCGAACTGGAAATAATAAAGGCAAGGTCCAAGATGAAGGCTTTGAAGTGCAAGGGCTATTTGCTACTAACCCTGAGGGTGATTCCAAAATAGGTGTAGTGGAGACAGTGCCTTCGGTTCGTTCATCTCCTGAACGACTTGTATGGATGAGTGTGACATTGTGTCAACATATGGAAGGCAATATTAACATTCCATATGGCAATGCTATAATAAATATAAACATAGCCTCAGATTTCATCAACCGAAAATGACAAAAATGGGTGAGATGCAATAAGGCTAGGTGGGTCGCCCCCATGAGGGTATGGTCATCCCTATTTAGAGTCCCTACTATCAACTCATGTATGCTTCGGTATGGTTCTTGATCCCAACCGAGGGATGATCTTATTCGGTATTAAGGGTAGGTCGGTCTTGTGTTGGCAGAGGTCATTAGGTTCGATCTAGATACACAAATCTAGAGGTGTACCGTGAAGGACGGTACTCCAGTAGCCCAGTCATTGTATGAAATCCATTTTTCCAATAAGTGCCTTTGGCCTTAGTTGTATACCTATTACGATGAATTTAATCAATGCAACAATTTCAGCTATGTGAATATTTATTTGAAAAACCTAGACATTATGACAATATCATTGGTGTTCTATATAAAGTGTTTTGTTTATTGTAAGGTAAAAACCCATTCGTGTTTATATGCGGCATGGTATTACGAGATACCTTTGAATTTTCAAAGTGTTTTATAAAAGTAAAAATTTAAGTTGTTTTGAGTTTGCTCACACCAGATTCATATCTGACCGAAGTTTTATTTTTTTCCTAAAACCCTTGGGTTCTCAAATTTATACGAGTAGCCAAGTGATTCGGGTTTCTTACGGAAGCATTTTGAAAGAGCTGGAGCTGGTGGCTTCACCGTTAGCTAGTTATTATCTTATTCCACTATGTTTATGTATGATCTATGTATTTTGAATGGACATGTAGTTATAAGTATCCAGTTGAAGTTGTAATGTAATGACTCTAATGTATTAATATTATGCAAATGACTATATAATATCATATGTTATCTATTATATGTTGTTCTGATTCATTGTGAGATTCTATGATTGTTTTAGTTTTCTTCTTACCTTTCCTTTTCTTCTACCCTTAATGGCTTATCTTTTGGTGCAAGAAAGGTGGTCGTTACAATTTTTATACCAGATCCTAAGTTAAGCGAAAACTTAGGCTTTAGGTTAGGGTCAACTTTGAGAGTGCGTATTTGTAATTTTTATTCATATATATATATATATATATGTATATTTGATTGAGAAATCAGCTTGATAGGTTTGATTAGTGTCCTTCTTTCAAGATTTATCTCATCCAAGTATTCTAAAAGTTATCTTACTATGTCCAGATAATAAGACATGAGCGACAGAGGCAGACGTGGTAGGGGAGCAGGTAGCACTTCAACTACAAATGGTCAAACCCAAATCCTGGAGGAGTTCGGATTGCCGAACATGTAGCACCAGAGCAGCCAACAGTGAACTTCGCAACCTTATGCAAGGATAACACCAACCTTGGATAGAAACCATTTAAAGGAACCGAGTCTTTCATGGAAGTGCAAGCTTGGTTTCAATCTTGCGAAAAGATTTTTAAAGTTCTTGGTTTAGCTGATGAACAAAAATGATTCTTAGCAACATGGCAACTACAAGAGGGAGCATCACCTAATGGGACTCCCTTACTGCAAATATTCCAGAAGAGGAGTATTCATAGGTCTGATTTAAAGAAGTTTTAAGGGATAATTCTTGCCAACAACAGGAAGGACCAGAATGTACTTAAATTTCATGGAACTGAAGCAAGGGATCTATCTGTAGTAGAATATGAGATGAAGTTCAACGAGCTATCTTGTTTTGGATTGGAACTGATCAATATCCCATTAAAGAACGGGATGTTTCTTTTGGGTATGAGAGAGGTGTACCACGAGAAAACGACTTCTCATGTTAAAGGTACTTTTTGGATTTAGTTGATATGGCTCTGAGATACGAGACCTTGGATAACAAGAAGTCTACTCCAGTAGCACCGATTGGTGGAATACAAGTGAAAACAATTCAAAGAAAGTGAAGCTCAATCTAGGAGGGAATAAAGGGAAAAGGTTCAAGAATATTAGTTGTTACCTTTGCAAGTAGAAAGTCAAGGTCCTGTTGGAGCTGTGAAGCTCGAAGCAGCAAAATGGATCCACCTCTTCGATGGTTCTGAAGTCGCTTTGTTTCAATTGTCATCAATCAGACCATATGTTTAAAGATTGCCCACTCATGAGAAAGGCGCAGCAACCCAAGGTTACGTCATTAAGAATGAACCTTCTACTTCAATAGATGTAAAGGGAAAAGGGTCCTTGAAGGTACCTTACTTCTTTTTTAGAGAAATGTGTGATCCTGAGGAGGGCGCACATGTATAAATATATGTCACCAATAATAAAGGAGCCGCCAACATGCCTGGTTGGCGAAAACTCATAACACAGAAAAATTTAAGAAAAATAAACATAGTTTAAATTCTTCAATGAGCTCCGACAAGGCCACCGCCCATTACACTTCAATATCGAACTCTGGCAATGCCATCACCTGATAATGAAGTGTTAGAAGTACCTAGTATAACCAGTATAATAATGCCTCGCAGCTAAACCGAATACTAACTCCTCTCATATTTACTGATTAACGGTATTTTTGTTCAAGCATTATTTGATAATGGTGCCTTTCATAGTTTTATCTTTTGTGAATCAGTAGGAATTTCATCTTATTCCTAGTACTGCAGAAAACCCTATGTGTATGTCTAACCTCGTAGATAGTGTAACCTATTTGAATATGATTTATGAGAATATGCCAATTTCCTACCTTTCTTGTCACTTTTCTTGTGACTCGTATGTCTTAGAATTTAAAGGATTTGACATTATTCTTGGTATGGATTATTTATCAAAATATAAAGCTGTTTTAGATTATAATGAAAGGACAATATCATTAGAAACTAAGTTTGGAAGAATTGCTAAAAGATTGTGCAAGAATCCTAGTATTAATATGTATAGTTTCTTATATGCTTGGAATCATACCAGGATGAGTTAAGTTATGTAGAAGCTGTTACGAATTTTCATGATGTGTCAAGTCAATATCTTACCCTCACACCGAGAGATAGAGTTCTATATTGACTTGGTTCCTGATGCTATACGTGTTGTTCAGCCTAAGAGAAGGATGGCCCCGAAAGAGTGTTATGAATAAGAAAAGCGAACCGATGACTTGTTAAGAAGAGGTTGATTATATCCACTCATTCAGTTGGGGATCGGCTGTGTTGTTTGCGGCTTAGTCTGGTAGATCTTTAAGGTTATGCATGAATTATAGGGAGTTGAATAAGCTGACAATTAGGAACAAGTATCTCTTACACCACATCGATGATCTTTTTGATCAACTTCATGGAGCTATGGTATTTTCCAGATGGATCTAACTACTGGATTCCATCAGCTGAGGGTTGCTGCAGATAGTATATCCTTAACTGCGTTTAGAGACCCTAACTGTTTCTTTGAGTGGTTGGTTATGCCTTTTAGGATAACCAATGTACCTGCATATTTTGTCTATCTTATGTACCGTGTTTTCTGAGATGCTCTTGATTAGTTTGTATTATTTTTCATAGATGACATCCTTATCTACTCCAAATCCGAGGAGGAGCATAAGCATCATTTGGAAGTTGTGTTCGAGACATTAAGGAGACACGACTTGAAGGTGAAATTTTCTAAGTGCCATTTTTGAAAATTGAAAGTAAGATTCTTAGGACATATCGTGACCGGAGAAGGTATTCAGTGCACCCAGTAAAGGCAGAAGCTATTTGGGAATAGAAGCGACCGTAAACTCCTACCGAGGTTCGCAGTGTCTTAGGGTTGGTTGGATACTATAGGATGTTTATTCAAGATTATTCCAATATTTTCTCACATTCAACTAAGTTGAATAAGAAAGAGGAAAAGTTTATATAAATCCAAAGTGTGAAGTGGCATTTTTGGAATTAAAGAAGTGATTGACCAATGTACCGAATTTGGCTGTTCCGGATGGAAGTAGTGGATTCACGGTTTACACAGATGCTTGTGAAGTGGGACTAAGTGTTGTTTTGATGTAGCGTGGTAAAGTGATTGCGTATACTAACAGGCAGTTGAAGCCTTATGAGAAGAACTATGCTATGCATGACTTGGTGTTGCTTGCTATTGGTTTTGCATTGAAAACGTGGAGACACTACTTGTTGGGTAAGGATCATTCTATTCCTCTTAGTTTGTTTCTAATCTTTAGAGATTTTAGGAGTAAGTTTTCTTTCTTTAATTAGGTAAGAACTTCATGCCCTTCATGGATCATAACTTCCTAACGTATCCTTTTTCTCAGAAGGATATGAACCTGAGGCAATAGAAGTGGTTAAATTTTCTGGTGGCTTATGACTTGGATATTCATGCATACTAGGAAAGGCTAATGTGGTGGCAAATGCCTTAAGCAGAAATGCTATTTTGACTCTTTTGGAGGTTATCCCACCTCCCTTGGAAAGAATAGCAAGTAAGAAAAGAGAGGATAGAAGCTTAGTGGCAATCATTAGGAAGGTTGAGGAGGGACAGTGCACAAGTTTTAAGATGGATAACCGAAGAATTTTAAGGATGAATGGACTCATCTATGTACCAAATGCTAACGGTCTTAGACTGGAAGTTTTGACAGAATGCCATAGTCTAAGGTATGTATCCATCCAGGTGTCTCAAAGATGTGTAGGGATATGAATCAGATGTTTTGGTGGAAGGGGATGAAGAGAGATACCTCTATCTTTATTAGAAGGTGTTCGTGCTGTTAACAAATCAAAGGTGATCATCAGAAGGCAGCCGGATTACTACTACCTTCGAAAATACCTAACTGGAAATGGAAAAATGATATTAATGGATTTTATCAATGGTTTGCCCAGAATCAGAAAAGAAAATGAAGGAGTATGGTTATCATGGATCGGCTAAGGAAGAGCCTACATTTTATTCCGGTAAAACCAATGAGAACCGCCGCTTCTTTAGTTGAAATTTTTATGAGAGAGATAATCGGGTTGTATGGAGTTCCTGTGAGTATTGTAAGTGATCGAGACTCTATATTTACTGTAACGATCCGATTTTTCGATTTTCAAAAATCGATATCCGAACAATCAAATATCGAAAAACCAAACCATTAGGGTTAAAGAAGAAGAAGGTAGAAGAAGAAAACAGAAACAATATCAGAATCTTACATTCGCAGCGGAACAATATATAATAGATAAATGAATAATATTTAAACAAAAGAACTATGTCGGTTTATACACTACATCATCAGAGTATTGCAACAAGAAAACATGACACTAGGCATTTAATATGACAACTTGTCCATATGAAAACTGAACTTGCATCAATCCATACACAATAAATACTACATAATATAAGTGATACATCTCATCATCCAGATTGTCTCCTGATCTCCACAGCATACTTTCCTGATTTCGCTCTAGAACTACTGATAACCTGACTCTAGATTGCCCGTGTGGAAAATTATGGACAACTAGAGTTTAGAAAGGGAACAATAAACTCCAGGTCAGTCGTGGGACTGGTGTGAGATCTTAAAACAGTTATTTGCACAAAAAGAAATAAAAAGAAATCCTCTATGCTTTTTGGAAAATGAAACTATCATAAGGCCTCCCAGCACACACACACAATGCAATGGCACACTTAAAGGAGATTTCTCCTTATAGCAGTCAAACATGCTTGATACGTGAAAATCCTTTTTGATATTATTGTTAGTGCATAATGTGGAAAATATTTCGAAAGTATAATATGAATCTTAGCCAGCATAGGTACCATTATATTATGCATACTATAGCTACCTTTTAAGAATGGCAGGTTATACAACTGCAATCATAAAGGGCTCGTATTGGTTGATTGGATTTCCAACAAATGGTCAAGGCTAAGGAACTTCCTTTCCGAAAGGGTATGCCTCTAGAGGGACTCCCTGAGAACCTAACTGGATCTCTTCCAACGCAAGACTGGGTTACCTCTGTAACTAGGTAACTAACTGTCACGAGTATGCCACCCCCCGGTCCATACCGACCTTTTTCGAGGCGCCTCAACAACCAACAACCACATAAGTAAATAATCTAGGATCCATACCAGAATACCACTTTTTATCCACACAAGTTAAATATCTGGGCTCCATAACAGATACCACTTTTTATCCAGAAGGAAATGCACATACCCTGAGGGGCGTGACCCCCATGACCTTGCTGCATCTTTCCTATTTTAACCATTTCCGGGGTGTGAGGTTCAATGAAATCTCGTCCACAAAGCTACGCTTTTCACAAAAGCCATGCTTCGATCAACAAATGTTCAACACTTAGGATGCCACATTACCAAATTGGGAATATACCACTAGTAAATATCAAATACATAACCTCTAAGCACGTACGTCTCAGAGAAGGGTGATAAGCTAAGAGAATAAATTCTCCGCCACTAACAGAAATGTATTTGATAGAAACCATCTTTATATCTAAAAATGTAATGTAAGACATACATCCATACAAGTCCATTCTGGGTCCAAATGGAACCAAAGGCACTTCCTCCAATTAAGGAAAGAAGTCCTTGCAAATCCGGATATTCCCTAATCACATTCGGACTCCCTATTACATAGGGTGATATAAATCTCTATATCGAAGCAACTCGGTGCATAGACATTCGATAGGTAACCCTTTCATTTTCGAAAATACCCGGTCTTCAATCACCGTCTTCTAATGCAATCCCATTTCGTCGTATCATTATTCGGAATGGGTTTTATGACTTAATGTCCTCCCCCGGCTTAACCGAATAATGAGCGCTTATTTTAAAAACAAATTCAAGTGTCGTCATAAAGACCAATATTGATAGCCAGTTATTTAAGTAGCAAACAACATTCACAACAACCATCAAGCCTCAATAATTTCCCAACTTGTTATACTGATAGTCGGTTATTTAACTATTTATTTCAAAATATCTTCGTAAGATATATCTTTACACTTCAACCCTTTGAAAACAATTTTCAAAGCACTTTCCTTTCGCGGATTAAATTTTCACATATTATTTATTTCCACTGAAAATTTTCCAAGTCCGAATACTTTAAAATAATTTAAATCACATATCCAAATATACACTTGGTAACACTTAAAATAAAAACTATTTTAAAACATTTATTTAAAATATTGGTTATGAATTTTATACTAATATCTCATGTAAAACTTAAGCCCCAAACTAATTTTTTAAAACAAAACTATTAAATATGGTATAATTATTTAAATAACCATCTTCTAAATCAAATACTAATTAAATCTTTAAAAATATCACTTCTATAATTAACTTGGTAAATAATTACTTCAAAAAAATTAAAAATAATTTAAGAACATAATTTCTCCAAAACGTTCTTTTAAAAACCAACTTTAGAACTTTTAATTTATATTTAAAAGCTACTATGAAAACACACTCAGCTTTTCAGGGAAAATACACTTTCCATTCCAAAATAGTCCATTTAAATCAATTAATAATCCTTCTTGATTTATCTCAAATTTACATACAAATTCGCAGATTTTCTTCCCACACTTTTAAAAATAAACCAACATTTATTTTTAAACAAATCACCCATCCTTTTATAAATTCCATTTGTGAATTTATATTTTCAAATATCCATGATATACAATTTTCAAATCAATTGCCTAAAAATTTACTTTCAAACACCAAATCAATTTCCAAATCGATTTTCCAAAAATTTATTTTCAAACACTAATCAATTTCCAAATTGATTTCCAAATTCTACTTTATTTGAAAATTACCCCTTTTACTTATCCAAATTTATTTCAAAAATACATTAGTCCAATATTCACACTTTTATTTAGAATTTAAAATCTGAATTAAAATAAATTCTTTAACTTTTAAACAATACTACTCAAAATCCATTATTTTCATTTATTAAAATCTTTTTCCCATACTTGGAATTTATTTAATAGGATTTCAAAAAACAATCTTTACCCGTTTTAAATTCCTTCTTTTAAATTTATCCAATTCTCTCAAGTTAATTTGCTTAAAATTTTCTACTTTAGTTTCCAAAAATATAATTATACATTTCTTATATTTTAAAATACCATAATATATTCGGCCAAACCATAACCTTCAATAGTTTCAGTTAACAATATAATCAATCACAGATTTATCAATCAATCATATCACAACATATGAAATAAATTTAAACATTTGAGGAATCCAGTTGGATCCCTCCAACCTGTATCCCTACATCCACATATGTTAGCACAAAATTAAATACCCATCCCGCTTCAAGGCGGGATATCATAGTATAAAGGCTCATCCGCTATTATGCAGGGCGCATATGGTCTCATCCGTTATATAATGCGGGAAATCAATCACTCTAATATATATATATATATATATATATATATATATATATATATAATATCACCCAACGGATAAATCATCACACTCATCCAAACACATCCAATAATTTAAATTTAACTATTTAAATTAAACAAAGCAATTCGATTGAGTGAGGAGATCTCACCTTTGCTTTTGTTTTGCAATCCATTTCCATTCCAGCTTGTTTTTCACAATTTTTGACCTTGTATAAACAATTCAAGATTTATTGCTATTTAAATTGATCGAACAATTAAATACCGTTTAATAAATTTTATTTTATCTAATAATTTAATTTAAACAAATTATTGATTTTTTAAGCTAACTTCCCTTAAAAATCCTTTTAGTAGCTAGATAAATTAAATAACTTAGTTTAACAAATTAATCACTAACTCCATTATTTTCAAATAAATCTAGTAAATTAAAATATATACATGCATATTTATTTTCTTTATGAACTACATATATAATTATAAAGTAACCTATAAAGATTTCCTATAAATCTAATTTATTAAACTTTCAAACGTTTTTTTCGAAATTCTTATTATTATATTATATTATTTTTCCACAGTTAATAACTAAATATATTATAATGGCCCGCAAATCCGTGCCCCTTTGAACTAACAAAATCCACCACAGTTCTATCCAAAGTGGCACAAATGTACGAGTCTTCGGGTAAAATAAGAAAGAGGTAGAAGAAGAAGAAAAGAAAACAACATCGGAATCTCACATCGCAGCGGAACAAAATATAATATATAGAATACATTTTTTAAATACAGGAAATCTGTACTGTATACATATGTACATACATACCATCATCAGAGTACATCAAGCATCCATACAGAGACAACTAATAATTGTCCATACACAGCGGAAATAATAATCAAATACGGAAGTACGCTCTGTCATCAGCTCGCCTCCTGAACTCCTTAGCTTTTAACCTGATCCTGTTTAATTCGGTCTGACCCGAGCATCATATAAAACGACACCCGAGTTAGTCTGGAAAACCAGCGTGAGAAAATCACACTCAATTGGATTATTATATTTTCAGAAATCCTTTGAGAAACAAAAGCATCTCGTAAGACCACGCCACAAATAAACATGTCGGGTTTTTACCTTACGATAGCTAAAACATTTTTATTAAATTCGTCTGATATTATAATAGGGTCTATAGAAAGTAAAACAGAATCTAGCTAAAATGCTTGCATCTCGCGTTTCAGCAATAGTTGGGCACAATCAAAACCGTACAGACGCTTATTGGAGATTGGATTTCATACAATGGCAGGGCTACCGGGGTACCGCCCGTCACAGTACCTAGTCTAGATCAGAGTACCGAGGAGCCACCCTAACTCCCCTGCAACACAAGACTGGAACCATCCCTTACTGGACAGTCCTAAGCAAGATCACCCCGTGGCTGGCGTGACCAACCACCCACTAAGCGAAATAAAAAGGGACATCTAGACAGGGGAAACCTTACTCTCCAGTGGGGGCTACCCACGAAGCCTTGCTGCACCTCCCCTGTTTTAGCCATTCCCGGTTGATGAGGCCTGAAGCTAAGCGTTACCTTTCAAGAACGAGTCCCACTTAGAATGCTCATCGTCCACCTGACGATGTTCTGAAAGCATTCAATCCATACAAGTTGCCCTGGGTCTGGACAAACTGAATCACCGTCTTCATCTCTTCACGGTCTTTATTCGTAATCGTACAAACCGGATCGA
The DNA here is from genome assembly GCA_030765085.1 of Allium cepa. NCBI lineage: Eukaryota > Viridiplantae > Streptophyta > Magnoliopsida > Asparagales > Amaryllidaceae > Allium > Allium cepa. The sequence continues at coordinate 728,067,161 of CM060932.1, read as the reverse complement.
AGTGGTTTTTGGATTATTAAATCCGATCCCGGACTCTTCGAAACGATCAGCGCATTGTCCAATATTGATAGTCGGTTATTTAACTATCAATTAATCATTCACAAGCAACCATCAAATAATTTCCTCAAATTATTCATCTCGGATATCTACTTAAGATATTATCTTCATATTTCAATGCCTTGAAATTAGATTCAATTCACTCTATTTCTCGTGAAACCATTTAAGTCTTCGCCAACCATTTATAATATTTTCCCACTTCAATAGTTCTCAAAACTTGGAAAATATTCCTTTATCTCTTATTTCTTTCCTCAAAAATCATTTACAGTCTCATTTGTAAATTTTCCAAAGACCTTTAGCTTATTAATATTTCAGGTTTCATTCCTGCCTTTCTTGTGAATTTTATCTCACCATGAAATTCACTAATCTTAAACTTGGGATTTATCCACGTTCTCATATCCCTCTATAAAATCTTCCCTAAAGATCTTATTCAAATTAATTACACTTTCTTTACTTCTCAAGAGAATTTATAATTGGGTTTTCAAAACATTTTTGAAAACATCTTGACTTATAAAGTAAGAATAATGGTTTTATTTCAAATTATGGTTTAAGGTAAAAATTTAATTCATATTCAGTTATTAATAAATTTTCAAGCTGGTTTAGAAAACTATAATTTATTATAATAAGTACTAAGCATTAAAATAACTTTTCCGAAATATTCTAAATCTAAATAATAGTTCTTACAAATTATATAATATAGTAATTTTTTTTGAAAATATTCCTTTAAAACAAATTTATATTTTTTGAAAATCCAATATTCACTCATAAATTCCTCTTGACCATATTTTCATTTCTTATTTCCGGAAATATTTAATTATTTCCTTCCAAAACCAATTTTCATAAGTCAAATTAAGTTCTTGCCATGACTTATCTCATTACGTATCCACCGTTACTTCCTATCTCATTTATAAACTCCGTTTATAAATTTATAACTCCTTGAGTTTTCTTTTTCATTTATTTACAAAAACAATTTATTCAAAAACCCTATTTTTATAATTTTATTCTTTAATAAAATCCCATATTTTTTTAACAAAATTTCATTTCTTAATAAGGTTCCCTTTTATTTTATTTCTTAATAAAGTTCCTATTTACTTTATTTCTTAATAAAGTTTTGCTCCACTTCAAATTCATTTATCGATTACAATATTTCTTAGAGTCTTTATACATAATTTAATTTTTCCCAAACTCAACTTTAACTAATTTTAAGTTTAACCAAAGTAATAAATATTCTTTTAATTTTACTTTAGTCTCAATAGAAGTAAATTCAAATCCTAAAGAAATATTCTTTTAATTTAATGTTCATTTAACTTCCTTCAATTAAATTATTTATAGCATTTAAAAATTAGTAAATTCCATTTTCCATGTTATTTAACACTATAATTCAATTCGCATGCAATTCCATATCAATTCATTCATCCTGTCATATGACAACATATATATAATAAATAAATATTTTTGAGGAATCCTGTTGGATCCCTCCAACCTGTTTTCCCTGCATCCACAGAAGTTAGCACAATGACATATCAATTCCATTTTCAAAGTGGGATATCACGGTATATGAGTTTATAATATCATTCAGTGGATAAACTATTATAAATCATACAAACACATCCAATGATTTAAATTTAACATTTAAATTTTATTTATGGCATCCAAATGAGTGAGAAAGTCTCACCTTTGCTTTTAAGTTGAAACCCTTTCAATCTCGACTTGGTTTCCATACTTTTAACCTTGAATAGCAATTGTATGAATTTATTAATATGTGGACAAATTGAATAATTATTTTCGTTTAAATAATTTATTCTTTAACTCTAATAATTTATTTTTAACCAATGATTTATTTCAACAAATAATTAAATTTTATACTAATCCTCCTTTATAAAAATTTCTAGTGACTAAAATAATTAAATAAGCTAATTAAACAAATAATTCACCAAAGTAATTTTTTTTAAACGAACTAGCAATATTTAAAATGTAGAGGTATATACTTATTTTAAAAATCTAATCTTTATTTTTTTTCAAGGGTCTTATGGATCTAAAAATCATGTTTTGCCCTAATATAAATATATTTTATTCGAAAGAAAAATAAATCTGTCTTCCTACTATATAATTTGCATTTTAACAGGAAAGATTTTAACTTTACTGTAACCATTTTATTTAAATTAAACTAAGAAAATTTTTAAGATTTAAATCTATTTAACAGTGATATTATTACTATTATTTTTCAAAATCAAACCCTAACTTACTGAAAATTTTAAATTTCTGCATAACTAACCAATCTCAAATTTAAAACTTAAGTTAACTAACTAAATATATAACAATATCATTATACCTCACTGCTCGAAAACAAAACCAAGCCAGAACCACTGCGCGACCTTCCATGCCTACGGCCCCCACTGACACCACATCACCCACAAATCGACGCGACCCTCAACTTCAATCGCGAACCCTATACCATGCCACCTCCTCGAGCTCGCAAAACCCTCATGCGACCCATCCTTAATCGCAACGCAGCTACTGCCGCCCCAAGTCGCACGTGAAGCTGCCCCTCCAAACCCACGCCGCCGCCAAGAATCGAGCCAGCGACGCGCCACACGAACTCCACAAAGTCGCACCTACCCATCGCGAGATCCAACAATGACAACATGGCATGGCACAGCACGAACGCGAAGCGATTCGCGTGCTTTCCCCCCATTCGATTTCGATTTCAAGCTATGTTTTATTTTTTCTTTTTTATTTTTTTTCTTTGTCGAATCTGGTTTGAGGAAGGGAATAATGGGAACGAAGAAAGACTTCGTTTGAACGTTTAACTGCTCTGTTAATTTTTATAAACGAAAAGGGGAGACCGTGACTTAATTGAGGGGAAAGGAGGCGTATAGGAGAAGGTTGCAGTGATTTGATGTAGGATATTTTGAATTAAAATGATTAATTAATTTCGAAGCGTTTTTATTTCGTACGACCACACGATCACTCCAAAAATTACGAAATTTGAAATCCAGCAATAATTCAATATTACGGATCCAACAGCACAGGTTTTGTTGAAATCCGAGACTATGCCTCGGATGGCTATATTTTAAATATTAATTTAAACGATATATTTTAAAATCGGACAAACCAATGTTAAATTCAAATTTTAACTCATCTATTATTTTCAGTAAATATAAATTCTGTAAGCCTTTAAAATATTTTAAACAAGCTTACTACCCCCGATTTTAATATTTTACCCGATATTCAATAACTATTTTAACAATTAATTAATTCAACAGGTCGTTATATTCAAATTCTGAATCCTTTCTATCAAACCAACTGTTCATATTATAAGCAAATTAAATTCAAATTAAATATTTAAATCCAATTTAAATATTGCAAATTAGCTGTTCAAAAATCCGGGTCGTTACATTCCTCTTCCCTTAAAAGAATTTCGTCCCCGAAATTACTAGTTAGGAAGAATGATACAATACCTGTTACTGTTTCTCCACAATCAACAATTCAACATTCTACTAACTATCTTTTTAATAAAAGACGCATTACCCTTCTTATTAACTTTGCCAAACTTTTTCCTAATTTCAAACTATACTATTTGTTTAACCATTAAAGATTCAATTTAAAATCAAATTTTGACTTATCAAAATTTTCTCAAAATTTTTCTAACACCCTAAATTCCCAAAATTTTCTGCCAGCGTCTCCTTTGCGCGGCTAGCTCGGTACAACTACAAAATGGCTCTACGGTCTCTCAAAAACCCAAAAGAAAACAAAAAGCCAAGTAGCTCGATCAAAATCCCAATCAATTTTCATATAGAAACTTAAACACATACCTTTTTGTCGAGCATTTCAAATTTATCTTCTGAAATCAAAATCAATTCTCTTTACCTTTATATTACCTGCATAACTTACACAACAATATGTCCAATCACAATATACAAAACATTTTATCGACTTCCTTACAAATGTCAATATTTATTCATTCAAATATTATTTTAGATTATATTTGAATTATCAATTCCCGATTGAGAATGCATCATTCCTTACTTAAGTTAGTATAAGCATTTTATATGTCTCTTATATTTATTTTCATCTTACCACTTTAGTTTGTATCTATTCTTATTCAAATTGATTCTTTCATTTCCATATGAATTCAATTTATTTTTAACTCCGAATATTTAAATTCTATTTTTCATTTATAACAAATTCATGTCATTATTTTAAATTAGTTTCATTCACTAATTTATTTCAATTTCCAATTTGAAAACGTTTGTCGTTAACAAAAATTTTAAAAACTTCAAAAAAATTCTAACTCCCTAAAATTTTCGAATTTTTTTGGCAGAGTCCCCTTTGTACGGAGAAGCTTTTGCAATTTGAAAATAGATATAAATATATACATCGACCCACACGGTCAAAAAAATCAAAAACAGTTCATATTTCCTAGTTTGTATTGCGTAGGCGTACCTTATTTAGCATTTTAAGCAAGCGGCATATTTTATTTTAGCATTTACGTGCCCAAAATCCCGCTATACAGTCTTCTGGTACCTGTACTTACTCAATTTAAACACATAAGTAACATATTTATGAAATTTATAACATTTCATTCATTTAAGCAACTACAACAATTAGTAACATAAGTAATGCAATATAAATAACTTCATAACAAATTTATATAGTTTCCAAACTAGTTCCATTTGTTTATAACTGACACATATACCGTTTGCATTCAACTTTAAGTGGGTTACAACACATTTACTTAACTCCAATTCATAATTATGTCCAAACAAACCCATTTTCCATTTAATTGATTTCAAAAATCAATTTCTTCTTCTTATCAATTCAAAACCATATTTTATAAACAATTATACGCGAATCAAGTTTTATAAACAAGTAATAAGGTTTCCAGATTAATTCAGTTGCTTTTACTTGATTTATATCATCCTATCCAATTTTGGAATGATTTTCACATCATTCTTTTATTCAATTCATTCTTAATTCGAACTATTTTGTATTCATGGCAATTTATTCAAAAATCAAGTTTATTTACTTTTATTATTCCATAGAACTTTATTTAATCTTGTTTACGACAACAACAATTGTTTCTATGCAAATTCGACAATATTCATTCAAGCAAACAATTTCTTTAGTTTTATAACTGTTTTAAAATTGATTCCAACTCAAGTTATATGAAATTTCATTCCATTCTAATTTATTTTTACACCATATCTTTGCATTGATTGCATTTTCGCATTGATTTTATTCAAAACCATTTTTATTAAGCTCGACAACCTCAATGCTTAAAATTTAACAATCATGTCCCAAATTTATATAAGTTATGCTTCATTGAATTTTAGAGTTTAGTTAATTTACTTCAAATTATTTAATTTTCATAACTTAAGTTTATTTCATTTGCCCATAAATTCTTTTCCCAATTTAATTTGATTTTATTTAAATCAAATCTCTTTCATTTACTTCTTAGCTCAATTACTTAATTCATTTAAAAAAAATTCAATTCCCATGTTCGATTCATTCTCGAACTTATTTAACTTACTACAAGACCATTTTGACTTTATTTATACACAATTGGATTTTGTTTGCACTTCTAACCATTATATTTAATCCCATTTCATTTTATTTGCTAACCAATCCAAGTTGAATTTTATATTTATAATTCAAGGTCTCTTCCTCCCATTTACTTTAATTCACCCTCCACCTTTATTAATTTACCATTCAACTTTTATTTAACCAATTCAAAGTTTATCCACATATTCAAGTTACTAATTTATCCCAACTTAGTTTACTCCCAATTTATAATTCAATACTTGATTTTTAGCTTCAAAAATCTCTTCATTTAAATTTCTTTGGTTCAATTCTATTTTGTAATTCAGGCTCGGATTTCTATTCATTTCCCAAATTCAAACAATTCTATTTGACTTATTTATTCCACCTTAATTTTATAAGTCCCACTTCTTATTTATCCTCACACTTCCATTCATTTACAGTTAACCACATTCCATTTTATTTTGCTTCGGGTTTATACATTTTTACTTAGCCAAGTATGTATTTCTATTTCAACGCCTCTCAATTCTTTTATAAGCTATCGAAGTCTTATTTATTCAAATTCATATTTTACTTAACTTAGCTTACATTAAATTCAACCTCATTTCATTATTATGAATTTTACCCAAGTGAGAGTTTTATTACAATATCATCTACATCTCAATTTAATTCATCTTCATTCGATTTCAAACATTAACCTAGCTTAAGATAATTCAAGTTCAATCAAAGTTCTCAATCCAATTAAATTTTCTATTTACTATCCAATCACATCCAAAGTTTAAGGTACTTTACCAATCTATTTCATTCAATGAACTTTCACTTTCTTCGAAATCACCTTTCCATAAATTTTAAATCTTAAGTTAATTTATTTATTGTAACTTCTTACTTAAATTCATTTCCAATTTATTTGATACTCATCTAGATCAAATCCTATGTGATTTAATTAGCCATTCTAAATTTGTTAAGATAATATCCAAGGCCAATTTATTCCATCCATACTTGATTTGGATTTTATTTGTAAATTCAAACTATCTTTACTTCAATCCAATTCATAATAATTGTGATTCATATTTAATTTTTTACTTACCATATCAATGGAATTTCTATTTATAACTCGGGTTTCATCACCTAATCCCATTTTTAATTCAAATTACAATTTAATTTAAATACAACTGAATTTTATTTTCAGTTTAATTCAATTTACTTCCATTCACATAACTTAAATTAATTTCAATCCATTTTAAGTTTTATTTCTCAATTCAACATCATTTAAAATCTACTAATTTATCCCTTCCAAATCATTAAGTAAATTTCAAGTTTTAAATTTTAATCCAAGTCAAATTTCCATCTTTAACTTTTCGCTTTAAATTTTAATTCCAAAATTCAACATTTAATGTTTTCCTTGATTAGATAACTATTTTAAATTTAATTATCTCATTTGTCAAAAAATATTATCATCCAAACATCTAGGTTATAATAATTTCAGAAAATATTCCTTTTATATCAAAATATATTTTGGATGGAATTATTTCATTCACCCACTTTTAAAAATCAATATTGTGTCGAATTGCTCAATTTAAGTGTTTAAAAACCCCTTCGATATAGTTTTCGAGGCTGTGCCGACGAGGGTTCATATACCACTCAATAAATCAATCAATGCAATATAAAACCATTTTATATTCACTAACAAATACGCACTCATATCTATTAATACGCTCAAACTCATTCTTAAAGTACCATTGACTCTATTTTCTAATGAGTAATTCCCCATCAGAGCCAAGGTTCTCCCTTAACCTTTCTGCTCTGATACCAAATGTAAAGGCCCGCAAATCCGTACCCCTTTAAACTAACAAAATTCCACCACAATTCTATCCAAAGTGGCACAAATGTACGAGTCTTCGGGTAAAAGAAGAAAGAGGTAGAAGAAGAAGAAAAGAAAACAACATCAGAATCTCACATCGCAGCGGAACAAAATATAATATATAGAATACAGTTTCTAAATACAAGAAATCTGTACTGTACACATATGTACATACATACCATCATCAGAGTACATCAAACATCCATACAAAGACCACTAATAATTGTCCATACACAGCGGAAATAATAGTCAAATACGGAAGTATGCTCTGTCATCAGCTCGCCTCCTGAACTCCTTAGCTTTTAACCTGATCCTGTTTAACTCGGTCTGACCCGAGCATCATATAAAACAACACCCGAGTCAGTCTGGAAAACCAGCGTGAGAAAATTACATTCAATTGGATTATTATATTTTCAGAAATCCTTTGAGAAACAAAAGCATCTCGTAAGACCACACCACAAATAAGCATATCGGGTTTTTACCTTACGATAGCTAAAACATTTTTATTAAATTCGTCTAATATTATAATAGGGTCTATAGAAAGTAAAATAGAATTTAGCTGAAATGCTTGCATCTCACGTTTCAGCAATAGTTGGGCACAATCTAAACCATACAGGCGCTTATTGGAGATTGGATTCCATACAATGGCAGGGCTACCGGGGTACCATCCGTCACAGTACCTGGTCTAGATCAGAGTACCGAGGAGCCACCCTAACTCCCCTGCAACACAAGACCGAAACCATCCCTTACTGGACAGTCCCAAGCAAGATCACCCCGTGGTTGGCACGACCAACCACCCACTAAGCCGAAATAAAAAGGGACATCTAGATAGGGGAAACCTTACTCTCCAGTGGGGGCTACCCACGAAGCCTTGCTGCACCTCCCCTGTTTTAGCCATTCCTGGTTGACGAGGCTTGAGGCTAAGCATTACCTTTCAAGAACGAGTCCTACTTAGAATGCTCATCGTCCACCTGACGATGTTCTGAAAGCATTCAATCCATATAAGTTGCCTTGGGTCTGGACAAACCGAATCACCGTCTTCATCTCTTCACGGTCTTCATTCGTAATCGTACAAACCGGATCGAAGTGGTTATCGGATAATTAAATCCAATCCCGCACTCTTCGAATCGATCAACGCATTGTCCAATATTGATAGTCGGTTATTTAACTATCAATTAATCATTCACAAGCAACCATCAAATAATTTCCTCAAATTATTCATCTCGGATATCTACTTAAGATATTATCTTCATATTTCAATGCCTTGAAATTAGATTCAATTCACTCTATTTTTCATGAAACCACTTAAGTCTTCGCCAACCATTTATAATATTTTCCCACTTCAATAGTTCTCAAAACTTGGAAAATATTCCTTTATCTCTTATTTCTTTCCTCAAAAATCATTTACAGTCTCATTTGTAAATTTTCCAAAGACCTTTAGCTTATTAATATTTCAGGTTTCATTCCTGCCTTTCTTGTGAATTTTATCTCACCACGAAATTCACTAATCTTAAACTTGAGATTTATTCACGTTCTCATATTCCTCTATAAAATCTTCCCTAAAGATCTTATTCAAATTAATTACACTTGCTTTACTTCTCAAGATAATTTATAATTGGGTTTTCAAAACATTTTTGAAAACATCTTGACTTATAAAGTAAGAATAATGGTTTTATTTCAAATTATGGTTTAAAGTAAAAATTTAATTCATATCCAGTTATTAATAAATTTTCAAGCTGGTTTAGAAAACTATAATTTATTATAATATGTACTAAGCATTAAAATAACTTTTCCGAAATATTCTAAATCTAAATAATAGTTCTTTACAAATTGTATGGTATAGTAATTTTTTTTGAAAATATTCCTTTAAAACAAATTTATATTTTTAGAAAATCCAATATTCACTCATAAATTCCTCTTAACCATATTTTCATTTCTTATTTCCGGAAATATTCAACTATTTCCTTCCAAAACCAATTTTCATAACTCAAATTAAGTTCTTGCCATGACTTATCTCATTACGTATCCACCGTTACTTCCTATCTCATTTATAAACTCCGTTTATAAATTTATAACTTCCTGAGTTTTCTTTTTCATTTATTTATAAAAACAATTTATTCAAAAATCCTATTTTTATAATTTTATTCTTTAATAAAATCCCATATTTGTTTTTTTAACAAAATTTCATTTCTTAATAAGGTCCCCTTTTATTTTATTTCTTAATAAAGTTCCAATTTACTTTATTTCTTAATAAAGTTTTGCTCTACTTCAAATTCATTTATCGATTACAATATTTCTTAGAGTCTTTGTACATAATTTAATTTTTCCCAAACTCAACTTTAACCAATTTTAAGTTTAACCAAAGTAATAAATATTCTTTTAATCTTACTTTAGTCTCAATAGAAGTAAATTCAAATCCTAAAGAAATATTCTTTTAATTTAAATTTCATTTAACTTCCTTCAATTAAATTATTTATAGCATTTGAAATTAGTAAATTCCAATTTCCATGTTATTTAACACTATATAATTCCATTCGCATGCAATTCCATGTCAATTCATTCAACCTGTCATATGACAACATATATATAATAAATAAATATTTTTGAGGAATCCTGTTGGATCCCTCCAACTTGTTTTCCCTGCATCCACAAGTGTTAGCACAATAACATATCAATTCCACTTTCAAAGTGGGATATCACGGCATATGAGTTTATGATATCATTCAGTGGTAAACTATTATAAATCATACAAACACATCCAATGATTTAAATTTAACATTTAAATTTTATTTATGGCATCCAAATGAGTGAGAAAATCTCACCTTTGCTTTTAAGTTTCAACCCTTTCAATCTCGACTTGTTCTCCATACTTTTAACCTTGAATAACAATTGTATGAAGTTTATTAATATGTGGACAAATTGAATAATTATTTTCGTTTAAATAATTTATTCTTTAACTCTAATAATTTATTTTTAACCAATGCTTTATTTCAACAAATAATTAAATTTTAAACTAATCCTCCTTTATAAAAACTTCTAGTGACTAAAATAATTAAATAAGCTAATTAAACAAATAATTCACCTAAGTAATTATTTTTAAACGAACTAGCAATATTTAAAATGTAGAGGTATATACTTATTTTAAAAATCTAATCTTTATTTTTTTTCAGGGTCTTATGGATATAAAAATCATGTTTTGCCCTAATATAAATATATTTTATTCGAAAGAAAAATAAATCTGTCTTCCTACTATATAATTTGCATTTTAACAGGATAGATATTAACTTTACTGTAACCATTTTATTTAAATTAAACTAAGAAATTGTTTAAGATTTAAATCTATCTAACAGTGATATTATTATTATTATTTTTCAAAATCAAACCCTAACTTACTGAATATTTTAAATTTCTGCATAACTAACAAATCACAAATTTAAAACATAAATTAACTAACTAAATATATAACAATATCATTATACCTCACTGCTCGAAAAAAAACCAAGCCAGAACCACCGCGCGACCTTCCATGCCTACGGCTTCCACTGACACCACATCACCCACAAATCGACGCGACCCTCAACTTCAATCCCGAACCTTATACCATGCCACCTCCTCGAGCTCGCAAAACTCTCACGCGGCCCATCCTTAATCGCAACGCAACTACTGTCGCCCCAAGTCGCATGCGAAGCTGTCCCTCCAAACCCACGCCACCGCCAAGAATCGAGCCAGCGACGCGCCATGCGAACTCCACAAAGTCGCGCCTACCCATCGCGAGATCCAACACTGGCAACACACCATGGCACATCACGAACGCGAAGTGATTCGCGTGCTTTGCCCACCATTCGATTTCGATTTCAAGCTAGGTTTTCTTTTTCTTTTTTTCTTTATCGAATCTGGGTTTGAGGAAGGGAATAATAGGAAAGAAGGAAGACTTCGTTTGAACGTTTAACTGCTCTGTTAATTTTTATAAACGAAAAGGGGAGACCGTGACTTAATTGAGGGGAAAAGAGGCGTATAGGAGAAGGTTGCAGTGATTTGATGTAGGATATTTTGAATTAAAATGATTAATTAATTTCGAAGCGTTTTTATTTCGTACGTGTAACAGCCCGCAAATCCGTACCCCTTGAGTCAACACCATTCTACAACAATCAACTCATGTTGCATAGAAATACGAACCATTTGGGTTAAAGAAGAAGAGGTAGAAGAAGAAAATAGAAAACAATAACAGAATCTAACCATCGTAGCGGAATAGAATATAATCGATAATAAATAATCTTTACTCAAAATCGAATATATCTGTTAACATATATTACATCATCAGAGTACATCAGTCACAGCTCACAACAATGTCTTACAAATGGATACACAACAACTCAACACAACGGAAAATATGTATATAAACAAGTACGAGAGTACGTATCGCCATCCAGCTCGTCTCCTGAGCTCCACAGCATCTCCTGTATCCTATAATACTCGGTCTGACCCGAGCATTATAGTTAAATAACACCCGAGTCAGTCTGGAATACCAGCGTGAGAAAATCACACCCAATTTATTATTAAAGTTTCAAAAATTGTTTGAAAACAAAAGCATCTCGTAAGACCACGCCACAAATAAATATGTCGGGTTTTTACCTTACGATAGCTAAAACAATTTTTATAGAAATCCTCCGATATTATAATAGGGTCTATTTACAAATACTTATAAAATAGCCGAAATTGTTACATTCATTAAATTCCAGCTACTAGCCACAGAGTGGGTAATACAAACAAAACTCGTACAAGGCTCGTAGGGAAAATGGATTTCCAACAATGACTAGGCACTGGGGTACCACCTGTCACAGTACGGGGCCTAGATCACCGTACCGAGGATTACTCCCTTCATCCCCTGTAACACAAGGCCGGAACCATTCCTTACTGAACAGTCCCGAACAAGATAAACCCCGTGGTTGGCGCGACCAACCACCCACTAAGCCGAATTATATAAAAAGGGACATCTAGACAGGGGAATTATCTTGTCCTGCTTGGGCATGACCCACCTAACCTTGCTGCATATCCCCTGATTTTCAGTCATTCCCGGTTGATGAGGCTTGAGGCTAAGCGTTACCTTTTAAGAACGTTTCACTTAGAATGCCCATCGTCCACCTGACGATGTTTCGCAAGCATCCATCCATACAAGTCCGTCCCGGGTTCGAACGGAACCGAAGGCACTATTCCTACTACATCCATTTTGGAAATATCCTCAGGATTAGTAGCGACTAGCCCTTGCACTTCACTGCTCCATCTTCGACTCCGAACACGTTTTCCGCACGAAACGTACAAACCGGATCGAAGTGGTTTTCGAGAAATAAATCTCGATCCCGGTCTCTTCGAAACGATCAACACATTTGGCCAATATTGATAGTCGGTTATTTAACTTTCAATTAATATTCACAAACAACCATCACACAATAAATAATTTTTCAAATTATTTATTAACCTCAAAATATCTTCACAAGATATATTTCTATTTTCAATCCTTTGAGAACAGTTTCAAAACCACCTTTCTTTCCAGAATAAACTTTCCCAACTATTTTCTATCTCCTCTGAAATTACCAAGCACAAAAGTAGATTTTAAAATAATTTTAAAACGCTTTACTTTGAAATATATACCTTTAAAACATTTAAATTAAAAACTACTTTAATAATTTGTTAAAAATACATACTATATGAATATTTGAAAATAAGGTTACTAACTAAAATATAAAACTAGATTTTCATTTTTAAAACTAAAGTACTAAGTCACTCTTTAGATAATTATTGCTATATAGATTAAAAGGAAATACTTACTTTAGAATTTAAATATTTAGAAATAGTAATTTGCAAAACATACTTCTTAAAACAACTTTAAACTTTTAATTTATATTAAAAAAAAATTACTTTGAAACGTACTTGATTATTCAGAGAAAAATTTCCAATCTCAATCACTTAAATCAATTTTCCAAATTGATTTCTAGTTTATTCCATTTGAAATAAATTTCTTTACTTGCTCAGTTCATTTCAAAATTCATTAATTATTGACTTTATTATTATTTTCAGTTTGATTTTTAAATTCTTTAGCTGGAATATAAAAATTTCAGGTTATTCCCAATTTCTTCTTTATTCTTCTAGGATAATTTAAATCCTAAATTTAAATTAATTGTTTTATTCTTTTAAACAGTAACATTGAAGTTTAAGTTTCTTAACTTTCTGTTTATTCAAAATTTCTTTCCTTATACAGGATTCATTAATTAGCATTTTGAAAACACTAATATTCTTATTCAATCCATTTTAATTTATTTACATTCTTTATAATTATTTTCTTACCAAAAATCCAATGCTATATAATTTGGTAACTCAGAGTACCAGAATATATCCAAGCAACTATAGCATTCAATATTTCGATATAATTCATCACAGAATATCCACAAAGCCTAACAGAGAACAATAAACAATATATATATATATATATATATATATATATATATTGAGGGACCCAGTTGGATCCCTCAAACCTGTTCTCCCTGCATCCACAGCCGTTAGCACAGCATACAATACCAATTCCAAAATATACCATGCTATAGCACATCAATCAATTCGACCAACAACAATTATTTAAATTTAATCATTTAAATTAAATTTAAAATTTAACTGAGTGAGATTAACTCACCTTTGCTATTATTTGCAATCCATTTTCATTCATTTCCATTCCAGCTTGTTCCTCGATTTTAGACCTTGTATAAATATTTACGTTTTATTACTATTCGAAATAAATCGAACAATCAATTTCCATTAAGAAAATTAGTTAACCAATGATTTTATTTTAAACCAATTTTCGGGTAATAAATTTTATTTAACTAACAATCAAATTTAAAACTGAATTTCCCTTTTAAAGATCCTTTAATCACTAAGATAGTTAATACGCTAGTTAAACAATTTTTTTTTTAACAAGTGAATCACCTCAATCTCCTATTTTAAGATAATCTAGTTGGCCTTACTCACTAACCAACCAAATAAATTAAGGTTAAACTAGTTTAACATTGGATTTCTTCTCTACTAGTAAATCTAAGTGTTAATCCTTTACTTACATTCAAGTTAAACAGTAAGCAAAAGATAAATAAAACTGAACCTATCCTAACTATATTTCTTCTTAAACATCTATTTCAAAGTCATTAACTGCCATATTTTTTTTTACAGTAATCAAATAATCTTATCTATATACAATAAACAATTCAAAAACAAAGAGATCAATAATACCTCACTGCCCCTAGAAATCGCACACATCTGGATCGTGACAGAGAACAACCCAGCGCGACCCTCCATGTCATCGAGCACGATTCCACGACCCACCCAAATTGACCTCGACGGTAACCCACGCGTGCCCTAAATTCAAAACGCGACGCCGCCACAAGCGAGAACTGTTTCCCCTTTTCCCATGACCCGCTCACCCACGGCGATGCAAGGTCGCGCAACCACTCGTCAAACTCCATTTCCTCAATCGATGATGCTCGCGCTCCTATCGGCCGCGGTGACGAGGCCATTAAAATTTCGAGCGACTGAATTTGATTTTTGCGTTGATTGGGTTCACCTGTAGGTCGTGAGGTTGGCTGCAGGCATGAGGACGAACGGAAGCGAGATGCTGCGGTGGCGATTAGAATCGTGGCGTTGATTTAGGGTTGGTAGGGTTTTTGATGTTTGGATCCTGGGGACCAAGTATACGGAATTCGAAATTGAAAGGGATTTGGCAGAGAAAATTGAAGATAATTAGCGCAAAATAAATTGAAAATCTTATACTAAGGAAATTGGAGAGGGACCTTGGTGCACGTTTGTTTCGATTATCTCTAGAAGATGCACGGCTATGATTTATCTTCTAAAGGAAGAGAACGCATGTTAACTACAAAGGACACGGGATATTGATTATTGATTGCACGAAAGGTAGGATAGGGTGGCGTATACAAGAAGCTAGACTAATTAAGTAAATTAAATTTCTTCAGATTATTATAAATTAAATTTTCAACGCGTTTGTATATCGTACACTCACATACTAACTCCGACCACTACGAAATTTGAAATCGGATAATAATTCAATATTATGGATCCAATGGAACTAGTTTCGTCGAATTCCGAGACTGTGCCTCGGAAGGCTATATTTAAATTCAATTTAAATGATATAAATTTTAAAACTGCACAGATCACTGTTAATATCAATTTCTAACACTTCTATTATTCTCGGCACTACTAATATAAATTTTATAAGCCTTCAAATTATATTTTAACAGGCTTAGAATTCTAGATCCACATTTTACCCCAATTTCAAATTGTTTAATTCAATAGTTTAATTATCAAATAATTGGTGATATTTGAATTCGAGTTAAAATTAACTTTTAAATATTCAAAATTAATTGAATATTCAAATTTCAATTGCTAAAAAATTTCGGGTCGTCACATTCCTCCCCCCTTAAAAGAATTTCGTCCCTGAAATTACTAGTTAGGAAGAATGATCCAAAACTCATTACTATTTTCCAAAACCAAACATTCTCATCAACTTGCCAAAACAATCTTTTAACTAAAGACACCCCAATTTCCTTTCTAACTTTTCAACTTGTCCATAAGTCCCAAACAATATCACCTACTTATCAATTCAAATTTAAACTTAAAATCAAATTTTAAGTTATCAAAATTTTCTCAAAATTTTTCTAACTCCCTAAATTTTCAAATTTTTTTGCCAGCGTCTCCTTTGCGCGGCTAGCTCGGTACAACTACAAAATGGCTCTATGGCCCCCAAATCTCAAAAGAAAACAAAAAGCCAAGTGGCTCCATCCAAATCCAAATCCCAATCAAATTTCATACTAAATTTAAACACACCTTTTTGTCAGGCAATTCAAATTTATCTTTGAAATTAAAACCAACTCTCTTTTCCTTTTTATAATACCTTCATATTCTGCTTAGCACTAATATCCAAACATAATATTCCCAAAACAGTTTATCGACTTTCTCACAAAATGACAATATCCATTCATTCCATCTTAGAATATACTTGTAGTATCAATTTCCAATTAAGAATTCACAATTCCTTATACTTAAGTTTAGTATAAGCATTCTATATGTTTCTTACATTTATTTTCATCTTCCACTTAGTTTATCCATTTCTATTCAAAACGATCCTTTCATTTCCATATGAATTCAATTTATTTTTAACTCTGAATATATATATTTTATTTGTCATTTATTACTAATTCATATCATTACTTTTATTAGTTTCATTTACTAATGTATTTCAATTTCTAATTTAAAATCGTTTTGTCGTTAATAAATTTTCCAAAAATTTTCTAACCCAAAATTTCTGAAATTTTTTGGCAGAGTCTCCTTTGTACGGAGGAGCTTTTGCAATTTGATAAAAGAGATAAATATATATACATCGACCCACACGGTCGGAAAATCCAAAAACAGTTCATATTTCCTATTTTAATTGCGTAGGCGTACCTTATTTAGCATTTTAAGCAAGCGGCTTATTATTTTTAGCAAATAGCCCAACCCAAATCCAGCCATACGGCTTCCAGATACCTGTACTTACTCAATTTAAACATGTAAGTGCCAAATATATAAAGTTTAACAGCATATCACTTATTTGTAATAGTTAAAACATATGAATTCTAAAAGAAACTCATACCAAACATTTTCTGTAAGCTATTTATATAGTTTCCAAGCAAATTCAACTGTTTCAACTTATTTACAAACCATTTTCATTAAATTTGAATGGTCTTCCATCTATTCGTACACAACTTCATCAATTTGAATAATTTAAAACTCAATTGCTTATATTTAATTTATTCTTAAGCAAACTGAACTCATATTTAATTCAATTGCTTTCAAAATTAATTTATTTTACCCTTATCAACACATAGAATTTTAATTACTTCCATTTACATCCAAACGACAATTTATTTCATGCATTTCGACGAGATTTATGTGAATAAATCAGTATTTATGCTTTATAACCAATTTAAATTGATTTCATCTCAACTTATACTAAATTTTATTCCATTTTCAATTTATTCACAATCCATATGTTCTCATTTTCATTGCATTTCATTTTATTAACCAAACTAGTTTATTCAAAATCATTAACAATTTAGGTTCCTCTCCATTACCAATTAAATTTCCTTTTTATTTTAATCCATTCACAATCATTTACTTAGCTCGACACATTTTATTTCATATTTGTTTATTCCAAACTATTTTATTTAGCTCGGAAATAATCCAAGCTATTTCACTCAATAACCATTTCTCAACCTATTTAAACCATACATCATATGGTTCTTACTTATCCCATCCATTCATTTATTCAATATAATTAGTTTATCCACTCAATCCATTTTTAATTCTCATTTTCTTAATTTTATTTACAACCCACCAAATTTTATTCCCATCCAAATTTATTTTTACTTAGTTTAAAACCAATCCAATATTATTAAACTTTGTTTAAGTTGAATTCAATTCAACTTTCCTTCATTTATTTAGCTTAAGACAATTAACCTCAATTTATTCAATTTTTACACTTAAGCTCATTCTCATTTTGCAAACAAAATTCGCATTTCAATTTAACTTGATTCTATTTTAATCCAATCCCATTTCAAACTACAAATTTATTTGATTGATTATCATACATTTTAACTTTCTAGATTCAGCTCATTCAATTTATTACCTGGCTATTTTCCAAGTTATCTTCTCTTATTTGGATTTTATTTGCACATTCAAGCCATTGCTATTTTAATCCATTTACATTTTTATCCGATACACTTCAATTATATTTAATTTATTAACACTTCAAGCTAAATTATAATCTATAACTCAAGTTCTGGATCCACTATCCATTTTCAATTTACCACCCAATTCATTTACCAAACTCAATTACATTTACTTTACCATCGATCCAGGTCGAATTTAATTTCTAACTTGAGTTTTTATTTTCAAACTTCATTATTAACTCACAATTCAGCTTTTACTTAACTGCATTGGTTCTTATTACATATTTTATTATCTAATTTATTATCTAAATAGTGTTTCCCCAATTTATAATCCAAAACTTATTTTTATTCCATGCATTATAATTCTGTTATAAGTTATTCTAGTTTATTTATTTTAATCTAACTCTTATCTAATTTATTTCTTATCCAACTTATCTTCTAGTTATCCAGGTAAGAATTCAAATTTCAACTTCAATTTATTTCAATTGAATTTTTATTCCAGTTCAATTCTATTTTAAACTCAGATTTATTAGATTCAATTCGATTTAACTTAATTCGAATACAGCTGGATATTATTTTCAGCCTATCCAATTTATTTCCAATCCAGTTAAATTTTATTCTCCAATCCAAGTAAATTTCATTTTCTTAACTTTTCATTTTAAATTTAAATTCCAACATTCAAAGCTTATATTTTCTTCCTGATTTAGAAATTATCTTAATTTAAAAGCTTACAACTATCTCATCAGGATTTTTAAACACCCGGCTTTGGTTTCAAATTATTTTGAAATCTCCACATCTCAAATCATACTTCTCCAACATTTAAACCAATCCTGGTTTTATTCCCAGCAAAATGTCTTAGAAATTTTCAAAACAACTAGCTTTCCTGAACAAATCAAAATTTTGGCAGCAATCCGTCACTTAGAAATTCGAAAATGAATATTGATGATGCGGCCGTCACCATCAGAATTATTTTCCAATAATCCATGTGATTTCAATGCTATTTCACCTTCAAAATTCATTTAAACAATTTCCTTTCAGAAATACCTCCAAAACAATAATACTATCATTTATCATCAAATACTTCCAAATCTCCGGGATTTTAAATTCCCAAATCCTGCTTAAATCAATTTGAACTATAATTCATTTGTACAATTTATGCTCATACAAATTCTTATTTGATTATATATCAATTTATAAATTTCATTTATAATTCATATTTATGGATTTTATATTTTATAATGTGTTTATTTCCTTAACTTTGGTTATAAGTTCCAATTTCTTATTCAATTTCTTCACAATAGTGTTAATAAGTTAATATTATCATTCCTTAACAATCAAGCATCCAAATACTATAATACTTTACAAAAATGATATCTTTCATATACAAAAATAATTTGGGTAAAATTATTTCATTTACCCTGTTTAAAACAATATTGTGTCGAATTGTTCTATTCAAGTGTTTAGAGATCCCTATCAATAACGTTAATTACTCGTATTGACCAGAATCCATAAACCACTCAATAAACCAATAAACACAATATAAAATCTTTTTATATTCACTAACAAATACACGCTCATATCTATTAATACGCTCAAACTCATTCTAGAGTACTATTGACTCTATTTGAGTAATTTCCCACCAGAGCCAAGGTTACCACCAACCTAAGCTCTGATACCAACTGTAACAGCCCGCAAATCCGTACCCCTTGAGTCAACACCATTCTACAACAATCAACTCAAGTTGCATAGAAATACGAACCATTTGGGTTAAAGAAGAAGAGGTAGGAGAATAAAATAGAAAACAATAACAGAATCTAACCATCGCAGCGGAATAAAATATAATAGATAATAAATAATCTTTACTCAAAATCGAATATATCTGTTAACATATATTACATCATCAGTGCACATCAGTCACAGCTCACAACAATGTCTTACAAATGGACACACAACAACTCAACACAGCGGAAAATATGTATATAAACAAGTACGAGAGTACGTATCGCCATCCAGCTCGTCTCCTGAGCTCCACAGCATCTCCTGTATCCTATAATACTCGGTCTGACCCGAGCATTATAGTTAAATAACACCCGAGTCAGTCTGGAATACCAGCGTGAGAAAATCACACCCAGTTTATTATTAAAGTTTCAAAAATTCTTTGAAAACAAAAGCATATCGTAAGACCACGCCACAAATAAATATGTCGGGTTTTTACCTTACGATAGCTAAAACAATTTTTATAGAAATCCTCCGATATTATAATAGGGTCTATTTACAAATACTTATAAAATAGCCGAAATTGTTACATTCATTAAATTCCAGCTACTAGCCACAGAGTGGGTAATACAAACAAAATTCGTACAAGGCTCGTAGGGAAAATGGATTTCCAACAATGACTAGGCACTGGGGTACCACCTGTCACAGTACGGGGCCTAGATCACCGTACCGAGGATTACTCCCTTCATCCCCTGCAACACAAGGCCGGAACCATTCCTTACTGAACAGTCCCGGACAAGATAAACCCCGTGGTTGGCGCGACCAACCACCCACTAAGCCGAATTATATAAAAAGGGACATCTAGACAGGGGAATTATCTTGTCCTGCTTGGGCATGACCCACCTAACCTTGCTGCATATCCCCTGATTTTCAGTCATTCCCCGTTGATGAGGCTTGAGGCTAAGCGTTACCTTTTAAGAACGTTTCACTTAGAATGCCCATCGTCCACCTGACGATGTTTCGCAAGCATTCATCCATACAAGTCCGTCCCGGGTTCGAACGGAACCGAAGGCACTATTCCTACTACATCCATTTTGGAAATATCCTCAGGATTAGTAGTGACTAGCCCTTGCACTTCACTGCTCCATCTTCGACTCCGAACACGTTTTCCGCACGAAACGTACAAACCGGATCGAAGTGGTTTTCGAGAAATAAATCTCGATCCCGGTCTCTTCGAAACGATCAACGCATTTGGTCAATATTGATAGT
This sequence comes from Allium cepa, assembly GCA_030765085.1. Lineage (NCBI taxonomy): Eukaryota > Viridiplantae > Streptophyta > Magnoliopsida > Asparagales > Amaryllidaceae > Allium > Allium cepa. The sequence goes on along the minus strand of CM060932.1, from coordinate 728,045,954 downwards.
CGTTTATTTAACTATCAATTAATATTCACAAACAACCATCACACAATAAATAATTTTTCAAATTATTTATTAACCTCAAAATATCTTCACAAGATATATTTCTATTTTCAATCCTTTGAGAACAGTTTCAAAACCACCTTTCTTTCCAGAATAAACTTTCCCAACTATTTTCTATCTCCTCTGAAATTACCAAGCACAAAACTAGATTTTAAAATAATTTTAAAACGCTTTACTTTGAAATATATACCTTTAAAACATTTAAATTAAAAACTACTTTAATAATTTGTTAAAAATACATACTATATGAATATTTGAAAATAAGGTTACTAACTAAAATACAAAACTAGATTTTCATTTTTAAAACTAAAGTACTAAGTCACTCTTTAGATAATTATTGCTATATAGATTAAAAGGAAATACTTACTTTAGAATTTAAATATTTAGAAATAGTAATTTGCAAAACATACTTCTTAAAACAACTTTAAACTTTTAATTTATATTTAAAAAAAATTTACTTTGAAACGTACTTGATTATTCAGAGAAAAATTTCCAATCTCAATCACTTAAATCAATTTTCCAAATTGATTTCTAGTTTATTCCATTTGAAATAAATTTCTTTACTTGCTCAGTTCATTTCAAAATTCATTAATTATTGACTTTATTATTATTTTCAGTTTGATTTTTAAATTCTTTAGCTGGAATATACAAATTTCAGGTTATTCCCAATTTCTTCTTTATTCTTCTAGGATAATTTAAATCCTAAATTTAAAATAATTGTTTTATTCTTTTAAACAGTAACATTGAAGTTTAAGTTTCTTAACTTTCTGTTTATTCAAAATTCCTTTCCTTATACAGGATTCATTAATTAGCATTTTGAAAACACTAATATTCTTATTCAATCCATTTTAATTTATTTACATTCTTTATAATTATTTTCTTACCAAAAATCCAATGCTATATAATTTGGTAACTCAGAGTACCAGAATATATCCAAGCAACTATAGCATTCAATATTTCGATATAATTCATCACAGAATATCCACAAAGCCTAACAGAGAACAATAAACAATATATATATATATATATATATATATATATATTGAGGGACCCAGTTGGATCCCTCAAACCTGTTCTCCCTGCATCCACAGCCGTTAGCACAGCATACAATACCAATTCCAAAATATACCATGCTATAGCACATCAATCAATTCGACCAACCAACAATTATTTAAATTTAATCATTTAAATTAAATTTAAAATTTAACTGAGTGATATCAACTCACCTTTGCTATTATTTGCAATCCATTTTTATTCATTTCCATTCCAACTTGTTCCTCGATTTTAGACCTTGTATAAATATTTACGTTTTATTACTATTCGAAATAAATCGAACAATCAATTTCCATTAAGAAAATTAGTTAACCAATGATTTTATTTTAAACCAATTTTCGGGTAATAAATTTTATTTAACTAACAATCAAATTTAAAACTGAATTTCCCTTTTAAAGATCCTTTAATCACTAAGATAGTTAATACGCTAGTTAAACAAATTTTTTTTTTAACAAGTGAATCACCTCAATCTCCTATTTTAAGATAATCTAGTTGGCCTTACTCACTAACCAACCAAATAAATTAAGGTTAAACTAGTTTAACATTGGATTTCTTCTCTACTAGTAAATCTAAATGTTAATCCTTTACTTACATTCAAGTTAAACAGTAAGCAAAAGATAAATAAAACTGAACCTATCCTAACTATATTTCTTCTTAAACATCTATTTCAAAGTCATTAACTGCCATATTTTTTTTACTGTAATCAAATAATCTTATCTATATACAATAAACAATTCAAAAACAAAGAGATCAATAATACCTCACTGCCCCTAGAAATCGCACACATCTGGATCGTGACAGAGAACAACCCAGCGCGACCCTCCACGTCATCGAGCACGATTCCACGATCCACCCAAATTGACCTCGATGGTAACCCACGTGTGCCCTAAATTGAATACGCGACGCCGCCACAAGCGAGAACTGTTTCCCCTTTTCCCATGACCCGCTCACCCACGGCGATGCAAGGTCGCGCAACCACTAGTCAAACTCCATTTCCTCAATTGATGATGCTCGCGCTCCCATCGGCCGCGGTGACATGGCCATTAAAATTTCGAGCGACTGAATTTGATTTTTGCGTTGATTGGGTTAACCTGTAGGTCGTGAGGTTGGCTGCAGGCATGAGGACGAATGGAAGCGAGATGCTGCGGTGGCGATTAGAATCATGGCGTTGATTTAGGGCTGGTAGGGTTTTTGATGTTTGGATCCTGGGGACCAAGTACACGGAATTCGAAATTGAAAGGGATTTGGCAGAGAAAATTGAAGATAATTAGCGCAAAATAAATTGAAAATCTTATACTAAGGAAATTGGAGAGGGACCTTGGTGCACGTTTGTTTCGATTATCTCTAGAAGATGCACGGCTATGATTTATCTTCCAAAGGAAGAGAACGCATGTTAACTACAAAGGACACGGGATATTGATTATTGATTGCACGAAAGGTAGGATAGGGTGGCGTATACAAGAAGCTAGACTAATTAAGTAAATTAAATTTCTTCAGATTATTATAAATTAAATTTTCAACGCGTTTGTATATCGTACACTCACATACTAACTCCGACCACTACGAAATTTCAAATCCGATAATAATTCAATATTACGGATCCAATGGAACTAGTTTCGTCGAATTCCGAGACTGTGCCTTGGAAGGCTATATTTAAATTCAATTTAAACGATATAAATTTTAAAACTGCACAGATCACTGTTAATTTCAATTTTTAACACTTCTATTATTCTCGGCACTATCAATATAAATTTTATAAGCCTTCAAATTATATTTTAACAGGCTTAGAATTCTAGATCCACATTTTACCCAATTTCAAATTGTTTAATTCAATAGTTTAATTATCAAATAATTGGTGATATTTGAATTCGAGTTAAAATTAACTTTTAAATATTCAAAATTAATTGAATATTCCAATTTCAATTGCTAAAAAATTTCGGGTCGTCACAGTACGACCACGCGATCACTCCAAAAATTACGAAATTTGAAATCCAACAATAATTCAATATTACGGATGCGACGGCACATGTTTCGTTGAAATCTGAGACTATGCCTTGGATGGCTATATTTTAAATATTAATTTAAACGATGTATTTTGAAATCGGACAAACCAATGTTAAATTCAAATTTTAACTCATCTATTATTTTCAGTATTATTAATATAAATTCTGTAAGCCTTTAAAATATTTAAACAAGCTTACTACCCTCGATTTTAATATTTTACCCGATATTCGATAACTATTTTAATAATTAATTAATTCAACAGGTCGTTATATTTAAATTATGAATCCTTTCTATCATGTAAAACCAACTGTTCATATTATAATCAAATTAAAGTTCAAATTAAATATTTAAATCCAATTTAAATATTGCAAATTAGCCCTTCCCATCAATGCCGCCTCAAACATGCCGCCACGTGCCTGGTACATGCGACATCGAACGTTGCAATTACGTCGAGCCTCCTCGATTCCAGACCTTTATTTCACACGTGCGAGGCAATCGCCTCAACCTGAGGTATCGCGAGCTGAGCTCGATGGCCATTCGATGTCGTTCTCAAGTATTAAATCATGAGACAGTCGCGATTCTCTTTTTCTCGATATCGATTTTGACTTCGAACTGGAATTGAAGAAAATCTCGGCTGCTATGAATTTTGATTTTTTTACAGAGGAGAAGGAATTGTCTGGCGATTTTTTGATTTGAATCGTGAAGGAGGAGCGGCCATAATTTTTTTCCCTTTTCGAACCGAAGAAGGCCAGATTTCAAAAAAAAAGAGTTCGTTCAACCATTTTTCTTTTCAACGGATTATATATATATATGTATGTATATATATATATATATATATATATATATATAAAGAGACGCATGTTAACTTATGAATGACACTTGCAAACATCTCTCTACGTGTTTACTTTGTCCATTGCATGTGAATAGGTGTATATATTCAATTTAAATTCAAATCATCTCGACAATGCAACTTAAATTTCCAAATTCCTATCGAGGCATGTCGCTAGGCTGTTATAATGTTAATCCCCTTTTCCAAACACAATGGAAAAGGGTTTGAGTCGAAATTCGATCGTATGGAGAAGATAGCTTTTTGGACCAGTTATTGAACTGAATTTTTGATATAAACTCAGCACGTTTACTTACTGTACGACCACATAACAACTCTGGATGTAATATAATATTACAGATCCAATGGAGCTCGTATCATCGAATTCCGAGACTGTGCCTCAGAAGGCTATTTTTAAATATCGATTTAAACGACATATTTTTAAAACTGAACAAACTGCTTTTAAATTTGATTTTAAATGTTCTATTATCTCTAGCATTATCAAAATAAATTTTACAAGCCTTCAAATTATTTTTAACAAGCTTAAAATTTCAGATTTCATATTTTACCCAATTTCATAATATTAAATTCAATAATTTAATTACCAAACAAATAGTAATATTTGAAATTCAGTTTAAACTAACATTCAAATATTTAAATTCAATCAAATATTCTAGTTTCAAATGTTAATAATTCTGGGTCGTCACATTTACTAGTCAATTTTGGAAAGCATTGTAGACAACTCTAGGAACAAAGTTGAGCTTATGAACATCATATCACCCCCAAATATACAGACAGACATAGGGAGCGAATCAGATTCTAGATCTATTGAGAGCGTGTATTCTGGATTTTGGTGGATCATTTTGCATTTAATTGAGTTCTCCTACAACAATAGCATCCAAGCAAGCATCGGGATGGCACCGTATGTAGCCATATATGGAAGACCGTGCAAGTCACCACCATGTTGGGTTGGGACGGAAGATAGACTAGTACTTGGACCGGACGTGATCCGAGAGGCTATCGAAAAAGTTGTAGTGATTAAGAAAAGAATGAAGGGCCCAAGATTTCCCAAAGAGTTACGCTGACAGGTGGCGAAGAGATTTGTAATTTGTGGTTGGAGACTTGGCGTTCGTAAAGATTTCACCTATAAGAGGGGCCGTTAGATTAGAAAAGCTAGAAAGTTAGCTCAGAGGTATGTTGGACCTTTTCGTATTCTTGAGAGAATCGGATCTCTTGCTTATAGGGTCAAGTTGCCAAAGAGATTAGCAGGTGTTCATAATGTGTTCCACGTATCTCATTTGAGAAAATATGTTCATGATCCATCTTTGATTGTGGAGCCATCGTTTCAAGAGGAATCAGAAATAGAACTGAACCTCATAGTGGTTAGGCATCCAGTCGTGGATTAGGCTGAAAAGAGGTTGTGTAACAAGGTGGGGCGACGAGTCAAGATTCAAAGGAGCGAGGATCCAAGAGACAGCACTTGGGAGAGTGTGGATCGTATGAAAGCAGTCTATCCCGAGCTGATGTTAGGATACCTAATCGTAGGTTGTATGTATAGTGTATGTTTGTTTGCTATGGATGCTTAGTACATATCTTTGTATGTATTTTATGATATGAATAAATATCTTTATGCATAATTTGGATTATCTCCTCGTTTGCTAATTTCGGGATGAAATTCTTTTAAAGGGGGAGAGTGTAACGACTTAGAATTTAGTCGCTATTTATATGGATGTTTAATTATGTTTTTAAATAATTAATAAATGGATTTTTATTAACAAATAAAACTATTTTAAATAATAACTAATGATGTTAAAATCTTTTTCAGAATTTGTTTACCAATATATATAGAAAATGTGACCGGAAATTATTTTTTGAAATATTGATTTTTCATTGGTTAAAAGTCATCTAAAATGTTATAACACTATTGGAAAAACACATGCACACACTATAGACTAATTATACACGATGAATACATGTGTATACATGCATGTATATGCCTCTCTTTAAAGTGTATATATATATGGATAAAAGAAAATATTTTATAAAAAAGGCGTATATATATACACACACATATAAAACTCTCTTTTTCAACTCAAGTACATAAGATATGGTATGAATAGTGCAAGGAGTAGGGGGTACATGTTGTGGATGGAATTACAGGGAAGAGGAGATGGTAGTGCATGCATACACATATTTATATAAGCACTTATATGATTTTTAAATAATTTCTTAAGTCTATATATACCACCTAACTTTCATTATTTCTATCTCATAATCTCTCTCTACTTTAAAATTCCTAAGAGCTTAAGCAAAATATACATGTCTTCCTCTTTATAATATTTAAAAATAGAAAAAAATCACTTCTTTTGGTTAAAATCTCCTCTTTAATTCATAAAAACATTTCTACGTCTTCTACAATACTTCTCTTCCAAATTACAAGCAATCATCCACCCAAACTTCACATGGCTGTACCCAATAAGGTCTAGGCCATGACTAAAACCCACTTGGTTGAGCATATTTTGAGTGTTCGAGCAACCAAAAGTTTCAAATTTTGCAAGTTTCTAAAGTTGTCTCAAGTTTTGGCAATAATTCGCTTTGATTTATAAATTTTTCGGTGAGTAAAAATCCATTTTGGAAAAAAAATACTTGATTTTGATGAACTATATGCTGTGAAAATATAGTGGTTGTTGTGTTGAATTACCATGTTGCGTTGATGGTATATGATTATATGTTTATGGTTGAGCTTGAATTTGTGATTTAGTTGTTAAATGATATGTTTTGGATATGGATATGTGAATGACTGATTATAATATGATGGTAGTTTGTTTGTGAGACAAAATCAAGTGTATGTGATGAAATTGTTGTGTAGTTAGCACCTTGAAAAGTACCAGAGGACTTGAGTCCGATTTGAAAACAAAAGCTATTTTTTTCTAGCTTTGGATTTTTGAAATGCTTTTTTCATGTATTCACCTTTTTTAAGTTTTCAAAACACCCACAATATTGTTTTCAAATATATAGTAGCTATATTTAAAGTGAAATTTTCATCTAGAAATCAATTTTAGCGAACTGCGATTGTAGCGATAGTCGCTATGGATGTAGCTCGGAAAATTTCACGATTTAAATTTTTAAAGTTTTTTCTTTTGGACCATTTTTGAAAACTCATTTCAAACTAATCGAGTAAGTCAAAAGTTTAACTTTTAATTATTTAATAATTTAATTTATTAACTATGGTAATATTTAATTAATTAATCAAGTAATTAGGTTAAGTTATTAGAGTTTAAGAAATTATTAACTAAGTTAAATGTTTTTAATTAAGTAAATTGCAAACAATGTATTATTAGGATAAAAGAAAATTAATTTTTATTTAATCAATTTTAATTACTTTAATTAATTAATTAAAATTACTTGTTTACTTAATTATGATTTAATTAAGGGTTAATTATCCATTTAATTAGGATTTAATTTCTTAAATGAATGTTATGTAAATTAAAGTTAAATTATAAATAAAATTTTAATTAATTCAAGTCCAAACTGTGATTTTTGATTTAATTAAGTTTTATTAAAGTTTAATTAAATTTTAAACTTATGATTTAATTCAGGTTTATTATTTTGAAGGCCTTTTTAAAAAACTCCATCAGTTATTTATTTTTAACCAATTTTCTTGTTTAAGTAAATTTTTTTAAAACCAAGGATCTCATGTCCATGCTATTAGGTAGCCATAAAAATTAAAGTAGTTGTAATAAAACGTTGACGCATTTTATTGAAAGTAAGTCGACTTGTACTTATAACAAATAATGCACTTCAGGAATATGATGAATACAAGGGGTTTAAATTCGATAAGCAGGTCATGATAATCTAAGCATATAGAATATATGTAAATCCTTTCGCCCTGGTAGTGGAATAATCCAGCATAAACAACTTGATCCTTTAAAATTATCGAACGTTGGTTTGGAGAGAGCAAGATCAGATATTAATTGTTATCCGAAAATCACTTCGAACTAACGTTAACATTCGAATGATTATATTTGTAATAGTGATTTAATGTAAGAATTTAAATCTAAATAAAAGATTTTATTTGGAATTTAAATTATAATGAATGGATATATTATAGTTGCAATTGAATATTGAAATTTATGTAATATTTAAATCTTGGATTTAACACGGAAAATTGTATTTTAAAAGATTAAAAATTCCTGTTTAATCAAGAATGATGAAAATTATTAACTTTTAATCTAGAATTTAAAGGTGATTAAATTGATTTTAGATTAATAATTTATTTAATTAACGTGTAAAATTGGGTTTTTAGCACTGCCTTCGATTTTGATGAAACAAGTTTCATCAAATCCGTAATAGTGAATTATTCTAAGATTTCAAGTTTCGTAGCGATCAGACTAATCGTTTGATCGTGCGAGCTCATAACGCGTAGAAATCGATTAATGGAATTTAAATGAATATAATTGGATTTCAAAAGCTAACTTTTCTATACAATGGAATTAGGATTTGAAACTACTTCCATTGAGTCTAAAAAATATCGAAACCTATATTTCGATATATTTGATGACCTATTTGCGTTTCGGGGACGAAACGATCTTTTCGGGTCTTTGTTATCACTTTGATACACTCGATCTATTCCATCCATTCTTATCCATCTCTGTCTGTATAAATAGATTTTTCCTTAAACCCTAGCAGCCTTTTATTTTGATGTCTGTACGTACAATTTCAATCTACAAGTTCATAATTCTTCTCAATGGCTAAAAACCGTAATTTCCCAATTCCAAATCAATCTTCAAAATTCAAATTCCTCAAACCCTATCAAATTTTATATCATTGGAAAGCCCTTGAGGAACGTAATCTACATATACAATTAATTTTTTGATTGGAGTTATATTTTGATCAGAAATTGACGATTTATTCTCGGCCGTCCATTCTAGGGTTTGCAAATCAACGATGGATTGTCGACCAATCAATGATTGGGAGGCGCTGGCGTGTAGATGAGGCTGAGGCGAGTTCATCTATGTAGTTGGTTTGTTGAGATCCTCATCAAGTTCGCCAGAAAATGGCGAAAATGGGGGCGGCAACATACCACCTCTGGTGGCTTCGGGAGGGTCGCGCGGCCATGTAGAGGTGGGGCAGGCCGAGGCAAGAGCGATGGTGATGCTTGATCAAGGCGTAGCGGCCTCTAGGGGGTGCGGAAGCATGATGAAGAATGAAGACTATGGGTTACACTTCTACAGGCGACGTCAAACGATAGGGTTGGAGGTAAGATTATTTACGTAAATGTCCTTTTGTTTTGTTTTATTATAATTTAAAATTTAAACCTTCTAACGTTAATAACTTTTACACACGAGCTCGGATTCACGCGCAGTTTCTTCCGTTCGGTTCGCAACGAAATTCCAAACAACATGAAACTGGTTTGGTTGAATTCAGAAACTTTTCAAAATTGGGCGTTTTTGGATTTTAATTCGATTAAAAATCAAAGCTGAGTATTTGACCACTCATGAAATACTAAAATATTTTGATGTTTGTTAAGTTGAAATCATAAAGTGATTTAAATTTGTTGATTGTTGTTTGATGGTTTAATATTTGACATTTATATTGAACTGCATTAATTATGTAATTTAATTTGATAGTTAATCGAAATCGAAACTGACATTTAAATTGAAACTGGAATTTAATTTGCTAGTTAAAAATCCAAGAATATATAATTAGTAATATGTTATGATATGTGACTATTTTGGATGTTGATTGTGATAGATGCCTAATGTTTAATATGCTAGATGTTTGGGTGTTTGTTTATGCTAATCTATTCTTGTTATTTACCCTAGATGTTTTACGCTGATTTATTCCTGTTAATCACCATGGATGTTACACGCATCAAATAAATATGAAATTAAATAAATTAAGAAATAGGTTGAAATGATATGCACCTATGACACCTGATTTGGATTGAAATGATATATATCCATCATTGAAATTAAAATAAAATTTAACTGATCACTTGGCTATAGGATAGAAAATTATATACGGACCTCGTTTGTCGATTTTAAATTTATTTTCTAAAATTGTAAAGTATGTTTTGATTTAATAAATTTGATTTAAAATTTAATTTAAAGATTTTATTTAAAATTTATATTTTAGTCAAAATAAGTTTTAAAAATCTAAATTTTAAGATTTTAACTTATAGTTTTATTCAATTTTAAAATGTATAATTTAAATAATGTAATATAATAAAAACACTTTAAAATTTTAATTCAATAAAATATTCAATATAGTTTTAAAAGATTTATTTAAAAACGTAATTTATGAAAGTTTTGTAAGAGAATTTATAATGGATTTTATAAAGGGATTTTTATAAAAGATTTTATAAAGGAGTTACAGTGGTTTTATAAAGGAGTCTATAAGGGTTTTAAAGGATTTTATAATGGGTTTTATAAAAGAACTTGTATAAAGGGATTTGGAAGCGTTTTAAAGGAATTTGAATAGAGTTAATGAAAAGGGAATGGGTTGTAAATTATTTTGAAATTTATAAATAGCTTTAATAAATGGTTCTAAAGCATATAAAAGTTTATAAATGGTTTAGGAGAGATTTATAAATTATTTTCGAAATTGATTGAAAGAAATCTTCCTCGATATTATGAATATATTTATACTTTTGGAATAAGTATGTGGATATCTTGATATAAAGGATAAACTGTTTTCTGTATTTATTATTAAAAATGTTTATGAAATGACCATGGTATAGCTTTTGGTTGTTAAAGAGATCGGGGATGGATATTTCATACTCTCTTCCAATTCCGAAACCACTTTAACAACTGTGCACGTGGTGGAGAATCCAGAACGAAGTAGGATGATCTGCCGAACGCTAGTGATATGAAGTAAGAATGCAGCTTTGACCTTCGGGTCAGCCTTATATGAATAAAACAGGAGCTATCTCGGACCAAGTGAAGTCGCTCCTCCTATCGGACATGCTTCTTCGATGTCATATCTGTTACTTTGTGATTGAGTGGTGGACACCTTCGATTTGATTATGGGAGTGTGTCTCGAGGTGGGCACTAGTAGCTGCTATGCGTTACCATCTGTTTGGGCTTACAAAACGGTAGAATCCTACTCTATGTATTGCCTCGCATGCCTTGTCATATGCCTTATCGAGCCCACTACGATTTTGGTTGGTGTCGACATATGGAACGCTCCCTGATAGCCTACCAATTTACGGTGGAGTTTACAGTACCGTATGCACTACGATGCCTATGAAAATGTGTTAAGAGAATTTGGATAACACTTTAACGCTATTTTAATACTTTACTTAACTGATAGACACTATATATATAGCGTATTTTACAAAATATAGATAGTTTAACGGATCCTTAGGAGATGGAAAATCTCAAACATCTATTAAGTCATTGCATGCACGTTATACACTAGACAGGAGATGTAAATCCCGTAAACATCTCTAAAGCCATTACACTCATATTTATTTGCAGTTGATTTAATTTACATAAGATCTTTTAGTTCTGACTCGAGTGTTTTTTCTTTTCATTACACTCAGGTCAGCCTGAGCATTCCAGCGTTAAAGACTTTATCTTAGGGGGATGAAGCCGGAGTTTTGTATATTATATTATTATTAATTTTCCACTGCATCATTATCGGTATGTCGTTGTTTGTACTATGATTGTTGTAAAAATTTGTGTAATCAATTATATATTATAAAACAGTTTCATGAATTGTTTATTTGATTATTATATTTTGACATTCCGTTGTAAGATTCTATGTTTATTTTTTCCTCTTTTCTCTTATTTTCTTATTTTTCCCATTGGCAATCCTTTCTTTTGAATGGTTTGAGTTAGACATATATAGTTTATTGTCGATTTAAACTATCCGAGTTGGTGGGTCGTCACAGTTGGTATTAGAGCTTTGGTTTAAAGATACCTTAGCCATTCCGGGGTTAACTCATTAGAGAAGGCTATTAATACCCTAGAATGAGTTTGAGAGTATATATATGAGAGAGAGTATTTGTTAGTGACATAAAAATATTTTGTATTGTGTTAATTTGTTCTGTTGAGTATTTATAAATTCCGGTCAGTATGTAGGACGCTATGACATCGATAAGTATTTCTAAACACTTAATAATGAAAACCGATACAATATTGCTTTTGAAATATAGGTAAATGAAATAATTTTACCTAGTGTTATATTTGTATATAAAAGAATAATTTTCATAAATGGATACAGTTGTATGTAATATGTTTGTTTGTTAGGAAGTGAAATTTTATAAATATTGGCTGCAAAATAGGATTTACAATTAAAGTGAATATGAATTAGAAATTTAAGAACTTAAGTTATGGTGTTTTGAAATTGGTTTTCAAAGATTTTAGAATAGAATATTAGTATTATTTGGAAGTATTTTTGGATATAAATATTTTCAATGTGATTTAAAAGAAATGTTTTAAAAGAATTTTAAAAGGAAATAAGTTTTGTACTACCCTCTTCTATCGCTGGAAAATAATTTCGATGATGATCGCGACATCGTTGACGTTCATTTTCGAGTTTCAAAGTGTAAAGACTACTGTTAGTAGCTTTGCTACACATTTGTCTTGATAAACAAATTTTAATTTAATTTTCTTAAGTATGATTCGATATTATATATATATATATATTTCAAAATGATTTGAAATGAACTCGGTTTTAGTTCTTAAGTTCCTGTAAACTAATGATTTTCAGTTGTAGAAACAAAGTGAAATTTTAATAGTTGGAAACTTCTAAAATGAAAAATAAGAAATTAGAAGCTAAGCGAGTAATGAAATTGTAAAGAAATTAGAGATTTGTCGCTTATAAATTAAAAGGTAATGAAATTTAGAAGATGTCAATTATTGAATATTTTTGCTAATTAAAATTAATAAGATAAATTTATATAACACTCAATTACATTCTAAAAACATATATAAAACTTACTATAAATATTGATAAAGTTGAAATGTTAAATATGAATATGTAATAGAATTCTTTACAAGTAAAACTTAAGTAATGAGTTATGTTTATAAATAAGATTTTTTATGTATAAGAAATATTTTAGATATAAGTTAATATTTTGAAATGTTAGTAATTAAATTAAAAAGAAAAAAGTGAATACTGTTTAATTAAATGAATATAAACTCAAAAAATGACTAAAATGATACATTGATGAATATTAATATTAAATGGATATCAATGTTATAAGAAAATAATAAATGTGAAATAAAGTGCAATGAAATATATGTAATACTTTAATAACGGATTAATTGATGATTTCAAATATTGAATAGGAAATAAATTGTGTAAGTAATGAAGGAAAATGAATAAAAGATAATTATTGTATGAATGAATTAAAACAAATGAAAAGTAAATAATGATGTGAAAGGAAAACAATAAAATAAAATATGTATTGCGCGTAAATCATTTTAGTCGCATAACAGTTCTGATTCAGATTTGAATACAAGATTTGCAGTAATCACAGCAGTTCGAACTAGGATTTTTCGCTCGATTCTTGACGGTAAACAATTGATACAAATTTTTGATATGAATTTGAAGTTTTTTTTAATCATAGCTTATGGATATGCAAGAAAAATAGAAATTTCGAACCAAGAAATCGAATCAAAATCTACACTAAAGTGGTTGGGTTGATAATACTAGTTTGAAAAAGGAATGTGCGTATTCAAACAAGCGATTAGAATTGATATTGTATATAAAAGATTTATGTACATTGTGCAAGTTTAAATAATACTTAAATTCTTTGTTGTTTTGGCTGATGGAAAGTTTGAAAAATGATATTTCAAATTGTTTAAGGATGTGTGAATAATTTATTAAGTAATTATCTAAGGCTATTGAATGTAAGGTACACTTGGTATTTTATTTATCGCCCTTCGACGATGAAAAGTTTCTAAACCTGAACAAACCATTAGTATTGGTTGCTATAAATGGTTGATGGATTCTTTTGTTCATATAATAGTTGTATCGCTTTTGTTCGCATATGATTATTATATATTGTATGTTGCTTATGATATTGATTTGAAACAACTAAAATATTATTTTTCACATCATTTAACACTTTGAATTATGTAAGTTAAATACAGGCTTATTGATGCAGCTCAGACCAGGGTCGAAGAATTGCAAGCTATCAGTTTCCAAGGTTTAAACCATTTCCAACCTAACTGGAAACCAGAAGTTGAAAGCCTAGGTCGTCCACGACCTAAAGAGGGAAGTTTGGGTCGTTCCCGACCTAACTGGAGACCAGAAAGGGAAGTGGCACCGAGTCGACCTAACTCATACGGGTTACGACCTAATAATGTAATGCCAATTGATAAAGTATTAGGTCGCCAGCGACCTAACGTTTCTTTAGGACGCTCTAAAGATATTAAACGACCTAACGGCGCTATTTTAACTCGCTAACGACCTAACGAACTGAAACCATGGGATGAGTCGTTCGAACGACCTATGATAAGTCGTGAGCGACCTAGCGAGTTACTCACTCAGTATGCCGCATAAAGCTTAGGTCGCATGAAGAGGATTGGAGGCGGGTTTGGGCTAAGTCGCGTTTTCTCTTGAGTCGCTGGGTTTTCTTAGGTCGTAGGTCATCGTGGATTTGAGTCGCGTGTTGTTAGGTCGTCAACGACCTAAGTTGAGTCGCGTTTGTTTTGAGTCAGTTTGTATATATGTTAGGTCGCGTGAGGCATGTATTGTGATGTATTCTATTTGTTAAGTCGTTAAACGTGTTAACCTGGGAATGTTTGTGATAGGTCGTTAACGACCTATGGTAGGTCGGTGGTGTTGTAATGTACTGATAATGTTGTGATGTGTTCGTTTAAGTCGTAAGTGTTAGGTCGTGGCCGACCTAAGTGTTAGGCCGTGGCCGACCTAAGTGTTGTCAAATGTTGAGTTGTGTGTGGGATGTAAACTCTATAAATAGCGGGGTTGAGCCATTTGTAAGGTGGTTGACTTTTGAATAAAATTCCCTTTTGATTGCTTTGTGCTTTCTCCTAATTGGTAGTCGAGTGTGATCTCCTATCTCCACATCGTCTTTCGAGTGCGCTCGAAACATCGTTTGTGAAGCCGATTCACGGAATCTTGTGCGTCAAGATCAACGTTCAAGAATCGTAGATCTCTTTCATGGAATCTTCGGATCAACGAGTTAGAGATAGCTAAAATTCGGTATCTTCGGATCAACGAATTTGGGCATTGCAGTATTTTCAAATCACCGATTACTACTTTCACCGATTGAAGTTTATTTTGATTAATCCGCCACGTCAGTTTTTGTATCAGAGCCATACTTAGCCAATCATAGCTAAGTTGATTCTTGGAGCCAAGATTTGGAGTTGAAGTTGTGTTCGTTGTGTTCTTATTGAAGTTGCAACAAGTTTGGAACATTTGATCCATAGCCTTTTGGATCGAAGTGTGCAAAAGTGTTTGACCCGAGATAGAAGCATAGGCCGTGCCTTGTTTTGTGTTGAAGTGTGAAGTTCAAGCCGAGCCGAGCCAAGGAAGCGTGCGAGCAAGTTGAGTCGTGAGGCTTTGTTTCGAGCTAAGTTTGGAAGCTGAGACCAAGTTAGACCGTTTGGGATTTGTTGCCGAGCTAAGGAGTTGAGCCGAGTTAGTGTTGAACCGAGCTAAGGAGTTGTGCGAGCTAGTGTAGAGCCGTGACTTGTTGTTTTGTTGAAATTTGAAGATTTTTTGAAGATTTGTTGAAGTGTTTGTGTTGATTCAATCATGCCACCAAGGAGAGCTAACCGCCATTAAAATGTTGAAGCAGTGTATAGAAGAGAAGAAGCCGATCAAATGGAACAACGTATGCATGAGAAGATTGATGAAGGCATTGGTAGGTTGGAAAAGTTGATGATTGATATGAGTCAGAATAGAAGGAGAGTTTCACCTGAATCAAACCGTGGGGGTAGTAGAGTTTCATCACATTCAGAACGGGAGAGGAGAGAAAGTCAAGAGCCTAGAAGTGTTGACAATCGAAGTAGGAGGAATGTTGATGATCATGATAGAAGGGATGTTGGTAGTAGAAGTAGGGGTAGAGATGTTGGAGGACGAGAACGATAACGATATGCATCAGACTTTGAGGAGGAGTTTGACGGTGAGAGAGGAAGTGTTCATTTCAGAGATAGAAATCAGGGACAACGTCAGTATCGGGTTATTGATGATGATCGACGTTGGGAATCGGGAATGAAGATGGAGATTCCGGAGTTTAAAGGTGGGATGGTAGCTGAAGAGTTCTTAGAATGGTTGTCAAATGTAGAGGAAATCTTTGATTTCAAGGAGGTTCCGGAGAATCGAAGGGTGAAGTTAGTTGCTACAAGGCTGAGGGGGAGAGCATTAGCGTGGTGGCAGCAAACTAAACTTACGAGAGAACGGATGGGGAAGTCAAAGGTTGATACATGGGATAAGATGAAGAAAATGATGAGAGCTACATTTTTACCATACAACTATCAATCACTTATGTACCAGAGATTGCAGAATCTAAGGCAGGGGACGAAGGCAGTCAATGACTATGCGGATGAATTTTACCAACTCATCGCCAGGAACGACATTATGGAAATGGAAGAACAGCTGACTGCTAGGTTTGTTGGAGGGCTGAGGATGCAGATCCAGGATATGGTTAATATGTTCGATCCAAGATCTGTGGCGGAGGCACATCAGAAAGCGTTGGCTTGGGAGAAGCAGGGAAGACGTGGAGGTGGTGTGTTTACTAATTCCAATAATCCAGTGAAGGGTGCCAGTGGAAGTTCTAATGCTCCTAAAGCTGTTACAAAGCCAGTTGTGAAGGAAGGTGAGAAGGCGAAGATTAGCAATGGGTTCAAATGTTACAATTGCCAGGAGATGGGTCATAAAAGCAATGAGTGTCCGAAGCCAAAGAAAAGAACCATGGTTGCAGAAGTTGAGGAGGATGATGATGAAGAAGCAGAATGTTCTAATTCATTACCGGTTGAGGAGGAAGTCTTTTTGTCGGGAGATGAGGGATATTCACTGATGATGAGGAGAAGTTGTTTGACACCGAAGCAAGAGGAGGAAAATAGTTGGTTGAGGAATAACATATTTCAGTCTACTTGTACTATCCTTGGGAGAGTTTGCAAATTTGTTATTGATGCTGGGAGTTGTGATAATATTATCTCTACAGAGGCTCTGAAGAAGTTGGGATTAAAAACGAGAAGCATCCTAAACTGTACAAGTTAGCTTGGTTAAGGAAGGGTGGTGAGGTGAAAGTTGGACGGAGAGCTTATGTTAAATTCTCGATTGGGAAGAAATACAAGGACGAAATTTGGTGTGATGTAGTGGACATGGATGTGTGCCATCTGTTGTTGGGCAGACCATGGCAGTTTGATAGAGTAGTACAACATGATGGTCGTGCTAATAGCTACAGTTTCATGTTCGAGGGTACCAAAATCACTTTGGTTCCCAAGAAGCAACAACAGACGAAAAGTAAGTTGGAGGAGATTGAAGAGCTGAAAACTTTACTATTTTTGAAGGAGTTCGTTAAGAAAGTTGAAGAGGAGCCTGAAGTCTTTGTGCTGATTGGACGAGATTGTATTGAAGAGGTTGAAATCCCAGAAGAAGCAAAGCCAGTTTTGAAAGAATTTGAGGATGTATTTCCAGAGGAATTGCCGATGGAGTTGCCACCATTGAGAGACATTCAACATCAAATCGATCTTGTTCCGGGAGCAGTATTATCGCATAGATCACATTATCGAATGAGTCCGAAGGAACATGAAGAGTTGAGGAGGTAGGTGGAAGAGTTGCTTGAGCAAGGACGTGTGCAGGAAAGTTTGAGTCCATGTGCTGTGCCAGCTTTGTTGGTACCGAAGAAGGACGGAACGTGGAGGATGTGCACTGACAGTCGAGCATTGAATAAGATTACGGTGAGATATAGATTTCCAATGCCAAGGTTGGATGACTTGCTAGATCAGTTGAGTGGGGCAACTATCTTTTCAAAGATTGATTTGAAGAGTGGTTATCATCAAATTCGAATTAGACCAGGAGACGAATGGAAGACAGCTTTCAAGACAAGGGAAGGATTATATGAATGGTTGGTTATGCCATTTGGTCTATCGAATGCACCGAGTACATTCATGAGGGTGATGAACCAAATATTCAGGCCGTATATTGGGAAGTTTGTGGTAGTCTATTTTGATGATATTCTGATATATAGCAGGAGTACGGAGGAGCATGTTCAACATTTGAGGGAAGTGTTGATTATTCTTCGTGAGGAACAATTTTATGCTGCTACGAAGAAATGTGTGTTTATGACGCATAGTGTTTTATTTCTGGGTTATGTTGTTTCAAGAGAAGGTATTCAAGTTGATCAAAGTAAAGTTGAAGCGATCAGAAATTGGCCACAGCCCAAGATGATAACAGAAGTTCGGAGTTTTCATGGGTTGGCTTCATTCTATCGGAGGTTTATTCCACACTTTAGTAGTGTGATGGCTCCAGTTACTGATTGCATGAAGGGGAAACAATTTTCTTGGACAGAGGAAGCTGAGATTGCTTTTGAGAAGATCAAGGGACTGTTGACGACAGCACCAATTCTTGTTTTACCAGATTTTCAATTGTTGTTTGAATTACATACTGATGCATCAAAGGTTGGGATTGGAGGAGTATTGAGTCAGAGTGGGAAACCAGTTGCTTATTTTAGCGAGAAGTTGTCAGGAGCGAAGATGAGGTATAGCACGTACGATGTGGAGTTTTACGCAATTGTTCAGGCTGTTAAGCATTGGAGACACTATCTATTTCAGAAAGAATTTGTTCTTTACACTGATCATGAAGCATTGAAGCATATGCAAGGACAGGATAAGATTTCCGCGAGACATGCATCATGGATTGCCTATTTACAACAGTTTACTTTTGTTGTCAAACATAAGTCTGGGGTGACAAATCGGGTAGCCGATGCTTTAAGTAGGAGGAGTCATTTATTAACAACAATGAAAGTTGAGGTGATCGGGTTTGAATTGTTGCCAGAACTGATTGAAGAAGATCCGTATTTTATGAAATTTGTTGAAAGGGTCAAGGAAGGAAGTGCTAATGAATTTGTATTGGTTGATGGTTTTCTATTTAAAGGAAATCGATTATGTATTCCGGAGAGCAGTTTGAGAATGAAGATTATCAAAGAGCTACATGAAGAAGGCCATGTGGGTAGAGATCGTACTTTGCAGTTAATTTCTCAATCTTATTTTTGGCCATCAATGAGAAAAGAGGTAGAGAGGTTTGTGGAGAGATGTCTTATTTGTCAAGTTTCGAAGGGAACAGCTACGAATGCGGGGTTGTATATGCCGTTACCTGTACCAGCTAAACTATGGGTAGATGTGAGTATGGACTTTGTGTTGGGATTGCCAAGAACGCAGCGTGGCAATGATTCTATCTATGTGGTGGTTGACAGATTTTCGAAGATGGCACATTTTATTGCCTGCAAGAAGACAGCGGATGCAATTCGAGTGGCATAATTATTCTTTAAGGAGGTGTATCGATTGCATGGTTTACCAGAATCTATTGTTTCTGATCGGGATACTAGATTTTTAAGCCATTTTGGTTAAGTTTGTGGAAGATGGTGGGAACGAAGTTGAACTTTAGCAGCGCTTATCATCCGCAAACGGATGGACAGACCGAAGTTGTTAACCGATCGTTGGGAAATTTATTGCGATGTCTTGTGAAGGACAATCTGAAGAGTTGGGACATTAAGTTATGCCAAGCAGAGTTTGCACATAATCATGCGGTTAATAGAAGCACAGGTTACAGTCTATTTCAGATTGTATATTCAAGTTTGCCAAGGGGACCGTTGGATTTGGCGGTAGTACCACAACCGAAGGGGTTATTTTGTTGATGAGTTAACTGAATGTCATAAAATCGTTCAGGAACGATTGGAGAAGTCGAATGAGAAATGTAAGAAGTTTGCAGATTTGAAACGACGAAGTGTTGAATTTAAGGAAGGTGATTTGGTTTATGCTGTATTGACGAAGGATCGCTTTCCAGTGGGTGCATACAATAAGCTTAAATCTTGAAAGATTGGTCCTATAGAAGTTGTAAAACGGATTAATGAAAATACTTATAAGTTGAAACTGCCGGAGGATGTGTACACTTCTGACGTGTTCAACGTTAAGCATCTTGTGCCATATTATGGAGATGAATAATCTGATGTGGAAAAATTTACAAATTCGAGGGCGAATTTTTCTCAACCTGGGGAGGATGATGCAGCTCAGACCAGGGTCGAAGAATTGCAAGCTATCAGTTTCCAAGGTTTAAATCTTTTCCGACCTAACTGGAAACCATAAGTTGAAAGCCTAGGTCGTCCACGACCTAAAGCGGGAAGTTTGGGTCGTTCCCGACCTAACTGGAGACCAGAAAGGGAAGTGGCACCGAGTCGACCTAACTCATACGGGTTACGACCTAATAATGTAATGCCAATTGATAAAGTATTAGCTCGCCAGCGACCTAACGTTTCTTTAGGACGCTCTGAAGATATTGAACGACCTAACGACGCTATTTTAACTCGCCAACGACCTAACGAACTGAAACCATGGGATGAGTCGTTCGAACGACCTATGATAAGTCGTGAGCGACCTAGCGAGTTACTCACTCAGTATGCCGCATAAAGCTTAGGTCGCATGAAGAGGATTGGAGGCGGGTTTGGGCTAAGTCGCGTTTTCTCTTGAGTCGCTGGGTTTTCTTAGGTCGTAGGTCATCGTGGATTTGAGTCGCGTGTTGTTAGGTCGTCAACGACCTAATTTGAGTCGCGTTTGTTTTGAGTCGGTTTGTATATATGTTAGGTCGCGTGAGGCCTGTATTTTGATGTATTCTATTTGTTAAGTCGTTAAACGTGTTAACCCGGGAATGTTTGTGATAGGTCGTTAACGACCTATGGTAGGTCAGTGGTGTTGTAATGTGCTGATAATGTTGTGATGTGTTCGTTTAAGTCGCAAGTGTTAGGCCGTGGCCGACCTAAGTGTTGTCAAATGTTGAGTTGTGTGTGGGATGTAAACTCTATAAATAGCGGGGTTGAGTCATTTGTAAGGTGGTTGACTTTTGAATAATATTCCCTTTTGATTGCTTTGTGCTTTCTCCTAATTGGTAGTCGAGTGTGATCTCCTATCTCCACATCGTCTTTCGAGTGCGCTCGAAACATCGTTTGTGAAGCCGATTCACGGAATCTTGTGCGTCAAGATCAACGTTCAAGAATCGTAGATCTCTTTCACGGAATCTTCGGATCAACGAGTTAGAGATAACTAAAATTCGGTATCTTCGGATCAACGAATTTGGGCATTGCAGTATTTTCAAATCACTGATTACTACTTTCACCGATTGAAGTTTATTTTGATTAATCCGCCGCGTCACTTATGGAAGCAATAACTACTACTTTTGGTTTCATAAATAAAGTTGTTTGCCCGACAAATATGTACGTTTTCGGACTGCGGTTTTAGAACGATATTTATTGTTTTTTCCATGGTTTGGGATGTTTATTATCGATATATGATACACACACATACACACACGTATTATAATGACCCATATTTTCGATCAATTGGAAGTATGAAGTAAAAAGAACATTTTGGAATAAATTCGCTGGAAATGAAAATTTATGAAGTATTTTTTTGATTTTGAATGAGATTCTTAAATGATAGAATTAAAATCAAGTTGAGTATAAACAAGAGTAGTTTACTTATTATGCTAAACTGAATAAACATTTGTGGAGATTAAGATAATATTTTGAGAAAAATATAATATACGTTTTCATCCTAAAAGTAAATAATTTTATAAAAATAGAAAATTTGAATTCACAAACAATATGTTATTGTCGTTGGATCATAGCCGTTAACGATGCCAAAATAATTTTAGCACGTAGACTTAAAATTTCAATAAATTGAAACTGTATAACTAAAACATGTTTTTAATAAGCATAACTTATGAATTCGGATTTCGAATTTTGTGAAAATTTATTTTATTTCAAATTTAATCAGAAACCGGTTAATTATTTAAGGGAGAAGTATTATTTTTCAACATGTAAAATATTTTTATATAGAAAACTTCTAAATAATTTTTTGAATAAAACGTCAAATTTTATTTCGTCCAATTCGGATTTTCTTAGCTCCGTTTACTTTAAGTAGAATTTAATTGTGCGTTTTAAAATGGCTATAATGACCTGCACCATTGATATTTTAACATGACTCTCATAACACATATTTTATTACATCATTAGATTCGTTTTGTCTCGTTGATCCGTACATTATATTTATGTTGGTGTTTGGACATCCAATTCACGTTGTAAAGTGGTCGAGTTATAGGGTTTGAGGTATGTTTGATATTTTCAGACAGGCGAACATTGAGCCGACTTCGTGTATGATGAGAAGATGATCGAGCCGACAATACCATGTTTGAGGCGACAAGATTTGAAATTTAATCAATGCAAGGCTGTGCAAAAGCTTTTTTTTAATGATATTTGAAATGAAGAAGCACTGTTCATCCATCCTATATAAACATACTTACCTACTCCTCTCCTTGGATCATTAGTCTGCTTCCCTTCTTATTCTCCCTTCATGTTAAATTTCTGCCTCTATTTGCTTTCTCCGTCAAACCAACTTCGCACGCTTATGTATATCTCAAAGCTTTAAATCTCCGACACTACTCCATTATTCCACCGTTGTTCGCCACATAACTTCCAGCTTTGCTCACCCATCGCGTTCCAGCCCTCCGCATGCACGACCTCATCCCCGTGTAGTACCATTGCACCTTACCTATAGCCGACATCCACAAATCCACTTCCACAACCTTGAAGCTGCTCCGCCTTCTCTCACCCCCTAGAAGAACTCCGACCAGTCACCTACACGCCACCAGAACCTGCCATACACCCGAGCTCCTCCACGACAGTCCTTGTCCTTCGCCCGACCAAACCCGCACAGCCTTTGACCAGACAGACCACAAATCCACTCTTCCATTAGCCAACTTGCTCTTGCCTACAAGCACTCAGCTTGAACCAGCCTACAAGCTCCATCTTCACCTGAACTTCCTCTGCTGTCCTGAAATCCTCCGTGCCCGCAGTCGCCGACCCGAGCAGCAATTCAACTACCGATCTAGTTGTGCAGCAGCTCATTCAGTAATTGTTTGTCATGTGAGCTTATCGATTAATCGGTGTCTGTAGCACGCATGCGTCCCATCGTGTGTTTGTGCGTGCTGCCCTCAGATCTGAAAGATAATGTGAGTATTATAATTCACCACATATATTTTTATGCAAGTTAAATTTATTGAATTATCGTTTAGGAACTAAAATCGACCCAAAAATTTGATACTTCAACTGAGATGCTAGTTGACACCCGACACGTAAATTCTTATGCATTCATATATTTTTATGCAAGTTAGATTAAATTGGATGTTGGTTGATTGGTTGTTGATCTATTTGGTAATTACATCAAATGTGAAATGTTGTTCAGAATGTGAATGGTCTGCATATTATTGCATGCGTGTGTTTTATATAAAGCAGAAAATGTGTAAGTTGATATATGTGTGTTTGGGTGCATGGCCATATAGCTTGAATGAGAAATAAAGGAGAGAAAAGGAGTAGAAAGAATGGAAACGTAAAGGCATATGCATGGACGTGAGTTTTAAATCATGTAGAGGCAAAATTAATAATGAACATTAGCTGTTATACTGACTTTATCTCATTTGTAAGCATGAGGCCGGGTTTCACAATTGCTTCAACCCGGTCCATTTATACTTTAGTGATTTTGGCCCATGTACATGTACATAAATATGACTGCTACTGATTGTACAAAGTAAGTTGCAAGTATAATAAAATAAGATCATTCTTCTTTTATAAATCTCTTTCATGGTATTAGAGCCTCTGCCTACGGCATCATTGGCTAATCAGTTTTCTTGCTATTGATTCAACTCCACCAGAGAGATTTCATCATCTGGAGTTCTGCTCTTCAGATTAAGAATCATCATCAGAGATCTTTTCTGATAATCAAGAAACCGGTTCTTGATTACATTCACTCCAGTGAGAGCCCTGCCTGAAGATTCATCAGAATCTTGGCTGCATCTCAGTTATCATCGAGATCTGAATCATCGTTTTCAACACTGATCTCCACTTTTTCACCTAGCTACACACTGAAATTCAGTGTGATACTCAATTTCAGTGTGTCTTGCCAAGGTTAGCGGCATCATCTTACTAATTCAGTGCCCACCATGTTAGAAGCAGGAGACAGTAAATCATCTGCCACTTCAGTTCTTGAAACCACCACTCTATTTCTGATTAAACCCAAAAACCATCTCAACAATATCCAACTTGATGAGAACAACTTCTTGCTCTGGAAATATCAAGTTGAAACTGCCATAAATGGCTATGGTCTTGAAGCATTCATCAAAGGAACAATTGCAATTCCACATGTCATGACAAAAGACAGAGAAGGAAATATGATAAGCAATCAAGATTATGTGAAATACAAGAGGCAAGATAGTCTATTATCAGCATGGCTTTTATCATCAATCAGTGTCAATTTGTTGCATCAAATTGTTGGATGCAGTTCTTCTTCTGAAATCTAGACTGTAGAGCAGATTTTTAATACTCAATCTGCTGCTCACATTATGCATTACAAAAGAGAACTACAAAACTTGAAAAAGGAAAATATGTCAATGCGAGAGTACTTAACCAAGATTAAGTCACTCTGTGATCTACTTGAGACAGCAGGTCACAAGATCTCTGAAACTGAGCAGATCTTGACCATAATGAATGGACTTGGAGAGGAATATGAGTCAGTTGTTGTTGTCATCTCTTCTAGAGAGACACTACCTAATATGCAATTTTGTTCACTCCTCTCTTCTTGCTCATGAAGGCAGAGTTGAACAGAGAAAGTCAAGTACATCAGATTATTCAGTTAACTATGCATCAAACTCAAGAAACAAGAATCAAGAAAAGACACAAACAAACAGATGTGGTTTTAATCAGAGTGGAAGGGGAAGGAGTGGAAGATGGAACAACAGTAATAGAATTAAATGTCAAATATGTGAAAAATTTGGCCATATTGCAAGCAAATGCTACTTCAGATACAATATTGATAGTAGTAACACTAATCAAAGTCAAGGTGTACAAAAGGTTTTAATCCTAATGCAAATGTAGCCCAATTAAGAAACACCACAAGAAGTCAAAATGGAGACACTCAATGTACTCAAATGAATCCAGAATCTCTTACCAGACCTGAAGATATTCACCGTGAGGAATGGTATCCAGATTCAGGTGCTACTAATCATCTAACTAACAACATTCAGAATTTGAATCTTGGCAGCAAAGAATATTCAGGTACACAATCTATTTTTATGGGTAATGGTGAAGCTGTAAGTATAACTCATGTTGGAAATGGCAGCATCAAAGGTAAAAGACAACTTTACTTGAATAACTTGTTAATTGTTCCTCACATTAAGAAGAATTTGATTAGTGTATCACAATTTGCCAATGACAACAATGTATACTTTGAGTTTCACCCAAAATTCTGTACTGTTAGAGACTTATCAAGTCAAGATATATTGTTACAGGGTAACCTGCACAACGGGCTGTACAAATTCAATTCTGGGAACACAAAGAAATTCATTCATAAAAGACCATGGTGCAACAATCTAGAAACTAATGTCACGAATAAAAGGAGTGTATTTGATGTATGGCATTGCAAATTGGGACATCCCAATGTCAAAATTGTAAAAATTGTAAAACATGTTTTGAAGAATAATAATATTTCTTTTGATAATACTACTGTTCCTTATATATGTACAAGTTGTCAACTTGGCAAAAGTCACAAGCTACCTTTTGCAGAATCTACTACTATTTACAATAAACCCCTTGAACTTATAGCTACAGATCTGTGGGGACCCACTCCAGTAAATTCAGACTATGGATTCAGGTACTATATCTCATTTGTTGATGCCTATTCTAGGTATACTTGGATATATTTTCTCAAGGCTAAATCAGAGGTATGCAAAGTAGTCATTCAATTTATTAGTCAAGCTGAAAAACAGTGTAACAGTGAGGTTAAAACTATTCAATTAGATGGAGGTAGTGAATTTAAACCTTTAAAAGAATATTTACAGAGCAGAGGAATTATACATAGAGTTACTTGTCCACATACTTCTGAACAGAATGGTTTAGTGGAAAGAAAACACAGACACATAGTTGAAACTGCACTGACACTGTTGGCTCAGGGGTCCTTACCAATGAAATTCTGGCCTGATGCATTTACTACATCAGTCTATTTAATTAACAAACTACCAACTAAGGTTCTCAACAAGAAAAGTCCAAATGAAGTACTATTTAATATAAAACCAGTTTATTCAGAACTAAGAACCTTTGGTTGTCTGTGTTTTCCATGTCTCAGACCATATAACACTCACAAGTTGAGTCTCAGATCTGTTCCTTGCACATTCTTAGGACATGCTAGTAACCAGAAAGGATATAAATGTCTTAGTAAAGATGGTAAAGTATAAATTTCAAGACATGTTGTGTTTAATGCAAAAATATTTTTCCTTTTGCAGATAAAACAATACAGACCACACAGAAAGTATACAACACAAAGGTATCAATACCACCAATACCTGAAATCACTGACTGGAACAGTGGGCAAGAAGCTGATAAGACATCAGGACCACAACACACTTTGTCATCCATCAGACCAGGTCATAGTTCAACTGAGTCTAGTGATCACTTCAACATCTCACCACAAAACTGTTCCAACTCTGAAGAAAGTTCAGAACATAATGAAAGCAATTCACCATGTTCAGAACACTTCAGTGTCAATGAACAACCCAGCATACCTGCAAAAACATATCATCATATGATTACAAGAGCTAAAAGTGGCATTTTCAAACCCAAAGTATATACAGTTTGTCTAAATCAAAAGGAACCTACTACTTATGAAGAAGCTATCAAGTACGATCACTGGAAATCAGCCATGGATGAAGAATATAATGCCCTCACAAGAAATAAAACATGGAGCTTAGTTCATCCACCCAGTCACAAAAATATCATTGGAAGTAAATGGACATACAAAGTGAAAAGAAATCCAAATGGTAGCATAGAAAGATACAAAGCAAGGTTTGTTGCAAAGGGATATACACAGTAGTTTGGTTTTGATTTTAATGAGACCTTTTCTCCTGTGGTGAAACAAACTACTATACGAATTATTCTACGCATAGCTCTACACAATCGGTTGAATATTAAACAGTTAGATGTAAACAATGCCTTTCTGAATGGGGATCTACAGGAAGAAGTATATATGCAACAACCAAAAGGATACATTCAAGGTAATAATGCAAACTTGGTATGCAAACTTCACAAGGCTATTTATGGACTCAAGCAGGCCCCAAGGGTTTGGCATGAAAAATTTCAGACAACTCTGATCAAATTGGGCTACAAGCCAACCAAGTCAGATAATTCTTTGTATATAAAGACAAATAATGGGCAAACTGTCTATCTACTGGTATATGTAGATGACATATTGATTACAGGCAGTGATAATAGTGAAATCAGCAAAACTATTCAGCAGTTGAATCAAATCTTCTCTATCAAAGAACTTGGTGATTTAAACTATTTTTTGGGCATAAAAGTTGTAAAGAAAAGCAACACAGAGCTAGTTCTTAGTCAAAGTAAATACATCACAGAGATTCTTGTCAGAGCAAAAATGAATCTAGCTAAGCCCTTACCTACCCCTATGACCAGTAATCTTCGCCTCTCAAAAGACAAAGGAGAACTTATTTCTAATGATCGACAATACAGAAGTATAGTAGGGGCTCTACAGTATGTTACTATCACAAGACCAGATATATGTTACAGCGTCAACAAAATTTGCCAATTTATGCAACGACCTAGGGACGAGCATTGGAAGGCAGTAAAAAGAGTACTGCGTTATCTTAGAGGAACAATTAATCATGAAATATCATTACCAAATGCAGAGAATTAAATTTACATGCTTACGCTGATGCCGACTGGGCTACCGACCCAGATGACAGAAGATCCATCTCTGGATTCTGCATTTATCTCGGTGATAACCCAATATCATGGTGCTCCAAGAAGTAGGCCACGGTCTCACGCTCCAGTACCGAAGCTGAGTACCAAGCAGTTGCTAGCACAACTGCGGAATTAATTTGGATCGAGCAGTTACTATTCGAAATTGGAATAAAATCAGTAAAAAGATCAATAATCTGGTGTGATAACCTGAGTACTGTAGCTCTTCCCGCCAATCCAGTTCTTCATTCCCGAACAAAGCACATCGAGATCGATCTGCACTTCGTTCGAGAACAGATCAGTAAAGGAAAGCTTGACGTTCGTCATATTCCTTCTGAATATCAACGTGCCGACATTCTAACAAAGGCCCTCTCCACCAAAAACTTCTCAAGGCTCAAAATCGACTTAAAGGTGGTTGACTGGGACACTAGTGACAAAACAAAAGAAACCCAGAAAGGAGTGGAGCAAGACAAGCCATATCTGAGTAAATTATGAGATCCGACTTACTTTCGTATACGATTTTTTATGACGGCGTGGAAGCAAGAGAATGGCGAAAACCCTAGATATTTTTGAGGAGGAATAATAATGAACATTAGCTGTTATACAGACTTTATCTCATTTGTAAGCATGGGGCCGAGTTTCATAATTTCTTCGACCCGGTCCATTTATACTTTAGTGATAAATCTCTTTAAAAAATAATGGAAGAAATGGAGAAGCATGTGCACGCGAAAGTTTGAGAAGGAAATGGAGTACTGTTCTTATAATATGAATTTGCACATAGGTATATATTAATGTAGCAAATTGCATGAGTACGGGGGAATGCATAGCAGTATATCTCTTTTTTTTCTTTTCACTTCATTTTTTTCTTGCTATATTTTTTTTCCTTTCCTCTGCAGAAAGAAATACAAAGAAAAACACATTTGGATTCGTGTCGACATATATTCATATTTCAGCATTTTCTCTTTACATAGAAAATTTTGCTCTCTACTAACAAAATGTTCAAGCCTTTCTTTCCTTCTTTCTCTTATCATTTTCTTCCGTGCAAACAAAAACATGAATTCATAAAATTTGTACAAAAAATTTCCATTTATTTATGTATTTATACATGCTGATATTTTTCATGTGTTCTAGTGTGTTTTCATTTTATATGTTAGTTTTGAGTGAATTTGGATGCATGGGAATGTGAATACATGTGTACAGGTAGCATAAGAAGTAGAAAACATGAGTATATATTTATATAACAGAGAAGTTTTGCATGAGGGATTTGCATGCATTAAATGGAGTACTGTTCTTATAATATGAATTTGCACATAGGTATATATTAATGTAGCAAATTGCATGAATACGGGGGAATGCATAGCAGTATATCTCTTTTTTTCTTTTCACTTCATTTTTTTTTTGCTATATATTTTTTTTCCTATCCTCTGCAGAAAGAAATACAAAGAAAAACACATTTGGATTCGTGTCGACATATATTCATATTTCAGCATTTTCTCTTTACATTGAAAATTTTGCTCTCTACTAACAAAATGTTCAAGCCTTTCTTTCCTTCTTTCTCTTATCATTTTCTTCCGTGCAAACAAAAACATGAATTCATAAAATTTGTACACAAAATTTCCATTTATTTATGTATTTATACATGCTGATATTTTTCATGTGTTCTAGTGTGTTTTCATTTTATATGTTAGTTTTGAGTGAATTTGGATGCATGGGAATGTGAATACATGTGTACAGGTAGCATAAGAAGTAGAAAACATGAGTATATATTTATATAAAAGAGAAGTTTTGCATGAGGAGTTTGCATGCATTAAATGGAGTACTGTTCTTATAATATGAATTTGCACATAGGTATATATTAATGTAGCAAATTGCATGAGTACGGGGGAATGCATAGCAGTATATCTCTTTTTTTTCTTTTCACTTCATTTTTTTCTTGCTATATATATTTTTTCCTTTCCTCTGCAGAAAGAAATATAAAGAAAAACACATTTGCATTCGTGTCGACATATATTCATATTTCAGCATTTTCTCTTTACATTGAAAATTTTGCTCTCTACGAACAAAATGTTCAAGCCTTTCTTACCTTCTTTCTCTTATCATTTTCTTCCATGCAAACAAAAACATGAATTCATAAAATTTGTACACAAAATTTCCATTTATTTATGTATTTATACATGCTGATAGTTTTCATGTGTTCTAGTGTAACGACCCAGAATTTTTAGTAATTAAAATTTGAATATTTAATTAATTTTAAATATTTAATAAGTGAATTTATAAGTCAAATAAATTTTTATTTGAATTATTGGATTTAATTGAATAATTAAATCGATAATTTAATACGTTAAATTATGGAAATAATTGAAAATTGGGTTAAATATGATTGAAAATGATTTATAAAATTTTATTTTATCATATGGAAGTTAGAACGATATTTAGAACTTTTAAAATCGAATTAAAAGTTAATTTGTAAAAATGGAATATTTTAATATTTAAATCGACTAGTGAAAATAGTCAATTTTTGAACAGTCTCAGAATTGAACGAAACCAGTTCCATTGGATCCGTAATAGTTAGTTATTACCGGATTTCAATTTTCATGTCAATCGGAGTTATCGTTTGATCGTGGCAGCTCGAAACGCATCGATTTATTTTTAATTTTAATTTGGCGAGTTAAAATAGCCATTTTTCAAAAAGTCTCGGATTTTGACGAAACCAGTTTCATCGGATCCGTAATGTGATATTATTGTAAGGTTTCAAATTTCAAGTCAATTGGATTTACCGTTTGTCCGGTACAAATTAAAACGCCTAGAAAATCGCTTAAATCGGTTTAATTCAAATTGAACGTTTGTAGCCATAACTCGCACAGATGTCCGAATTAGCTTTCGAAACCTATTCCATTGTGTCCGGAACGCGGGGTAAACCCTAGAAACGCTGGTTACGGCGCGTAAATCGGAGTTTGGAATTTCCGGATGAATAGTGTTCGATTTTCTTCTATAAATAGGCTCATAAATCCAAAAAAACAAAAAAAAAACACAAAACCCTAATTCACGTTGCAGCCGCCACCCTCCCCCATGAACGGCCGAAACGTTCTCTTCTTCTCCTCCTCTTATCTCTTCATCCACTCAACGATTCGACAAACCTTCAACTAGAAAGTTGTAGGGGGCACTACAATCTACATTCTCAACGGTCAAGATCGAAGATGGTGGAGCGAATCAACGGGAAATGGAGCTGGAAGCGCGCGCGTTCATTCTCGAACTGCGTGCACAGGTGGGGGCCGAGCTCTACATGGTTATGGCCGAACCTAGAGCAAGCACAGGGCTTTCAAATGAAGTATTCTGATCGAGGTGTAGTTGATCGTGGAGGGAGTGGTATTAAACCCTAGTCTTGGGCTTTGGGTTCTTTTGTTCGGCATTAGGCTGTAGGTTGCGTGCGTGATGAAGGAGATGAATTGTGCGGTCTTGATCGTGTGGTGGCAGATCCAATGGCTTGTGTTAGCTGTAGGTTATAAATTTTATGATTTATGTTGTAAATTTTAAGTTATAAAATCGTGTAACTTCAAAAATTCATAACTTTTTCATACGAGGTCGAAAACGCGCGAAACCAGTTGCGTTGGAATCGTATGGACGAGCACTACGCGATGAAAATGGATTGGAGTCGTTTGGAGTTAGTGAGAATTTTGGGTAAAATTAAACGTGCGTTTAATTTTATTCGAAATAAATCGCTAAAACGGAAAATAAAATCAAGGTGAGAATTTCTCACTCAATCGAATCAGTTTCGATTTTATTTTAAATAGTTAGATTTAAAATATTTGAATGCATGTTTGAATGATGATTGTTATCTATTGATTGTTAAAATAGACATTATGCGCCGTTAGTAAGCGGATGTTATTTATTAAAAACATATACCGCGAATATTTCATAAACAGTGAAATTGGTATTATATATAATATCAATATATATATATATTGGCATATGTATATATTGCAATTGTTGATTCCCCGCACTTTTTTAGCGGATGAGACCCTATTACGCCGTTATTAAGCGGATAATATTTAATAAATATACCGCGATAATTTCGTACTGGAGCGAAATTGGTGTTGTGCTAATGTTTGTGGATGCAGGAAAACAGGTTGGAGGGATCCAACTGGATTCCTCAACAGTATTTATTTGATTTCAGATATTTTGATATTTGATGGATTATCATATCGATATATGATATCGTTGTTGTCGTGATTGACTATTTGGTGTGTAGCATCATTGGACCAAATTTGGAATTTTAAAATGATTTTAAAGTGATTTTAGAAAGTTTACGTTTTATAAAATAATTTTGGAATTGATCCATTTTAAATAAATAAACGTTATAATTTTTAAAGTTATAGAAATTATGATTTTTGAGAAATATAGTTAAAAACTGATTTTTGAGAATATGATGCTAATGATTTTATAAAATAGTTTAATCGGGATTTTAGAATTTATTGTGAAAAGTTTAAATATAGGATTTATAAAATTTAATTATTTTATGAATCAAAATGGTGAAATAATAAAGGAGATTAAAAACGTTTTAAAAGAATAATATAAATTGATTTATATTAAGAGATTTATAAATGGATATTTATAAATTGAAATATTGACATTATAAAACGAGTTTTTATAAGTGTTTGAAATGAAGTGAAAATGAATTTCATAATTGAATGGAATTTATAGAATTTTAAACAGTGAAGTTATAAATGAAATTTTATAAACAGTAGGTTTATAAAATTTATAAAGTTATTGAAAGAATGAATTTTGGATAAATAAACAATCTTATAAGTTATAAGATTTATAATTATGAAGTTTAAAGGAACGATTTTTGTGAATGAATAAATTATAAGTATTTAACTTATAATATGAACCTTTAGTTTTATAATTGAGTTATAAATCGAATAGGTTAATAAAGAAAATTTATAAAAGGAAGTTGTTATAAAATAATTAGAAATGGAATTTATAAACGTTGTTTTATAAATTCACAAACGACTTATTTTGATAAGTAAATTGTTGAAACCTATTAATGGAGTTAAATTCACATTTTTGAAGTGTGAATAATCCTTTGAAATAAAATGAATAAAAGGATGAAATTTGTTAACAAAGAATATTCACGTTTTTGAATAGTGAATAACACGTTAAAGAAATTGTTTTGGATTTGGATGTTTTAAATAGAATTAAAACGATCGAACAATGTTTTAAAATGTGTTGAGATTCGAAACCATAGATTTCGACATTTATTGTTGAAATAGACGTTTTCGAGAAATAGAAGGAAATAGTGGACTATAACACTGTTGTTATAGTAAATGATTTCCGAAAGGAAATGTTTTTGTATAGTATTGGGATTATATATCTATTTTAATTTCGAATCCCTATACTAGTGATTTTGGGTTGTCGTAACGATGTTTTACGTAACATTCGTTTTGGCCCAAATAGATATGTTTAAGAGCATGATTTCCTTAAAGAATGAAATATATACTTAATCTCGATTTAAGTATATTGAATATTTTCTAAGTGTTGAAAATAAATAAAATTTGTGAATTACTTATGAATAAATAAGTATGGAAATGTTTTCCAATATAAAGTGAATATTTTGAGAATTTATCTTTTTGAAGATAAATTGAAAAGGAATATTGAAAAGAATAATTGAAATCGAATATTCATAGATATTTTGGATTATAAATTCACTAAGGAATTTATAAAAGAAAGTGGAATTTGATTTAAAAAAATAAATATTGATTTATTTTTGAAGTGTGAAATTATATATCTAGTGAAGATATTTTTGGAAAATAAATAATTTGGAAAATTATTTGGAAACTGGTGATGTGTGCATATCAATTGATAGTTCAATAACCGACTATCAATATTTCCCTTTGAATGGGTAATTGATGTGATTTGTTTGAATGTGAATGCCACACTTATTTTTGAATAAGCGCTCACTATTCGGGTTAACCGGGAAAGGACCATGGGGTCGTATAACCCATTCCGAATATGTGATACGTCGTTATAATTGCATTGAAGATCGGTGTTGAAGACCCGGTATTTGCGAGAGCGATAGGATGACCTGTCGATTGTCTCTGCACTGAGTTGCAGCGGTATAGAGACTCCCTAAGTGATGGGAAATCCGATCAGGATTGTGAATATCCGGATTGCAAGGACTTCTTTGTAAGTGCCTTCGGTTTTGTTCGATCCCGGAACAGACTTGTATGGATTGTATGTCTGACATTACAAGTTGAGATATAAAGCCGATTTCATTCAAATATATTTCTGTTGGTGGCGAAGAATTTATTCTTTTAGCTTAACACCCTTCTCTGAGACGTACGAGCTCAGAGGTTATATAGTTGAAGTTATCAGCGATATATTCCCAATTTGGTAATGTGACATGCTGAGTGTTGCTGAAATGATCATTGTGTTGATTATTGTGATAGGATCGTTTATTTGATCGTCTATCTTGGTGATCATTGTGTTGATCATTTGTTGACCCAAAGCATGCCTTTTGTATAAAGTATGTTTTTGTGGACGTGACTTCGTCGAGCCTCACACCCCGGAAATGGTCAAAACAGGAAAGATGCGGCAAGGTTATGAGGGGTAGCTCCCTTTAGGGTATGTACATTTCCTTCTGGATAGAGGTGGTATCATGGTATGGAGCCCAGATATTTAACCTATGTGGTTACTGTGAATTTATTACTTTGTGGTTGTTGGTTATCGGGATCCCGTGAGAAAGGTCGTTTACGATCGGGGAATGGCGTGCTCATGTCAGTAGTTACCCAGTTAGGGGTAACCCGGCCTTGTGTTGGCAGAGTTCCGGTTTGGTTCTCGCGGATGTCTTTCCAGAGGCATTCTCATGTGGCAATGGGAAGTTCCTTGGCCTGACCATTTGTTGGAAATCCAAAGAAACAATACGAAACTTGTACGGTTTTAGTTGTAGAACCTGCTTCCTCAGGAGGTAGCTATAGTAGGCATAATATAATGGTACCTATGCTGGCTAAGATTTATATTCTACTTTCGAAATCGTTTTATACACTATGCACTAATAATAATATCAAAATTGATTTGATTTTAATGCGTATCAAGCATGTTTGGCTATCATAAGGAGAAATCTTCTCCAAGTCTGCGTTTGCATTGTGTGTGTGGCAGGAGGTCTTATGGTAGTCTCATTCTTAAAAGCATTGCGAATTGACTTTAAAAATATTCCTCTATTTTGTTTTCAAAGATAAATAAACTGTTTTGAGTTCTCACACCAGTCAGATGACTGAATCGGAGTTTATTGTTTTCCTTCCTAAACTCTGGGTGCCCACCAATTTCTACACGGGCAGTCAAGAGTTAATGTTTATCAGGATATTCTGGATATTCAGGAATTGCTGGAGGCAAGCTGGATGGCATGGCGTATTACTAGTATATAGTATTTCTTTTTCCGCTGCATTGTTGTTGTTGTACACTCTGATGATATGATATGATGAAATGAAATGTATAAAATGTAATAACTGATATAGTTCTTTGTTTAAAGATTATTCATTTATTATTATATGTTGTTCCGCTGCGAATTGTGAGATTCTGTTGTTCTGTTGTTTTCTGTTCTGTTCTATGTTTTCAAAATGTTCTCTATTCTCTTTTTCTTCTATTTTAAAATTTTCTACCTTTTTCTCTCTTTTTCTTTTCTTCTCTTCTTTTCTACTCTTTTCTTTTTCTTAAAACCATAACATTTCGGGTTTTTGGCCTTCGATTTCTCGGCAATCGATAAAGTGAGTATCGATGTTGAATTTTCGAAAGTCGAAAATCTCCGTTTGTTACATCTAGTGTGTTTTCATTTTATATGTTAGTTTTGAGTGAATTTGGATGCAAGGGAATGTGAATACATGTGTACAGGTAGCATAAGAAGTAGAAAACATGAGTACATATTTATATAAAAGAGAAGTTTTGCATGAGGAGTTTGCATGCATTAAATGAAGAAAGGGTACGTGAGTTTTCAAGTGTGGAGAAAGGAAAGGAAGGAGAACTGTAGCAGGTGCATGCTAGAAAGTAGAAACGAAGAAAAGAAGAGGATGGACTTGTTATTATTTATTGAAAAAGATTTTTCAATAAGGTCCTTGTTAATGTGTTCTTTTGCAATAGGTGATGGGGATTTCAGGTTTGAACATATAAATGGATAAGCGGTTGTTAATGGGCTTCGTGGGCTTGCATTTTTGATTTTAAATTTAATTAAGTTAAAATTCGTTTAGTTTAATTTAAATTAGTTTAAACTTTAAATATATAATTTAAAAGATGACAAGAGTTCTGGCTCTCGGGTTTGGGTATTATAAGTGGGTTGTTAAGCCAAGGCAGCATAGCATGTATAAATTTTTAATAGTTTAGTTGTATTAGCTTAGCAAATTAAAAGTTAAAGTAAGAAAATTGATAATTTACCCATAGAAATTCTCTTTAATCTATAGTCTTCGACGTTAGATTCGTATAAATGAATAGAATATAGTGGTGTGGAATATTAACATATTTAACGAAGTGAACTTCAGTTAATAGGGATTGAATTTAATTACGATTAACGCAATTAAATAATTATACTTCATTAGTGTCGTTTATACAACAGAATAAACCTCTGTTTCGCTATTATATTTATTTATTGATTATAATGATGTACTCATATTTATTGTTGTTGTTGATTGATTGTTTGATTAGCTGAATCGTGCTCGACCAGTTTATGAGCAATTACCCTTTTTATTTAGCATGGACTGGGTAGAAGATAGATTTTAAGTTAACATCTTGTAATTTATTTTTCAATTTAACTATAAGGTGTTAAGCAATATTATGGGTTCATTTAAATATGAATAATTAATTATTTGAAGTAGGATTTTCATAATGAATATATTTTGAAAGGTTAATTGAAAAACGGTATTTGCAAATGAAATGTTGGAAAGTAAAAGATATTTTATCTTTCAAATAAAATGGTTCTTTGAAATGAAATCGAGAATTTGGTCGAAGAGATTATTTTCGAAAATGAGTATATTACCAATAAGTTTAATATGAATTCGTAAATCGAAATGTGAAAATTGAATTCAAACTTGAATTTGATTGCTCATACGAAGTCGATGCAATTTGTTTGGTCTCTTAAATTATTGTACCTATATTGTTTTATTTGAATTTACTTACATAAAAATACGTAGTCCTGACTCGAGTGTATTATCTTTTCATTATGCTCGGGTCAGCCCGAGTTATTTCAGTTATCGAAGACGGAGATGGGAAGACCGTACTTACTACTATTATTCTGTAGCATTACGTTGGTATGCTTAGTTATACATACGCTGGTAATATTAAAGTGGAATCAAATGTATATTGATAAAGAGCTTTTTAATTATGTTATTATTATATTTTATCCTTCCACTGTGAGATTCTTGTGTATTGTTATTTTCTCTTCTCCTTTTCTTTCTTTTAAACCCCTTGGTAATTGGTCTTTTCGAACGATTTGGGTCGGATGTGGTTTATTATTGACTTGGATTGTTCAAAAAGACGGGTCATCACATATATATTGTAATTATTAACATTGTTATTTTTTCGGACCTAGCCGTGCAAAGGAGACTCCACCGAATTTTTTGTAAATGTAGGACTTAGAAAATTTTGTGTAAACATGGTTATTTTCAAACTTATATTAAAACTTAATGATGTAAATTTAAAGCGTTTATAAATTGAATAATTTGAATAAAATTATATCAAGTTTCTTAATTCCATCTTGTTCCTTTTCGAGGAAGAAAAGTTTTGAGTGAGGGATAGTGTAATGATCCATATTTTTGATAATTAAAACCATTAAATTAAACAAGATTTTAAAATTTAATATTGTGAGAAATTAAAATTTATGATAATGTGAAAAATAATTAGAATATGTTTTAATAATGTTGCTTGAATGTAATTGACAACTATTTTAATGTAATTTTAATTAATTGAAATAATTATAAAGTTAATTTGGTTATTATTATAAATAAGAAATACATTAAATATTGGATTCAATTTTGAAATTATCTGTTATTAATTTAAATAGGTTTATTATAGGATATGAAATAAATTAACTAGTAAATAAATTTATTAACTTTTGTTTGTAAACAATAAATTTAGAAACGTGTTTGAATTACTAATGTGTAATAATGTTTTATTATTATTTTATTATTAAACCTCATTGAAATTAATTTGGAATCTATAAAATTAATATATTTGAAATATTATAATTAATACGGTAAATGACGTTAACTGTTGAGTGATGAGAATGATAAGATGGAAACTTATGTTAAATTAGTTCATCGGGTAATAGTGATTTAATATAAGAACTTAAATCTAAATAAAAGATTTTGTTTAGAGTTTAAATTATAATGAATGGATTTTTTATAGTTGTAATTAAACGCTAAAATTTATGTAATATTTAAATCTTGGATATAATATGGAAAATTGTGTTTTAAAAGATTATAAATTCTTGCTTAATCAAGAATGATGAAAATTGTTAGCTTTTAATCTAGAATTTAAAGGTGGTTAAATTGATTTTAAATTAATAATTTATTTAATTAATATGTAAAATTGGGGTTTTGGGCACGGTTATCGGATTTCGATGAAAGCAGTTTCATCAGATTTATAATAGTGAATTATTCTAAGATTTCAAGTTTCATAGCGATCAAACTTATCGTTTGATCGTGCGAGCTCGGAATGAGTAAAAATCGTTTAATGGAATTTAAACAAATATAATTTTATTTTAAAAGCTAACTTCTGCATGCAATGGAATTAGGGTTTGAAACTAGTTTCATTGAGTTTAAAAAATATTGAAAACCTATATTTTGAAAGATTGGATGACCTATTTTTGTTTCGGAGACGAAGCAGACTTTTCCGGCCTTTGTTATCGCTTCGACTCATTCGATCTGTTCTATCCATTCTTATTCATCTCTATCTATATAAATAGATTTTTTCTTAAACCCAGCATGTCTGTACATACAATTTCAGTCTACCTGTTCGGAATCCTTCCCAATGGCATAAAACCCTAATTTCTCAATTCCAAATCA
The DNA here is from genome assembly GCA_030765085.1 of Allium cepa. NCBI lineage: Eukaryota > Viridiplantae > Streptophyta > Magnoliopsida > Asparagales > Amaryllidaceae > Allium > Allium cepa. The sequence continues at coordinate 728,006,974 of CM060932.1, read as the reverse complement.
AACTTCAAAATTCAAACTCCCCAATCCCTGTTAAATTTTATATCATTGGAAAGCTCTCGAAGAACGTAATCTACACCTGTAATTCGTTTTTGATTGGAGTTTCGTTTTTACCGAAAATTGGCGATTTGTTCTCGGCCGTCCATTCTAGTGTTTGCAAATCAATGGTGGATCGTCGACCAATCGACGATCGGGAGCCGTTGGTGTGTAGAGGAGGCTGAGGCAAGTTCATCCATGCATTTGGATTGTTGAGATCGTCGTCAAGTTCGCCAGAAAATGGCGAAAATGGGGCGGTGGCACACCGCCTTTGGTGGCTTCAAGATGGTCGCATGACCATGTAAAGGTGTGGCAGGCCGAGGCAAGAGTGATGGTGATGCTTGATCGAGGTGCAGCGGCCTCTAGGGGGAGCAGCAGCGTGATGAAGAACGATGGCTATGGGTTACACTGTTTGTAGGTGATGTCGAACATTAGGGTTTGAGGTAAGATTATTTACATAAATGCCCTTTCTTATTTTATTTTTATTTAAAATTTAAACCTTCTAACATTAATAACTTTTACATACGATCTCGGATTCGCGCTCGGTGTTGTTTTCGTATCGGAATTCTGGACAACATGAAACTGGTTTGGTTGAATTCCGAGACCGTTCAGATTTCGGCATTCTTTTGGATTTTAATTCAATTAAAATCATAAGTAAGTGTTCAAACCACTCACGAAATACTAAAATATTTTAATGTTCGTTAAGTTGAAATCATGAAGTGATATAAATTTATTGATTATTGTTTGATAGTTTAAAATTTGACATTTTTATTGAATCGCATGGATAGTATAATTTAATTTGATACTTTAATTGAAATTCAAATCAGAATTGATACTTAAATTGAAATTGGAAATTAATTTGCTAGTTAAACACCCGAGAATTTATAAGTAGCAATCTGTTATGATATATGGCTGTTTTGGATGTTGATTATGATGGATGCCTAATGATTGATATGTTAGATGTTTGGATGTTTGTTTATATTGATCCATTCCTATTATTCACAGTAGATGTTTTATGCTAATTTATTCTTGTTAATCACCCTGGATGTTGCACGCATCAAATAAATCTGAAATTAAATAAATTAAGAAATAAGTTGAAATTATATATACCTATGACACCTGATTGGATTGAAATGATATATATCCATCCTTGAAATGAAAGTTAAATTTAACTGATCACTTGACCATAGGATAGAAAATTATTTACGCACACCGTTGGTCGATTTTGAATTTATTTTCTAAAATTGTTAAATATGTTTTGATTTAATATATTTGATTTTAAAATTTAATTTAAAGATTTTATTTAAAATTTATTTTAGTTAAAATAAGTTTTAAAAATCTAAATTTTTAGATTTTAACTTACATTTAAATAATGTAATATAATAAAAACACTTTAAAATTTTAATTTAATAAAATGTTCAATATTATTTTAAAAGATTTATTTAAAAACTTAGTTTAAGATAATAAATATCTACTTTTATAATAACTTTAATAGGAAAAAGATTTTTGTAAAAGATTTTAGAATTTATAAAATGTTTTGTAAGTAATTTATAAAAATTTTGGACGAGATTTTATAATGGATTTTATGAAGGGATTTTTATAAAAGATTTTTATAAAGAATTTATAATGGTTTTATAAAGAAATTTATAAGGGTTTTAAAGGATTTTATAAAGGGTTTTATGAAAAACTTGTATGAAGGGATTTGGAAGCGTTTTAAAGGAATTTATGAAAAGGGGAAGAGTTGTAAACTGTCTTGGAATTTATAAATAGCTTTATAAATGGTTCTAAAGCATGTAAATAGTTTATAAATTGGTTTAAGTGAGATTTTTAAATTATTTTCGAAATTGATTGAAAGAAAACTTACTCGGTATTTATGAATATATTTATAATTTTGGACAAGTGTATGGATTTCTTGATATGAAGATATAAACTATTTTCTGGGTTTATTATTAAAAATGTTTTATCAAATGACCATGGTGTGAAATAAGCGTTTGGTTGTTAAAGAGACCGGGACCGGATATTGTTATACTCTCTGCCAATTCCAAAACCACTTTGACAACTGTGTACGTGGTGGAGAATACAGAACAAAATAGGATGGTTTGGAAAATGCTACTAGCATGAGGTAAGAACACAGCCCTGACCTTCGTGTTAGCTTGATATGAATAAAACAGGAGCTATCCCAGGCCAAGTGAGGCTGCTCCTCATATCGGACATGCTTCTTCAATACCTAACGTATTACTTTGTAATTGATTGGTGGCCATTCTCTCTTTGATTATGAGAGTGTGTCTCGAGGTGGGCGGTAGTAGCTGCTATGCGTTACCACCAGTTCGGGCATGCGAAATGTTAGAATCCTACCATGGGCATTGCCTCGCGTGCCTTGTCATATGCCTTATTGAGCCCACTAAGATTATTATTGTGTCATACCTATAGAGTGCTCCCTGATGGCCCACCAGTTTATGGTGAAGTTTACAGACGGTATAGACTACGATGCCTATAAAAATGTGTTAAGGGGAATATGGGTAACACCTTAACGCTATTTTAAATCTTTACTTTACTGATATACATTACAGATGTATAACATAGTTTACTACATATATATAGTTTAACGGATCCTTAAGAGATGGAAAATCCCAAATGTCCCTTAAGTTATTGCATTCACGTTATATACTGAACAGGAGACGTAAATCCCATTAAAATCTCTAAAGCCATTACACTCATATTTATTTATTGTTGATTTAATTTACATAAGATCTTTTAGTTCTGACTCGAATGTTTTGTCTTTTCATTATGCTCGGTTCAACCTGAGCATTTCAGTGTTGAAGACTTTATCTTAGGAAGACGAAGCCGAGTTCTGTATATTATATTATTAGTAATTTTCCACTGCATCATTATTAGTATGTCGTTGTTTGTACTCTAATTATTGTAAAAATTTTTGTAATCAAATGTATATTATAAAACAGCTTCATGAACTGTTTATTTGATTATTATATTTTGACATTCCGCTTGTAGATTTTGTGTTCGTTTTTTCCTCTTTTCTTTTATTTTCTTATTTATCCCATTGAGAATCCTCCCTTTTGAATGGTCTGAGTTAGACATGTGTGGTTAATTGTCGATTTAACCGTCCAGAAAGGTGGGTTGTCACAGCTAGGTGGGTCGCTCCCATGAAGGTAAGGTCATCCATATATAGAGTCCCTACTATTTGTTGAGACTTGGTTTTGATTCATGACAAAAATCTATCACCACGACATACAGATTTGACGGTTACTACGACAAAAAGAGAATATATACTACAAGAAGACAAGACTTCAAAATCGGTGCATCAATTATATTATTCTTATTTCTGAGCCTTAGTCAATTTTGTTAAAATCTCTCTTTGTTTACGTATATATTAGCTTACATGTTTAATCGTTTTATTTTCAAATAGTTTATACATATATAAGCATATAAAATATATATATTATAAAAGTGTTTAAAGTTAGAGTCATCATACATACATACATACATACATATATATAATACCTATGTAACTGTGCAAATTGCACAGATATTGCCAGGTCAGTCCACTGACCCAGAGATTTCAATGCAACATGCACAGATGCACAGATATACAAATATACAAATATATATTTAAAAATTCATTTGAATATTCAGTCGACTGACCCAGAGGTTCAGTTGACCGAATTTCTACGAAGGCTACTTTTTGAAAAGACACGACTATTTGTGAAGAGTTACGAACCTTTACAAAAGATTTGGATGCAACACTTCAATCGAAACTCTTTATCAACAGTCGCTGCTTTCTAACCTCTATAAATACATACTCTAACTTGATTCCAAATCACCGAATTTTCTTATCTATCACTCTTGAATCTATTTGCAATTATACTTTCAATTATTCTGCATCAAAGCAATATTATACCTTTCTATTCTTCATAAACTTCAAATATATATATTTATACTCGAGGAGAAGATTATAGGAAGGGTGTACTACAAGTGACAAATCCGTGTTTATTAGAACACACAAAGTCAAAACAATCTTTTGTATTTGTTAAAGTCCTGTTGTACTGCTCAGGCGTGTGAAATCCTCTTAGTTGTTGAGGCGAAATCCTATTCTGCTGCTCAGGTCCTTGTTTGGCTGCTCAATGGTTGTATAGACCCGTTCCTTCGGATTAAGTGAGGGTTATTGTTTTAGTGAAAATCCAGAAGGAGTCTGAGACTGGATGTATGACAGAGCTTCGAACCAGTACAAAAATCTCCGGTGTCATCTTTATTATATTGCTTTTATATTCCACACCATTTACTATATAGCTATCATCACTACACTCTGTGTTATCATATATCCATATTATACACGATCCATAGCACACTTTCATTTGGTATCAGAGCAAGGTCATCATATAATCGTAACACAGTTATCCAATAATATAATAATATGGATTCTAATACTAGCACTAGCATTAACACTAGCTTCATTGTAGGACAATCCACTGCATGCCCACTATTATTTAATGGAATGAATTATAACTATTGGGCCATACAAATGAGAACATATATGCAAGTAAATGGTTTTGTTTCATGGAATATAACTCAGATAGAATATATTATTCCTACTGAAGAGTTTTCTACTTGGTCAAATACATAGAAACTAGATGCCACAGCTAATGCAAAAGCCATGAATATGTGGTTTTGTGTCTTAGATAAAAACGAGTTTAACCGTGTTAGCATGTGCGTACTACATATGAAATATGGCGTACACTCAAAGTTACACACGAAGGAACTAACAAAGTCAAACAAAGCAAAATTTCCATGCTCAAAAGCAAGTTCAAAACTTTAGGATGAAAGAAAATGAGTCTATAAATGATATTTATTTAGGATTTCAGGATATCTACCATTCATTCGTAGGACTAGGAGAAAATATTCAGGTTTGATATTGTATCCAAAATTCTTAACTCTTTAACGGAAGAATGGGAAAGAAAAGTTCTCGCTATTGAAGAAGCGAACAATATTTTTCCAAAATAACTTCGGAAGATTTAATAGGAAATCTAATGTCCCATGAAGTGAATTTTGAGACTAAATGAGTAAAATCTTAAGATAAAAAGAATATAGCATTCAATGCAGAACAAAAAGAATCAGATTCAGACAAAGACGACCCAGCCTTTATTACCAAAAACTACAAGAAATTCTTGATTTGATATCCTGAAAATTTCAAGCAAATAAATATCTGATAATCTTCTTTTTAAATTATTCTAAATTGGCAAATTATTCTTTTAAAAACTAGTAAAATATGTGTTGTTTATATATGTATATTTATGTGAGTTGATTTTAAATTGGATTTGAATTTGAAATTAGATAAATATCTTAAAATAAATTGGATTTAAGTAATTATATATAATTTTTATTCGTATATAATTAGTTTATATTATTTTCTTTAAAAAGACTTTATAAATATAAATAAAAGAAATATATTAAACTGAATAGAAATTAAAATATAAGTTACAAAAACATAATAAAAATATATTAACATATGCATAATACAAGTGTAGAGTTATTAGCATGTAGTTCAACAAATGTAAGCAAATATTATCATGCAAATTACAAGTGTCATGTAATTTATTTTCTTTTGATTTTTAAATAAAAGATAAATCAAGCGATAAATATATCTATACCGTTCTCTTCTCTATTCTTTTTCTATCTTCATTTTTCAAAATTAAGAAAAATTAAAAGCCTGTAATAAAAATAAACAAACCAGAAAAATCTAAAGCAATCAACTATCTCAAATCTCAACAAGTAAATTCATTTCAGTTTTAAAACAAGATCATCTTAACAACTAAGTTTCAGATCTAAAAGTGAGTTCCAGTTTCAAGTTTTCAGTTCAAAATCTAGCATTTCCAGTTTAAAAGCTCTCTATCCAAGCATTTTTTTAGGTGAGTAAATTTTTTCATAAAACCTTAAAATCTGTTAAAAAATTGTTGCATTTGATAATCTTTGAATGTTATGATATGAATATGCTTTGCATGGTTGTGTAGATGAGACTGAATGTATATGTAGGTGATATAAGTGTGCATGTTTGAGAACAAGAAAACTTGCTCTGTTCTTGTTTTTACAGGCTTTAAAATCTTTTAAAAATCAAGATCTCAACCTCTAAATTCTTTTAGACCTTGTTGTTTAAACAAAAAATGTTTAAAATAATAAGATATTAAATTTAAAAATAGTTTTAAGTAGATTAGTTTGTATATTTTTGGAAAATCAAGAAAAACACTAGAAACTTTAAACATGATAAATTCAAACATCACAATTCTTTGATTCACTTATATAATCGAAATCACCATCGAAAATCATGATTTTTAAAAGTTAAATAAGGATTTTTAGTTTAGAAACCGTAAAGAATTCGTGGGTTAATCAAATTTTGGGTTTTGGGGCTTTTCTGGTGATCGGAGGGCTCGGGTTGGTCGGGACCGGTACTGGAGGTGGCGAGGAAGTAGGCGAGCGTGGGAAAAATGGAAGTTGGTTTTATTAACCACCGTGGCGGCGGTTAGGCGTCGGAGTAGGGTTTAAAACCCAGTTTTCGTCGAGGTTGGAAATGGGTCTACTGCGGCATCATCGGAGCGTCGGAGTTCATCGAGTGTTGGGGAAATGAAGCGTGGATGGCCGGAGAAGGTGTGGATGAGGTTCTATGGTTGCCAGTGAACGGAGTCGTCAGGACGAGGTGGTTTTGATCGATGGGTTCCGTTTCAGTTTGTTCGAGATGGCTTGTTTTTTATTTTGGGTTTGTGTTGAACTTTGAGTGGTCGGGATCGAAGGTGTAGGTGAACATCGACATGTTGGAGGTATCGACGATGGTCGATGTGGCGAAATTCAGGCGTGCATGTGCACGAGGGGTCTGGTGTCAGTGGGTTTGGAGAAGGAAGGTTGGCTCGGGGGAAACTCGGGTGTAGCAACGTTGTGTCTCGAGTATAGCTTCGGGTAGTAGCTCGTGAGTGGTTTCATGTATAACAGGTTTTAAATTTTAACTAAAACTAAATTTAAAAAAAATCTCTAGACTCGAGTATATACCTTGTTGAACCCGAGGTAAATATTATAACAGTTTTTAAAATATAAATGAAAGCAAGTTTAAAATTTAAAGTAAATCAAGTTTAAACTAATTTTAAAATCAATTTATTTATATAATAATGTTCTTAAATATTTTGTTTAAGAAAAGTGGTATGATTTGTTTAACTTAAATTTATTAAATTTTTAAGTTATTTTAAACTTAATTTTAATATGTAATTAAGTAGTTAATTAAAAGATAAAATGTTTTAAATTTATATGTTAATGATAATTACGCAATTAATAAAGATATACGGTTTACCTTAAGGTCTTTAGTGATTAAAGATTAATTAAATTAATGAAGTAATTAGAAATTAACTAATTTGTAATTAAGGATTAATTAATTAATTAGAGGTTAATTAATTTGTAATTAAGGATTAATACTGGTAATTAAGGATTAAGAAATTAATAATTAGGGATTTTTTAATTAATAATTAGGGTTAATTAATTATTGATTAAGGTTAATTAATTAATAATTAAAGGATAAATCAATAAATAATTAAGGATAATTAATCAGTAATTAAAGATTAATTAATTGATTTATAAAAGTAATTAAAGAATGATTAATTAAATTCAATAATTAATTAAAATGGTTTGTAATTACTTAATCAAGCAGGGTTAGATAATTAGTTCTTAAGTGATTAATTTTGTTTGAGTTAATTAAATTAATTATAGTATGGATTGATAAGCTCTTGCTTATGCTTGATTAATTGTAAAGAATGTCTGGGTTGATTGATATATATAGTATGATTAATCTGTGATGTGCTGTGATATGAAATACTTTGGATATAGCTGTAATAAATGTGAGTTGTTTATTTGTGCTGAACTGCTGTGTGCATAAAAAGTTCTAAACGTAATTAAATTGTTTAAACCTTAAACAACTTGGCCTTGAAGAAACGTTTGGATTTCGATGAGACCGAGATCGGATATCAAATTTGTTATCCGAAAACCACATCAATCCATGTTAAACGGTAGGTCGTAATATCTCAAGTGAAGATCGAGATAAAGTTTCAGAGTGCAAGGGCTATTGTCGTTAACTCTGAGGGTGATTCCAAAATGAGTGTAATGAGATAGTGCCTTCGATTTCGGTCGAACCCAGAATAAACTTGTACGGATGAATGCTATCAGACCATCGTCAATGGAGGACAATGAGAATTCCAAGATATGTGTTCTAAAAGGTAATCGTAGCCTCAAGCCTTATCAACCAGGAATGGCTAAAAAAGGGAAGATGCATGCAAGGCTAAGTGGGTTGCACACAAGTAGAATAAGATTTTCCCCTGTCTAGAGGTCCCATTATTCGGTTGTATGGGCGGTTGTTAGCCACAACTATGGGATTGTCTTATTCGGACTATCCCGTAAGGGGTAGCTCCGGTCTTGTGTTGCAGGGGATCAGGGTGGATTCTCGGTACAATGATCTAGATCACGTACTATGACGAACGGTACCCCAGTAGCCCTACCATTGTATGTAATCCAATCTCTAATAAGTTACCTCGGACTTGATTGTATGCCTATGTATGCTGGAATTCAATGAATGTAACAATTTCGGCTATGTGAATATTCATTTGAAAACCCTAGACATTATTATAATATAACCCGATTTCCTATCAAATGTTTTGATTATCGTAAGGGCAAAACTTGTCCATGTTTATTTGTGGAGAGTCTTACTAGATACCTTTTATTTCAAAGTTTTTCAAGTTTACTCACACCAAATTCATGTCTAACCCGAAGTTTATTTTTGTTTCTTAAACTCTTGGGTACTCAAACTTTTATGAGTAGCCAAGTGATCAGGTTGGCTTGATGAATTTTGGAAAGCTTGGAGTAGGAGTCTTGGCGTATCTACATCTATCTATTTCCGCTGTGTTGGTATCTTTTGTCTGTTGTATTTAGAATGTAATGAATAGACAGGTCTTCACGACTGTCTACTGTGATATTGTAACTGTATTGACTCCGATGTATAACGACTATGTAATAATTATGTGATATATTATAATTTTCCATTTCCGCTGTGAGATTCTGATATTGTTGTTTCTTTCTTTCTATCTATTTTTTTTCTACCTATTTTTTCTTATTGATGATACGCCTTTCTGTGCAATGAAAGACGGTCGTCACAGTTGGTATCAATACACTAGGTTGAGATAATACCAAGGCTTTGGAGTTATATCTATCTTGAGAGCACGTACTTGTAATTTTTATATATCTATATACTTATCTAATTGTTGGGTTACCTGTCCAGGTTGCCAACATGATTTCTAGAGGAAGGAGAGGCAGAGTTGTGGGCAGCACGACGATCACTAATGGAAGAGGCCCGACTGCTAGCGAGGCTGTAAATTCAACGCCGCCTCGAGTAAGTTTTGCTGCTTTGTGTAAGAATTTCACCAATCAGGAAGGAAGACCTTTAAAGGATCGGAGTCCGTCATTGAAGTTCAGGCTTGGTTATGCTCGTGTGAGCATATTTTTAAAAGTTTGAATATGTCAGATGAGCTAAAGAGAGTGATGGCATCGTGGCAACTTCAAGAAGGAGCTGCAGCTTGGTGGGATGCAGTTAACGTGAATATTTTAGAGGATAATATTTCTTGGAGTAAATTTAAGGAGCTGTTTGAGGAACAGTTCATGCATATAGCTAGGAAGACTCGTCTATATAGAGATTTTCTGAATCTAAAGCAAGGGAGTGTGTCGGTTTTCGAGTATGAGACTAAGTTTAATGAATTATCTCGCTACGGACCTAGACTTATTGACACACCCCTCAAGAAAAATGAGATGTTCGTGCTGAGAATAAGGCCCGAGCATGAGAAGATGACGGCTCATCTCAAGGGATCTTTCGTGGAATTTATAGACATGGCATTGAGATATGTGGAGCTTACGGATAAGAAACGTTAGGCATCTACAACACCATCGAGTGGAACTTCTTCCAATCCAAAAAAAGGAAATTCAATCCATATTGGAAGAAGCAAGGCAATGGGAAATAGGGAGGCAATAACGGACCTCGTAAGTGTTATGTGTGTCAGCAAGAGGGTCATTTCGCTAAGTAGTGTCCCAAGGGTAGATCTCAGTAGCAGCAGCATCAAAATGGATCAAGTTCCGCATTGGTTCATAAATCTTTGTATTTCAACTGTCATCAACCGGGGCATATGGTGAAGGCTTGCCCGCTTCTTAAGAAGGCCCAGCAGAACAAGGTGTTTACTCTTGAAGGCGGACCATCAACTTCTTCTTCTAAAGGCAAAGGAGTTCTTGAAGGTATTTTGTTTTTAGATGTAAATTATATTAGAGTTTTGTTTGGTTCTGGTGCCTCTCTTAGTTTTATTTCTTTGGAATCAGTAGAGAAGTTTCATCTTACCCTTAGTATTGTGGACCACCCTATTTTTGTATCTAATCCTATAGGCGGAGTGACCAAGTTAGATAAGATCTGTAGAGGCCTAAGAATTTCTTATCCGTCTCATAATTTTTCTTGCGACCCATTTGTATTGCATTTCAAAGGGTTTGACCTTATTCTGTGAATGGATTGGTTGGATAAGCATAAGGCTGTTTTGATTTGTGAAGAGATAATTGTGTCTTTGGAAACTGAGTTGGGAAGGATCACAAATGTGACTTGCGATAGTTCTGGAGTTCACTTGAGTAATCTTTTGCAAGGTGTAGAATCTATCGAAGTGGTCAATGATTTTTTGGATGCCTTCGAGGAAGTTGAAGGTTTGCCCCCGAATCGGGAGATAGAGTTTCAGATCGACTTAGTTCCGAGAGCAATACCTGTTGTTCAACCTAGTAGAAGGATGGCGCCGAGTGAGAGAAGAGTTGGTGGAGCAAACCCAAGATTTCTTAGAGAAAGGTTTGATCTGGCATAGTTTTCCTAATTGGGATTCTGCTGTAGTCTTTGTGACCAAGTCGGATGGGTCATTGACATTCTATATAGATTATCGGGAGTTGAATAATATTATATTAGGAATAAGTATCACCTGCCCCGTATGGATGATCTTTTTGATCAACTCCATGGAGCTTCTATTTTCTCCTAGTTGGATTTAGCTTCAGATTTCCACTAGTTAAGGGTAGATGAGGACATTATACCCTTGACTGCGTTCAGGAGACCCAATTATTTTTATGAGTGGCTAGTTATGCCTTTTGGGCTAGCCAACACTCCTGCATATTTTGTGGATATGATGAACCACGTTTTCCGGGATGTGTTGAATAAGTTCATGCTCGTGTTCATCGACGACATTCTCGTCCACTCTAAGTCTGAGGAGGAGCATAAGCAACATTTGGAGATAGTGTTGGAGACTTTGAGAAGGCTTGTCCTGAAGGCTAAGTTTTCGAAGTGACATTTTTGAAAGTCGGAAGTTAGATTTTTGGGGCATATTGTATCTGGTGAGGGTATTTCTGTAGATCTGGCCAAGGTAGGAGCTATTCAAGAGTGGAAGCAACCGCAGACTCCTACGGAAGTCCGCAGTTTTCTGGGTATGGTAGGGTACTACGGGAAGTTTATCAGGGACTACTCAAAGATTTCTTCGCACTTAACCAAGTTGACTAGGAAGGGAGCAAAGTTTAAGTAGACCTCTAAGTGTGAAGAGGCATTTCTAGATTTGAAGGCAAGGCTCACCAGTGCACCTGTTTTAGCTATTCCCGATGGTAAGAGTAAGTTCGAAGTCTACAAGGATGCTTGTGGAGTTGGGCTGGGTGCAGTGCTAATGCCGAATGGGAAAGTGATTGCGTATGTGAGCAGCCAGTTGAATCCACATGAAAAGAATTACGCTATGCATGATCTGGAATTGTTGGCCATCGTTTTTTCTTTGAAGATTTGGAGGCACTATCTGTTGGAAGATAAGTTCGAGCTTTTCACGGATCGTAAACCTTTGAAGTACCTTTTCTCCCAGAAGGATCTGAATTTGAGGCAGCAGAGGTGGGTAGAATTTTTAGTATCTTATGATTTGGATATCCTTTATACTCTAGGAAAAGCGAATGTTGTGGCAGATGCTTTGATTAGGAATGCAGTTCTATCTTTATTGGAAGTTGTTCCGTCTCTTCTTGAAAGGATTGCTAGTAAGCAAGGATCGGATAGAAGATTAAGAGAAATCATTAAGAGAGTTAAGAATGGTCAGTGTTCCAGTTTGAGATTAATGACAAGGGAACTTTAAGGATTAACGGAGAATTTGTGTTTCGAAATTCAAGGATTTGAAGCAAGAAATTTTATCAGAGGATCATCGCTCTAGGCTGAGCATTCATCCGGGGATCTCAAAGATGTATAAGGATATGAAGAGAGTTTTCTAGTGGCCAGGCCTGAAGAAGGATGTTGCTGCTTTGGTGAATGGATGTGTGATCTATCAACAGGTTAAGGGTGATCAATAGAAGACCGCAGGATTGTTGCAGCCTCTAGAAGTCCCTAAGTGGAAGTGGGAAATGATAGCTATGAATTTCGTTGACGGTTTACCAAGGAGTAGAAAAGGAAATGAAGGAATATGGGTAATCGTAGACCGGGTGACCAAGAGCGCCCATTTTATTGCGATTAAGACGACCAGAAATATAACATATTTAGCGGAGATTTTCTTGAGGGAGATCGTCAGGTTGCACGGAGTTCCAGTCTGCATAGTTAGTGACCGAGATCCAATCTTTGCCAATAAATTTTAGGAGGCTCTGTAGAAAGCTTTGGGTACAAGATGGAGTTTAAGTACAATCTGTCATCCCCAGACGGACGGACAAATGAAAAGGCTGAATCGAATTCGTGAGGATATGTTGAGGGTTTGTATTTTGGATTTCGGTGGATCTTGGAAGGACCATCTGCATTTAGTGGAATTCTCATACAATAATAGTTATCAGGCGAGTATCAAGATGGCATCCTATGAAGCTTTGCACAGGAGACCTTGTAGATCATCGTCTTGCTGGGTAGAGTCGGGAAATTGTCTTGTTCTTGGTCCGAATTTGATCCGAGAGGCATCTGCGAAGGTGGAGCTTATCAAGAAAAGAGTGAAAGCAGCCCAAAATCTCCAGAAGAGTTGTATGGACAAGAGAAGAAGACAATTGGACTTTGAAATCGGAGATTTCATTTTTGTCAAGGTTTCCCGGATAAAAGGAGCGATTAGATTTGGAAAGACGCGAAAGCTTTCGCCGAGGTATATTTGATCGTTTCGAGTGCTTGAGGGAATTGGTGCTTTGGCCTACAGGATTGAATTGCCAGTCCGGATGGCTGGAATTCACAATGTTTTTCACGTATCCCTTTTGAAGAGGTACGTGTACGACCCATATTTAGTTGTGGAGCCGGTAGTGCAGGAAGATTTAAGGTTGAACCAGACTTAACGGTAGTCAATCATCCAGTCCAGATAGTTGATCAAGAAGAGAAGTAGCTTAGAAATAAAGTGGTGAAGCTTGTCAAGGTTTAGTGGAGTAAGGATCACAGAGATTGTACCTAGGAAACTCTGGATAGTGTTAGGAAAGCCTATCCAGATTTGTGTCCGGATAGCTAATAATGTTTGTTTGAATGAATTGTTTGTTTGCTTGTTAATGTATGGCTGATATGTATGCTTGGATTATTTGAAATAAAAGCTTTTGGATTATCTTTTGCTTTAAATTTCCGGGACGAAATTCTCTTATGGGAGGAGGAATGTGATATCCCGGAAATTTCAAGCAAATAAGTATGTGATAATCTTCTTTTATAAATTATTTAAAATTGATAGATTATTCTTTTAAAAACTAATAAAATATGTGTTGTTTATATATGTATATTTATGTGAGTTAATTTGAATTTGAATTTTAATTTGAAATTCGATAGATAAATATCTTAAAATAAATTGGATTTAAATAATTATATATAATTTTATTAGTGTATAATTTGTTTATATTATTTTCTTTAAAAAGACTTTATAAATATAAATTAAAGAAATATATTAAACCAAATAGAAATTAAAATATAGGTTATAAAAACATAATAAAAATATATTAACACATGCATAATACAATTGTAGAGTTATTAGCAAGTAGTTTAACAAATGTAAGCAAATATTGTCATGCAAATTACAAGTGTCATGTAATTTTTTTTCTTTTCATTTTTAAAAATAAGATAAACAAAGCTATAAATATATCTATACCATCCTCTTCTCTATTCTTTTTCTATCTTCATTTTTCAAAACTAAGAAAAATCAAAAGCCCGTAACAAAAATAAACAAACCAGAAAAATCTAAAGCAATCAACTATCTCAAATCCCAGCAAGTAAATTCATTTCAGTTTTAAAACAAGATCATTTCAACAACCAAGTTTCAGATCTAAAAGTGATTTCCAGTTTCAAGTTTCCAGCTCAAAATCTAGCATTTCCAGTTTAAAAGCTCTCTATCCAAGCATTTTTTTAGGTGTGTAAACTTTTCTTAGAAATATGTTAAAAACTTGTTGCATGTGATAATCATTGAATGTTATGATATGAATATGCTTTGCATGGTTGTGTAGATGAGATTGAATGTATATGTAGGTGATATAAGTGTGCATGTCTGAGAACAAGAAAACTTGTTATGTTCTTGTTTTTACAAGCTTTAAAATCTTTTAAAAATCAAGATCTCAACCTCTAAATTCTTTTGGGCCTTGTTGTTCAAAAAAAATTGTTTAAAATAGTAAGATCTTAAATTTAAAAATAGTTTTAAGTATGATTAGTGTTAGAACCTCAATTGTTGGATTTTAATGACAACGACTATACAATTATGTCAAAGAATCTCTAAGCTAATTTGCAGGTACATGGACATCAAAAAGAGATAATCAAATACATTCAAAATGAAGATATACAGTACAAAATGATGAAAGAATGTATATAGAGATACAAGAAGAGATATACACGTTAGAGACAAGGCGAAGGTGACAAACAAAGTATTATTAGTCATATAGTGTCGTGTCTAGAGTTTAAAAATGTTAAAATCTTCTTCAAATGGTATACACACATATACATTCAAATGGTATACACACATATACATTCATATTTTAAATGAAAAATCAAGTTTTCAAAAATTGCATGGAGCGGGACTCGAACCCGGGTCGCCGATTCAGAAAGCAAGTGCTCTAACCATTTAAGCTATGGTAATTTTTAGTTACAGGTCAAATTCAGACGTCTGAATTGACCATTTCAAACGTCTGAATCTGGGAAAAAATAGCCTATTTCTTTTCTGGTTTGCACATTTCAAATTTCAGAAGTCTGAAATTTATTTTCAGACGGCTGAACTTCTTCAACTGCTATATTTTTGAAAAGACATTTCATTTTCATGAAGAGTTACAACCTTTTACTAAGAGATGCATCCATACTCTTTCATGATATCTTTTCACGAATGATTACAACTCTTTATAGTCTATATAAACATATTAGAATCGTTTGTTTAATTCACCGAATTGATAAAAAAGCTTTCTATTTCTATACTACACTGATTCTAACATTTTGAGCATTCAAATTTCTACATGATCATTCATCTACTTCCATATTCTTCACATACACACATATATATCAAAAGGAGAAGATTATAGGAAGATTGTACTATCAAGAGACAAATTCGTGTTATTCAGAACACACTGTGTCATATACTTTCTGTATAAATTGAAGTCCTGTTCTGCTGTTCAGGCAAGTGGAGTCCTCTTCGGCTGTTGAGGCGAAATCCTGTTCTGTTGCTCAGGTCCCTTGTTCGGCTGTTCAAGGGTTGTTATAAACCTGTTCCTCCGGGTTAAGTGAGGATTGTTGTTAGTGAAATTCCAGAAGGAGTCTGGGACTGGACGTAGAACGGAAAGTTCGAACCAGTATAAAAATTCCTGGTGTGCTTGTTTGATTTTTACTTATTTACATTGCTCTAGTATTTTAGTTTATTTCCGCACTAGTATAGTATAATTCCATATAGCACGATCCGCACCACCACTTTCAATTAGTTTATATATTTTTGGAATATCAAGAAAACACAGTGGAAACTTTAAAACATGATACATCACAATTCTTTGATTCGCTTATATAATTGAAATCTCCTTTGAAATCATGATTTTTGAAGTTAAATTAGGATTTTTAGTCTAGAAACCGGAGAGGATTCATGGGTTAATCAGATTATGGGCTTTGGGGCTTTTTTGGTGATCGGAGGGCTCGGGTTGGTCGGGATCACTACTGGAGGTGGTGAGGAAGTAGGCGAGCGAGGGAAAAATGGAAGTTGGTTTTATTAACCACCGTTGCGGCGGCTGGGCATCGGAGTAGGGTTTAAAACCCAGCTTTGGTCGAGGTTGGAAATGGGTCTGCTATAGCGTCACCGTAGCATCGGAGTTCATCTGGTGTAGGGGAAATGAAGCGTGGATGGCCAGCGATGGTGTGGATGGGGTTCCGTGGTTGCTGGTGGACGGAGTCGTCAGTGTGAGGTGGTTCTGATCGATGGGTTCGGTTCCAGTTTGTTCGAGATGGCTCGTTCTTGATTTTGGGTTTTTGTTGAACTATGGATGGTCGGGATCGAAGGTGTAGGTGAACATCAACATGTTGGAAGTATCGTCGATGGTCGGTGTGCGAAATTCAGGCGTGCACGTGCACGAGGGGTCTAGTGTCAGTGGATTTGGAGAAGGAAGGTTAGCTCGGGAGAGAACTCGGGGTAGCAACGTTGTGTCTCGAGTATGGCTTCGAGTAGTAGCTCATGAGTGGTTTCATGTATAGCAGGTTTTAAATTTTAGCTAAAACTAAGTTTTTTTTAAAAAAAATCTCGGGTCTGGACTGGAGTATATACCGGGTTGAATTCGAGGTAAATATTATAACAGTTTTTAAAATATAAATGAAAGAAAGTTTTAAAATTTAAAGTAAATCAAGTTTAAACTAATTTTAAAATCAATTTCTTTATATAATAATTTTCTTAAATGTTTTGTTTAAGAAAAGTGGTATGATTTGTTTAACTTAAATTTATTAAGTTAAATTCATAAGTTATTTCAAACTTAATTTTAAAATGTAAATAAGTAGTTAATTAAAGGATAAAATGTTTTAAATATATATGTTAATGATAATTAAGTAATTAATCAAGATATGTGGTTTATCTTAAAGTTAATTAAGGTCTTTGGTGATTAAAGATTAATTAAATTAATAAATAATTAGAAATTAATTGATTTGTAATTAAGAATTAATTAACTAAATAATTAGAGATTGATTAATTTGTAATTAAGGATTAATTAACTGGTAATTAAGGATTAATAAATTAACAATTAAGGATTTATTAATTAATAATTAGGGTTAATTAACATTGATTAAGGTTAATTAATTAAGAATTAGGGTTAATTAACATTGATTAAGGTTAATTAATTAAGAATTAAAGGATAAATCAATAAATTATTAAGGATAATTAATCAGTAATTAAAAATTAATTAATTGATTTATAAAAGTAATTAAAAAATGATTAATTAAATTCAATAATTAATTAAATGGTTTGTATTTACTTAATTAAGCAGGATTAGATAATTAATTCTTAAGTGATTAATTTAATTTGAGTTAATTAAATTAATTATAGTATGGATTAATAAGTCTTGCTTATGGATGATTGATTGTATAGAATGTCTGGATTAATTGATATTTATAGTATGATTTATCTGTGATGTGCTGTGATATGAAACACATTGGATATTGCTATGATAAATGTGAGTTGTTTATCTGTGTTTAATTGCTGTGCATATACAAAGTTCTGAATGTAATTAAATTGTTTTAAACCTTAAACACCTTGGCCTTTAAGAAATGTTTGGATTTCGATAAGATCGGGATTAGATATCAAAATTGTTATCCAAAAACCACATCGGTCCAAGTTAAACGATAGGTCGTAAAATATCAAGTGAAGATCGAGATGAAGTTTCAGAGTGCAAGGGCTTTTGTCGTTAACTTTGAGGGTGATTCAAAAATGAGTGTAACGAGATAGTGCCTTCGGTTTTGTTCGAACCCGGAGAGAACTTATATGGATGAATGCAATCGGACCATCGTCAACGGAGGACGATGAGCATTCCAAGATATGTGTTCTAAAAGGTAATCTTAGCCTCAAGCCTCATCAACCGGGAATGGCTAAAACAGAGAAGGTGCACGCTAGGCTAAGTGGGTAACATTCAAGTAGGATAAGATTTTCCCCTATCTAGAGGTCCCTTTATTCGGCTGTGTGGGCGATTGTTGGCCACAACCGCGGGGTTGTTTTACTCGAATTATCCAGTAAGGGTAGCTCCAGTCTTGTATTACAGGGGATCAGGGTGGATCCTCGGTTCAGTGATTTAGATCCCCTACTGTGATGGGAGATACCCCAGTAGCCCTGCCATTGTATGGAATCCAACCTTCAATAAGTGATCTCGGATTTGATTGTATACCTATGTATGTTGGAATTCAATGAATGTAACAATTTCGGCTATGTGAATATTCATTTGAAAACCCTAGACATTATTATAATATAACCTGATTTCCTATCAAATGTTTTGGTTACCTTAAGGGAAAAACTTGTCCATGTTTATTTGTGGAGAGTCTTACGAGATACCTTTTATTTCAAATTTTTTCAAGTTTACTCACACCAAATTCATGTCTGACCCGAAGTTTATTTTTGTTTCTTAAACACTTGGGTACTCAAATTTTTATGAGTAGCCAAGTGATCAGGTTGGCTTGATCAATTTTGGAAAGCTTGAAGCAGGAGTCTTGGCGTATCTAGATCTATCAATTTCCGCTGTGTTGGTATCTTTTGTTGTATTTAGAATGTAATGAATAGACAGATCTTCACGACTGTCTACTGTGATATTGTAACTGTATTGACTCTGATGTATAACGATTATGTAATAATTATGTGTTATATTATTATTTTCCATTTCCGCAGTGAGATTCTGATATTGTTGTTTCTTTCTTTCTATCTGTTCTTTTTCTACCTATTTCTTTCATATTGATGATACGCCTTTCTATGGAATGAAAGGCGGTCGTCACAGTTGGTATCAAAGCACTAGGTTGAGATAATACCTAGGCTTTGGAGTTGTATCTATCTTGAGAGCACGTACTTGTAATTTTTATATATCTATATACTTATCTAATTGTTGGGTTACCTGTTTAGGTTTCCAACATGCTTTCTAGAGGAAGGAGAGGCAGAGTTATGGGCAGCACGACAACCACTAATGGAAGAGGCCCGACTGCTAGCGAGGCTGTAAATTCAACGCCGCCTCGAGTAAGTTTTGCTGCTTTGTGTAAGGATTTCACCAATCAGGAAGGAAGACCTTTTAAAGGATCGGAGTCCGTCATTGAAGTTCAGGCTTGGTTACGCTCGTGTGAGCGAATTTTAAAAGTCTGAATATGTCAGATAAGCTAAAGAGAGTGATGGCATCGTGGCAACTTTAAGAAGGAGCTGCAGCTTGGTGGGATGCAGTTAACATGAATATTTCAGAGGATAATATTTCTTGGAGTAAATTTAAGCAGCTTTTTGAGGAACAGTTCATGCATACAGTTGGGAAGACTCGTCTATATAGAGATTTTCTGGATCTAAAGCAAGGGAGTGTGTCGGTTTTCGAATATGAGACTAAGTTTAATGAATTATCCCGCTACGGACCTGGACTTATTGACACACCCCTCAAGAAAAATGAGATGTTCGTGCTGAGAATAAGGCCCGAGTTCCATGAGAAGATGACGGCTCATCTCAAGGGATCTTTCGTGGAATTTATAGACATGGCATTGAGGTATGTGGAGATTACGGATAAGAAACGTTAGGCATCTACAACAACATCGAGTGGAACTTCTTCCAATCCAAAAAAGGAAATTCAATCCATATTGGAAGAAGCAAGGCAATGGGAAACAGGGAGGCAATAACAGATCTCGTAAGTGTCATGTGTGTCAGCAAGAGGGTCATTTCGCTAAGCAATGTCCCAAGGGTAGATCTCAGCAGCAGCAGCGTCAGAATGGACCCAGTTCCGCATTGGTTCATAAATCTTTGTGCTTCAACTGTCATCAACCAGGGCATATGGTGAAGGCTTGCCCGCTTCTTAAGAAGGCCCAGCAGAACAAGGTGTTTGCTCTTGAAGGTGGACCATCAACTTCTTCTTCTAAAGGCAAAGGAGTTCTTGAAGGTATTTTGTTTTTAGATGTAAATTATATTAGATTTTTGTTTGATTCTGGTGCCTCTCTTAGTTTTATTCTTTGGAATCAGTAGAGAAGTTTCATCTTATCCTTAGTATTATGGACCCTATTTTTGTATCTAATCCTATATGCGGAGTGACCAAGTTAGATAAGATCTATAGAGGCCTAAGAATTTCTTATCTGTCTCATAATTTTTCTTGTGATCCATTTGAATTGCATTTCAAAGGGTTTGACCTTATTCTGGGAATGAATTGGTCGGATAAGCATAAGGCTGTTTTGATTTGTGAAGAGAGAATTTTGTCTTTGGAAACTGAGTTGGGAAGGATCGCAAACGTGACTTGCGATAGTTCTGGAGTTCACTTGAGTAATCTTTTGCAAGGTGTAGAATCCATCGAAGTGATCAATGATTTTTTGGATGTCTTCGAGGAAGTTGAAGGTTTGCCCTCGCATCGGGAGATAGAGTTTCAGATCGACTTAGTTCCAAGAGCAATACCTGTTGTTCAACCTAGTAGAAGGATGGCACCGAGTGAGAGAGGAGTTGGTGAAGCAGACCTAAGATTTCTTAGAGAAAGTTTTGATCCGGCCTAGTTTTTCTAGTTAGGGTTCAGCTGTAGTCTTTGTGATCAAGTCGGATGGGTCATTGAGATTCTATGTAGATTATCGGGAGTTGAATAAGCTTATATTAGTAATAAGTATCTCGTGCCCCGTATGGACGATCTTTTTGATCAACTCCATGGAGCTTCTATTTTCTCCTAGTTGGATTTAGCTTCAGATTTCCACCAGTTAAGGGTAGCTGAGGACATTATACCCTTGACTGCGTTCAGGAGACCCAATTATTTTTATGAGTGGCTAGTTATGCCTTTTGGGCTAACCAACACTCCTTATTTTGTGGATCTGATGAACCAAGTTCTCCGGGACGTGTTGAACAAGTTCATGCTCGTGTTCATCGACGACATTCTCGTCTACTATAAGTCTGAGGAGAAGCATAAGAAACATTTGGAGATAGTGTTGGAGACTTTAAGGAGGCATGTCCTGAAGACTAAGTTTTCGAAGTGCCATTTTTGAAAGTCGAAAGTTAGATTTTTGGGGCATATTGTATCTGGTGAGGGTATTTCTGTTGATCCGGCCAAGGTAGCAGCTATTCAAGAGTGGAAGCTACTGTAGACTCCTACGGAAGTCCGCAGTTTTCTGGGTATGGTAGGGTACTATAGGAAATTTATTAGGGACTACTCAAAGATTTCTTCGCACTTAACCAAGTTAACTAGGAAGGGTGCAAAGTTTAAGTAGACCTCCAAGTGTGAAGAGGCATTCCTAGATTTAAAGGCAAGGCTCACCAGTGCACCTGTTCTAGCTATTCCTGATGGTACGAGTAAGTTCGAAGTCTACACGGATGCTTGTGGAGTTGGGCTGGGTGCAGTGCTAATGCAGAATGGGAAAGTGATTACGTATGTGAGCAGCCAGTTGAATCCACATGAAAAGAATTACGCTACGCATGATCTGGAATTGTCGGCCATCGTCTTTTGTTTGAAGATTTTGAGGCACTATCTGTTGGAAGAGAAGTTCGAGCTTTTCACGGATCATAAAACTTTGAAGTACCTTTTCTCCCAGAAGGATCTTAATTTGAGATAGCAGAGGTGGGTAGAATTTTTAGCATCTTATGATTTGGATATCCTTTATACCCCAGGAAAAGCGAATGTTGTGGCGGATGCTTTGATTACGAATGCAGTTCTGTCTTTATTGGAAGTTGTTCCGTCTGTTCTTGAAAGGATTGTGAGTAAGCAAGGATCGGATAGAAGATTAAGAGAAATCATTAGGAGAGTCAAGAATGGTCAGTGTTCCAGTTTTGAGATTGATGACCAGGGAACTTTGAAGATCAACAGGAGAAATTGTGTTTCGAATTTCAAGGATTTGAAGCAAGAAGTTTTATCAGAGAGTCATCGCTGCAGGCTGAGCATCCATCCGGGAATCTCAAAGATGTATAAGGATATGAAGAGAGTTTTCTAGTGGCCAGACCTGAAGAAGGATGTTGCTGCTTTCGTGAATGGATGTGTGATCTGTCAACAGGTTAAGGGTGATCAACAGAAGACCGTAGGATTGTTGCAGCCTCTAGAAGTCCCTAAGTGGAAGTGGGAAATGATATCTATGGATTTCGTTGACTGTTTGCCAAGGAGTAGAAAAGGAAATGAAGGAATATGGGTAATCGTAAACCGGTTGACCAAGAGCGCCCATTTTATTGCGATTAAGATGACCAGAACTACAGCATCTTTAGCAGAGACTTTCTTGAGGGGATCGTCAGGTTGCACGGATTTCCAGTCTGCATAGTTAGTGACCGGGATCCAATCATTACCAGTAAATTTTAGGAGGCACTGTAGACAACTTTGGGTACAAGATGGCTCGTTTTTGATTTTAGGTTTGTGTTGAACTATGGATGGTCGGGATCGAAGGTGTAGGTGAACATCGACATGTTGGAGGTATCGTCGATGGTCGGTGTGCGAAATTCTGGCGTGCACGTGCACGAGGGGTCTGGTGTCAGTGGATTTGGAGAAGGAAGGTTGGCTCGGGGGAGAACTTAGGGTAGCAACGTTGTGTCTCGAGTATGGCTTCGGGTAGTAGCTCGTGAGTGGTTTCATGTATAGCAAGTTTTAAATTTTAGCTAAAACTATGTTTTATTTTAAAAAAAATCTCGGGTCTGGACTGGTGTATATATCGGGTTGAATTCGAGGTAAATATTATAACAGTTTTTAAAATATAAATGAAAGCAAGTTTTAAAAT
The DNA here is from genome assembly GCA_030765085.1 of Allium cepa. Lineage (NCBI taxonomy): Eukaryota > Viridiplantae > Streptophyta > Magnoliopsida > Asparagales > Amaryllidaceae > Allium > Allium cepa. The sequence goes on along the minus strand of CM060932.1, from coordinate 727,984,059 downwards.
TTAAAGTAAATCAAGTTTAAACTAATTTTAAAATCAATTTCTTTATATAATAATGTTCTTAAATGTTTTGTTTAAGAAAAGTGGTATGATTTGTTTAACTTAAATTTATCAAGTTAAATTCATATGTTATTTTAAACTTAATTTTAAAATGTGATTAAGTAGTTCATTAATGTTAATGATAATTAAGTAATTAATAAAGATACATGGTTTATCTTAAAGTTAATTAAGGTCTTTGGTGATTAAAGATTAATTTAATTAATAAATAATTAGAAATTAATTGATTTGTAATTAAGAATTAATTAACTAAATAATTAGAGATTGATTAATTTGTAATTAAGGATTAATTAACTGGTAATTAAGGATTAATAAATTAACAATTAAGGATTTATTAATTAATAATTAGGGTTAATTAACATTGATTAAGGTTAATTAATTAAGAATTAGGGTTAATTAACATTGATTAAGGTTAATTAATTAAGAATTAAAGGATAAATCAATAAATTATTAAGAATAATTAATCAGTAATTAAAAATTAATTAATTGATTTATAAAAGTAATTAAAAAATGATTAATTAAATTCAATAATTAATTAAATGGTTTGTATTTACTTAATTAAGCAGGATTGGATAATTAATTCTTAAGTGATTAATTTAATTTGAGTTAATTAAATTAATTATAGTATGGATTAATAAGTCTTGCTTATGGATGATTGATTGTATAGAATGTCTGGATTAATTGATATTTATAGTATGATTAATCTGTGATGTGCTGTGATATGAAACACATTGGATATTGCTATGATAAATGTGAGTTGTTTATTTGTGCTTAATTGCTGTGCATATACAAAGTTCTGAATGTAATTATATTGTTTTAAACCTTAAACACCTTGGCCTTTAAGAAATGTTTGGATTTCAATGTGATCGGGATTAGATATCAAATTTGTTATCCAAAAACCACATCGATCCAAGTTAAACGATAGGTCGTAAAATCTCAAGTGAAGATCGAGATGAAGTTTCAGAGTGCAAGGGCTATTGTCGTTAACTCTAAGGGTGATTCCAAAATGAGTGTAGCGAGATAGTGCCTTCGATTTCGTTCGAACCCGGAGAGAACTTATATGGATGAATGCTATCAGACCATCGTCAACGGAGGACGATGAGCATTCCAAGATATGTGTTCTAAAAGGTAATCTTAGCCTCAAGCCTCATCAACCGGGAATGGCTAAAATAGAGAAGGTGCATGCAAAGCTAAGTGGGTAACATCCAAGTTGGATAAGATTTTCCCTTGTCTAGGGGTCCCTTTATTCGGCTGTGTGGGTGGTTGTTGGCCACAACAGCGGGGTTGTTTTATTCGAATTATCCAGTAAGGGGTAGCTCCTGTCTTGTATTACAGGGGATTAGGGTGGATCCTCGGTTCAGTGATCTAGACCCCGTACTGAGACGGAAGATACCCCAGTAGCCCTGCCATTGTATGGAATCCAATCTCCAATACGTGATCTCGGACTTGATTGTATACCTATGTATGCTAGAATTTAATGAATGTAACAATTTCGGCTATATGAATATTTATTTGAAAACCCTAGACACTTTTATAATATAACCAGATTTTCTATCAAATGTTTTGGTTATCGTAAGGGAAAACCTTATATGTGTTTATTTGTGGAGAGTCTTACGAGATACCTTTTATTTCAAAGTTTTTCAAGTTAAACAACTTAACCGTTTACCCACACCAGACACATGTCTGACCTGTAGTTTATTTCTGTTTTCTTAAACTCTTGGATACTCAAATTTTTATGAGTAGCCAAATGATCAGGTTGGCTTGACGAATTTTGAAAAGCTTGGAGCAGGAGTCTTGGCGTATCTATATTTATCTATTTCCACCGTGTTGGTACCTTTTGTCTGTTGTATTTAGAATGTAATGAATAAACCGGTCTTTACGACTGTCAACTGTGATGTTGTAACTGTATTGATTCTGATGTGTAACGACTATGTAATAGTTATGTGATATGTTATTTTTTTTTTGTTTCCGCTGTGGGATTCTGATATTGCTGTTTCTTTCTTACTCTCTATTCTTTTTCTACCTATTTATTTCTTATTGATGATTCGTCTTTCTGTGGAATGAAAGGTGGGTCATCATACTTGAAGTATAGAAAAGGAAACAAAAATAATGGCAAAAGAAGCTCAAACAGTAATAAATCACCGTCTTCATCAGTTGTGGAGTGCTTTAACTGTCACAAAAATGGGCATATACAGAAGAACTGTTTAGATCAAAAGAAAGAATATCGAAATAAAAGGAAGGACAAATTCAGAAGAAAAGCCTTTTCAGTTGCATGGGATGATTCAGATTCCTCCTCTTCTTATGAAAGTGAGAGTGACAGCGATAATGAACAAGCAAACATATGCTTTATGACCAAAGATAATGAGGTTAGTGATTTAACTTTTGATAATATGATATAGATGATTTCTGAATTATTAGATACTTTAAAAAGTCTCAAAAGAAAATATAAAGAGACCATAGAAAATCAGAAAAATGAAAAATTCGAAAGAGATATGCTTAAAGACGAGAAGAAAATATTGGAAGAAGAACTTGAGCAAACTCAAGAATCTCTTTCAAATGTTAATTCTCAACTTATTTTATTAAGTCAAGAAACCGAGACTCAAAAAGAAAAGAATGATGTTCTTGTTTCTGAAAATCATGATTTAAAAACTAATATTAAAATGAAAAAACTAGAAAATTCAAGTCTAAAGACCAAACTAGAAGGAACCACTAAAAAAGTTTCAAATTTTAATAAAGGAAGAGAGAATTTATCTAGAATTATTTAAAATTCACAACCTATTAACAATAAAAATGGTTTATGTTATAAGAAGAAAGTCAAGAATTCATAATCTAATAATTTAAACAATGTTAAGTCTAATAATACACCCATAGTTTCAAAGAGACTAATTTCTTAACTATAGACATATGGGTTCCTAAAACTAATAACAAGTTAATAAGGAATAAGTATATTAGTTCATTCATAGAAAATGTTCATAATAATAAAAGTTATATTTATAAAAGAGATACTAGACCTACTTGGGCATGGTTTCCTAAGATCTAACTCTTAGGACCCTATTAAAAAGTTGGATACCAACGTTATCTCATATTTTTTGCAGGTCCCACTCAAGAAAAGAGGAAAATGGGTACCGACAGTGGTTGCTCAAAACACATGACATGCAACATATCATTACATACTCAGACGGAGATTATGTCACTTTTGGAGATAATTCCAAGGGCTATATCATTGGCAAAGGCGATGTGAGAAATTACGGTGCATCTAATTTACCTCTTATTACAAACGTTTTATTAGTTAAGATCTAAAACATAATCTATTAAGTATAAGTCAATTATGCGATAAAGGTTTTAAAATATCCTTCTCTGAAAATAAATGTGGTATCTTTGATCAAAATCAAAATCTTATTTTCGAAGAAAATAGAGACAGAAACAAAAACATTAACGTTTTGAGTATGAAAGTTAATCATAACTAGACATGTATTTAATAGCCAAAGAAAATGATCCTTGGATATGGCACAAACAATTCTGTTATATCAATTTCAAAAATATAAATAAAATTTCTAAAAACAACCTTGTAAAAGGATTACCAAAGATGAGTTTTAAAGTTATAATATATGTAAATCGTGTCAGTTAGGTAAATTAACCAAATCTTCATTTAAATCTAAGATAGACATTTCGACACTACAACTGCTTGAATTACTTCAGACAGATTTATTTGGACCTATCCATGTTCAATCTATAAATCACAATAAATACGTATTTGTAATATTGATTATTTTTCTAGATATACATGGACTATCTTTATGAAAAATAAAAGTGATATTTTGAAAATTTCAATAAAATTGTTAAACGAATTCAAAATTTAAAAGGTACTAAAATTAATAATATAAACATTAGTCTTTATTTCACAACATTTTGGCTTGTATTAAATAGCCACTCTTTTTGGATTGTTTCAAGACTCTCGTTTATGGTATTTTAATGTATGAATGATCGTTTCCTTCATAATATCTATGACATTATTGTGAGAAACGCGGATTACGGATCTTAAGGCTAGGATAAACACTAGAGAAGGGGGGAATAGTATTTTAAGAAATTATTAAATCTTTTTGAGTTTTTATTAATTTGAACACAAATGTATGCAATATTCAGACACAAATATGATTACAGAATCAAACACGGATGCAAAAATAAAGTAAAAGCAGCAAAGGAAAGAACACAGTGGATTTTATACTGGTTCAGAGTTACCCTGCATCCAGTCTCGCACACAAGTAAGGATTTCCTTCCAAAAGCAATTGTATAATTACACCCACGATTTCAAGGCTACGGGTACACCCTCCAGATTCCCAATCCTCTGGGTAGAGATACTTGATTTCACGGGCAACAAGTTCACCCAATTGATTTCCAAGGCTACAATCACACCTTTTCTCGCTTGGTTGATTTCCAAGGCCACAACCACACCTTTTCTCTTTTAATTGATTACAAAAAAGCCTATAACTCTAAATAACACCGAGGATCGTGTTGAGATAGTGATAGAGAATCAAACCAGAGATAATCTAGGTAGATTCAATGTTGATTTCGGCAGAGTAATGGTAGGAAAAAGTATAAAGAAATGTGGAAGAAGAAGAGAAATAAAAACCAGAAAATATTATTAGAAATTCCTTGAAAACAGCCCCTATTTATAGAAGAACAACAACCATGTCCATTCGTGAAAGGATATAATGAATAGACACTTCTTTTGAAATTCAAATTTTTGAAATTAACTGTCACCATGTCGACATGGGTACCTTGAGTACGTCGACATGCCAAAGGAAATTTTGGTGATTCTTTTTTCTTTGAAAATAACTTCTATCTTATATTAAAACTATTTTAAACTTCATAAATATACTTAACTATAGTTAAAATACATAAGTAAATATAGAGAATAATATATATAAAATTTTACTATAATTTTATATTTAAATCTAAGTATAAATATTAATATATTATTATTAAAAGATAGTTTAAAACTAAGGATAATTTGATTTTGAAAATAAAGATTATTTTGAGGCTAAAAGAATTTAAAACCAGGATAGATGTTTTTGATCTTTTAAAAGAAAAGTTTTGAAAATATGTGGAAAACAAGATATAATTTTGTAAAAATATTTTGAATAAAAGTCAGTGGATACAAAAAAAATGTTCCACTAAATTTTTCGTAGGTTCCATCCCCTAACGGGCTCGAAGTGGATTCCATTCCACAAATAAATTGGATTTTAAGATGCCAGTGCTTTTCTAGGAGTTTTAACAAAATTTCTAATCAACTAAAAGATAAATTACTTGAAATCTTAAACTCTTGATAATCTTGATACTCACGAGTCTTCAGTCTTGATATCTTGAACGTCTATACTGTATAGTCTTCATTCTTGGTACCTGCATGGTTAGATCCTACATATACATATATTTCTAAACTATAAAGTTAGTATTTATATGTTATAATCCTATTCTAAGGTTGTTGTCATCAAAACCATCATCTCAAGGACTAATAATATCCCCCTTTCCGACGATGACAACCTTTGTTTATAAAATATTACTTTTATCCTAATAACTCCCCCTAAAACTAATAACTTCACCTTAATCTATGCCAAACTATCCTATTTTATATTTCTCCTCCTTTGTCATCAACAAAAACCATCCTAAAAACATAAAACTAGACTCCCCCTTAAACTAATACTAGAATAAAGTATAGTAAATGGAATGTGAAAATCATTAACAAAATTATATTATAATTATTCAATACATAAATACGTATAAGTATATTTCAACACACTCATAAAAACAATCATTTTAGACAAGTCAAACAAATCAATCAAGTCAAACACGTCAAACAAGTCAACGAAGTCAAACAAGTCAATCAAGTCAAACAAGTCAAACAAGTTAATCAAAACATGCCAAACAAATCAAAAACTAATAATCCTATATTATAAGACAATGCTACAAACTTACCCTAAAATAAAATACACTCATTATGTATACATGTATGCAATACGTAGTTTGTAATGCAGTATGAAATGCATGACATATGCAATGTAGCATGAGATGATATGCAAAATGAAGTGCAACTTGTGATGCAAATGATTATGATATTTCACGCATTGTAATTTATGATGTAATATTTAATAATATATGATATGAAATAGAATACATAATGATATGTAATATGAAACAAAATGATAACGAAGTAAAAGTAATAATAATATGCAGCATGATATGATGATATATATACTAGGTAAGAGATATCCAGATTATAAGATAAACATGAGAGATAAGTAATATCTAATTGACAAACATATATATGTATATGTATGTATATGTATATGTATATGTATATGTATATGTATATGTATATGTATATGTGTGTGTGTGTGTGTGTGTGTCAAACAATTTATTATAACTCGCTTCAACCAAACAAAGGTAATACATACCAATTACTAGACTTAGGTTAAGGAAACTAATGAATGAGACTAAATAGTAATAAAGACAAGAGTCTAAAGGAAATAAATGATATCAAAATTATAACATACTCATGAAAAGTAGTAATCAAATTCAATGTCAAAATCAAATTGCTAAGAAATATGGATTTAAACTATATATATATATATATATATATATGATCAAATATGGTTTTTATAAAAATTAACAGCCTACTTATTTAATTTTAAAATAATTATTTTAACTTGGTTGTTTTTATTTTTTTATTTACTATTTTTTTATTTTTAAGAATCCAAACTTCCATGTTTATAAAATACTTAACTTACTAATTAAAACTTTTATATTAAATTATTATTGGTGTAAATATTTAGAAACATGTTTAAACATCTTTTAGATTTAAAAAATATCATAATGAAATATTGAATAAAATAATAAAGATTGAAAAACTCAAATAAACATGTGTTATATTAAGGCCTCTTACTTTAAAAAAACATTTAAACATGAAATTATATTTAAAATATTCTGATATAAGTTAGAAACTAACTCTAAAAAGAATAGAGAAAAATACTTAATTAAAAATCATTTTTGCCTAGTTTAAAGTTTCATAAAAAAAAACAGCATTTAAAGAATACTATAAAAAGTTTTTGTAGTAAATATAAGACTGAAACTGTAGCTTTTACCAAATGCTACGTAAAGTTTCTAAAACTCTACAGTGTTTCAAAACACAGAATTACTATAAAGACGAATTTGCAGTACTTACAAAACATTACAGAAGAAAAGAAGCATTTTAGAAATGCTATCTAAAATTCCGGTCATGTGATGTGGTGCTATCTTATTAATTGAAGAAATATATAAATAGAGCCTTATTCTAGCATTCTAAATTTATTTTATTAATTTCTTAAAGATATAAAATTAGTATGTTAAAAGAAATAGAGTATGAGAAGTAAAAATAACATTAGAAAAGTTGAAATCATTAATGAAGGTATGCTTTTCTACTTAGTATAGTTGTAATAAATTAATAGTATGATTCTATTCGAAATAAAATACATTTAAAAGACCTTTTTTTTAGAAAAATTTAGACTGGTATATCAATATTTATACTATGGTGTGTCGATATATAGACCAAAATATTAAAACTTTTGGCCACCTGGCCATTTCCTGCCTGCGTTCCGAATCCAACGCGTCTGCTCCTAAGATTCCTCTACCTCGCCCACCTCTTCGGAAATGGATGCCTAAAGTCCCTTCTTCTCCTATCCATCCTCTTCCTGCGTCTGATCTGGGTCCGCTACCTTCTGGAGATACGTCTGCCCTCCATATTGTTGCTCTGGTACCTTGTGTCGCCTCAGCTTCTTCTGTTGCTGTTCCAGATTCTGCTCGGGTATTTTGGGATGTGTCTGAGAGATGTTGGGTTGATCGCATTTCCGATGTTCGGTTTAGCCCAAAGAATTGCTCTTTATTCAAATTTGTTTCGGATGATCAGAAGGACCTTCGATGCCTTTATTACCGTTCGAATGGTGATTCATTGCTTCTTGATTTGAATGGAGTGTTTGCGAGTAGAAACTCGGACTTGCTTGCTGATCTTTCTTGGGACCGTTCTTTCATTTATTCTCCTACTGCTCCGGGTTATGAGCCTTGTCTTGCTTCCCTTTTCAGGCCCTTTGCTAGAATTTGTGGGAATGTGCCTTTGGTTATTGATGATGATGGTGATTCTTCCTCTTCGGAGGAGGCATAGTCTTGGTGATTTATTTAGTTACTATGGCTTGTCTGCCACATACCTGTGCTGTATTTTTCCAGTTTTTTAGTAGTGTAGGTTCCTTTGCCTTACTCATGTACTTCAACTTTATTACTTTCGTAATAAAAGTGGACGGCCCGCTACAAAACCGGCTTGCTTTGCAAAAATAATAATAATAATATTAAAACTTATAAAAGAGATAAATTTCTATACCTAACTAAATGCATAAATATATATTTCTAAATGCAACGATAAAGATGAAATAATAGTAAACGTACCAATTTTTGCACTCCGTCTTTCTAACTTTGTTGTTCTTCCATTGACATGAACCATACATTTATATCTCTTAGAATTTAACGACGAGATCTGCTCTATTTCGATGGGCTCGTTTTTCTGATCAGCGTAGTATATTCATTTGCTGAATTTGAAGACCGTATGAGAAAGATGCATATGGTTTAGTAGATTGACTAACTTGGCGCCAAAAATTTGAATTTGAATTTTGAATGAATGGACACTTCAACCACTATAAATAGGCCCAACAGTCACCATTTTTCATAAGTTTCTCTTCTTCTTCTTCCCCTTTTTCTACTTACTATCAAACTTCTAGAAGGCATATCTCCTTCGTTTCTTAATAGAATTGGATGAAACCAGTGGCAAATCGAAGAGGAAGGTAAGGACTACGATCTAGTAGTAGTTTGGTGTCGAATTTGGATGGTATTGTGATGCAACAGGCCAAACAGCAGAAGAAATATAGAAAATCTCGTACATAGTTTTCAATTTTGGATAGCCTACTTCAAAATATCATGTCTCACTCAATTTTGATCGAAATTTGATGATCGACCCATCAAAATGACCGTGAGAACAAGAACTACAATCTAAAAATGGAGTGGGAACAAAATACTCAAATCTCTTGATGCAATTTGAAAAATACCTTTGATGGTTTTGCCTTCGTTTTCTCTTTGTTCACCAAAACTTCATTTGACCATAACTTGGTCATTTCTTGACGGATTCGCATGATACCAGTGGCATTGCGAAGCAGATGGAGTGAAGTACAGTATCAAGTCAAGTTGTAGATGAGAATCAAAAGCTTTGTATTGATCTAGTACCCATTTTGTTGTCGATTGCCATTATATATCCATTTGTTCTTCTTGATCGATGAATGATTGACTGGTATCTTTTAACCAACGATCATTAGACACAACTCTTCTCCTGCAAAACAACATAATTTTTTAAAGAATCAAGTGACTTTTCAAAATAACTAAATATAGTTTTAAACAACAATAGCATGATGATTTTGTGATATATTCATACAAAAATAGTGTTAATAATTTTATTAAAAAATTGCCATTTTAAAAATTATCAAAATTATGATTATGAAAACTTTGAAAACCTTGCTCTGATACCAAATGTGAGAAATGCGAATTACAGACCTTAAGGCTAGGATAAACGCTAGAGGGGGGTGAATAGAGTTTTAAGGAATTATTAAATCTTTTTGAGTTTTTGTTAATTTGATCACAAATGTATGCAATATTCAGACACAAATATGATCACATAATCAAACACAGATGCAAAAATAAAGTAAAAGCAGTAAAGGAAAGAACATTCCGCATTTTATACTAGTTTGGAGTTACTGTACATCCAGTACCGCACACAAGTACGGATTTTCTTTCAAAAGCAATTGTACAATTACACACTCGATTTCGAGGCTACGAGGTACACCCTCCAGATTCACAATCCTCTGGGTAGAGATACTTGATTTCACGGGCAACAAGTTCACCCAATTGATTTCCAAGGCTACAATCACATCTTTTCTCGCTTGCTTGATTTCCAAGGCCACAATCATACCTTTTCTTGTTTAATTGATTTCAAAGAAGCCTATAACTCTGAATAGCACTGACGATCTTGTTGAGATAGTGATAGAGAATCAAACTAGAGATAATCTAGTTAGATTCAATGTTGATTTCGGCAGAGTAATTGTAGGAATAAGTATAAAGAAACGTGGAAGAGGAAGAGAAATGAAAACCAGAAAATATTATTAGAAATTCATTGAAAACAGCCCCTATTTATAGAAGAACAACAACCATGTCCATTCGTGAAAGTATATAACGAATAGACACTTCTTTTGAAATTCAAATTTTTGAAATTAACTGTCACCATGTCGACATGGGTACCTTGGGTATGTCGACATGCCAAAGAAAATTTTGGTGATTCTTTTTTCTTTGAAAATAACTTCTATCTTATATTTAAACTATTTTAACTATAGTTAAAATACATAAGTAAATATAGAGAATAATATATATAAAATTTTACTATAATTTTATATTTAAATCTAAGTATAAATATTAATATATTATTATTAAAAGATAGTTTAAAACTAAGGATAATTTGATTTTGAAAATAAAGATTACTTTAAGGTTAAAAGTATTTAAAACCAGGATAGATGTTTTTGATCTTTTTAAAAGGAAAGTTTTGAAAACATGCTGAAAACAAGATATAATTTTGTAAAAATATTTTGAATAAAAGTTAGTGGATACAAAAAAATATTCCACTAAATTTTTCATATGTTCCATCCTACTTATGGTTCCATCCCTTAACGGGCTCGAAGTGGATTCCATTCCACAAATAAATTGGATTTTAAGATGCCAGTGCTTTTCTAGGAGTTTTAACAAAATTCCTAATTAACTAAAAGATAAATTACTTGAAATCTTAAAATCTTGATAATCTTGATACTCACGAGTCTTCAGTCTTGATATCTTGAACGTCTATACTGTATAGTCTTCATTCTTGGTACCTGCATGGTTAGATCCTGCATATACATATATTTCTAAACTATAAGTTAGTATTTATATTTTATAATCCTATTCTAAGGTTGTTGTCATCAAAATCATCATCTCAAGGACTAACAATCTCCCCCTTTTTGATGATGACAACCTTTGTTTATAAAATATTACTTCTATCCTAATAACTCCCCCTAAAACTAATAACTCCCCCTTAATCTATGCCTAACTATCCTATTTTATATTTCTCCCCCTTTGTCATCAACAAAAACCATCCTAAAAACATAAAACTATAAGACTCCTCCTTAAACGAATACTAGAATAAAGTATAGTAAATGGAATGTGAAAATCATTAGCATAATTATATTATAATTATTCAATACATAAATATGTATAAGTATATTTCAACACACTCATCAAAACAATCATGTTAGACAAGTCAAACAAATCAATCAAGTCAAACACATCAAACAAGTCAATGAAGTCAAACAAGTCAATCAAGTCAAACAAGTCAAATAAGTTAATCAAAACATGCCAAACAAATCAAAAATTAATAATCCTATATTATAAGACAATGCTACAAACTTCCCCTAAAATAAAATACGCTCATTATGTATACATGTGTGCAATACGTAGTTTGTAATGCAGTATGAAATGCATGACATATGCAATGTAGCATGAGATGATATGCAAAATGAAGTGCAACTTGTGATGCAAATGATTATGATATTTCATGCATTGTAATTTATGATGTAATATTCAATGATATGAAATAGGATACATAATGATATGTAATATGAAACAAAATGATAATGAAGTAAAAGTAATAATAATATGCAGCATGATATGATGATATATATACTAGGTAAGAGATATCCAGATTATAAGATAAACATGAGAGATAAGTAATATCTAATTGACAAGCATATATATGTATATGTATGTATATGTGTGTGTGTGTGTGTGTGTGTGTGTGTGTGTATATCAACAATTTATTATAACTCGCATCAACCAAACAAAGGTAATACATACCAATTACTAGACTTAGGTTAAGGAAACTAATGAATGGGACTAAAATAGTAATAAAGACAAGAGTTTAAAGGAAATAAATGATATTAAAATTATAACATACTCATGAAAAGTAGTAATCAAATTCAACGTCAAAATCAAATTGCTAAGAAATATGGATTTAAACTATATAAATATATATTTGATCAAATATGGTTTTTATAAAAAATTAACAACCTACTTATTTAAATTTTTTTAAAATAATTATTTTAACTTGGTTGTTTTTATTTTTTTATTTACTATTTTTTTATTTTTAAGAATCCAAACTTCCATGTTTATAAAATACTTAACTTACTAATTAAAACCTTTATATTAAATTATTATTGGTGTAAATATTTAGAAACATGTTTAAACATCTTTTAGATTTAAAAAATATCATAATGAAATATTGAATAAAATAATAAAGATTGAAAAACTCAAATAAACATGTGTTATATTAAGGCCTCTTACTTTAAAAAAACATTTAAACATGAAATTAATTTTAAAATATTCTAATATAAGTTAGAAACTAACTCTAAAAAGAATAGAGAAAAATACTTAATTAAAAATCATTTTTGCCTAGTTTAAAGTTTCATAAAGAAAAACAGCATTTAAAAAATACTATAAAAAGTTTTTGTAGTAAATATAAGACTGAAACTGTAGCTTTTACCAAATGCTACGTAAAGTTTCTAAAACTCTACAGTGTTTCAAAACACAGAATTACTATAAAGACGAATTTGCAGTACTTACAAAACATTACAGAAGAAAAGAAGCATTTTAGAAATGCTATCTAAAATTCCGGTCATGTGATGTGGTGCTATCTTATTAATTGAAGAAATATATAAATAGAGCCTTATTCTAGCATTCTAAATTTTTTTTATTAATTTCTTAAAGATATAAAATTAGTATGTTAAAAGAAATAGAGTATGAGAAGTAAAAATAACATTAGAAAAGTTGAAATCATTAATGAAGGTATGCTTTTCTACTTAGTATAGTTGTAATAAATTAATAGTATGATTCTATTCGAAATAAAATACATTTAAAAGACCTTTTTTTAGAAAAATTTAGACTGGTATATCAATATTTATACTATGGTGTATCGATATATAGACCAAAATATTAAAACTTATAAAAGAGATAAATTTCTATACCTAACTAAACGCATAAATATATATTTCTAAATGCAACGATAAAGATGAAATAATAGTAAACGTACCAATTTTTGCACTCCGTCTTTCTAACTTTGTTGTTCTTCCATTGACATGAACCATACATTTATATCTCTCAGAATTTAACGATGAGATCTGCTCTATTGCGATGGGCTCGTTTTTCTGATCAGTGTAGTATATTCATTTGCTGAATTTGAAGACCGTATAAGAAAGATGCAGATGATTTAGTAGATTGACTAACTTGGCGCCAAAAATTTGAATTCGAATTTTGAATGAATGGACACTTCAACCACTATAAATAGGCCCAACAGTCACCATTTTTCATAAGTTTCTCTTCTTCTTCTTCTTCCCTTTTTCTACTTACTATCAAACTTCTAGAAGGCATATCTCCTTCGTTTCTTTATAGAATTGGATGAAACTAGTGGCAAATCGAAGAGGAAGGTAAAGACTACGATCTAGTAGTAGTTTGGTGTCGAATTTGGATGGTATTGTGATGCAACAGGCCGAACAGCAGAAGAAATGTAGAAAATCTCGTACATAGTTTTCAATTTTGGATAGCCTACTTCAAAATATCATGTCTCACTCAATTTTGATCGAAATTTGATGATCGACCCATCAAAATGACCGTGAGAACAAGAAATACAATCTAAAAATGGAGTGGGAACAAAATACTCAAATCTCTTGATGCAATTTGAAAAATACCTTTTATGGTTTTGCCTTCTTTTTCTCTTTGTTCACCAAAACTACATTTGACCATAACTTGGTCATTTCTTGACGGATTCGCATGAAACCAGTGGCATTGCGAAGCAGATGGAGTGAAGTACAGTATCAAGTCAAGTTGTAGATGAGAATCAAAAGCTTTGTATTGATCCGGTACCCATTTTGTTGTCGATTGCCATTATATATCCATTTGTTCTTCTTGATCGATGAATGATTGATTGGTATCTTTTAACTAACGATCATTAGACATAACTCTTCTCCTGCAAAACAACATAACTTTTTAAAGAATCAAGCGACTTTTCAAAATAACTAAATATAGTTTTAAACAACAATATCATGATGATTTTGTGATATATTCATACAAAAATAGTGTTAATAATTTTATAAAAAATTTGCCATTTTAAATTTTTTCAAAATTCCATTATGGAAGCTTTGAAAACCTTTCTCTGATACCAAATGTGAGAAATGCGAATTACAGACCTTAAGGCTAGGATAAACAATAGAGGGGGGTGAATAGCGTTTTAAGGAATTATTAAATCTTTTTGAGTTTTTGTTAATTTGATCACAAATGTATGCAATATTCAGACACAAATACGATCACATAATCAAACACAGATGCAAAAATAAAGTAAAATCAGTAAAGGAAAGAACATACCGGATTTTATACTGGTTTGGAGTTACTGTACATCCAGTCCCGCACACAAGTACGGATTTTCTTTCAAAAGCAATTGTCCAATTACTCCCTCGATTTCAAGGCTACGAGGTACACCCTCCAGATTCACAATCCTCTAGGTAGAGATACTTGATTTCACGGGCAACAAGTTCACCCAATTGATTTCCAAGGCTACAATCACACCTTTTCTCGCTTGCTTGATTTCCAAGGCCACAATCACACCTTTTCTTGTTTAATTGATTTCAAATAAGCTTATAACTCTAAATAGCACTGAGGTTCTTGTTGAGATAGTGATAGAGAATCAAACTAGAGATAATCTAGTTAGATTCAATGTTGATTTCGGCAGAGTAATGGTAGGAATAAGTATAAAGAAATGTGGAAGAAGAAGTGAAACGAAAACCAGAAAATATTATTAGAAATTCGTTAAAAACAACCCATATTTATAGAAGAACAACAGCCATGTCCATTCGTGAAAGGATATAACGAATAGACACTTCTTTTGAAATTCAAATTTTTGAAATTAACTGTCACCATGTCGACATGGGTACCTTGGGTATGTCGACATGCCAAAGGAAATTTTGGTGATTCTTTTTTCTTTGAAAATAACTTCTATCTTATATTAAAACTATTTTAACTATAGTTAAAATACATAAGTAAATATAGAGAATAATATATATAAAATTTTACTATAATTTTATATTTAAATCTAAGTATAAATATTAATATATTATTACTAAAAGATAGTTTAAAACTAAGGATAATTTGATTTTGAAAATAAAGATTATTTTGAGGCTAAAAGAATTAAAACCAAGATAGATGTTTTTGATCTTTTTAAAAGGAAAGTTTTGAAAACATTTTGAAAACAAGATATAATTTTGTAAAAACATTTTGAATAAAAGTTAGTGGATACAAAACAATGTTCCACTAGATTTTTCGTAGGTTCCATCCTACTTAGGGTTCCATCCCATTAACGGACTCGAAGTGGATTCCATTCCACGAATAAATTGGATTTTAAGATGCCGGTGCTTTTCTAGGAGTTTTAACAAAATTCCTAATTAATTAAAAGATAAATTACTTGAAATCTTGAACTCTTGATAATCTTGATATTTTTGATACTCATGAGTCTTCAATCTTGATATCTTGAATCTCTATACTGTACAGTCTTCATTCTTGGTACTTGCATGGTTAAATCCTGCATATACATATATTTCTAAACTATAACATTAGTATTTATATTTTATAATCCTATTCTAAGGTTATTGTCATCAAAACCATCATCTCAAGGACTAACGATTATGGCTTCATACTTTTATATTCCTTATTCCTTTTTTTTGATGACAAAGGGGGAGAAATATTACTACTAACATTAAAGAATGCAGGATATAGAGTGTCAAAGATTTAGGGGGAGTAAGTATTTATATTATGTATACAGTCGAAATCTATATTTATTTACAGGTTGTCATCAATCAAAAAGGGGAAGAATGTTGAAACTTGGTTTTGATTCATGACACAAAGCTATCACCATGACATACAAATTTGATGGCTACTATGACAAAAAAAGAATATATACTACAAGGAGACAAGACTTCAAAACCGGTGCATCAATCATATTATTCTAATTTTTGAGTCTTAGGTCAATTTTTTAAAAATCTCTCATCGATTACGTATATATTAGCTTATATATTTAATCGTTTTATTTCCATATAATTTATACATATATAAGCATATAAAATATATATATTATAAAAGTGTTTAAAGTTAGAATCATTATATAATTTATATATATATATATTATACCTGTGTAAACTGTGCAAATTGCACAGATATTGCCAGATCAGTCGACTGACCCATAAATTTCTGTGCAACATGCACAAGTGAACAAATATACAAATATATATATTTAAAAAATTCGTTTGAATATTCAATTGACTGACCCAGAGGTTCAATTGCTGAATTTCTACAACCGCTAATTTTTGAAAAGACGCGGCTATTTGTGTAGAGTTACGAACTTCTACGAAAAGATTTGGATGCAACACTTATCGAAACTCTTCATCAATCGCTGCTTTCTTATCTCTATAAATACATACTCTAACTTGATTCCAAATCACCGAATTTTCTTATTTATCTCTGTTGAATCTATTGCGATTATACTTTCAATTATTTTGCATTAAAGCAATATTATACCTTTCTATTCTTCATAAATTTCGAATGTGTGTGTGTGTGTGTGTATATATATATACTCGAGGAGAAGATTATAGGAAGGGTGTACTACAAGTGACAAATCTGTGTTTATTAGAACATACAAAGTCAAAACAATTTTTGTATTTGTTAAAGTCCTGTTCTGCTGCTCAGGCGTATGAAGTCCATTTCGACTGCTAAGGCGAAATCATGTTCTACTGCTCAGGTCCTTGTTCAGCTGGTCAAGGATTGTATAGACCTGTTCCTCCAAGTTAAGCGAGGGTTATTATTTTAGTGAAATTCCAAAAGGAGTCTGGGACTGAGCGTAGGACAGAGCTCTGAACCAATATAAAAATCTCCAGTGTCATCTTTATTATACTGCTTTTATATTCCGCACTATTTACTGTATAGCTATCATCACTACACTATGTGTTATCATATATCCATATCACACGATCAATAGCATACTTTCACTTTTAACTCATGCATTCTTCGGTATGTTTGATCCTAACCGAGGGGTGATCTTATTCGATACTATCCAGTAAAGGGTAGGCCGGTCTTGTGTTGGTAGAGGCCGAAAGATTCAACCTCGGCATAAAAATCTAGTGGTGTACTGTGACGGACGGTACCCCAATAGCCCAGTCATTGTATGGAATCAATTTTCCCAATAAGTATCTTCGGTCTTAGTTGTATATCTTTTATGTTGGAATTTAGTCAATGTAATAATTTTAGCTTTATGAATTATTTAATTGAAAACCCTAGACATTATGATAATGTCACTGGAATTTTATATAAAGTGTATTGGTTATCGTAAGGTAAAACCGTCCGTGTTTATATGAGGAATGATCTTATAAGGTACCTTTGGTTTTCAAAGTGTTTTATAAAAGTAAAAATTTAAGTTTATTTGAGTTTACTCACACCGGATTCATGTCTGATCCAAAGTTTAATTTTCTTTTCCTAAAACTCTTGGGCACTCAAATTTTTATGAATAGCTGATCCAGGTTTGTTACGAAAACATTCTAAAGGAGCTGGAGCATGTGGCTTAATCATTAGCTAGTTATTATCTTATTCCGCTGTGTTTACGTATGATCTATGTATTTTGTATGGGCAGATAGTTATAATTGTCCAGTTGAAGTTGTAACATAATGACTCTGATATATTAATATTATGGGAATGACTATGTAATATCCTATGTTATCTATTATATGTTGTTCTAATTTGTGGTAAGATTCTATGATTGTCTAGTTTTCTTTTTATTTTTATTTTTCTTCTACCCTTAATGGCTCGTCTTTTGGTGCAAGATAGGCGGTCGTTACAATGAGAAATGAAAAGCTGTCAATAATCATATAATGGAAGAGAGCGTTTAAATGATGAACGACAAAAGGCTTCCAAAAATCGAAGAAGTAATGGAAGAGAAATTCGGAAAGGTGATGAAGCGTTCCTAAGGTTGAACGAGTAATGAAAAAAAAGAGGAAAGATAAAAAAACCTACAAAAACCAAGGAAATGAAATGGAGGCAACCAAGGGAGTAAAAGTGGAATAGGTGAAAGAAGAAATGGTATAACAACAGAAAGTAAAAGAAATTAATGATGGATATCTGAGCAACTTCAAAGAAGTAAATAATAATATGTCAATGATTGTTAACATAGAAGACCATGAATCAATTAAAGAAAATGGTAGAATTAATAATGTTCGGATTCAATAACTTAGAAGTCATTCTAGAATACATATAAGGAAATATGAAATCCAAATCCAAAAAAGAAGATTTATACAATTAATTTTACTATGTAATAAAGTGCTTTCAAATATATATTCAATATAGACTATAAAGACTTTCGTCTTATCGAAAGGGTATGCTTTCTTTACTATGATAATAATATATATCCAAGTGTTTTACCATGCACTTTGAACTTTATAGCCAAAATGAATAGCACCACTATATTCAAAATAATGTTCTCGTACTAAGACGAGGTTGAGCGATTCATATAATATCATCTAGTACTAAGCCGAAGCGAAAAAGTTCGATCAAAGTTCTCAAACGAGCCTAAAGCGTCATTTGACCATATCAAATAAGCGAAGTGCTTCAATAGTACATTGGATCATGTGCATTGATAACAGGAAAAGTGAGAAATTAAAAAATCTCTTTATTACTTTTACTAGATCTTATTATGTGTTTATATGAATAATATATTTGCTCTAAATCATATTTTGTGAATATTAATAAAGGTGTCTGCCATTTTAATTTTGATTTAACCAATTTTCAGCAAAATATTTACGTTTCTCTATTATGATTTTCTTTATTAAAATAATAATGTATATTTTAATAATTTAATTTAATTTAATTTAGTTAGTATTTTAATTTACAATATATTCATATTCACAATGCATATTATGGTACCAGATATTTAACTCACTTGTGAACATTCTGATAGTACTTCCAATTAAAGCTTAGCATAGTAAGCTCATGGTAAGAATAATGCATATTTTACTGCAGCAAATAAAGCAGGTTGACCTACAAAATACATTGATGAATAGATGTCATGTGTATAAATAACCATTGGAATCTATGGTCCTTACACAAGATAAAATATTAAGGATGATTATGGTGGTCATATGTGCAAATACATGTATGATATAATGTCAAGGGATAATAATTATGGTCATGTATTCACTATATATATGTGTGTGAGTGTGTGTGTGTACATACGATGTTATTTCAGCCATTATATATATCTTTTAGCTACAATTTGAATTGAGCTATGTAACAGAAATAATTTATAGGAAGTAATTTAAATAAAGAAAATAATTTAAACTGATTTATTATTTATATAAGGAAAACAACAAAAGATAAGATAAGGAAACAATAAAGAGGATGGGTTTTAAAGCTTTATGTATACACACACACATTTAATAAATTAAACATGTACATACATGTACACGCTATAAATCACACGATACTTAACTAATGTTGAGCTACTTTCATCTAGTCATACCTATATATAGCAGAGAAATACACATATTCGCTAAATATTATCCCATAAATCTTTTGTGGGAGTATATTTATCTTTTGTACATTCTCGCTTGTACATCTTGCTAGCAATGCTCCTAAGATTACAACAACTACGCATTCCTAAATAATTTCATTATCAAAGCAGAGACTAACAAAAATAATTAGGCTTGTTAATTGCAATAACTAAAGCTCAGCTCATGTGTTCTATGTTTTGAAACTTCTTTCTACTTACACAGTTGGTTACGATAACTATAATGCCCCACCTTTATACCTCATAACAATATAAAGACGTGGACAGTCTCGGCATAAAGCAACAAACATATTGGCTAATAAAGAGCAAAACAATATATCACATGATATATAACACAAAATCATAGATTGCAACAAAAAATATAATACAGATCATATCATATAATGTAATTTGAGTCAACAAGAAGTGTACTTATAAAAACATATACATAGACTAGATATGTCTCAAAATTTCCTTAACAAAATGAGTCTCCATCTCATACAAAATACAACAATCTACATATAAGACTTGCATCCCCGAAATGAAAATATATCACATAGATAACATAGTAAATATCTACTCATCCTAGCCCACATCCAAATTCACCGAGTCCCTGCATCTATCATGTCTCAATATGAGCCGAGTATTATGAAAATAATAAACATGTCAGATTATCTCTAAATATCATAAAAAGTGAGATCAAATAATAAGCATGCATGGACATCAGAGATATAGGATTATCTATATAGTATGCTACACTACACATAATGAGGTATCATTATAAAATTATCATGTCATAAAGTTAAACCATGCCCATCGTCGGTAATCATTGAAAACATAATAACAACCATATCAATTAATTAGCATGATAGCGGGTCATAGACAAGCACATCGTAAGTGAACAACTAAAGATGAGCACATTGCAAGCCAACAACGAAAGATAAGCACATCATAATCAATACAATAGACGAGCACATCGCAAGTCAACAATTAAAGATGAGCCTAGCATGCCGAAATGATCATTTCTGATCGAAGTGTTAAATATTTTCGATTAGTAATCAAACAAGTATCGCCCCAATATCCCATAACGAATCAGTGATACTTGAATATTTACTAAAAGGTCATAGATTCCACTCAAGTAAAATATTCTATCAAATGAGTCAAAGAATTAAACGATAAAGTGGTATAAGTATTCCACACCACTTGTACTACTAAACCATTTAATTAGAGTTCTCATCTAATAGAAGAAATATTTTTGTATAAAATTACCTTTTTCGGAAGCATTTGAAAACCTATTTAAAGACTATTCTAAATATATATATATATATATATATATATATATATATATATATATATATAAGGTACTACTATTAAATATAGCTTTTTATTTAAAATTGGAGATTGGCACACACACATGCATATATATATATATAAGCTTCTTTATTTTTAATTTTTACTATCTTTAAAATTCTGCAATAATCCTTTCTATTCAATACTTATAAGTGTACTTATTTCCATAATGTAAAACTTTGGATTTGGAGATAATATCATAAGTATAATTTTATACAAATTATAAAGGTGATATTTAAATCTATACATTTTATATAATAAAATTACAATAATTTACTCTTTACAAAACAACATCATTTGAGAAATGTGTGTGTGTGTTTTACCATTAATAATTCCATAGAACAATAAATCTACAATGTCACGAAGAGAGGGTCAGTAAATCAAACATTGATAGAAAGCAAAGGAAGAATAAAACATAGGTAAACACACAAGAAAACGTTCGCAGTACAAGCTCCAAGCAACAACCGGTCGACCAAAAGTCCCTATCGGTCTCCGGTTAGTGGTTGACCGGTGGAAGCCTGTAGTCGACTGTTGTTGCTACCTAGAGCTTGTAAACTTCAAGAAATGATTCCGATGGCAATAACTGCCATTCTAGCGACTAAACAATGATCCAAGCAAACACTTACAACATCTATGTATACATTCAACCATTCAAAGCAAGCATATATATCCATAACTGATCAAAATGTACTAATAGCTTGCAATTTCAACACTTTAATTTTCCCATTACTACTACTTCAATACACATGAAATTATCACATGATTAGTTACTAAAATCATCCAAACGAAGCAATTCAGTAACATGCAATCAACGGAGATAATGGTGAGATTTACCCACCTTAACTCTTTGAATCCTTAGCTAAAGACACACAAAATAACTTGCCTTCTCTTATTTCAACCAAACTCTAGAACCCTGCATAAAGAGAACAGCAGAGGACTCAAAACACTATAGAAACTTAAATTAATGAGTCTAGAAGATAAACTAGGGTTTGAACTCATTGCATTGAATTTACTAAAGTTTCTGAAAATTTATTTAAATTTAATCTTTGAAGATCTCCTAGCCTAGGATTGAAGAGAATAAGCATCAATTCTATTTTCTTATTGTCTAGTTTTGAACGTGCTGATATTTGATGAAGGAAAGAACTTCTCTTTTACTAAGATTTAATTCGGCTAACCCAACAAGAGAAAGAGTTGCCTTTTTATTTCATCCTTTAAAACTCAATTCTTTTTTTAATTCATATTTTGTAAAATAAATTACAAAGTTTTTCTATACAATACTACTAATAGATTTCTAAATTCATCCATTTATATTTTTAATACAGGATAATAAAATAAAATCCCAATATATAGAATTCAAATTCCAAAAGAATTTATCATCATTTTATAAAAGAATCAAAATTTCTAATTTCTCCATATTTCACTACTTGAAAAATTCCAGTTTCCATCTAAAAGTCCAATTTGAATTATTATACATTTAATTAAAGTAAATCCAAAACCAAGGTTGTTACAATAACCATATTCCACATCGAAACTTTTCTCATCAGTAATCACTTCTTTTACATCTTTCTTCTAAAATCATCATGATGATTTCCTTGAGCTACTGTTCATCCATGCACAAACTGGCCTTCATGATGAACCCTTCCACCTTTATACTTAAAGTCGACTTCAAAAGAAATCGCTAGATTCTATTCGCACCTTGAAACATTGTCGCCTTTTCTTTATTAAAAAGTAAACCATGTTGCTAAACTATTTCTTCCCTACAATGCTTGAGTCTTACACCCTGGTCTAAAATTCATACTTCAAAGCATATTGAAAACATGGTTTTGCATCATCATTTTTGGTTTTCTACTCTCGATATGAAGTTGTGAGAATCATCGATCTGAAATAATTACTGAGTAGAATGCTATTTGATTATTATCAAGATCATATCTAGCGCTTCTAATTCTTCGAGATAACGACAAATTTGTAGTTTTGTGTCTGTAAATCACGCAAGTCATATTGTTTCAATTCGCTTGATTGTTCCTCTTATCTAAGGGGAAAACAATCATACACTTTTATTCTACACTAAAAAAGAGTTGCCAAAGCCAGCAGGCAGCACTTCCTTATGAACTGTACGATAAAACAAGATATAAAAACCATCCTCCATCCAAATAACTAGATTCCATAGAAATATATAATAATAAAAAATCAATGCACAAATAGACTAGGGTTCAATTGAAATAACAAAATGCAAAAAACATAGAACAAGAACATCTAAAAGAGCAACTCAACATAGCAAAAAACAATGGCATAAGAACAACACATCAGCCACACCAACCTAATGAAAAGTAAATGACAATAATAGCTACGTAACTATGCCTAGTGAATGAGAAAAAAATAGATAATATAATATATATAAAGTAAAGAACTAAAAGGTGAAATTAAGGAGCTAAAAATATATTTTAAGTGTCGAAATTTTCAAAAATAATTTATCAAAATTTTATTTTTAGGAAATTCGACCAAGTCTCATTTGTATGGAGAGCATTTCAACATTTTATAATACATATACATACATCTCCGAAAAGGCATCCCATCCATTATGCATCTTAAAACATGGCGAAAAAACATTGTATCATATATATATATATGTGATTTTATGATGCCTTTTTTAGTCGAACATAGGTACAATAACTAATAAACAAACAAACATCATAAAATCATATACCACCTTCTTGTACTTATGTTTGACTCTAAAAAACATCATAAAATCATATATGTGTGTGTGCCTATATATATATATATTATGTATGTATGTATGTATGTATGTATGTATGTATGTATGTATAACAATGTGTATATAAAGACTTATCTAAGCATATTATGGGATTTAAAAGGAAATACATTCAATGAAGGTAAGCATTTGAAAAAGCATCATGAGGCAAAGAATACATTCAATAAATCTAATGGGATTTCATTCATCCTAGATTCTGAGTGTTCTGAGTATTCTGAGTGTAGCGAGTACTTAGAATTTGGCACATCAATGAAACATGTATCATATATTGGGTACCATAATGTGGCAGTTTAACATGTGTAATTACAATTCAAAAACAACATAAAGGCAAGTATTCGGCAACCTCTATTTCATTTCTTTACTCCTCTCGCATCTTTAAACCTACTTATTTTTCTAAATTTCGAAACTTGGCTATGTTGTGTTTGTTAACTCTACAAGTCTATTATGAAATTTTTTATTTCATCATTTTTGTTTTATTCAGTAATTTTATACCAATCTAAGTTTTATACTTTTTATGATCCTAATTCCTAAAATTTCTTTTGATCCATTTGACTTATTAAAGACCTATCTTTATTTCACACCACTGTGATTTAATGATTTTTCAAAAGCTTATTAGATATAGTTTGATAAAAAGCACGAAAATATGCTATCACCGTTCATTTCATCATGCAATTGATATTTGATGCTTTCATACTTTAATCAATATATTTGTTTAAACTTTATTCCTACTTCGTTAATGTTTTTACAAGAAATAGGTTATTGAAACGAAAATGCCGTTAAATCCTGTAACATACTTATGGAAGAGGTACATGAATCCAGTAAACGGGTTTTATTTAATCCATTTTAGTATTTATTCTATGAAATTATTCAATTTTTCTCCACTTTTTGAGAAGTTGTTCCTTTTAAATAATTTTAGGAAACTAATCTTTACATCCTTTCAAAATACATCATACAATTTCAGAAAATTGTGAATTTTTCCTTATTTGAATATAATCTATACAAATAATCACATTTTTCCTACCCTTGAAAACAATATTCTTAGCATGCGACTTCATCATATTCAATATATTATCTTGTTGATGTTTTCTATACATATTAGTTTTATTATTATTATTTAACCAATTATATATATTAAGTGAAATCAAAATATATCAAATTTGATGAATGATTAATGTTTCTATTAGAAATCCTTTGATTTCTTTCGGGCTATAGATATTGAATTCAACATTTTAAACATGGGACTTTTAAAGTTAATTTGAGACAACACAAAAATTCAACTAGATTAACATTGAAAGTAAAATGACAGATCTTAAATATATTTAAATTTTAATAAGAATATTTTTAGTAAAACAAAATTCACAATATTTAATACTAGTTATTCCATTAAAAGAATTACAAAAAATATAATATTTATCATTAATTTTTTTATAGCATTTCATTGGTATTTAGTTTGTTATGCATAATTAATCACATATGAATTTTTTTGTTAGATAGACATTTGCCTTCCAAATAAACTTAAGAATTTGATACCTGAAAAATTAATAAATTTATACATTGATTTTGAACTATAATTTGTACATTTTTCCAGATTCCACAATTTACAATTCTTATTTAAATCTATCCTATAGAGTTCAAGCTTTTTGAACATTAACCGAAATTGTATGATGGCATTACCTTCTAGTATGATATTAAACTAAAATCCAATTTAAAATCTTCAAAAGGCTTATAAACATCTTTTATAAGAGCATTATCAAAATTACTAATATTATATAAATTTCAAAAATTCATATTTTAAAGGTAAGAGGAATATCTAAATATCATGCCAGTTGTTACCCTCATGCATTATATTATTTATACCAACTATAAATAAATTATTATCATTATTTATTATTATTATTATTATTATTATTATTATTATTATAAAAGTATGTATGTTAAAGTTACCATTACAGTATAAATTCATAATAATCGCTTTTCAAATATTATTCTCATAATTTGTAATCTCCAAAACCATTTACTTAAAAGTGAAATATTAAGATTATGTAAATTAATAATTCCCAAACCCCCTTGACTTTTATTTAACAAAATTGTATTCCAATTAATCAACAAATTCACTTTCGAACCAACTACATCCTTATTCCATAAAAATTCCTTCTTACAGTATCTATTTTATCAATAAAACCGATTTAGGGGAACGATACAATAACATATAGTAAGTAAGAATATAAGATAAAATAGAATTAATAAGCACTATTCTACCTGCTCTAGGAAAACAGTTCCTTTTCCAATTTGAAAGTTTTCATTAGTTTCATTAATAATTATTAACTATTCATTACATTTCAATTCATTTGTTCTAATTAAAAAACCTAAGTATAATTAAAATCAAAATTCATAGCAATACAGTCAAGAGAATTTGCAATAAAATTTATTTCATTATTATAGCCATTAATAATTAAATTCAAATTTTAGTATAACTGATTTTTAAACCTAAAAGTAATTCAGAATTATAAAGAATAAATTTAAGAGATGCAACGTAATGTGGAAGATGTGAGCAAATTTATAAAGTGTAATCGGCACAGTGTTACACTACTAGACTATTAGAACTAATATCACTACTTATACTAATTAAAGTACCATTATTTATTGCCAATTTTATAATTTTTGAGAAAAAATCAACTGCTAAATTAAAAAGAAGAGGCGTCCTTGTTTAGATTGTATTTTATACCAACCACACCATTAACCTTGATATTCGAAATTCCAATTTTCAAAATAACGCTAATCCATCCTACCCATATACTATTAAATCCTATAGCTTTAAGAATATCTTTTATAAAATTCTATATAATTAAGTAAAAAGCTTTTGCAAAATCAAAATTTAAAAGCATGTAGGTAATCTTATATTTACAAAAACATTTGATCATTTCTTGCGTAATTGTCGCACCATTTGTAACATTTCCAATTTTAAGCTGTTTATGAGCTACCGATAAGATCGTCCATTAATCTATTAGCTAATACTTTAGAAAAAATTAACCGAGCTATTAAATAAAGATATAGGTCAGGGATTGAGGAATTAGTATGATTAGAGAAGAAGGCTTTTTAGCCCATGCCCAAATTATTAGCCCTTATAACCATAAACACATTATTCTCTTCATTCGCTTTCATTTCACAAAAACAAATTACAACCAAGTTAACGTCGCCATTTGCAGGGAGGGAGGAAAAAGAGGAAAACAAACCGATGATTCAAGCTTTCATTTTCAAAGAGAAGGAGAATTTTAATCAACTTATTAATCTAGGTAAGTAATATATACCCTATTTCCTTTCGCAATTTATTTAGATTTCAATTTCACATATTTTTTGCTATTTTTAATGATGATAATCATGTTTTAAATATAATAAAGTAAACCTAAATATGTTTGGGTATTAAATGACATTGCTTGTAAAATGTTTAAAAGTAAAACATGAATTAATCATTTTCAAATGGGTTGAAATTTTAATACGATGTTTATAACATTAAAACGGGGAAGCGTTCTAATTTTCATAATTTTTGACGATCAAATAATTTATTATGAATTTTCTAGGATGAGAATGGAAGATCTGGCCTGTAAAATAATTATTCAAAACTATTATAATTTAATATTCTGACCTGAAATTTTTAGTGAAGGTAAGATAAAGCGTTTTTGAATTTTTACGAATTTTTGGGAATTTTCCAATGATTTTCGAATTAATATGAATAAAATTATAAGGTGGAAAATATCTTTAAGTAATGAAATAATTAAAGATAGAGATAAATTAAGGAGTAACTCATGGGATAAATTATGGTTATAATCGGATATTTCTGCCACAATACAGAAGTAATGAATTAGCAAATGACAAGTGTAAAGAATTGGTCAAAATGAAGTTAATTATTTCCACATAATTACTGGTTGTCATCTTAAACCTATGATAGCTTAGATTTTCGATAGCTTACATATTTGATAGCCAATTTAGAAGCTCGATAACTTCATAGCTTAGAAGTTCGATAAATAATATATTAAACCTTCGATAAGGATAAAGCTGGACTTTGATAGCTAAAACATAAAAACTTTGATAGCTAAATAATAGCCAATCGATAGCTATTTAGTTAGACTTTCAATTGCTAGAATGTTAGACCTACGATAGCTATTTTGTTAAATCTTTAGTCGTAATTCTGGACCTTCGATAGCTATTCTGTTAGACCTTCGATGGCTAATGTTTTAGACCTTCGATAACAATTATGATAGACCTTTTATAGCCGTTAGGTCAAACCATCGATAGCTATTTTTAGAGGCTTGATAGTTTAAACCTTAGATAGCCCATGTTACAACTCTAATAGCTTGAATATGTGATAGATTGGCCTTAGAAGCTCGATAGCTTAGATTTATGATAGCATGGACTTAGATGCTCGTTATCTAAACATTCGAGCAAACATAGTGAATCCAACACTTAAAATATGCGAATTATGGGACATTTTGGAAGCCTGATCCCAAGATGTTAAATTTGAATTTCGTAGCACGTGAAATATAAAGATAATGTTAGTTCCAAAGATAGTGGTTTTGATGACAACAACTTTAGGACTTGTTATAAAATATAAATACTAATATTCTTGTCTAGATATATATGTATATGCATGATGTATATATATACATGTACCGAGAATGAAGACTATACAGTATAAAGAATCAAGACTGAGTTAGAGATTCAAGACTGACGAATTCAAGATTGAAAAAACCAAGACTGAAGAATCATGAGTATCAGGAGTTCAAGATATCAAGATTATCAAGATACAAGAGTTTAAGATAGTGGAAATGGTGTGATTGTGGCCCGTAAATCAATTAGGTGTGATTGTAGCCCGTAAATCAATTAGGTGATCTTTTAGCCTAGTTAAATCAAGAGAGTTTGCCCTGGACTCGAAGACAGGAGGGTGTATCTCGTGACCTTGAAATCGAGCTTGTAATATCGACGTTATATTTAAAAAGAAACTTGCACAAGAAATTGTGCGGGACTGGATGTAGAGTAACTCCGAACCAGTGTAAAATTCCAGTGTGTTCTTTCCTTTACTGCTTTATTCACTATTTGCATCTGTGTCTGATACAATTATTGTCTCTGTGTTTGTGAATTGCATATGTCTGTGTTCAATTCAAAAGATTTCATAAACTCCATAATATCTATTAAACACTATTCACCCCCTCTAGTGTTAATCCAGCCTTAAGATCCGTAATCCGCATTTCCTACATTTGATATTAGAGCATCGGTTTTCAAAGTTATCATAATCTAAATTTTTGAAAAAGTTTAGAATGGAAATTTTTGGAGATTTCATTAGCACTAGTTCAAAACTATCAAAATCATCATTGCCTCATAAGTATGCATATTGTTACTATAGAAAATCAAGTTATCTACCAAATTGGTGTGTTGTGCAGGAACAGATGTGTTACATGGCTTTTGATGAATCAACATTCAATGGACAAATGGTGCAAATCAAGAAAAAAAAAATGGATACTTGATAGTGGATGTTCAAGACACATGACTTGTAATCCGGAGACTGAATGCCATAATTTATGAAGATGGAGGAATGATCAACTTTGGAGACAATTAAAAAGGATATGTAATTGGCATCGGCAATGTCGATAACTCTAAAACTCCTACTATTGTGACGACCTAAAAATTCATACCCTTTGAATCGACAATAAACCATGCATGTCCGACCCAAAAAGTATAGATTGACAGAAAGTCGTGAGAAAGAAAAGAAGAAAGGAGAAGAGAAGAGAAGAAAGAGAGTAGAGAAATCAAAATAGAACAATACAGAATCTCACATTGCAGCGAAATAACATATAATATCATATCAATGATTTTTACAAAACATAAACTATATATATGTCACGATCCGAATTTCAGCATTCGAAAATCGACATCCGTGCTTCACTTGTACTCGAATGCCGTAGATTCAATCATTGAAATCTGATCCGTGCCGGAGCTTATAACACATTAAGTATAACAACACAACGGAAGAAAAAAGTATATCATATAGTTCCAATGAATACAATATCCAATGATATACAACAATGATACAACCATCCAACAAATATCCAAGATACGAGACAACAGATCACAACGAAATAATAACATAAACTTGAACTCCAAAGAAGGAATTCCAATATCAGCAATCTCCATCTCCAAAGCATCAATCCAGAAATAGCTCGAACTCCCAATCAAGTTGTACTAAGCAAGGTCAGTCTCCCAAAGAACGAAGAAGATTCTGAAAGACTCCAAAGACTATCAGATCTACATCTACAAGCTGGTTACATGAAAAACCAACTCTAGACTGCCCGTGTGGAAAATTATGGGCACCCAGAGTTTAGGAAGGGAACAATAAACTCCGGGCTAGTCATGGGACAGGTGTGAGCAACAAAAACTATTTTTAAATAAAAACAAGCAACAAAAGAATTTTAAAACATTGAAATCCGCAATGCTTTTTGGAATGAAACTACCATAAGGCCTCCCGGCACACACACTATGCAATCGCACACTTGTGGGAGATTTCTCCTTATGATAGTCAAACATGCTTACTACGAAAAAACCATTTGATATTATTATTAGTGCATAGTGGAAAACATTTCGAAAGTATAATATTAATCTTAACCAGCATAGGTACCATTATATTATGCCAGCTACAGCTACCACCTGAGGTAGCAGGTTATACAATTGCAATCGTATAGGGCTCGAATTGTTTGATTGGATTTTCAACAAATGGTCAGGCAAATGAACTTCCTATTGCCACATGGGAACGCCTCTAGAGGGAAGCCCCGAGAACCTACTCGAATCTCTGCCAACACAAGGCTGGTATACACCCTTCCTGGGAGTAGCACCTAAGATATGCCATCCCCGGTCGTTTGCGACCTTTATCCGAGGTACCTCGATCACAAAGAAACATCACACAGAAATAAATTTACAGTGTCCACATGAGTTAAATATCTAGGCTCCATACCATGATACCACCCTTTTCCAGAAGAAATGGGCATACCCTAGGGGAGCGACCCTGCAACCTTGCTGCATCTTTCTTGTTTCGACCATTTCCAGGGTGTGAGGTCCTGATGCAGTCTCGTCCACAAAGCTATGCTTTTCACAAAGCCATGCTTCAATCAATAAATGATCAGTAGCACTTCGTATGCCACATTACCAAATTGGGAATGTATCGCTAGTAACTATCAACTACATAACCTCTGAGCTCGTACGTCTCAGAGAAGGGTATTAGGCTAAGAGAATAAATCTCTGCCACCAAACAGAAATGTATTTGTTAGAAACCAGCTTTACATCTCAAAGTGTAACGTCAGACAAACAACCATACAAGTCTGTTCCAGGTTCGAACAAAACCGAAGGCGCTTCCAAAGAATATCTTGCAATCCGGGTATTCACAATCCCGATCGGACTCCCCATCACCAATGGAGATCTCCATACCGTAGCTACTCAGTGCAGAGTCATTCAACGGGTTATCCTTTCCTTCTCGAAAACACTCGGTCTTCACCATCGGTCTTCAAATGCTATCCATAACTTCATATCATTATTCGAAATGGGTTATATGACACAAGGTCCTCTCCCGACTAAACCGAATAATGAGCGCAATATTTAAAAGCATATGGATATTGAGATTTCAGTTAAGTCACAACTTTAAAACCCAAAACTTTCCTTTCAAATGGTTTAAATAAATTACCATTTTCAAATCTTTGAACAAAAAGATTCACTTCACAAAGGTCACTCATTTTTCACAAAGATCCAATCACAGATTTCAAAACAATTTCCACTTCAAAGCGGATTAACTCATCCAATCTTTAAATCAAATATTTAATTCAGAGCTTTCAAAAACCGTTTCCAAAGATTCATTTATAACTTGGAAAACAATTTTTATTTCAACTGAAATCCTTCCAACACAAATAGGAAATTCTTTCCTTATATGAAAGCTTTTATTATTTGAAAACAAATAATTTTCGTTTCGGAAAAATCCAATTTCATTTATACAAGTTAAAGCCCTTAGGTTAAATTCAAATTCTCAAAACAATACCTTAAAAATGGTTTAAAACCCATATCATATAACTTGTATAACCTTTTTAAACCATAGTTTTCAAACAAAGAATTCAATTTCAAATTTTGAATTCAAATTCAAATCAAATTATTTAAATTTCAAAACTTTATCAAGTTAGTCCAAATAACTTTTATCTTCAAAACTTCTTTTCAAAAGCTTTTCACTTTTAACCCAATTCCATTTCCAAAACCTTGTGGATTCAAAATTCAAATTTTAAAAACCATTTCAAAAATATGCGACTTAACCAATTTTCCTCGTGCAATCCATATTTGTGTGTGTATAGTGTAGTCCAGGGGTTTTACACAATAGTGCAACATCATCAATCATTACAGATTCAAGCACATCAATATCGATAAGCGGTATAATCTATAACGTTTATCTTCATTCACAGATTCATAGATAAATAATATAGATTTATCGTAGATAAATAAATTACATTCATCACAGATCACACCAAAACAATTCATAGCACAAAGCATAACATATCAGGAACAACAAACAATTCAAAAATCAATAGAATTCATAACATCCATAAGTAAGATTGATAGATTCTTAATTAATTTAATCAATCTCTAATTAAATTACTTGGATTACCTTAATCCTGCTTACTTCACATCAATTAATTACAAATTAATTAAATAATTATCTCTAATTATCTATCTTAACAAATCTTCCTTGATTAATTATTCTTTAATTACATTTAAGTAATTATCCCTTGATTATTTATTCAATTAATTATTCTTTAATTAATCACATTTATTAATCTTTAATTAATCACATTCAGTAATTAATTACCCTTAATTAATTATATTTCTTAATTAACTTCTAAACAAATTTTATCAATTAATCTTTAAATTAATTACACCAAGTAATTAATTCTTAATCACTTCCACTAAGTAATTATATTTATTATTAATTACTTAAGGTAACTAAACCGAAAACTACTTTTATTAGTTAATTTAATTAATTACATCCAGTAATTACTCACTAATTACTTCACTAAGTAATTATTCTTTATAAATTACATTAAGTAATTAAACTTAACCCATTATCCAATGATTATTTTAAATTAATTAAACTTAATTAATTAACTTAAACTAATCACATTAATTTAATTAATTACATTGAGTAATTAATTCCTTTAATTACTTTCATTAAGTAATTATATTTAAACAATTCCACAAATGGTTATGTTTAATTAATTAATCTAATTAATCATCCTATATTAATTACATTAATTAATTATTTGATAATCCTTAGTTAATGATCTTCACATTAACTATTAACAATTCTTTAATTAATTTTCTAAGTAATTAAACTTTAATTGATCATCTCTTAATTCAAATTAATTAGTTCTTATTAACCTATTAATTAATCTCTAATTACTCAATTAATTAAGTGCTTAACTATAACTTGATTAATCTTTAATTACTTGATTAATAAAATTTTAATCATTAATTAATAATATATTCCTATCTTAATTAATTACCATTAATTACAAATTAAATAAACATTTAATTAATTAACTTAACCCTTAATTACTTAATTAATTAACTAACAATCCATAATTACTAATTAATTACTACATAATCATTAATTAATTAACTAAATCAATCATTAATAATTGAAATCTAAATTGTCTTTAGTATAAATCATTCTTTTATTGATGACTTTAATTATCATTAACTTATGCATTTAAAACATTTCACTTTTAAATTTACTTTTAAATTTCAAATTTAAGATTTAAAATGATCAACAAATATCAACTTTAACCAAATTTAAATCAATTTTATAAACCTTTTAAATCAAATGTTAAAAGAACTCTTATAAAAAAATTCTATACATAAGTTTTAAACATTTTATTGAAAAACCATTTCATTTTAAAACATACTTTAAACATTTAAACTTGTTTAAACAATTTAATTAATTTTTTTAAACTTTTTATTTTAAAAATAGGATTCAAAAGTTAATTTGAACCCATACCTCAAAATTTGATTTTAAACTTTGTTTAAATCTTGCCTTCAATTTTAAAATTTTGAAAACAGACAGGTTTTAAAACCTATAACCATCTAACTGAATCGAGCTCAAAACTCAAAAACCCGAGCCAGATCCCTCAAAATTTAGAGCAAAACATTAAAACTACTCGAGAAAAACTCGAGTACCTCTTCTCTGCTCAAACCAAACTTATCAAAAAGCCAAGGAAGCGCACCATGCACATGCACGGAGGTTCCAACCAACTCCGATCATCGCCGAAGCCTTTCTCATGTCGCCAATCATCCTCGCACCTGATCCTGACCATCCAAATATCGACAACACCCCAAAATCTAAATCAAGCATTATTGCTCAAACCTGGAACCATAGACCTAACCTGAAACATCCTCAAACTCCTTTTCCCGATCACTGGAGTATCAGAGCCTCCGGTCACGACCTCTCCAATACCCCTACAACCATTTCCTAAAGACAGGGGATACTCAATCCACCAGAGACACCATGGTGGATCATTTCTTGATCATCTCCAATACTAGGGTTATAAACATAAAATGGTCACCGCTGCCACCATAACACCTTAATCACCACTCTGACATTTTTGCCGACTTCTCCAATCGCTCCTCTACCACCAGCGAGAACCTCGACCACACCGAGCTACTAGATCACCAGAGATAACCCAAAACACCCAAACCAATCAAACTAGAACTGCTCCTTCATCCCATTACTAAAAATTATACTTTCATTTTTAAAAATCATGTTCAGGGTTAAGGATTCAGTTTATGTTCCTGAATTGATGAATTAGAATGTTTGAATTTTCACTTACATTAAACTTGCTCTGTTGTTTTTGTTCCCAGAGCCATTTCAAATTTATTTTGACTTAAATAAAAATTTTAAACTATAATTTATGATGAAACAAACAAGTTTTGTTTAAGTCTTAAATCCAAACCAAGACTAAATCAAGAGATAATGATTTTAAATCAAACTGGAGCTTGAAAACAAAAAAACGGGAATGCTACAGGAAACAAGCATGCACACATTCTATACATCCACATAAACAGATAATTCACTCATATAAAATCACACGAAACATACTTATTTTCCAGATATTAACATGCAGTAGATTTACAGATACTTTAACTTTAAAAAAGTGATGTTACCCTGTTTAATTGATGAGCAGAGCCTCTTTGAAAAACTTTTAAATTGAGTGTTGAAACTGGAATATGCTTTTGCTTCTTTGATTTAAAACTTGAATTACTAATCTTTATGGAACTGGAATGCTTGATAACAGAGACTGCTTTGATTCCAGGCTTGCTTTTAAAAACAGAGATGATTACTGAACATGCTTTGATAAATTCTCAGGTTTGCAAAGAACAGGCTTTGACTTGTTTTGATTTGAAAAGAATGTTCAGGTTTTAGGCAAATGGTTTGATTCTAGGAAATGAATAACCGGTTAAAGAATTCGATTTTCTGGTTTGAAGTGGTACTTGATCGCATATAAGGATGAGTTTCTAATTTTTGAAATGATACAGGTTGATGACTTGAATCTTAAAAATGGTTTACAGGTTTTGATATTGATCTTTGAAAATGTATAGGATTGAACTTTGATTTGTTTTCTACATATTTTGTTTTGAGTATACCAGTTTAAAATTTTCTTAGCTTTTGATTTGAAAAGAAAAGGAAATTGAAGGGAAGAGGCATATGTTTATATAAGCTAAAAATATGGTTAATTAAAAATAAGAGAAAAATTAAAATTGAAAATGACACATGTTTAAATTTTAACATTTGTCAATTGCCTTAGTTTATTAGCTAACATTTGTTATAACGAGTCTTGATTTTCTTACACTTGTCCCATTAGTAATTTCTTTTTACTTTAAATGTTAATATAAAGTTTTATACTTATTTATTATGTTATAAATACTTATCTAATTTATATATATTTCTTTAAAGAAAATATTACAAAACCTATTAGATACAAATAAAATCTTATTCATATATTTTAAATCCATAACATTTTAAAATATCTATCCTTTGAAATTTAAAATTAAATTCAAATTCAAATTCAAATTAAATTTGAAAGTCCAATTTAAAGTCAACTTAAATATACATATATAATCAACACACATGTGCATATGATAGGATTTAACTTTAAACAATTGTTTTGCAAATCATTTGTATATTCAAAATATAACGTTAAATTATATGTATATTAAAATTAGAAAACAAATTCTTATTAATTTTAAAATATAGTTTTAAATCGAATATATTTTTCAACACATTTATATTTGAATTTCAAATCCAAATTTTAATTTATTTTCAATATCTATTTTGAATCTCAAATCAAAATTCTATTTTAAAAATCAATTTATACACATATATAATAAATAAACAAATATCTTGTTTTATTTGGAAAAAAATAAAATAAAATCACAATTTAATCCAAAAGTTATATTAGTTACTAATTTAATTCAAATTTATCCCCAAAATTTTAAATAAATCACCAATTCAAATTTAACTCAAAAACCGGGGTCGTTACAGATTTCCCCTTAAGAAAATTTCGTCCTCGAAATTTGAAAGAAGGGGGCAATCCAAAAACTTCAGTTTTAACAAAGTATATCTATCAACCATAGTATCTAAAGCAAATAATTCTGACCTATCTGGAGTTTATGTCCCATGCCAACTCATTTTTTTTAACTCAGCCTAAATAATGATCTCTCTTCAAAGCTTCTCCCTGGAGCTGCTAGGAACTATCAAAGAATTGAAACTTGATGAATGAACAAAAGAGATTGATAGAGAAAGATTTTTTTCCTTGTTGCTACAGGGTATCGACCATTTGTAGTTGCATTCCCCTGTCCCCTATCTCGTCCTCTTCTTACGCCCATACTCACTATCAGTGGATAGTAAGAGAATTTACTGAGGCCTACGGATGGATATCTTACGGATATACTCATTCAAGGGTATATTTCACCCTATCTCTAATGAGTTACCTAATGTGTTATACTCCTGAGCTAAAGTTTCAACCTTCAGCTCTGATACCAAGTTGTCACGACCTGAATTTCAGCGTTCGAAAATCAACATCCGTACTTCACTTGTACTCGAATGCCGAAGATTCAACTATTGAAATCTGATCCTTGCCGGAGCTTATAACACATTAAGTATAACAACACAGTGGAAGAAAAAAAGTATATCATATAGTTCCAATGAATACAATATCCAATGATATACAACAATGATACAACCACCCAACAAATATCCGAGATATAAGACAACATATCACAGCGGAATAATAACATAAACTTGAACTCTAAAGAAGGAATTCCAATATTAGCAATCTCCATCTCCAAAGCATCAATCTAGAAATAGCTCGAACTCCCAATCAAGTTGTACTAATCAAGGCCAGTCACCCAAAGACTGATGAAGATTACCTAAGACTCCAAAGACTATTGGATCTACATCTATAGGCTGGTTATTTGAAAAACCTAACTCTAGACTGCCTATGTGGAAAATTGGGGGCACCTAGAGTTTAGGAAGGGAACAATAAACTCTGGGTCAGTCATGGGACTGGTGTGAGCAACAAAAACAGTTTTTAAATAAAAACAAACAAGAAAAGAATTTTAAAACATTGAAATCCGCAATGCTTTTTGGAAAATGAAACTACCATAAGGCCTCCCGGCACATACACCATGCAATCGCACACTTGTGGGAGATTTCTCCTTATGATAGTCAATCATGCTTACTACGCAAAAACCATTTGATATTATTATTAGTGCATAGTGGAAAACATTTCGAAAGTATAATATTAATCTCAACCGGCATAGGTACCATTATATTATGCCAGCTATAGCTACCACCTGAGGTGGCAGGTTATACAATTGCAATCGTAAAGGGCTCGTATTGTTCGATTGGATTTCCAAAAAATGGTCAGGCTAAGAAACTTTCTATTGCCACATGGGAACGCCTCTAGAGGAACGCCCCGAGAACCTACCCGGATCTCTGCCAACATAAGGTCGGTTTACTCCCTTCCTGGGAGTAACACCTAAGATATGCCATCCCCGGTCGTTTGCGACCTTTATCCGAGGTACCTCAATCACAAAGCAACATCACATAGTAGTAAATTTACAGTGTCCACATGAGTTAAGTATCTGGGCTCCATACCATGATACCACCCTTTTCCAGAAGAAATGGACACACCCTAAGGGCGCGACCCCTGCAACCTTGCAGCATCTTTCCTGTTTCGACCATTTCTGGGGTGTGAGGTCCTGATGCAGTCTCGTCCACGAAGCTATGCCTTTTCACAAAGCCATGCTTCGATCAACAAATGATCGGCAACACTTAATATGCCACATTATCAAATTGGTAATGTATCACTAGTAACCATCAACTACGTAACCTGTAACGACCCAGAATATTTGTTAATTAAAATTTGAATATTTGATTTATTTTAAATATTAATAAGTGAATTAATAAGTCGAATAAATTTTAATTTGAATTATTGGATTTAATTGAATAATTAAATCGATAATTTAATATGTTAAATTATGGAAATAATTGAAAATTGGGTTAAATATGATTGAAAATGATTTGTAAAATTTTATTTTATCATATGGAAGTTAGAATGATATTTTAGAACTTTTAAAATCGAATTAAAAGTTAATTTGTGAAAATTGAATATTTTAATATTTAAATCGACTAGTGAAAATAGTCAATTTTTGAACAGTCTCAGAATTGAACGAAACTAGTTCCATTGGATCCGTAATAGTTAGTTATTACTGGATTTCAATTTTCGTGTCAATTGGAGTTATCGTTTGATCGTGGCAGCTCGAAACGCATCGATTTATTTTTAATTTTAATTTGGCGAGTAAAAATAGCCATTTTTCAAAAAGTCTCGGATTTCGACGAAACCAGTTTCATCGGATCCGTAATGTGATATTATTGTAAGGTTTCAAATTTCAAGTCAATTGGATTTACCGTTCGTCCGGTACGAATTAAAACGCCTAGAAAATCGCTTAAATCGGTTTAATTCAAATTAAGCGTTTACAGGCATAACTCGCACAGATGTCCGAATTAGCTTCCGAAACCTGTTCCATTGTGTCCGAAACGCGGGGTAAACCCTAGAAACGCTGGTTACGGCACGTAAATCGGAGTTCAGAATTTACGGATGAATAGTGTTCGATTTTTCTCTGTAAATATACACCCTACCCCTTCATAAAATAAAAAAAATTAGGTTACAAAACCCTAGCCGCCTCTTTATTCACCAATGGGCAGAAATTGCTCTCACTTCTCCCTCAATCTCTCTCAATCCAGCAAGAATTAGCCAAAGATGTTAACTACAACATTATAGAGCACGATGAGATCTTGAAATCTATACGGTGATGATGGATTTTGGTGCAACGGAGGGGGAGATAAATGAGGCCGTTCGTGGCCAGTTGCGTGCATGTTTCCCGAGCATAGGGGTGGCCGAGCTCTATGAGCTTAAGGCCGAGCATAGGGGGGGTCGTGAGCTTCGTGATGGTGGTAGTTTGATGAAGTATAGTCGAGAGATGGAGGAGCAAATGCTAACCCTAATCTATGATGATGGGTTTGAGTGTGCGGCCATCTTCCTGTAGGAAGAAACGTGAGTTGAGGGAGATGAAGGTTGCGGCTGTGATGAGGGAGGCTTGTGACCCTACGGTCTTGATTTGTGCAGGTTATAAATTATAAATAGAAATTGAAATTTATATAAGTATAAATCGTGTACAATCTTTAAATATACATAACTTTTTCATACGAGGTCGAAAAAATGCAAACTCAGTTGCGTTGGAATCGTATGGACGAGCACTACGCGATGGAGTTGGTTTGGAGTAGTTTGGATTTAGTGAGAATTTTGGGTAAAATTAAACGTCCGTTTAATTTTATTCGAAATAAATCGCTAAAACGGAAATTAAAATCAAGGTGAGAACTTCTCACTCAATCGAATCAGTTTCGATTTTATTTTAAATAGTTAGATTTAAAATATTTGAATGCATGTTTGAATGATGATTGATATCTATTGATTGTTAAAATAGACATTATACGCCGTTAGTAAGCGGATGTTATTTATTAAAAACATATACCGCGAATATTTCATAAACAGTGAAATTGGTATTATATATAATATCAATATATATATATTGGCATATGTATATATTGCAGTTGTTGATTCCCTGCATTTTTTAGCGGATGAGACCCTATTACGCCGTTATTAAGCGGATAATATTTAATAAGAACATATACCGCGATAATTTCGTACTGGAGCGAAATTGGTATTGTGCTAATGTTTTTGGATGCAGGAAAACAGGTTGGAGGGATCCAACTGGATTCCTCAACAGTATTTATTTGATTTCAGATATTTTGATATTTGATGGATTTTCATATCGATATATGATATCGTTGTTGTCGTGATTGACTATTTGATATGTAGCATCATTGGACCAAGTTTTGGAATTTTAAAATGATTTATAAAGTGATTTTTGAAAATATACTATATGTTTGGAATTTGATTTATTTTAAATAAATAGACGTATAATTTTAATGTTATATAAAAATTATGATTTTTGAGAAATATAGTAAAAAAACTGATTTTTTGAGAATATGATGCTAATGATTTTATAAAATAGTAAAATCGGGATTTTTGAAATTATTGTGAAAAGTTTGAATATAGGATTTATGAAA
This sequence comes from Allium cepa, assembly GCA_030765085.1. NCBI lineage: Eukaryota > Viridiplantae > Streptophyta > Magnoliopsida > Asparagales > Amaryllidaceae > Allium > Allium cepa. Next base: position 727,943,343 of record CM060932.1, on the reverse strand, counting down.
TTTAATTATTTTATAAATCAGAATGATGAAATTATAAAGGAGATTAAAGATGTTTTAAAGGAATAATATAAATTGATTTATATTAAGAGATTTATAAATGGATATTTATAAATTGAAATATTGACATTATAAAAAGAGTTTTTATAAGTGTTTGAATGAAGTGAAAATGAATTTTGTAAATGAATGGAATTTATAAAATTAAAAATGGTGAAGTTATAAATGAAATTTATAAATAGTAAGATTTATAAATTTGTGAAGTTATTTGAAGAATAGATTTGGTTAAATAAATGAATCTTATAAGTTATAAGATTTATGATTTGGAAAGTCTTTAAAAGAACGATTTTGTAAAATAATCGTTTTATAAGCATTTGACTTATAATATGAACTTTTAGTTTATAATTGAGTTATAAACTGGAATATGTTAATAAAGAAATTTATAAAAAGAAGTTTTTACAAGATAAATAGAAAAGGGATTTATAAACGTTGTTTTATAAATTCGCAAACGACTTATTTTGATAAGTAAATTGTTGAAACCTATTAATGGAGTTATATTCACATTTTTGAATAGTGAATAATCCTTTGAATTAAAATGAATAAAAGAATGAAATTTGTTAACGAAGTTTATTCACATTTTTGAATAGTGAATAACACGTTAAAGAAAATGTTTAGATTTGATGTTTTAAATTGAATTAAAACGATCTAACGCTGTTTTAAAATGTGTTGAGATTCGAAACCATAGATTTCAACATTTATTGTTGAAATAGACGTTTTCGAGAAATAAAAGGAAATAATGGACTATAACACTGTTGTTATAGTAAATGATTTCCGAAAGGAAATGTTTTGTATAGTATTGGGATTTATATATCTATTTTAATTTCGAATCCCTATACTAGTGATTTTGGGTTGTCGTAACGATGTTTTACGCAACATTCGTTTTGGCCCAAATAAATATGTTAAAGAGAATGATTTCCTTAAAGAATGAAATATATACTTAATTTCGATTAGAGTATATTAAATATTTTCTAAGCAGGGAAAATAAAAAGACTTGTGAATTACTTATTTAATAAGTATGGAAATATTTTTCCAATGTGAAATGAATGTTTAGAATTTATCCTTGTAAGGTAAATTGAATGTGAATATGGAAAATCGATTGAAAACCGTAATATGCATGGATATTTTGGAATATAAATTCACTATGGAATTTATAAAAGAAAATGAGATTGGTTTAGAAAAATAAATATTGATTTATTTTTGAAGTGTTGAAATTATATATCTTGTAAAGATATTTTGGAAAATAAATAATTTGGAAAATTATTTGGAAACTGGTGATGTGTGCATATCCAGTGATAGTTCAATAACCGACTATCAATATTTCCCTTTGAATGGGTAATTGATGTGATTTGTTTGAATTGGAATGCCACACTTATTTTTGAATAAGCGCTCACTATTCGGGTTAACCGGGAAAGGACCATGGGGTCGTATAACCCATTCCGAATATGTGATACGTCGTTGTGAATTGCATTGAAGATCGGTGTTGAAGACCCGGTATTTGCGAGAACGATAGGATGACCTGTCGATTGACTCTGCACCGAGTAGCTACGGTATTGAGTTCTCCATATGTGATGGTGAATCCGATCAGGATCGTGAATATCCGGATTGCAAGGACTTCTTTGTAAGTGCCTTCGGTTTTGTTCGAGCCCGGAACAGACTTGTATGGATTGTATGTCTGACATTACAAATTGAGATATAAAGCCGATTTCTTTCAAATATATTTCTGTTGGTGGCGGGGAATTTATTCTTTTTGCTTAACACCCTTCTCTGAGACGTACGAGCTCAGAGGTTATATAGTTGAAGTTATCAGCGATATATTCCCAAATTGGTAATGTGACATGCTGAGTGTTGCTGAAATGATCATTGTGTTGATTATTTGTGATAGGATCGTTTATTTGATCGTCTATCTTTGTGATCATCTCTATGATCATTTGTTGACCCAAAGCATGGCTTTTGTATAAAGTATGTTTTTGTGGACGTGACTTCGTCGAGCCTCACACCCCGTGAATGGTCAAAACAGGAAAGAAGCAGCAAGGTTATGAGGGGTAGCGCCCTTTAGGATGTGTCCATTTCCTTCTGGAAAAGGGTGGTATCATGGTATGGAGCCCAGATACTTACTCATGTTGAAAACACTTTGTTATGATTGTGTGAATTGATTACGAGCGCTCGGTTGAAAGGTCCCAAAGGACCGGGGGATGGCATATTCGGTCAGTTGTTACTCAGTTAGGGGTAACCCGGCCTTGTGTTGGTAGAGATCCGGTTTGGTTCTCGGGGATGTCCATCCAGAGGCATTCTCATGTGGCAATGGGAAGTTCCTTGGCCTGATCATTCGTTGGAAATCCAAAGAAACAATACGTGACTTGTACGGTTTTAGTTGTAGAACCTGCCATCTAATACGGTAGCTATTAGTAGGCATAATATAATGGTACCTATGCTGGCTAAGATTTATATTCTACTTTCGAAATGAATTTCTTCTACACTATGCACTAATAATAATATCAAAATTGATTTGATTTTAATGCGTATCAAGCATGTTTGGCTATCACAAGGAGAAATCTTCTCCAAGTCTGCGTTTGCATTGTGTGTGTGGCAGGAGGTCTTATGGTAGTCTCATTTTTAAAAGCATTGCGAATTGACTTTAAAAATATTCCTCTATTTTGATTTTAAAGATAAATAAACTGTTTTGAGTTCTCACACCAGTCACATGACTGACTTGGAGTTTATTGTTTTCCTTCCTAAACTCTGGGTGCCCACCAATTTCCACATGGGCAGTCAAGAATTAGGTTTATCAGGATATTCTGGAGTTGTTGGAAGCAAGCTGGATGGCATGTCGTATTACTAGTTTATATAGTATTTCTTTTTCCGCTGCATTGATGTTGTATGTTGTTGTACACTCTGATGATATGATGTAATGTAATGTATAAAATGTAATAACTGATATAGCTCTTTGTTTAAAGATTATTCATTTATTATTATATGTTGTTCCGCTGCGAATTGTGAGATTCTGATGTTGTTCTGTTGTTTTCTATTCCGTTCTATTCTCTTTTCTTTCTATTTTAAAATGATCTATTTTCTTTCTGTTCTATTTTCTTTTCTCTATATTTTCTACCTTATCTATTATCTTCTTTTCTTCTCTCTTCTTCTGCCTTTTTCTTTTCCTAAATTTTTCTTAAACCCCTAAGGGTTCGTATTTTCGTTCATCTTGAATTAATCAATGGAGATTAGTGTCTATTCAAGGAGTACGGATTTACGGGTCTTTACGTAACCTCTAAGCTCGTACGTCTCAGATAAGGGGGTTAATCTAAGAGAATAAATCTCCGCCGCCAAACATAAATGTATTTGATAGAAAACAGCTTTACATCTCAAAGTGTAACGTCAGACACACATTCATACAAGTCTGTTTCGAGTTCGAACATAACCGAAGACCCTTCCAAAGAAGCCCTTGCAATCCCGATATTCACAATCATGATCGGACTCCTTATCATATATGAAGATCTCTATACATAGCTACTCAGTGCAGGGTCATTCAGCGGGTTATCCTTTCGTTCTCGAAAACACCTGGTCTTCACCATCGGTCCTCAAATGTTATCCATAACGTCGTATCATTATTCGGAACGGGTTATATGACACAAGGTCCTCTCCCGGCTAAACCAAATAATGAGCGCAATATTTAAAAATATATGAATATTGGGATTTCAGTTAAGTCACAACTTTAAAACCCAAAACTTTCCTTTCAAATGGTTTAAACAAATTACCATTTTCAAATCTTTAAACAAATAGATTCACTTCACAAAGTTCACTCATTTTTCACAAAGATTCATTCACGGATTTCAAAACAATTTCCACTTCACATTGGATAACTCATCCAATCTTTAAATCAAAGATTTAATTCATAGCTTTCAAAAATCGTTTCCAAAGATTCATTTATAACTTCGAAAACCATTTTTATTTCAACTAAAATCCTTTCAACACAAATAGGAAATTCTTTCCTTATATGAAAGCTTTTATTATTTGAAAACAAATAGTTTTCGTTTCGGAAAAATTCGATTTCATTTATACAAGTTAAAACCCTTGGGTTAAATTCAAATTCTCAAAACAATACCTTAAAAATGGTTTAATACCCATATTATATAACTTGTAAATCCTTTTTAAACCATAGTTTTCAAACATAGAATTCAATTTCAAATTTTGAATTCAAGTTCAAATCAAATTATTTAAATTTCAAAACTTTATCAAGTTATTCCAAATAACTTTTATCTTCAAAACTTCTTTCCAAAAGCTTTTCACTTTTAACCCAATTCCATTTCCAAAACCTTTTGGATTCAAAATTCAATTTTTAAAAACCATTTCAAAAATCTATGACTTAACCAGTTTTCCTCGTGCAATCCATATTTGTGTGTGTATAGTGTAGTCCAGGGGTTTTACACAATAGTGCAACATCATCAATCATTACAGATTTAAGAACATCAATATCGATAAGCGGTATAATCTATAACGTTTATCTTCATTCATAGATTCATAGATAAATAATGTAGATTTATCATAGATAAATAAATTACATTCATCATAGATCGCACCAGAATAATTCATAGCACAAAGCATAACATATCAGGAATATCAAACAATTCAACAATCGATAGAATTCATAACATCCATAAGCAAGATTGATAAATTCTTAATTAATTTAATTAATGTCTAATTAAATTACTTGGATTACCTTAATCCTTCTTACTTAACATCAATTAATTACAAATTAATTAAATAATTATCTCTAATTATCTATCTTAACAAATCTTTCTTGATTAATTATTCTTTAATTACATTTAAGTACTTATCCCTTAATTATTTATTCAATTAATTATTCTTTAATTGATCACATTTGTTAATCTTTAATTAATCACATTCAGTAATTAATTACCCTTAATTAATTACATTTCTTAATTAACTTCTAAACAAATTTTATCAATTAATTCTTAAATTTATTACACTAAGTAATAAATTCTTAATCACTTCCACTAAGTAATTATCTTTCTTATTAATTACACAATGTAATTAAACCCAAAACTACTTTTACTAATTAATTTAATTAATTACATCCAGTAATTACCCACTAATTACTTCACTAAGTAATTATTCTTTATAAATTACACTAAGTAATTATACTTAACCCATTATCCAATGATTATTTTAAATTATTTAAACTTAATTAATTAACTTAAACTAATCACATTAATTTAATTAATTACATTAAGTAATTAATTCCTTTAATTACATTCATTAAGTAATTATACTTAAACAATTCCACAAATGATTATTTTTAATTAATTAATCTAATTAATCATCTTATATTAATTACATTAATTAATCATTTGATAATCTTTAGTTAATGATGTTCAAATTAGCTATTAACAATTATTTAATTACTTTTCTAAGTATTTAAACTTCAATTGATCATCTCTTAATTCAAATTAATTAATTCTTATTAACCTATTAAATAATCTCTAATTACCCAATTAGTTAAGTGCTTAACTATAACTTGATTAATCTTTAATTACTTGATTAATAAAATTTTAATCATTAATCAATAATCTATTCTTATCTTAATTAATGATCATTAATTACTTAATTAATTAACTAAAAATCCTAATTACTAATTAATTAATACAAAATCATTAATTAATTAACTAAATTAATCATTAATCATTGAAATCTAAATTGTCTTTTGGATAAATCATTCTTTTATTAATGACTTTAATTATCATTAACTTACACATTTGAAACATTTCACTTTTAAATTTACTTTTAAATTTCAAATTTAAGATTTAAAACGATTAACAAATTTAAACTTTAACCAAATTTTAATCAATTTTATAAACCTTTTAAATCAAATGTTAAAAGAACTCATATAAATTTTTTCATATAAACAAGTTTTAAACATTTTATTGAAAAGCCATTTCATTTTAAAACATACTTTAAACATTTAAACCTGTTTAAACAATTTAATTAATTTTTTTAAACTTCATTTATTTTAAAATTAGGATTAAAAAGTTAATTTGAACCCATACCTTAAAATTTGATTTTAAACTTTGTTTAAATCTTTCCATCAATTTTAAAATTCATTTTAAAATTTTGAAAACATATAGGTTTTCAAACCTGTAACCATCTAACTGACTCAAGCTCAAAACTTAAAAAACCCGAGCTGGATCCCTCAAAACTTCGAGCAAAACATTCGAATTATTCGAGAAAAACTCGTGTACCTTCTTCTCTGCTCAAACCAAATTCATCAAAAAACCAAGGAAGTGCACAATGCACATGCATGGAGGTTCCAACCAACTTCGATCATCGCCGAAGCCTTTCTCATGTTGCCGATCATCCGCGCACCTGATCCTGACCATCCAAACATCGACAACACCCCAAAATCTAAATCGAGCATTGCTGCTCAAATCTGGAACCTAGACCTAACCTGAAATATCCTCAAACTCCTTTTCCCGATCACTGGAGTATTAGAGCCTCCGGTCACAACCTCTCCAATACCCCCACAACCATTTCCCAAAGACAGGGGATACTTGATCCACTAGAGACACCGTGGTCGATCATTTCCCGATCATCTCCAAAACTAGGGTTATAAACATAAAATGGTCACAGCTGCCACTACAACGCCTTGATCACCACTCTGACATTTTTGCCGACTTCTCCGATCGTTCCTCTACCACCAGCAAGAATCTCGACCACACTGAGCTAATAGATCACCAGTCATCACCCAAAACACCCAAACTGATCAAACTAGAACTGTTCCTTCATCCCATTACCAAAAATTATAATTCCATTCTTAAAAATCATGTTTAGGGTTAAGGATTCAGTTTATGTTCCTAAATTGATGAATTAGAATGTTTGAATTTTCACTTACATTAAACTTGCTCTGTTGTTTTTGTTCCCAGAGCCATTTCAAATTTATTTTGACTTAAGTAAAAATTTTAAACTATAATTTATGATGAAACAAACAAGTTTTGTTTAAGTATTAAATCCAAACCAAGATTAAATCAAGAGATAATGATTTTAAATCAAACCGGAGCTTGAAAACAAAGAAACGGGAATGCTACAGGAAACAAGCATGCACACATTCTATACATCCACATAAACAGAAAATTCACTTACATAAAATCACACGAAACATACTTATTTTCCAGATATTAACATGCAACATATTTACAGGTACTTTAACATAAAAAAGTGATGTTTCTCACCTGTTTAAATGATGAGCAGAGCTTCTTTGAAAAACTTTTTAACTGAGTGTTGAAACTGGAATATGCTTTTGCTTCTTTGATTTAAAACTTGAATTGCTAATCTTTGTGGAACTGGAATGCTTGAAAACAGAGATTACTTTGATTCCAAGTTTGCTTTAAAAACACAGATGATTACTTGAACATGCTTTGGTAAATTCTCAGGTTTGCAAAGAACGGTCTTTGAGTTGTTTTGATTTGAAAAGAATGTTTAGGTTTTAGGCAAATGGTTTGATTCTAGGAAATGAATAACAGGTTAAAGAATTTGATTTTCTGTTTTAAAGTGGGACTTGATCACAGATTAGGATGAGTTTTCGATTTTTGAAATGATACAGGTTGATGATTTGAATCTTAAAATTGGTTTACAGGTTTTGATATTGATCTTTGAAAATGTACAGGCTTCAACTTTGATTTGTTTTCTACAGATTTTGTTTTGAGTATACAAGTTTAAAATTTTCTTAGCTTTTGATTTGAAAAGAAAAATAAATTGAAGGGAAGAGGCATATGTTTATATAAGCTAAAAATATGATTAAATAAAAATAAGAGAAAAAAATCAAAATTTAAAATGACACAAGTTTAAATTTTAACATTTGTCAATTGCCTAAGTTTATTGGCTAACATTTGTTATAATGAGTCTTGATTTTCTTACACTTGTCCCTTAAGTAATTTCTTTCTACTTTAAATGTTAATATAAAGTTTTATACTTATTTATTATTTTTATAAATACTTATCTTAATTTATATATATATATATATATATTTCTTTAAAGAAAATTTTACAAAACCTATTATATACAAATAAAATCTTATTCATATATTTTAAATCCAAAACATTTTAAAATATATGTCCTTTGAAATTTAAAATTAAATTCAAATTCAAATTAAATTTGAAAGTCTAATTTAAAGTCGACTAAAATATACATATATAATCAACACACATGTCTATATGATAGGATTTAACTTTAAACAATTGTTTTGCAAATCATTTGTATTTAATTCAAAATATAACTTTAAATTATATGTATATTAAAATTAGAAAACAAATTCTTATTAATTTTAAAATATAGTTTTAAATCCAATATATTTTTTAACACATTTATATTTGAATTTCAAATCCAAATTTCAATTTATTTTCAATATCTATTTTGAATCTCATATCCAAATTCTATTTTAAAAATCAATTTATACACATATATAATAAATAAACAAATATCTTGTTTTATTTGGAAAAAATAAAATAAATTGACAATTTAATCCAAAAAATATATTAATTACTAATTTAATTCAAATTTATCACCCAAAATTTAAATAAATCACCAATTCAAATTTAACTTAAAAACCGGGGTCGTTACAATATACATACATCAATCAGAGTTCAACAATCAATCACTAATCATTAGCCTGGAAAGTTATAATATCATGTCCACACAAATGCTGACAATATACAACAACAACGCAATGCGGCAGAAAGTAAAAAGATACGTACACACACACACACACACACACACACACACACATATGAAAATGAAGATCTCCAGCTCTCCTGCTGAAGCTCTAAGAGCACCAAATTTGAACCTATAATATACTCTGTCTGACCTAAACAATGAAAGGGAAGAACGTTCGGAACAGTCTGGTAAGAAACGCCCATACAAAAACATGGACATGTTTTTACCTTACGATAACTAAATCCTTTCATATCAAATCATGTTATATTATACTAGTGTCTATTTCACAAATAATATTAAAATAGCCGAAATTGTTACCATTATTAAATTCGAGGATACTAGGCTCTACAAACAAAATGGCAGGCACGTAGTGGAGTTTGGATTTTCATACAAATTACCAAGTGAGGGACTACCTTCCGATTGGTACACCTCTAGATGGATGTCTCAAGGCATAGAACATCTGCTCTCTACAAACACAAGACCGACCTACCTCTGTAATTAGGTAACACCAAATATGTCATCCCCCGGTCATTACCGACCTTTCCAAGGGCCCTCATAGCATACAAACCACATTAATTTATATTTCGAACATCGTAGATGGAAGAAATATATCTAGAAGGGGATGATCATATCCTACTTGGGAATGACCCACTTAGCCCTACTGCATCTAACCCCGTTTCAGTCATTTTCGTTTGATGAGGCCTGTGGAAATGATTACCTTTCACATGTCAAATCACTTTCAATGTGATGTTACCATTTTTGTTGACTACTAATTTCCTTCCAAAAAAATACAACCCCTGAGCTCGTACGTCTCAAGGAGGGTATTAATCTAAGAGAAGTTGTCTTCTCTGCCGCCATTGATGTACATTTATAAAAACCAATGTACGTAATCTTAGAAATGCAATGTCAGGCACTTGTCCATACAAGTTGCCTAGGAATAGGAGAAACTAAAGGTAATTTCCTACCGCATCCTATCGGGAAATCCCTAGTATTAGTTTCGACAGCCCTTGCGATGGATATTTCATAACATAAGAGACTATTGCTACTGGATGTATATTGGAATTTTAACCCCAAACGATCAACAAGCAGTCCTCCACTATGACAATCTTAAATATCAATATCATCACAACTTGCATAATCAAACGTATATACATTGGTCCGAAGTGGTTTTCGGATAAATCAATCCCGCTCTCTTCGCACCAATAGCGTAAAAGCATTTCTCAACCTCACATAAAAACATAGACTTATCGCGTCTCCAACTTTCAACTTGTTATCCTTCGGCCAAGAAGAAAGCTCGATAGATCGGAGTAATACTCCACACTACTTGAATCAACATCCTTAACACAAACGATAATCTAGCATACACAGATGGCTACGTGCTAAGTGTACGACTAAATAGTTCTCACATCAAGTCGAGGAACTAAAATGGCTAAATTTGGTAGTCGGTTATTTAACTGCCGCAGCAAACAAACAATTATCGAGTACCATAAGCAATCACTAGGCCCTTTTTATTAATCTTTTATTAATTAAGTCACTTTTCAACTATTCACTTCAAATTATCTTTAAACATTATATTCTCAAATCTATTTCAATATTTAGAAAACATTTCCATATACTTATTTCAACCGCATAAGCCTAGTCACAAATCTCTTTAGGATAGCTTAATATTTTCAACACATGCTTCAAAATGAATGCTGCGTAAAACATCGTTACTACAACCCAAAATCATTAGTATAGGGATTCAATAATTAAATAGATATATAAATCCCATATACTATACAAAACATCTCCTTTCGAAAATCATTTGCTATAACAACAGTGTTATAGTCCATGCTTCCCTTACTTCTCGAAAATGTCTATTTCAACAATGAACGTTGAAATCTATGTATTCGATGCTTGCACCTATTAAAACATCTTCAAACCATTTACCTCCATTTAAAAGATCACTTTTCAAAATATTTATTTAATTCAAAAAAGGATTGTTCTCCCTCCAAAATCATGAATATAATTCCTGACCAAATTCATTACTTCTACACATTAAACTTAAAGGATTAACCACTGTTCAAAATCGTGAATAAAATTCATATAATAAACTTTCATATTTAACTTATCAAAATAAGTGAATTCAGATTTATAAAACAATGTTTATAAAATTCCATTTATTATTTTATAAAAAATTTCAATTTATAAAATTCCTTAATTAACCAATCTCATTTATATCTTATTTACATGCAAAATTCGGTTATAAGTTAATTCACTTATAAATCTCTTATTTACAAATTCATTCTTTTTATAACTTCGTAAATTTATAAATCTTATTTACTTATAAGATCCATTTATAACTCATTTTAACACCTACAAAGCTCGTTTATGATTACATTACTTCGATTTATAAAAATTTAGTTTTATAAATCTATATATAAATCGTTTAGCAGAAATTCAAAATTATCAATTTAACTTATTCTACCAAATAGTTAACTCCTTATTTAAAAAATCATATTTCGATTCTATTTAAATGAACTTCTTCTTTTAATAATTTACAAATCAGTATTAAAACTTATATAACTTCAATAGTCATATTGAAGTATATTTGATAAAATCATAATTTTTATAAGATAAAAATTATAACCTTTTATTTATTTAAAATAAATTCATTTCCTTAACTATTCAAAATTTTAATAAAACATATATTTTCAAAATCGCTTTGAAATCCTTTTGAACTTGAAATCATCATTTTAATATTTTTTAAATTTCAAAATATGGCCCAATGCTACAAAAGCACTAAATAAGGTGATTCGCATCAATCACGCCATCCAAAACATCATATATCATATGATAACAACATATATTTCAATATCTGTAAACAAGATCAACACTGATGAGGAATCCAGTTGGATCCCTCCAACTTGTCACATGCAACAAATATACATATGAGAAAATATGTACAACGTCCGCTTCGAGGCAGACGCACGTACAAATGGTCATCCGCTCATACATGGGAACGTATAGGATCTCATCTACTCCAATAGGCAAGGATAAATCCAAACAATCAATATATATGTATATAATATCACATATCATCCAAACAATCATCAACCATCATAAATAAAATTTATTCTCACTTATATAAAAATATAAACGAGTCAGAAAGAGTGAGTTGTACTCACTTTGATTCTTATAGACGTTGCAGCATTTTATTCCAAATAAAATTAAACGAGCATTTAATTTTACCTAAAATTTCACTAGCTCCAATCAACTCCAAACCAGCTCTATCGTGTAGTGTTCGTGAATACGAACCCAAAGCAACTTGTTTCGTCTGATTTCAACCTCGTATGACAAAGTTATAACATTTTAAAGTTTACACGAATTAAATTATAAATAATTTACAAGTTTTTTAAACCTTAATCATGGCCATTTATTTCCTTTGAAGATAATCGGGCCACCGTTTTTTTCTACTTCGTTTTGTTCACGCAAATGAAACTCATTTGGCCGCTGATTTACATTGATTGTCGCGCCCACTTCCTCGATCGAGACGTCGAATGAAGGCCACCGAATGATGCGCCTACACCTGATATACCATTTCCCAGAGCCTCGTAAAACACGGCCCCCTTGTCATCTTGAAAAACATGTGTGAACGTTGGACCTTTGAATGAGATTTGCCAATGATCTACTCAATTAAACTCGATCACCACTGGCGATCTCATAGATCTCGCAACCATCTACAATGTTGCAGTTGAAAGTTTTCGATGAAAGTGGACGGATGAGGAGATCGAAGGGGATGAAGTATGGAACATTTTCGTCCATTCAACTGTTAGAGGCGGCGGTTACAATTAGGGTTACGGTTTTGACTAAATGAATTGTAAAGAACCTCTATTTATAAGCAATATAATTTACTATTCATCCAAAAATATTTCGAGCTTCAATTGAAAACGTGTCGCTTGGCGTTTATAATGTTTTACCCCTATTTCGAACACAATGGAATATATATCGGATGCCAATTCCAACATATTTGGAAGATAGGTTTTTCAATTGACTTATTTTAATTAAAATTTACTTAAATAATTTTCTATGCGTTTCAGCTTCGTATGACCAAACCGTAAGTCCGATTGACACGAAATTTGAAATCCTACAATAAGATAACATTACGGATCCAATGAAACTAATTTCGGCGAAATTCGAGACTGTTTCAAAAATTACTATTTTTACACATTAACTAAATATTAAAAATCCAACTTCTATAAATTAACTTTTAAATCAATATTAAAACTTTACCAATATCATTCTAATTCTAATAGAATTTAAAATAACTTTATAAATCATTTTCATTCACATTAAATTCAAATCTTAATTATTTCTACAATTTCAAATATTAAATTAACAATTTAATTATCCAATTAAATAACTATATTCGAAATCTAAGTTATTAAACTTATAAAAATTAACTTGTGAATATTTAAAATCGATTGAATATCCCAATTTCGAATGACTAAAATTCTAGATCGTTACATTCTCCACTAGTTAAAATAATTTCGTCCTCGAAATTACCAAGTAAGAAAAAAGCTCAAAATCCATTAACTTCTCAAAAACAATTCGTTCAAACTAGATTACCAACACTGTAAACCTTTTAACATTTCAAAAATCCATTAGTTAAAATTCTTATAAAAAGTTCTCTAAGTTTTCAAATCTGTACTTAGTTATCTTTTCAAAACCAATGAATATCTTTCAACTATTAACTCAAAATCAAAATTTTAGTTATATAAAATTTTCCATAATTCTCAAATATTTTCTAATGCCTTAAGTTTTCAAAAAAATTCACCATAGCCTTTTTTGCACGGCGATCCAAGAAAAATGACAATATATTTATCACAAATATACATCTCATCTTAGAGGATAAGGCATCCCATAGGGAAAACAATTTAAAAGTACGATATATAATCCGAGATATGTACCTTATATATCATCAGCGAGCATATATGGCTAATATAGTGCGAAAGTGAGTTCCAAATGCAAAGCATATGTCCTCTGCACCTACTAAACACTCAACAAACAAATGAGAAACATGTATATATGAAAGTAATATCAATATACAACATATACCAATATGACAACCATATATGCCAATATAGCAAATGCAATCAAAAGCAACAAATTCAACCAAACAAAAACTATCATTCAATTAATATCCAAAAAACCAATATCTATCCAATAAATTTATAACCAAATCAATATTCATTCATTTCTCTTTAATATTCATTGAATTGCTTTTAATTTAGCCGCATTTGATTCATTAACATTGGATTTTACTAACATTCATTTACTTATATCCAATTAGTTTATATTCACTAATTTACATTCAAGTTAGTTCACTTTCAATTTAAATCAAATTCAATTCTATTTAAATTCACTTCACGTCCAGTTTGAATTCTGTTATTTTAGTTTCAGTTTCATTAGTTCAACTTCATTAACATTTAACGAATTTCTATTCAATCAAGTAACATCCATCTACCAACCAATGCATATCTAACATAACCAAATTTATTTAATTTATGCTCAACATTTATATTTATTTCGTTACATTTAATTTGGTTTAACAATTTTAATTCTAATTGGTTGGTATCTAATTGACTTTCATTCAATTAGTCGATTCCCCATTTCATTAGCTTTTAGTGAATTAACACTTACATCCATTATTCTATATCAATTCATTTACATTTGATTGATTTACATTTAATCCATATTTTATTTACTAATTTATTCCATTAGTATAATTTAGTTCATTTTACAACTAAAGTTGAATTTCATTGTATAACTATTCAAGTTTATATTCATAATCTTCACTTCACTTTATTAATTTATTTTGATATCAAATTCATTTAACATCACTTAAGTTACGTTTTACCACAACATCTTATTCTATTTGACTTAACTTAGATTCTCTAAAGTCATTTTATTTAACTTATTTAAGTCAAATTTCATATCACTATTCAAATTCAGATTTTGTTTTGCTTAACAAAATTGTTTAACCATTTTAATATTTGGTTTTGCTTACATTTTCTCATTTTATAAGTTATACAGCTTATTTATTATTCAAACTTTCAAATTCATATTATACAATCACTTTACCATTTAAGTTTAATTTCCATTTCAATAACTTATCTAATCCATCTCAAATCCAATTCATTTAATTTAACTTTCCTTCAGTTAAATTTCAAATCATATATTTTACTATGCTAACTCAAATTTATTTAACTTTACTAAAGTTAAATTTTTTATTTCATATTATAGGTCCATAACTCATTTCACTTATATCTATAAATTTCAACTTGGATTTTAAATTCAAATTTGTTTATCAGATCAAAACTTAAATTTCAATTTTACTAAGGTAGCAAATCAATCACATAGAAACTCGAAAATGATACTGATGATGCTGCGGTCATCACCCTTATTATTTTCCAACAACGGTAGTGAATTCAGTGCTTTATATTCTTTTAAAAATCCTTTTTATATTTATAAATCACATTTATAAACATTTACTTGTATAATTTCACTATTTCTTTTGATTTATATAAGATCCATTCCAAATTCATTTATTTTATTTAGAGTTATAATAATACAGCCTCTTTAAATTTTGAAAAACAACTGTCAAAATAGAAAGGATTCAAAATCTCAAATTCATGGTTCAAATCCATTTTTTATTTATAAATCAAATTTATAAATAAACTTATATAGTTCCAATTCTTATATATAAGATTATTTCACAATTGTAAATCATATAAATTATAATTCCATACTTATAATTCACTTGCTTATTTAATTTATTCTTTTACAATTGTTGTTTTTATTTAGATTATTTAAACAGCTTCTATTAACTTATATATACTTATTTACATTTTAAAACAACCAAACAATTGATTTATATACACTATAATAATTTCTAAAAAATCATTCCTCTGTATATAAAATATAATTGAGGTTAGATTTTTCATTTACCCAATTTAAAAACAATACTATGTCGACTTGGATGGTTTAAGTGTTTAGAAATCCTTATCGATAACGTGGCGTCCCATGCACCGATCAGAATTCATAAACAACTCAATGGATAAGTGGACACAATATAAACATTTTATAATCACTAACAAATACGCGTTCATATCTATAATACACTCAAACTCAATCTAGGGTGCTACAGACCCTATCTATACTGGGCACACATCAAAGCCTAGGAATATATAAAATCTAAGCTCTGATACCAAATGTGACGATTGAGGCTTTGCAACCATCGACAATGGATATTCTCCATCCTAGCTCACATGGGTACCTCATGATTTGCTTTTACGGCCAGCCTCTCAACTATAAGCCAAACCAGCAAACCAACCCCTCGATACTCGATCTCAAGGACATGTAGGAGTAAGAGTCATCCGTTTGCTACCTAACAAGAAGCGAGAATCCTCTATCATGTACGAACATCACTTAGCAGATCCGATAATAAGTTAATTCACTTACAAATCTCTTATGTACAAATTCATTCTTTTTATAACTTCATAAATTTATAAAGCTTATTTACTTATGAGATCCATTTGTAATTCATTTTAACACTTACAAAACTCGTATATAATTCCATTACTTTGATTTATAATTCAATTTTATAAATCTTATATATGAATCATGTATCACAAATTCAAAAATATTAATTTAACTTATTTTACCAAATAGTTAACTCCATATTTCAAAAATCATATTTTTATTCTACTTAAATGAATTTCTTCTTTTAATAATTTACAAATCATTATTCAAATTATATAGCTTCAAAAATCATAGTTAAGTATATTTCACAAAAATCGTAATTTTTATAACATAAAAATTATAACCTTTTATTCGTTTAAAATAAATTCATTTCCTTAACAATTCAAAATTTTAGTAAAACATATATTTTCAAAAACACTTTGAAATCCTTTTAAACTTGAAATCATCATTTTAATAATTTTAAAATTCCAAAATATGGCCCAATGCTACAAAAGCACTAAATGAGGTTATTCGCATCAATCATGGCATCCAAAACAACATATATCATATGATAACAGCATATATATATATATATCTGTAAATAAGATCAAGACTGATGAGGAATCCAGTTAGATCCCTCCAACCTGTCATCTGTGACTTATTTCATTCGATTTTGACCTCGTATGATAAAGTTATAACATTTTAAAGTTTACACGAATTAAATTACAAATAATTTACAATTTTTTTGTTATTTTTTTAAACCATAATTACGGTCATTTATTTCCTTTGAAGAGATCAGGGCCGCCGTTTTTTTTCTTCTTCTTCATTCATGCGAACGAAACCTACTTGGCCACCGATTTACATTGATTGTCGTCCCACTTCCTCGATCGAGACGTCGATCGAATGCCATCGAATGGTGTGCCTACGTCTTATGCACCATCGCCCAAAGCCTCGTGAAGCTTGGCCTCCTTATCATCTCAGAAATCGTGTGTGAACAGCGGACCTTTAAACGAGATTTGTCGACAATCTACTCAATTAAACTCGATCTCCACTGTTGATCTCGTAGATCTCGCTACCCTCTACAATGTTGCAGTTGAAAGTTTCCGATGAAAGTGGATGTATAAGGAGATCGAAGGGGATGAAGTATGGAATGTTTTTGACCATTCAACTGTTAGAGGCAGTGGCTACAACTAAGGTTAGGAGTTTGACTAAATGAATGATAAAGATTCTCTATTTATAAGCAATATAAATTTACTATTCATCCGAAAATATTTCGAGCTCTAATCAAAACGTGCCGCCTGGTGTTTATAATGTTTTACCCTATTCCGAACGAAATGGAATATATATCGAAGGCCAATTCCATCATATTTGGAAGATAGGTTTTCGAATCGACTTATTTTAATTAAAATTTACTTAAATAAATTTTTACGCGTTCGAGCTTCGTATGACCTAACTGTAAGTCCGATTGACACGAAATTTGAAATCCTACAATAATATAACTTTATGGATCCAATGAAGCTAGTTTCGTCGAAATCCGTGACTATTTTAAAAATTACTATTTTTACACGTTAATTAAATATTGAAAATTCAATTTCTATAAATTAACTTTTAAATAATATTAAAAGTTTACCAACATCATTCTAATTCAAATAGAATTTAAATCAACTTTATAAATCATTTTCTTTTGCATGAAATTCAACTCTCAACTATTTCTATAATTTCAAATATTGAATTAACAATTTAATTATCCAATTAAATCACTATATTTGAAATATAAGTTATTCAACTTATAAATATTAACCTGTGAATATTTACAATCAATTAAATATCTCAATTTCAAATGACTAAAATTCTGGGTCGCTACAACTATTCTGATGTTCTGTTAGTTAGGAATCTAAAGCATAACTTACTTAACATAAGTCAACTATGTGACAAGGGATACAAAATTAAACTTGAAAAGGATAAATGTCACATCAAAGATAATAAATCAAGTATTATCTTTGAAGTAATTAGCAATAAAAATGTTTATATTCTTAGTATGAAATTTTCAAATGATAACATATGTCTTTTGGCTAATACAAGTGACCCTTCGATTTGGCATAAAAGATTTGGGCATTTGAATTTCAAATTCTTATCAAGGCTTTCAAATTTTGATTTAATAAGAGGTCCCCTTAAAATGGATTTTAAAATAAATAACATATGTGATGCTTGTCAATTAGAAAAACTTAGGAAGAGTTCACTCAAATTAAAAGATATGATTTCAACTTCAAAACCCATTGAGTTACTTCATTTAGATCTGTTTGGTCCATCTCAAATTTAATCACTAAATCACAATAAATATGTTTTATAACTATAGATGATTATTCTAGATTTACTTGGACAATTTTATGAAAACTTAAAAGTGATGCTTTTGATTTATTTAAAACTTTTGCAAAAAGAATTCAAAATCTACTTTCTTTAAAAATCAAAACTATTCATAGCGATCACGGTCGAGAATTTGGAAATGAAAATTTTATAATTTCTATACTAAAAAAGGAATAACTCATAATTTTTACTTTCCAAGAACTCCACAACAAAACGGAGTGGTAAAGCGTAAAAAATAGGACGATTCAAGAGCGTGCAAGAACTTTGCTTTCAGATAGTAAACTACCAAGCAATTTTATGGCTGAAGCAGTCGCTATAGTGTGTTATATTTTGAATAGGTTTTTAATTAGATCTTTAACCAATAAAACGCCATATGATCTTCTTTTCAATTAGAAACCAAAAGTATCTTATTTTAAAAAATTTGGAAGTAAATGTTTCATTTTAAATACAAAGGACAATTTGGATAAATTTGATCCTAAATCCGACAAAGGAATCTTTATCGGATATTCTAATAAAAGTAAAGCATATAGAGTTTTTAATTTAAAAACTAACACCTGTGACGACCCAAACTCGATGTCCGATAAACGACATCAAATTCGCATCGCTGGAGCTTATAACAGCAATTAGATGAATATAAAACAGCGGAACAGAATCAATATCATAAATATCATCACAGTTACATCATCAACATAATATCCATATTACAACAGAGTATATAATACATACACCACAACTCCAAATACAACATCATGAAAATACAACAGTGATCATATATCCAAAAGTCCTCAAATGAGAGAGGTGATAACGAACTCCCAAAAGCTAAACACCTGAAATCTCCAAAAGCTCCTAAGATATGTCCAAGATAAAGGCTCCAAAATACCGCTACTCCAAAATATAGAAACCTGCTACTAGGCTGCCCATGTAGAAATAATGGGCACCCAGAGTTTAGGAAAGAAAACAATAAACTCCGGATCAGTCATGGGACTTGTATGAGTAAACAAAACAACAACTACTTTCAAAGAACTAGATTTATAAAAAGAATTTTCGGTATGCTTTTTAAAAATGGAACTACCATAAGACCTCCCGCCACATACACAATGCAAACGTAGAATTGGAGGAGATTTCTTCTTATGATAGTCAAATATGCTTGATACGAGAAAAGAATTCTTTGATATTATACTAGTGCATAGTGAACTGAAGAAAACATTTCGAAAGTAGAATATAAATCTTAGCCAGCATAGACATTCCGAACTATGCCTACTATAGCTACCATCTAAACAGTGGTGACCACCATAAGTAAGTGGCAGGTTCTACAACTAAAACCATACAGGGTTTCATATTGGGAATTGGATTTCCAACAATGGTCAGGCTAAGGAACTTCTTGGGCCACATGGGTACGCCTCTGGAGGGACGACCCGAGAACCTAACCGGATCTCTGCCAACACAAGGCCGGGTTACCCCTAACTGGGTAACTACTGACACGAGTATGCCATCTCCCGGTTGTAACAAACCTTTAACCGAGGCCCTACCAGCAAATCATAAAGTAATACATATATATATCTACGATATCAACTTAAGTTAAGTATCTGGGCTCCACACCGTGATACCACTTCTATCCAGAAGGAAATGCACATACCCTTAGGGTGCTACCCCCAATAACCTTGCCGCATCTTTCCTGTTTCGATCATTCCGGGGTGTGAGGTTCGACGACGTCTCGTCCACAAAGCTACGCTTTTCACAAAGCCATGCTTCGATCAACAAATGATCAACAACACTCAGCATGCCACATTACCAAATTGGGAATATATCGCTGATAACCTTCAACTACATAACCTCTAAGGGTGTTAAGCTAAGAGAATAAATTCTCCGCCACCAACGGAAATATATTTGAAAGAAATCTACTTTATATCTCAATTTATAATGTCAGACATACAATCCATACAAGTCTGTTCTGGGTTCGAACGGAACCGAAGGCACTTCCAAAGAAGTCCTTGAAATCCGGATATCCACAATCCCGATTGGATTCCCCATCACATATGGAGAACTCTATACCGGAGCAACTCGGTGCAGAGACAATCGATAGGTCATCCTATCACTCTCGCAAATACCCGATCTTCAACACCGGTCTTCAAATGCTATCCATAACGTCGAATCACATATTCGAAATGGGTTATACGACACAAAGGTCCTTTCCCGGCTAAACCGAATAGTGAGTGTCAAATTTTAAAACATGTGGATGTCGTTCACAAAATTCATAGGTTCGATGTGGGTTTCGGATAACAAACTGAAATCCGATTCCCTGTCGCATCGAAGTTTAAATTCCGTTTTACGGGCAATAGGGTTTTCACATCAATACAGAACACACATCAATACAGAACAAATCATAATCACAATGCAATACATGGCAAAACTACATCATACAGCATTCCCGACAGAATAGGAATATCAACATTCGTGCACAGTCATAGGTAATCTACCTTCAAATGTGGTTTAAATAAATTTACCACAAGATTATTTTAAATCAACGATGAGAATTTGGATAAATAAATTAAATCTTAATTTACTCGATTTATCGTTTCAAAATTAGTTATTTAATTTAACCGCCAAATTTGATTTGTCGATTTTAATTTATCTGGATAACAAATTCTTAATTTACAAATTAATTAGAACACTTAATTGTTTCTCAACTAATTTCAATTTCAAATTGTATATCATTCTTAATTTCTTTAAATTATTTATTTATACAAATTATTTACTTTAATTATCATTTGAAAATCTGCTTTATACTTTAAAAATTAATCGATTGTTACATTGAAATCTTAATGTAAATTAATTTTTTCATTCCTGTTTAAAATTTAATCGTTTTAAAAAAAAGGGTTAATTAAATTTTTATTTTAAACTTTCATTACTTACTCAAAGAATTAACAAATTCTTAAATACATTGTTAAATAATTTAATCGTTTACTTTAACTTTCAAATTCTTAAACTTTCAAATAATTTTTATTTTAAATTTAATTTTTTAATTAACATGGTAATTTTTCAAATCCTATTGAGCCTAACCCATTTTTTTCAATACCCGAGTGAACCCAGGCTTTACTCGAGCCCAATCCGAGGACTTTTCATCCTTTCCCCGAGCCTATCTTCTTTATCCCCTCGTGCTCTCCTCTTCTTCTCCCATTTTCTTTTTTTTCCTTTTCCAATTCAAATACTCAAACTAAGATAGCAGAGAATATTCGCGTTCACGCGTTTCGTTCCGAAGCAGCTACGCATTTTCTCGAGTTTCCACTCGAGTTCCAAATCAATAACTTACTGATACATTCAACTACAGGTACCAACACCATCACCACCGTGCACGTGAACGGTGGTTCGGCGCAACTCTGGTGATCGCCTCGATCACCGGCAAGTCGAAAAACCTTTGCCAATGCTAAATTGAACATCGGTTCGATCGAAGACACTCGAAATCGAAAACTCGCCACTTTATCGAACCGTAACTCGAAACCCATCGAACAAAATCACTTCGCCGCCATGTCTCAGGTCACCAGAAAGTTCATGACTTCGGCCTTACCACGTCCACACCCCAAGCCATCATTTCCCTCAAAACCCTCGAACTCGGTGCGTCAGAGGTGGTGTACACACTTCATTTCCAGACCGTATACTTTTCGAGTTTAAAACCCTAATTCGATCTCGAACTCCCAATTCACGAAATGGAATTTTTTTGATAATTTTCATGAAGTCTTTGGTGTTCAAGCTTGCTACAAACCATATTTTAGCATTAATAATTGAATCGATTGTTATAAATTCATAAAAATTCAATTTTTATTCAAATACAGAACACTCTTAAAATAACCAACTAAAAATCTTCATTTTTGTTTTAAAAATCATGGATTGAAGTGTAGATTCAATAAATATTCTTGAATTCATAATTTACAACAATTTATTTTTGTCAAATATTGGTTGGAAACCTGTAAACAAGATTACAGTGATGCTTGATAAAGAGGATTTTAAATCAACCTTTAAAAATCTTATTTTTAAGTTTAACAACTGGTTTAGTTGAGAATCAAAGCTTACAAAATGTTTTAAACAAAATAGTTTAAGTGTTTGAACAGAAAAATGAAGTCTGTAACAACTTTCAAAGAACACAGAGCATATTAAAATCATATGCTAACTGAAGTATATGCACAACAGTTTATAGATGAAGTTTATAAAATGTCTCAAATAAACTTAAACCCTTGTTTGAAGATTTATGTTTTACTCACCTGGACAAATATTTAAACAGAGGCTTTATTGATTTTCTTTGAACTGCAGATTGAATCTTCAGTATATTGCTTTCACTTGAATACACAGTGATGTTTTTCTCTCCTTTTTATTTTATTCCCTGTTCTTTGCTTATTTTTTTCTTTCTTTCTTCAGTAAAAAGTTTTGAACGAAATGATGCATAGATTTATATATATATAGAAGTGTACAGAGTAAGGGAGGTAGTCAAGTTTTAGCAAAGTACTGAAATTAAATTTTGTATTATTGCTTCATACCATTTGTACAACACATGCTTTCCTCCTTTCTTCAAGGGAGGCTGAAGAGTAAGCATTAAATGAAAGCATGTTTACAGCAGTCTTTACTTTAAATTCTTGCCAGTACAAGTTTGGTTTGGTAGATCTTATTTTATGGGCTGAAGTGTAAATGCATTAAATGCTCATGCTTCCCATGCTTGTTTGATTTTCTTTTATATGTATAGTTTATATATTTTTATTTTTGTTTATTCACTTCCTATGCAACTTGTTTGTTGACTTTGCTAAAATGAAAGTGTTTTGTTTTGTTTTTTTTTCCTTTTACTGTTTTATATTTCTTCATACCCTTTTGTTATCTTGGTTTACTTGCTAAATGAAAGTGTGTGTTTCCTTTGTTTTCTTGTTTATTTGTTTATTTTCCAAATGTTAGATTATAATTATGTAACTTAAATTTTATAATTTTATCGTAACTTACTTTAAAATTTTTATTTCTATTAAAAGCTGAACTATCAATATTTAGGTTTATAACCCATATTTCATTTAATGGTTTTAAAACAATTTCTTATTTTACTTTGTTAAGAAGAAAAGTTGTTTTTAGTTATTAACATTTAGTAACTATGTAATTTTATTACAATATTTTATTTCTTTTTGAAATTCTCAAATTAAATTTAAAAGTTCTAACAATTCAACGAATTTAAATAAGTAAAAGTTCTGTGATGTTACAATATCCCCTCCTTAAGAAAATTTCGTCCTCGAAATTGAAAGAGAGAGAAACGCAAACAAAGAATATACGAGTTCAGAAAAATAAGGAAATGACTTATAGTTTAAGCCGAGATGTCTATTCTGCATTTGGGATATGATTTCTTCATATTATCTTTAGTCTCCCAAGTGCAGTCCTTTGGATCACCACTCCATTGAACTTTGACCAATTTCACAACTTTGTTCCTCAATCGCTTCTCATCACGATCTACAATTTTTATCGGCTCTCTTTTAACTACAAAGTTAGGAGTGATCTCTAGATCTTGCTGAGCAGCTTCTTCAATAATATCATCTGGATCGTGCACATATTTTCGAAGATTAGAAATGTGGAACACATCATGCACGCCAGACAACCAGCTGGGTAGCTGTACTTGATATGCTAGAGGACCAATCCTTTCCAGAATAGGAAAAGGACCAATATAACGCGGTGCTAACTTTCCAGTTTTCCCAAATCTCAATACACCCTGCATCGGAGATACTTTAAGAAATACAGAATCTCCAACTTGAAATTCCAAATTTCTTCTTCGGCGGTCATAATAGCTCTTCTGACGGCTTTGGGCAGTTAATAACTTCTTTCGAATAAAATTTACCTTCTCAGTGGCTTCTTTTATCATATCCGGTCCAAGAACAAGTCTGTCACCTGATTCGATCCAGCATGTAGGTGATCGACATGGACGACCATATAAAGCTTCGAAAGGAGTCATTTCTATACAGGCCTGATAACCGTTATTATATGAGAATTCAACCAGATGCAAATGGTCCTCCCAAGAACCACCAAAATCATGAACGCAAGCTCGCGGTAGGTCTTCTAAAATTCGGTTGACCCTCTCAGTCTGCCCATCAGATTGTGGGCGAAAAGCAGTACTGAAATTTAATTTCGTTCCCAATGCGTCTTGGAATGCCTCCCAAAATCTACTGGTGAAGATCGGATCATGATCACTCACTATACTGCTGGGAATACCATGGAGACGAACAATTTCCTTTATATATATACCTGCCAAGCTTGCTGCAGTCCAAGTGGATTTCACTGGAATAAAGTGAGCAGTTTTGGTTTGACGGTCCACAATAACCCATATCGCTTCATTGAGTTTCTTGGTTCATGGCAATCCGTCGATGAAATCCATCGATACCTGATCCCACTTCCATTCTGGTACTTCCAAAGGTTGAGGTAAACCGGCCACTTTCTTTTGGTCGCTTTTGATTTGCTGACAAGTAGCACAGTGACTCACATAAATCGATATGTCTCTTTTCATCGTTTTCCACCAGAATGTTCTTTTAATATCACGATACATTTTGTTGACTCCTGGATGGATGCTGAGTTTGGACTTGTGGCATTCGTCCAATACTTCACATTTTAGATCAGGGAAGTCTGGAACACAAATCCTGCCTTTTAATCTTATTACTCCTCTATTATCCATCTCAAAACTAGTGTCTTCTCCTTGGCAAATTCTTTTATAAATTCCCCGAAGAAACTCATCTTCATATTGCTTGCTCGAGATCTTCTTAAGAATGGTAGGAGTGATAACTAGATGAGAAAGAATAGCGTGTTTCCTACTTAAGGCATCTGCAACTACATTGGCTTTTTCCGGCGTATACAGAACATCTAAGTCATAAGATGCCAGAAATTCCAACCAACGTTGTTGTCGCAAATTCAGATCCTTCTGGATGAAGAGATATTTCAAGGATTTATGGCCGGTGAATAATTCAAATTTTTCACCTAAACAAAGAGAGTTTATTAAGTATATTTCTTTAGTTAAGTTAATTTCATAAATTGTTAAGGAAGATGAAAAGATTCTTACCTAGAAGATAATGTCGCCGGATTTTTAAGGCGAAAACAACAGCCAAAAGTTCCAAATCGTGTGTTGGGTAGTTTTTCTCATGCGGACGTAATTGTCTACTCACGTAGGCAACTACTTTTCCATTTTGCATTAATACTGCACCTACCCCATCACCACATGCATCAGTATAGACAGATAAGCCTTGGTTCCCGTTAACAATGGTGAGAACAGGAGCAGTGGTCAATCTCCTTTTCAACTCCAGAAAAACTTCTCCACATTCTGGAGTCCAGATGAACTTTGCATTTTCATTGTTAGCTTAGTCAGCGGACTAGCCAACTTAGAAAAATCTTGAACGAATTTTCGGTAATAGCCTGCTAAATCCAAAAAGCTTCGAACTTCTTTTGGAGTAGTGGTTCGTTTCCAATTAAGAATAGCGGAAATTTTGCTAGGATCTACCGAAATTCCTTCTTCATTAACAATATGGCCAAGGAATTTGACTTCTTTGACCCAGAAGTGGCATTTGGAAAATTTTGCATATAGAACATTTCTTCTCAATATTTCCAATACGATTTTAAGATGTTCGGCATGCTCTTCTTTAGTCTTAGAATAGATCAAAATATCATCAACGAATACAAGCACAAATTTATTCAAAACTTCCCGAAACACATGAGTCATAAGATCTACGAAGTATGCTGGAGCATTGGTTAGCCCGAAAGGTATAACTAACCATTCATAGAACATATCAGGACCTCTGAAAGCGGTCAAATGGACACAATCTTCGGCGATTCATAGTTGATGGAATCCTTGGGCTAGATCCATCTTTGAAAAGAAACGAGCGTCGTGCAACTGATCAAATAAATCATCAATTCTGGGCAGTGGAAATTTATTTTTGAGAGTTTGTTTATTTAGATCGCGGTAATATACACACAATCTCAAAGATCCGTCTGATTTGGCAACAAATACGACGGCTGAGCCCCATTCAGAAACACTGGGTCGAATAAATCCTTTTGCTCGTAGTTCATCAGTTTGATGAACCAATTCAATCTTTTCCCTGGGTGCCATCCTACGACTTACGTGAACAACAGGATGAGCATTGGGTACAAGGTCAATCCGGAATTCTATTTCTCGGTGAGGAGGTAAAGATTTCACTTCTTCAAATACGTCAGAAAATTCCCGAACAACAGGTATAGACTGCAAAGTGGGTTCAAGATATCCCAAAGTATACATCAACCTATCTCTCCTTGGACTTGGATCCTCACAAGAGATTTCAATAAAATTTCCAAAACTTGTTTTAACTAAAACTGTTCGATTATTACAATCCAATATAGCTTCGTATCTCGATAACCAGTTCATACCGAGTAAGATTTCAAATTCATTAAATTCGAGGACAAAAAGGTTGATAGGAAATAGATAGCTAACATATGAAATAGGAACTCTCTTACAATATGAACAAAGATTTGCGGAACCTCCAACTGGATTTTTCACGCAAATAGGATCGCCAACAAATTTAGTTTTAAGTCCTAATTCATTTACGGTTTATTGAGAGATAAAGCTATGTGAAGCTCCCGTATCAAATAAAACTCTAACAGTTCTATTATAAATTGTAAGGTTACCTTCCAAAACACCTTTCCCTTTTTCAGCTTTCGAAGTTGAAGGGTCTTTCTTTATCGCATAAACATTTTCCACCTGTACTGGCTTCATCACTGTGCAATCTTTGATAAAATGTCCAAGCTTGTGACAATTATAACATTATTTTGCTCCTCTAACAGAGTCTTCCTTCTTAACTTGCTTCTTCGATTTTGGGCAGCTGTTTGAATAATGGCCCTTCTCTTTGCAGTTGTAACAAGTGACATTTTCTGCCGCGCTTCCCTGAATGCTCCTCTTTTTCTCGTTGCCCTGCCATGGTTTCTTGCCTCCAAATTTCCGCTTCTTCCAATTTTGATTGCCCGAATTTCCTTTCTCTACCGGGGCTTCTTGTATATCATGGGTAGCGTATCTGTACCCCATATCAACTAAATCTGAAAAAGATTCCTTAACATGGCCCGTCATTCTTTCATGGAATTTCTTATTCATCCTGTGAATGAATCTTTCGTTCATCTTTAAAGGCGTATTCACCAATTTGGGACCAAATCGAGACAATTCATTAAATCTGTTCAGATACTCTTCGAACGATAAACTTCCCTGCTTCAGGTCCATAAATTCCTGATACATTTGAGAAATTCCAGCTGATGGCAAATATCGCTTCTCGAACACTTCTTTGAAATTTTCCCAAGAAAATTCGTCTTCTGGTTTATCTACCGTGATTGTCTCCCACCAGGCCGAGCCCTCATATTGAAGTTGCCAAGAAGCTATGAGTCACTTCTGATCGTCTTCTAATTTTAGCCGTCTGAAGATTTTCTCACACGATCTTATCTAGGCTTGAGCCTCAACAATCGACTCCTTGCCGTTGAATAGCTTACCACCAAGTCTCGAAAAACTTTTGTGTAAATCAGCCAGATTCGGCTGTTGCTGAGCTGCCGCTATTGCCACTGCGGGATCTTGATCAGGTGCTGTGGCACCTCCTTGACCCCTAATTCTTCCCCTTCGTTCGCTCATTTCTTACTATCTGTAATGAGTAAGAAAATTGATTTAAATACACGAACGAAATATCTTAAGGAATATCAGCAGTAAAAGAAATAGACAAATAAAATTTAGAGTTTCAGCCTTGGTTATACTCATTCTAGGGTATACTTCACCCTATCCCTAATGAGCCATCTAATGTGTTATACTCCGTAGCTAAAGTTCTTAATCAACCAACAACTCCGATACCACTTGTGACGACCCAAACTCGATGTCCGATAAACGACATCAAATTCGCATCGCCGGAGCTTATAAAAACAATTAGATGAATATAGAACAGCGGAACAGAATCAATATCATAAATATTATCACAGTTACAACATCAACATAATATCCATACTACAACAGAGTATATAATATATACACCACAACTCCAAATACAACAGTGATCATATATCCAAAAGTCCTCAAATGAGAGAGGTGATAACGAACTCCGAAAAGCTAAACACCTGAAATCTTCAAAAGCTCCTAAGATATCTCCAAGATAAAGGCTCCAAAATACCGCTACTCCAAAATACAGAAACCTGCTACTAGGCTGCCCGTGTAGAAATAATGGGCACCCAGAGTTTAGGAAAGAAAACAATAAACTCCGGATCAGTCATGGGACTTGTATGAGTAAACAAAATAACAACTACTTTCAAAGAACTAGATTTATAAAAAGAATTTTCGGTATGCTTTTTAAAAATGGAACTACCATAAGACCTCCCGCACACACACAATGCAAACGCAGAATTGGAGGAGATTTCTTCTTATGATAGTCGAATATGCTTGATACGAGAAAAAGAATCCTTTGATATTATAATAGTGCATAGTGAAGTGAAGAAAACATTTCGAAAGTAGAATACAAATCTTATCCAGCATAGACATTTCGAACTATGCCTACTATAGCTACCATCTAAACAGTGGTGACCACCATAAATAAATGGCAGGTTCTACAAGTAAAACCGTACAGGATTTCGTATTGGGAATTGGATTTCCAACAATGGTCAGGCTAAGGAACTTCCTGGGCCACATGGGTACGTCTCTGGAGGGACGACCCGAGAACCTAACCGGGTCTCTACCAACACAAGGCCGGATTACTCCTAACTGGGTAACTACTGACACGAGTATGCCATCTCCCGGTTGTAACCAACCTTTAACCGGGGCCCCAGCAACAAATAACAAAGTAATACATATACATATACATACATATATATATATATATATATATATATCTGCGATATCAACTTAAGTTAAGTATCTGGGCTCCATACCATGATACCACTTCTATCCAGAAGGAAATGCACATACCCTAAGGGGTGCTACCCCCAATAACCTTGCCGCATCTTTCCCGTTTCGAACATTCCGGGGTGTGAGGTTCGATGAAGTCTCATCCATAAAGCTACGCTTTTCACAAAGCCATGCTTCGATCAACAAATGATCAACAACACTCAGCATGCCACATCACCAAATTGGGAATATATCGCTGATAACCTTCAACTACATAACCTTTAAGGGTGTTAAGCTAAGAGAATAAATTCTCCGCCACCAACGGAAATATATTTGAAATAAATATGCTTTATATCTCAATTTATAATGTCAGACATACAATCCATACAAGTCTGTTCTGGGTTCGAACAGAACCGAAGGCACTTCCAAAGAAGTCCTTGAAATCCGGATATCCACAATACCGATCGGATTCCCCATCACATATGGAGAACTCTATACCGGAGCAACTCAATGCAGAGACAATCGATATGACATCCTATCGCTCTCGCAAATACTCGGTCTTCAACACCGGTCTTCAAATGCTATCCATAACGTCGAATCGCATATTCGAAATGGGTTATACGACACAAAGGTCCTTTCCCGGCTAAACCGAATAGTGAGTGTCAAATTTTAAAACATGTGGATGTCATTCACAAAATTCATAGGTTCGATGTGGGTTTCGGATAACAAACTGAAATCCGATTCCCTATCGCATCGAAGTTTAAATGTCGTTTTACGAGTAACAACGTTTTCACATCAATACAGAACACACATCAATACAGAACAAATCATAATCACAGTGCAATACATGGCAAACTACATCATACAGTATTCCCGACAGAATAGGAATATCAACATTCGTGCACAGTCATAGGTAATCTACCTTCAAATGTGGTTTAAATAAATTTACCACAAGATTATTTTAAATCAACGATGAGAATTTGGATAAATAAATTAAATCTTAATTTACTCGATTTATCGTTTCAAAATTAGTTATTTAATTTAACCGCCAAATTTGATTTGTCGATTTTAATTTATCTGGATAACAAATTCTTAATTGACAAATTAGTTAGAACACTTAATTATTTCTCAACTAATTTCAATTTCAAATTGTATATCATTCTTAATTTCTTTAAATTATTTATTTATACAAATTATTTATTTATACAAATTATTTACTTTAATTATCATTTGAAAATTTTCTTTATACTTTAAAAATTAATTTATTGTTACATTGAAATCTTAATGTAAATTAATTTTTTCATTCCTGTTTAAAATTTAATCATTTTTTTAAGAAAAAGGGTTAATTAAATTTTTATTTTAAACTTTCATTACTTACTCAAAGAATTAACAAATTCTTAAATACATTATTAAATAATTTAATTATTTACTTTGACTTTCAAATTCTTAAACTTTCAAATAATTTTTATTTTAAAATTAATTTTTTACTTAACATGGTAATTATTCAAATCCTATTGAGCCTAACCCATTTTTTTCAATACCCGACTGAGCCCAGGCTTTATTCGAGCCTAATCCGAGGACTTTTCATCCTTTCCCCGAGCCTGTCTTCTTTCTCCTCCCATGCTCTCCTCTTCTTCTCCCATTTTCTCTTCTTTTTTTTCTTTTCCAATTCAAATATCCAAACTAAGATAGCAGAGTATACTCGCGTTCACGCATTTCGTTCCGAAGCAACTACGCATTTTCCCGAGTTTCCACTCGAGTTCTAAATCAACAATTTACTGATACATTCAACTGCAGGTACCAACACCATCACCACCGTGCACGTGCACGGTGGTTCGGCACGACTCTGGTGATCGCCTCGATCACCGGCAAGTCGAAAAACCTTTGCCAATGCTAAATTGAACATCGGTTCGATCGAAGACGCTCGAAATTGAAAACTCGCCACTTCATCGAACTGTAACTCGAAACCCATCGAACACAATCGCTTCGCCGCCATGTATCGGGTCACCAGAAAGTTTGTAACTTCGGCCTTACCACATCCACACCCCAAGCCATCATTTCCCTCAAAATCCTCGAACTCGGTGCGTCAGAGGTGGTGTACACACTTCGTTTCCAGACCGTATACTTTTCGAGTTTAAAACCCTAATTCGATCTTGAACTCCCAATTCACGAAATGGAATTTTTTTTGATAATTTTCATGAAGTCTCTGATGTTCAAGCTTGCTACAAACCAGATTTTAGCATTAATAATTGAATCGATTGTTATAAATTCATAAAAGTTCAATTTTTATTCAAATACAGAACACTCTTAAAATAACAAACTAAAAATCTTCATTTTTGTTTTAAAAATCATGGATTGAAGTGTAGATTCAATAAATATTCTTGAATTCATAATTTACAACAATGTATTTTTGTCAAATATTGGTTGGAAACCTGTAAACAAGATTACAATGATGCTTAATAAAGAGGATTTTAAATCAACCTTTCAAAATCTTATTTTTAAGTTTAACAACTGGTTTAGTTGAGAATCAAAGCTTACAAAATGTTTTAAACAAAATAGTTTAAATGTTTGAACAGAAAAATGAAATCTGTAACAACTTTCAAAGAACACAGAGCATATTAAAATCATATGCTAACTGAAGTATATGCACATCAATTTATAGATGAAGTTTTTAAACTGTCTTAAATAAACTTAAACCCTTGTTTGAAGATTTATGTTTTACTCACCTGGACAAATATTTAAACAGAGGCTTTATTGATTTTCTTTGAACTGTAGATTGAATCTTCAGTATATTGCTTTCACTTGAATACACAGTGATGTTTTTCTCTCCTTTTTATTTTATTTCCTGTTCTTTGCTTATTTTTTTCTTTCTTTCTTCAGTAAAAAGTTTTGAACGAAATGGTGCATAGATTTATATATATAGAAGTGTACAGAGTAAGGGAGGTAGGCAAGTTTTAGCAAAGTACTGAAATTAAATTTTGTATAGTTGCTTCATACCATTTGTACAACACATGTTTTCCTCCTTTCTTCAAGGGAGGTTGAAGAGTAAGCATTAAATGAAAGCATGTTTATAGCAGTCTTTACTTTAAATTCTTGCCAGTACAAGTTTGGTTTGGCAGATATTGTTTTATGGGCTGAAGTGTAAATGCATTAAATGCTCATGCTTCCCATGCTTGTTTGATTTTCTTTTATATGTATAGTTTATATACTTTTATTTTTGTTTATTCACTTCCTATGCAACTTGTTTGTTGACTTTTCTAAAATGAAAGTGTTTTTTTTTTTACAGTTATATTTCTTCATACTCTTTTGTTATCTTGGTTTACTTGCTAAATGAAAGTGTGTGTTTCCTTTGTTTTCTTGTTTATTTGTTTATTTTCCAAATGTTAGATTATAATTATGTAACTTAAATTTTATAATTTTATCATAACTTCCTTCAACAATTTTATTTCTATTAAAAGCTCAATTATCAATATTTAAGTTTATAACCCATATTTCATTTAATGGTTTTAAAACAATTTCTTATTTTACTTTGTTGAAAAGAAAGGTTGTTTTTAGTTACTAACATTTAATAACTATGTGATTTTATTACAATATTTTATTTCTTTTTGAAATTCTCAAATTAAATTTAAAAGTTCTAACAATTCAACGAATTTAAATAAATAAAAATTCTGGGATGTTACAAACACCATTGAAGAAACAATGCATGTATCTTTTGATGAAAATTTCAAAGATTTTGTTCAAACAAAGATGAAGATGATTTTGTTACTTTAAATAATGAATCAAATAAAACAAGTTGTGAAACTATTCATCCAAATAAAAAGATCAGGCTTTTAAAAGATCATCCTACAAAAAATATACTAGGAAATACAGAACATGTTGTTAGAAACAGAATCAATTAAATAAGATGAGTAGTGTAGCTTTTATATCAATTATTGAATCCAAACATCCAAAGGAAGCATCATCTGATGATTCA
This sequence comes from Allium cepa, assembly GCA_030765085.1. Lineage (NCBI taxonomy): Eukaryota > Viridiplantae > Streptophyta > Magnoliopsida > Asparagales > Amaryllidaceae > Allium > Allium cepa. Next base: position 727,909,858 of record CM060932.1, on the reverse strand, counting down.
TGGATTCTTGCTATGCAAGAAGAACTGAATCAATGCATCAGAAATGATGTATGGAAACTTGTTCCTAGACCCGAGGACAAAACTTTAATAGGAACAAAATGGATTTATAAAATTAAAATGAATGAACAAGGTGAGGTCGTTATAAATAACTCTCGACTAGTCACGCATGGTTATTGTCAAGAGGAAGGAATAGACTATGATGAAACCTTTGCACCCATAGCAAGATTAGAAGCCCTTAGAATTCTACTTGCTTTCGCAAACCATAACAATTTCAAATTATTTCAAATGGATGTCAAAAGTGCATTTTTAAATGGTTTTGTCAAAGAAGATTTTTATGTCAAACAACCCCCACGTTTTGAAGATGAAAAGTTTCCAAATCATATTTACAAATTAAAGAAAGCTTTATATGGTCTGAAATAAGCTCCTAGAGCCTCGTACGACTGACTAAGATCTTACCTATTACAATCAAATTTTGAAATCAGTAATGTAGATAATACTCTTTTTATCAAAAAAAATGATATCCAACTAGTACGGATTTAGGTAGATGATATAATTTTTGGATCAACAAACAATGAAATGAACAAAGTGTTTTCTGAAATAATGACAAAAGAGTTTGAGATGAGTCATATGGGTGAACTAACTTTCTTTTTAGGATTGCAAATAAAACAATTAGATAGTGGTATTTTTATTAGTCAAGAAAAGTATGATAGAGATCTAGTTAATAAGTTTGGTATGATCACCACAAGTGGAAAACCCAGTCCTATGGCAACCAATAAAGCCTTGAATAAAGAAGACGGGTCAAAATACGTTGATCAAAAACTATATAGGGGAGTGATCGCTACTCTATATAACTACGAGTATGCCTGATATCATGCCTAACGTCTGCCTTTGTGCAAGATACCAATCTCAAAGAGACCCATTTAAAAGTTGTTAAATGTGTCCTAAGATTTGTCAAACACACTTTAGACTATGGCCAATTTTACCCTAAAAATGATTCATTTGGTTTAGTCTCATATTGTGATGCTGACTATACTGGTTGTAATTCAGACCGAAAAAGTATAAGTGGAACCTGTCACTTTTAGGGCATCCTATGGTTTTTTTGGTTTAGTAAAAAGAAAAATACCGTCTCACTATCAACAACTGAAGTAGAATATATCTTTACTGCTTTGGCCTATTCTCAAGTTATCTATATTCAACAGACCCTAAAGGATTTTGGATTAACTATTTCAAAAACACCAATTTATGTGACAATACAAGTGCAATAAATTTATCCAAAAATCCTACTCATCATGCCAAAACCAAACATATTGATATTGGACATCATTTTCTCAGAGATAATATAAGTAAAGAGATTAACACTCTTGAATTTATCAATACTGAGAACCAAATAGCTGATATTCTGACCAAACCCTTGAATCAATCAACCTTTACTAAATTAAGAAGAGAACTAGGTATTTGTTCTATAACTAAAATATAATATATATATATATATGTAGTAAATATATATTTATATAACTATAGAAAAACAAAATTGTAAAAATTTCCATAAGGATGTCGACATCCCCTACCCCTATGTCGACATACCACGGTAAAATTTGAAATTTTGATTTTCCCTCTAGAATTAGTTTGGTAGTTATATATTCTCTATATTTCGAATACTTCTGTCTTTCACTTCATTTCACTCTGTAATAATCTTCTAAGGAATATAAAATAATGGCCTCCTCTTCCAAATCAGACCAAAATGCGACCTTTTCTTTCCCTTCTCCTAAAACTGGTTCATTTCAACGAATTACACTGGCCAGAGTCATAAGGGTAGAGGAAACTTTGAAGGGCTCTCTGCAAATGATGACTGAGTTGCAAGTCATGCAAATAAAGATGGCTAAGGAATAAGAGAAACAAGGCAAAATCCTTAGAAATTTGTAAAACTTTCTAATGTATAATCATGCAGACCCGATCGGATTGAAGATGACTCCTCTTGCAGTCATATTCATAATCCATTGGAGGAAGATGACGATGACGAAGAAGAAGAAGAAGAAGAAGCACAAATGGACGAAGATGACAAAGTTATTTGCATTAGAGAAGTCTGTTATGATAAACATGGTAATTTGGTCGAACAACGTGGAAACTTTTGTCTCAGTTACCCAAATTATTCAATTCACAAGTCACCGATTATCAAAGACTCTCATTAGATTGTTTTGTGTTAATGTTTTTATATATTTGTATATATTTTTGTTTATATGTGTAATATAACAGCATATATATAATAAAATTAGATTTATGTTTCGCTTATTGTACTCGTTATTAGCTTTTAGTACCATAGTTTAAGGGGGAGTTATGTAGTTTAGGATTAGTTTTTGTTGATGACAAAGGGGGAGAATTATAAAATAGGTTAGATAGGCTTACATTAAGGGGGTTAGTAGATTAACGGGGAGTTGTTAGAATTAGGGGGAGTCGAGGTAGATCGAAACTTGGTGGAGTAGATTTTATAAACAAATGTTGTCGTCATCAAAATGGGGAAGATTGTTAGTTTCTGGGATGATGGTTTTGATGACAACAACCTTAAGACTTGTTATAAAATATAAATACAAATATTCTTATGTAGATATATAGTATATGAAGGATATATATATATATATATATATATATATATAGACACACACACACGCACGCACACAAGTACTGAGAATGAAGACTGTACAGTATAAAGATTCAAGACTAGGTATAGAGATTCAAGACTGATGAATTCAAGATTGAAGAAATCAAGACTGAAGACTCATGAGTATCAAAAGTTCAACATTATCAAGAATTCAATATATCAAGAAAAGTAACAGTGTCTAGATTTATATTAAAACTTCATAATAGCACTAAAATCTTTATTCGAATTTTAATTGTGGAATGAAATCCACCTTCTCACTTTAATAGTGGGATGAAACCCATGACCTCTTTAGTGAAATGGAACCCACGACCTTCTCTAGTGGAATGGAGTCCATGAAATTTTCAAAGTGATTTATTTTAAATACTTTTCAAAAAAAATTAAAGTCATCTCTGTCAGTTTATATATTTTAGCCTTAAACTATTTTTATCTTTTATATTTTGATTTTAAAATAATCTCTTGTTTTTTAAACCATCTCTTGGTTTAATCTTATAAGCTTTAAATCTCAAAAATAGATTCTTTACTTAGTTTTCAATATTACTTTTATATTATATATTATATATTTTTAAGATTACCTTTTAGATCTTTTTTATAAGTTTAAACTATATTCAAAATGGTTTACAAAATTTAGAAATTGTTTTGACAAGTTTGAGAATATAAATCATTTTAAAAAAACAAAATCAATTTTCAAAATACACATAGGCATGTCAACATGGGGACATATCCCATCCACCATGTCGACATGGTAGCCCTAGAATTTAAAATTTAAATTTTCAAATGAAGTGTCTATTCGTCATAACCTTTCATGAATGGATATGACTATTGTTCTTCTATAAATTCTAGTTGTTTTCAATGAATTTTAAGTTAGTTTTTCTTTATTTCTTCACTCCTTGTCCACAAAGTATTCCCTTCTATTTTAACAAAATTGTACCAAAATCCCAAATGAATCAAACTTGATCATCACTAGTTTGATTCTCTGCCACTCTCTCAATGATCTTAGTGCTATTCAGAGTTATAGGGTCATTTTTTATCAAATAAGTGTACCGAGTCTCTCTATCTATCGAAGTGATAGGTGGAATTGTGGCCCGTAAATCAATGGGTGTGATTGTATCTCATAAATCAATTAGGTGATCTTGTATCCTGGTTAAATCAAGAGAGTTTGCCCTAGACTCGAAGATAGGAGGGTGTATCTCAAGACCTTGAAATTGAGGTTGTAATATCGATATTATAATTGAAAAGAAATATGCATAATAAATTGTGTGGGACTGAATGCAGAGCAACTCCGAACCAGTTTAAAATTCTGGCGTGTTCTTTCCTTTACTGCTTTTTATTTACTATTTGCATCTATGTTTGATTCTATGATTGTCTTTGTGTTTGTGAATTGCATCTGTCTGTGTTTAATTTCTAAAGATTCAAAAATTCCATAAAATCCATTAAACACTATTCACCCCCCTCTAGTGTTAATCCAACCTTAGGATACGTAATCCACATTTCCTACAGATAAATGATAAGTTGAAATGTAATGATTTGTGCGAAGATGAAAAAGAGCCGATCTTAGTGTTAGCTAAGAAATGATAAGTTATATAATTTAAAGCAAAGATAAAAATGTGTTATCTAAAGAAAAGAAAGAATTTTAACCTAAACATGAAGATTTATGGAATGTGTATAGTATACAATTAATAAATGAAAGAAATGGATTAAACCCAATATCTTAGAATATGCTCACTCATTGAGATATTGAATTGCGAGGTTCCAAGGTTAAATGAAGTCTAAATTAAATGGGTATATGGAAGGGTACTAAAACTGGGAAGTTCTATTGGATTGTATTCATAAATGTTAACTCGATGTGAATAATAACTTCAAAATGGATGTAATTTAATGATGAATCAACCACATAAAACAGAAGTTTTTTTGGAACTAAGAGGGGCTACCGATGCTTGATAAGGATGTTTGCTAATATGTATTCAAATTTCTCACATTTGACCTCTTAGGAGAGTCACAGATGCTTTAGATAGGGTGGCTACCAAGGTGGGCGAGTGGTAATTTCACCGGTGACTTTATTCGATTTAAAGTATGAATTAGTGATAGATAGACTATAGAGGCAATAACTAAATAATGTAAGGATGATTTGGAAACCGATACATAAATAAGAGTATAGGTGATACACAAGGATGTATTTGATCATATATGACATGGTTCATAAAATATTGGTAAGTATAAGATATACATATGATAAAATGACTGAATATGTGAGATTGTTCATAACTATATGTTAAATATAGGGTATGTTTATATTTAAAATAATTCTTATGTATTTATTCTCATAATATGATGTTCTTATAGTATATGACAAGGTGCAATTGTTTTTAGTGATTTAGTGAGTGAAAATCCGATCCGCTAAATGATGCGGTTTCACTATATGTTATGTAACGACCCGCCTTTTTGGACAGTTTAAACCGACGATCAAATACACATGCCGATTCCAAACATTCAAAAGGGCAGATGGTTATTGAGGTAAATAAGAAAAGAAAAGAAAGAGAAATAAAGGAAATGAAACAACACGGAATCTCACAGCGGAACGATAAAATATAATAGTCAAATAAACAGTTCATGAAGCTGTTTACTATACTTTGACAATTATTTATACAACATTTATCATAGTTATACATATACAACAAAGAAATTAAAATAATGCAGCAGATAGCATGATGCAAGGGTAATAAGAGTAATAGTATACCAAATCTTCGTCTTCATCCTCCAGAATAGATCTTTAAAAATCTGAAAAACTCAGGACTGACCCGAGTGTAATGAAAGGACAAAACACTCGAGTCAGGACTAAAATATCCTTATGAAAGTTAAATCAATCGTAAATAAATATGAGTGTAACAGCGTCAGAGATGTTTACGGGGTTTGACATCTCATATCCAGTGTCAACGTACGTGCAATAACTCAAGTGATGTTAGGGGATTTTCCATCTCTTAAGGATCCGTTAAACTATCTACTATGTAGCAATGTACGCTAAGTAGATAATGCCTATCAGTAATATAAAGTATCAAAATAGCGTTAAGGCGTTACCATAATCCCCCTTAACACATTTTTATAATGCCATAGTCTATACAGCACCGTAAGCCCCACCGTAAACTAGTGGTTATCAGAGGGTGCACCATAGGTATAACACAAAACAAAACGTAGTGGTCGCGAATAGGATAATCAGTATGACAAGGTACATGAGGCGATACCAATTAGGATACTAGTAGTTGCGTGATCCGGACTGATGTTGAGCATAGCCAGCAGCTACCCCAACACCGCGAAACAACACTCCCAAATCAAGGGGTGCACCCAAATCGAATCACAAATGTAATAGATATGGTATCGAAGAAGTGTGTCCGCTAGAGATGGCGAACCTCAATGGCCCGACACGGCTCCTGTTTTAGTCATGTCAGGGGTCATCCAATAATCGTTCTCTTTCTTCAGTCAACACGTTCACCAAACCATCCATTTCATTCTGGATCAACATTCCACGTATAATAGTTATTAAAGTGGTTTTCGGTATCGACAGAGATTATGTCCATATCCGATCCCGGTCTCTTTAATAACTACGTATTATTACACCGATGGCTCTTTTACATTTCAAATCGATTCATAATTGATATCAAAATATCATATTCGCTTCAAAAATCAAATCCATTTCAAATATCGTCATATCTATTTAAAATGTAAGGTTCCGTTTCAAAAATCATTTTTCGCCTCAATATCGCATTTCGATTTCCAAATCATTTTGAATTTCAATTTAGGTTGCAACTTCATTTAACCCAATTCGTACTTACATTCAAGATTTAAACATAAACATTTCACCTTATTGACCAGCTTGAAATTTTAGAAAATAGTTTTAAGTAGTTTAAAAGTAGTTTTAAATAATTAAAATAGTTAAAATACTTAAAATCTTAAAATGGATTTAAAATAGATAAATTAGTCTAAAATAATTTAAATTGGGTTAAGTAGATTTAAAATAGACTAAAATAGTTCAAGTATTCAAAAATGGTTTATATAACAGAGTAATTTGGAAAACAAAATAAATAGATTCAAAACCAGTCCATTTGAATTATAACTTCCCAATTCAAATCAATTTCAATTTCCATTCTACCGATTCAATTTCGATTTCAATTCAAATCAGTGTCAACTCTGACTTCAAATTAATTCAATTTTACATTCACCTTCAATTAATTCAATTTCAATTTAAATCGATTTGGAGCTTGATTTTCAAAATATCAATTTATAACACTTAACAAAATTATCCTTAAATATTCAAATTTAAATCCAAATTTCAAATATGATTCAATTTCAAGCTCAATTTCAAAATATCATTTTTATATCACTTTTACTTAGTAATATTCAAAGCTCGAATTAAGGTTAAATCTTAAACAAATCAATTTTCGAAATTCAATCATATCCCGATTTAAAATTCCAAAGTCTCCACTTTAAATTTTTAACAATTTCTTTTAACCAAAATTTATTTCAACATTCCAAACTCAATTTTTCGATAAATTCGTTTTCTATAAATTGATTTCCATTTATAACCTTTAAATCAAAACATTTAAATAAATTTCAAATCGACGATTTTAAAAATTATTAATTTAGCCAATTCGGTGTCCGTATATAATTTTCTATCCTATGGCCAAGTAATTATTTATTTCAATTAAATGTCAGGGATGAATATATATCACTTAAATCAAATCACAGTTTTATATGTATGCCTAACATGATATATATGCGCAAATAAACATCCAAACATTTAAATATCAACCAATAGCATCCATCAAAATAAATCATCTAATAGATAATACAATTCATGACAATTTCATAGTTATCAATGTCAGGTAATTTAATCGCAATTCAATTTTAAATTTAATTTGACTGTCAATTAAATTTTCAACGGTGAATTCAAATGATAATCTATATGACAATTAAATTTTAACAAACAACGACAAATAAAATCATAACACTTCATAATGTCAAATTTAACTAGCATAAAGATATTCAGTACGTTGTGAGCGTTATAAAACACTCACCTTGATTTCAATGTAGTTCCAGCGTTTTATTTCGAATAAAATTAAACGAGCGTTTAATTTTACCCGAAATTTTCACTAGCTCCAAACGATTCCAATCCAGCTCCATAGCGTAGTGCTCGTCAATACGAACCCAACGCACTTCGTTTCGTGCAATTCCGATGTAACAGCCCGCAAATTCGTACCCCTTGAGTCAACACTATTCTACAACAATCAACTCAAGTTGTACAGAAATACGAACCATTTGGGTTAAAGAAGAAGAGGTAGAAGAAGAAAAATAGAAATCAACAACGGAATCTAACCATCGCAGCGGAATAAAATACAATAGATAATAAATACTCTTTACACAAAACTTAAATATCTCTGTTTATATATTACATCATCAGAGTACATCAATCACAGCTCAACATCAATATCATATAAATGGATACACAACAACTCAACACAGCGGAATATATATATATATATATATATATATATAACAAGTACGAATGTACGTATCGTCATCCAGCTCGTCTCCTGGGCACCACAGCATTTCCTGTATCCTATAATACTCAGTCTGACCCGAGCATTACAGTTAAATAACACCCGAGTCAGTCTGGAATACCAGCGTGAGAAAATCACACCCAATTGATTATTAAAGTTTCAAAAATCCTTTGAAAACAAAAGCATCTCGTAAGACCACGCCACAAATAAACATGTCGGGTTTTTACCTTACGATAGCTAAAACAATTTTTATAGAAATACTTTGATATTATAATAGGCTCTATATACAAATAATTATAAAATAGCCGAAATTGTTACATTATTAAATTCTAGCTACAAGACACAAAGTGGGTTATACAAACAAAACTCGTACAAGGCTCGTAGGGAGAATGGATTTCCAACTAATGACTAGGCACTGGGTACCACCTGTCACAGTACGGGGCCTAGATCACCGTACCGAGGAGTACGCCCGCTCCCCTGCAACACAAGGCCGGGACTATCCCTTACTGGATAATCCCGAGTGAGATCACCCCGCGGTTGGGATCAGCAACCGTCCACTAAGCCGAAATTAAAAGGGACATCTAGACTGGAATGACCTCACCCTGCTTGGGTGCTACCCACCTAGCCTTGCTGCGTAACCCCTGATTTTCAATCATTCCCATTTGATGAGGCTTGAGGCTAAGCGTTACCTTTAAGAACAATATCCCTTAGAATGCCCATCGTCCACCTGACGATGTTTCGCAAGCATTCATCCATACAAGTCCGTCCCGGGTTCGAACGAAACCGAAGGAACTATTCCTACTACATCCATTTTGGAAATATCCTCAGGATTAGTAGCGACTAGCCCTTGCACTTCACTGCTTCATCTTCGAATTCAAAATCGTTTCCACGAAACGTACAAACCGGATCGAAGTGGTTTTCAAGAATTAAATCTCGATCCCGGTCTCTTCGAAACGATCAACGTGTTTGTCCAATATTGATAGTCGGTTATTTAACTATCAATTAATAATCACAAACAACCATCCAACAATAAATAATCTCCCAAATTATTTATTAACCTCAAAAATATCTCACAAGATATATTTCTATTTTCAATCCTTTTGAAAACAGTTTCAAACCATCTTTCTCTTTCCAGAATAAGCTTTCCCAAATATTTTCTATCTCCACTGAAATTACCAAGCACAAAATTAGATTTTTTAAATAATTTAAAACACTTTACTTTAAAATACTTTTAAAACATTTAAGTTAAACTACTTCAATGATTTGTTAAAAATACATACCATATAAATATTTGAAAATAAGGTTACTTTATAAAATATAACTAAATTTTTAATTCTAAATAAACTACTAAGTCATTCTTTAAATAATTACTACTAAAATAGGTTAAAAAGGTAAGACTTACTTTAAATTTCAAATATTTAGAAATAATAGATTTCCCAAACTTGCTTTTAAAATCAACTTAAAAACTTTAAATTATATTTAAAAACTTACTTTGAAAACGTACTTAGTTATCTAGGGAGAAGTTCCAACTTCAATCACTTAAATCAATTTTTTCCCAAACTGATTTCAAACTTATCCCATTTGAAATAAATTTCTTTAATTACTTAATTCATTGCAAAAATTCATTAAGTATGGGCTTAATTATTGTTGTTGTTATTACTTTTCATTTGATTCTAAGCTTTTAACTGAAATACACAAATTTAAGATTTTTCCCAATAATTTAAATCTTAACTTTTAAATAAATGGTTTGTTCTTTTAAAAATAACACTGAAGATTTCAAATTCATTAACTCTCAGTTAATTCAAATTTTCTCTTTCCATATCTAAGATTTGTTTATTAGAATTTTTCAGGTCACTTATTTCTTTTCCAAATTCATTCTTTAAAATTATTCTATAATTATTTAACTTACAATTCACATCTTTTATTTTCTTTCCAAAATTTAATTTATATATTTTTATGGTGATTCATTATACCCAATTATATCCAATCGAACCATAGCATTCAATATTCCACTATAATTCATCATAGCATATCAATATAATCACAACTGAGGGTATTAAATAAGTTAAATAAATGTTTCCCTGCATCCACAAATGTTAGCACAATATAAAATGCCAATTCCAAATATATACCACACTACAGCCATAAATCAATTCAACCATTTCAAACAATTATTTAAATTTAATCATTTAAATTTATTTAACTGAGTGAGATTAACTCACCTTTGATTTCTGATTTGCAATCCACCATAACCCGGCTTGTTTTCTTCATTATTTTGACCTTGTATAAACAATATTATATGATTTATTAATATTCTGAACGAATTTCCCTTTTCATAATTTCATTTAATTAAAAATTCCCTTTAGTAGAATAAATTGATTATCTAGTTAAACCAACTATTCCTTTTATATTGATAATTAAATAAGTAAATTTAACAAGCTATCCACTAGACCTATTATTTTTATATATCCTTCCAATACAAAACATTTAAAAAAATAAGATTACTGCTTTAACTTTATAAATACATATTTCAATCTGTATTTGTATATTTATTTAATAACAAATTTAAAATAAACACCCTAAATAAATTATTTTCAAACGACCTGGTAAATTAAAATATCTGTCTATGCGCCTATATCCATGTTTCTCAAATATGTGTATGTATATAAAATTTTCTAAAATAAACTAGATAAGTAAATTAAACAAAGTTAGCTTCCCCCTTTTGAAAATATATTTATTGTCTGTTTTACTGAAATTCACATATGTACATATACTTATTTATATACATTTTACTTTACTGTATAAATGAAAATAAAATTCTGACCACGGTTTTAAATTTCACTGATTATACAGTTAAATAGATAAATTAAAAAATTAAATTAAAAAAAACAGATACCTCGCCCTACAACATCGCGCGACCTAACCCAAACCACAATCGCCACCCGATCATAGCTATCCACTCCCCCACCAAATTGCCAGTTCGAACAGATCGAAACTCCATCGCCTCGAACCTCCTTCCATTTCGCGTTACCCTTGCGACCGAGGCCTATGCGACGACTCTCCTAATCGATAACAAACCCCCAGCCTCTCGTGAATCCCCCCCAAATCTCAACTTCCATCGCAACAACTCTAAACCATAGCCTTCCTCATGCCGAAGCTCGAACTCGGTGTCGTTGAGTAGGCGATTGAGTTGATCAACTGATTGCCGAACGAATTTGTTTGAATTTGAGTTCCACCATTCTTTCTTTCTTTTTACATATAGAGAACTCGAATTTGATTAACAGAGGAAGGAGGAAGAATAGATGGGGCTTCGAACAAACTTCGTTGGATTTCGTATTTGAAAGGAAGTTGCGTTCGGCCATAGATTCCTTTTGCTGAGATATTTTTTTTCCAAAGAGAAATCATTTGAACGAAAGGGTTTCGGTGAAAATATCTAAGGAAATGAAGCTTGCGTGAAAAGCCAAAGGGAGACACGATGATGATAATATGTACGAGAAGAGGCAGCGATTTGAAAGAAAAACAGTGGATGGTGAATAGCACGTGAATAGATAATTAAAATTTAAATAGAATTTTCGATGAAAATTTCCAACGTGTTTATGTATCGTACGCTCACATAACAAGCCCAATCAATAGGAAATTTAAAATCCGATAATGATTCAATATTACGGATCCAATGGGATTGGTTACGTCAAATTCCGAGACTGTGCCTCGAAAGGCCATTTTTGAATTCAATTGAAACGATATAAATGTTAAAATTGAACAAACATACTATTAATTCCAATTTTACAACTTCTATTATTCTCAGTAATACAAATATAAATTTTATAAGCCTTCAAATTATTTTAGTAGGCTTAAAATCTCAGGTTTCATATTTTATCCAATTCAAATTATTTAATTCAACAATCTAATTATCAAATAAATTATGATCTTCGTAATTTAAGTTGATAATTAACCTTTAAATACTTAAAATCAATTAAATATTCCGATTTTAAATGCTCGAAAATTCCGGGTCATCACATCCGACCTCGTATGAAAGAGATACAACTTTTTAAAGTTTATACAAATTTTTATATAAATAATTATACAATTTCTTTTAAATTTTCGACCTCAAACTCAATTCTGGCCGTTGATTATAGCTCCAGAAAATCAAGGCCGCCTGCATCCTTCTTCCACGCGCTCGTTCGTGCCCAGGTAAATTCGAACCCATCACACAAGCTAGGGCTTAAGAATCGCGACCAAACCTTCCACTTTGGCGACGATCAACAAGCGCCACGTCAAAGAGCATCTCGAACTCCACTTCCAGCATGCATGGCGGCAAGCTCGGCCCCCCTTTTTGCTCAGAAAATCGTGCGCAACGGCAGAAGGACGCGGCCGCGTTTCTCCTCCATCGTTGCTCTGATGACGATCTCAGCCGTTGGATGCGAAGCACTCGTGATGCTCTTCAATTTGTTAGTTGATAATTTTTGCTGAATGTTTACCGATTGGAAGTTAATCGAGGGAGAAAGAGGGAGTTTTCTGGCCACTGATAAAGATAATTGCGGCTCTGACCTAATTAGGGTTTCTGAAAGCAAATGATGAAAGATGGAGTGCTTTTATAGAAAATTCGCGAAATTACTATTCACCCGGAATTTCCGAACTCCAAACGAAGCGTGCCGGCTGACGTTTCTAGTGTTTACCCCACATTCTGAACACAATGTAACGTGTTTCAAAGGCTAATTCGATCATCTGTGCGAGTTACGGAAGTAAACGATCAAATTTAAATTAAACCGATTCAACTAATTTCTATGCGTTTTGGCTTGCCCCAGACAAACGGTAAATCCGATTGACACGAAATTTGAAACCTTACAATAATATGACATTACGGATCCGATGAAACTTGTTTCGTCGAAATCCGAGACTGTTTGAAATATGGCTATTTTAACTCGTCAATTTAATATTAAAATATTCGATTTTCCCAAATTTACTTTTAATTCGATTTTAAAAGTTCTACAACATCATTCTAACTTTAATATGATAAAATAAAATTTTACAAATCATTTTTAATCATATTAAACCCGTTATTCAATTATCCAATAAATTCCAATTTTAAAATCTTATTAACTCTATTATAATCCCAATATAACTTACATTCACTTTGGAAACCAATTTGAATCATATTAAATCAAATTTCAATTATTCACCCTATTTCCATATGTTAAATTTCAATATCAAATTAATCATATCAAATTCGAAATTTAATTATTCAAGCATTTGTAATATTAAATTTAAACAAATTTGATTATCCTTAAATCACTATCTTTTGAAATATTCAAAACGAATTTATAAAATTTAACAAATTCAAAGTATAGAACAACCATTTTCATTAAAACAGTTATTCAACTCCCGTTATTCAATTATTCAATAAATTCCAAATATTAAATTTAAACAATTTAATTGCTCAATATTTGACGGATTTCAATATTGGATTTTTAAATAAAAATTTCATTATCAGTCGATTTACTATATTATATCAAATGAATTCCACATTATTATTTAACTATAGTTAGAGATAATGCACTCAACTAATATATAAACTTTCATTTCAATTGCAGTTGGTTCACAAATTCAATTCGACTAACTAAATGAATGGGTAACTTAAATAATTATCACCGTTAGCTTTTAATTACTTATAAGTTTATTATTTACAAACAAGTGTCACAATTACCTATATAATACAAATTCACTCCATTACCGTTGACTTCATATTATTTCAATTGATTTGGGATTTCATTCAATTCATAGATAATTAACTTAGGTAAAATTTGTTGCATTTCATTCTTGTTATTATTACCATACATAAATTACAATTTTTTTTATTTTATTCTTCCAACATTAAACCATGAAATCTTATTAAATTTACATTTTTAATTATCGAAATTTTACGGGTCGTTACACTCTCCCACACTCAAAACTTTTCGTCCCCGAAAAGGAAAAAAGAAGGGAAAAGAAACTAAGTAAAGCATTCAACATTCGATATATTTTATGCAAAATTATCCACTTATAAAACACTGAAATTCCATTTATAAAGTCATAACTACGCTTCCACTAAGTTACCCTGAACGGCTTTCCAACTTTAAAAGTTAGTTATCAAAACAAGTTATAAAAAAATTTGAAACTAGAAAAATTTTCTAACACCCGGATTTACGGAAAATTTCGGCAGAGTCTCTTTTTCGCGGCTCGATCGGAAAAAAAATGATAGTATATATATCACAAATATACATCTCATCAAGCGATGAGCCATCCCGCAGGGAAAAAAGTGTAAAAGTACGGTATGTAATCCGAGATATGTACCTTATATATTATTAGCGAGCATATACGGCTAATATAGCACGAAAGCGAGCTCCAAATGCGAAGCAAGCGCAACCCGCACCTACTAAACACTCAAAAAACCATGAGAAACATGCATATATGAAAATAATATCAATATACACAATATAGAAACATAACAACTACATGTGCCAACATAGCAAATGCAACAAAACAACAAATGCGTCCACCAAATTAATTGTCATCCAACTATCATCCAACAAATCCATAACAAATCAATATAAATTCACTTCTCATTAATATTTATTGACTTGGGTTTCAATTTTAATCACAGTTGATTCATTAACGTTGGATTTTACTAACATTCATTCTCAATTCAATTAGTTAACATTAACTAATTTATATTTACATTAGTTCACTTCCAATTTGAATCAAATTAAATTCTTTTAAATTCATTTAACTTCCAAATTGATTTCAATGATTTATAGCTTTCAATTTCATTAACACTTAATGAATTATATACAATCAACTAACAATCATATAACAACCAAATCATACCCAACATAACCAATTTATTAATTTTACATTGAATTTGGTTTATCTCTTTTATATATATATATATCCTGTTATATAATTTTAAAACAATCATTTTATATTTGGCATCTTAAATTTCCAATATTAACTTTAATTAAGTTCGTAAGCCGTACATATATCATCCGTGAGCAATATCAATCTAATCGCTTATTCGATCACATAGTTTCACTTCCAACTAGTATCGTTCACCCGACTCTCTAGTGCGGACTCAGATTTAGTTCCTTGATTGGAAACTGTTACTCTCCTTGCATAGCCATATACTATGATAGAGAATTACAGAATCAAATTAAAAATCCATATCTAGGGTTCGCCGTCGAAAATCGAGTGAAAAATCCTAACTTGGATCGATATAAATCATCTTGAAATTTTGTGCTTGAATTTGGATCAAATCGTTATGCGAATAAAATAATATACGTACAATCTCACGTATTACCTTCCAATGGATTTTTATCCAATTTATCTATAATAAATTATTTATTGAATCTATTTTTTTCACTTAATTACTCACAATCCATTATTCAGTTAGTATATTCATTTCTTTACATAGCATATTCTTTAACATTATCTTTTCTTACACATCATATCAAAGAATTTGCTTACTCAAGTTCATTTTAAACATTCTACATAATTAATTAAACTCAATTTCTTTTCCCAATTGATTCTTAGCTATACCAAATTATTTTGTTTACATTTACTTCATATTCATAATTTCAGTTAATACAAATTTATTTGTGGAACATTTTATTAATCATCACTTTAGTTTATTAATCATCCTATAAAAGTCTAACCTCTCATAAATGACTTTTCTTAGTTACAGTTATCTTAAAGGTTACAAATTCAATTTTTTTTTCAATACCTTTGCAATTTATATTTATTTTCTATAACCAATTTACAAAGATATAACACGATTCATTTATCTTATTTCTTAAGTTCACTTACTTGTTCCATTTATCCATTCATCATTTCATGCTATATTTAAGTATATATAATTTTTATCACAATCCAAATTTTCCATTTATATACATTTTAATTTCTTTTGAGTTTTCCTTACTTGTATACTTCAATTATTTTCAGGTTATGTTTATTTGCACAACATCTCATTACATATCCAAAACATCATTTCAACTTCTTAATATTTGGTAAGTCATATTATATGTTATTAGAATGCAAATTTGGTATTATACAAATTTATAGAATTTCATTTTACTTAATTAGAATGTTCACAAATTTAATTTGTTTAAATCCACTTTACCTTTCAACTTTAAAGTTTTCCCAAACAATAGCTTAGATATCCTAATCCTCTTATTTTATAAATTTTGGTTGTTCACATTTCATTCAAATAATTTGAAAATTACTAATTAACATAACTTAGAAATTTAAATGCCCGGTTCTTTTCAAATCGTTTGAAATAAACATATACACTTATATCATTAATATATCAAATCATACCTTTGGAGTTTAAACCAAAACCCATTTACCCAAAATAATTTCGAAGAAAAGCAAAGCTTCTTAGAAGTCTTCCCACTTTGAGACTCGAAAATGAACATCGATGATGTTACGCAGTCATCACCGAAATTATTTTCCAGCGACATAAGAGAGGGGTACTGAATTCATTCCTTCTTAAAAATCCTTTCAAAATATTTCCATAAACAATTTCCAACTAATATTACTATATATTTCTTCAAAACTTTGAGAACCATTTTTCAAATCTCTGGGTCTTAAATTCAATATTTTCTAATTTAAATCTATTTTAATTCATAAGTCACCTTAAAAATATTCTTATAGGATTTTTTTTCTTAAAACAATCCACAAGTGTTTTATCATTGTTCATTTTGTAATTCACCTTATTTATTAACTTACAATATCAAATTAATGATAATAACCAATATTTTTATTCCTAACAATCCAGGTAAGCTAGATAAGTCATAATAATTTCTGAAAATAAATCCTTTATATACAAAATACAATTAAGGCAGAATTATTTCATTTACCCAATTTCAAAACAATACTATGTCGAATTGTTCTGTTTAAGTGTTTAGAGATCCCTATCAATGACGTTAATTACTCGTATTGACCAAAATCCATAAGCCACTTAACAAATCAACCGACACAATATAAAACATTTTATATCACTAACAAATACGCTCTCTCATATATATACACTCAGCGACTCATCATAGGGTATTACTACCCTATTTATAAAGAGTCAGACCCCATAAAGCTAGGGTTATCGCTAAACCAAAGCTCTGATACCAACTTTAACGACCCGCCTTTTTAGACAGTTTAAACCGACGATCAAATACACATGCCGATTCCAAACCATTCAAAAGGGAAGATGGTTATTGGGGTAAATAAGAAAATAAAAGAAAGAGAAATAAAGGAAATGAAACAACACAGAATCTCGCAGCGGAACGATAAAATATAATAGTCAAATAAACAGTTCATGAAGCTATTTACTATACTTTGACAATTATTTATACAACATTTATCAGAGTTAAACATATACAACAGAGCAATTAAAATAATGCAGCAGATAGCATGATGCAAGGGTAATAATAGTAATAGTATACCAAATCTTCGTCTTCATCCTCCAGAATAGATCTTCAAAAATCTGAAAAACTCAGGACTGACCCGAGCGTAATGAAAGGACAAAACACTGGAGTCGGGACTAAAATATCCTTTTGAAAGTTAAATCAATCGTACATAAATATGAGTGTAACAGCGTCAGAGATGTTTACGGGGTTTGACATCTCATATCCAGTGTCAACGTGCGTGCAATAACTCAAGAGATGTTACAGGATATTCCATCTCTTAAGGATCCATTAAACTATCTACTATGTAGTAATGTACGCTAAGTAGATAATTCCTATCAGTAATATAAAGTATCAAAATAGCGTTAAGGCGTTACCATAATCCCCCTTAACACATTTTTATAATGCCATAGTATATACAGCACCGTAAGCTCCACCGTAAACTAATGGTTATCAGAGGGTACCCCATAGGTATAACACAAAACAAAACGTAGTGGTCGCGAATAGGATAATCAGTATGAAAAGGTACATGAGGCGATACCAACTAGGATATTAGTAGTTGCGTGATCCGGATTGATGTTGAGCATAGCCGGCAGCTACCCCAATACCGCGAAACAACACTCCCAAATCAAGGGGTGCACCTAAATCGAATCACAAATGTAATAGATATGGTATCAAAGAAGTGTGTCCGCTAGAGATGGCGAACCTCAATGGCCCGACGCGGCTCCTGTTTTAGTCATGTCAGGGGTCAACCAATAATCGTTCTCTTTCTTCAGTCAACGCGTTCACCAAACCATCCACTTCATTCTGGATCAACATTCCGCGTACAATAGTTATTAAAGTGGTTTTCGGTATCGACAGAGGGTATGTTCATATCTGATCCCGGTCTTTTTAATAACTACGTATTATTACACCGATGGCTCTTTTACATTTCAAATCGATTCATAATTGATATCAAAATATCATATTCGCTTCAAAAATCAAATCCATTTCAAATATCGTCATATCTATTTAAAATGTAAGGTTCCGTTTCAAAAATCATTTTTCGCCTCAATATCGCATTTCGATTTCCAAATCATTTCGAATTTCAATTTAGGTTGCAACTTCATTTAACCCAATTCGTATTTACATTCAAGATTTAAACATAAACATTTTACCTTATTGACCAGCTTGAAATTTTAGAAAATAGTTTTAAGTAGTTTAAAAGTAGTTTTAAATAACTAAAATAGTTAAAATACTTAAAATCTTAAAATCTTAAAATGGATTTAAAATAGATAAATTAGTCTAAAATAATGTAAATTGGGTTAAATAGATTTAAAATAGACTAAAATAGTTCAAGTATTCAAAAATGGTTTATATAACAGATTAATTTGGAAAACAAAATACACAGCTTCAAAACCAGACCATTTCAATTATAACTTCCCAATTCAAATCAATTTCAATTTCCATTCTACCGATTCAATTTCGATTTCAATTCAAATCAATGTCAACTTTGACTTCAAATTAATTCAATTTTACATTCACCTTCAATTAATTCAATTTCAATTTATATCGATTTGGAGCTTGATTTTCAAAATATCAATCTATAACACTTAACAAAATTATCCTTCAATATTCAAATTTAAATCCAAATTTCAAATATGATTCAATTTCAAGCTCAATTTCAAAATATCATTTTTATGTCACTTTTACTTAGTA
This sequence comes from Allium cepa, assembly GCA_030765085.1. NCBI lineage: Eukaryota > Viridiplantae > Streptophyta > Magnoliopsida > Asparagales > Amaryllidaceae > Allium > Allium cepa. The sequence goes on along the minus strand of CM060932.1, from coordinate 727,890,524 downwards.
ATATTCAAAGCTCGAATTAAGGTTAAATCTTAAACAAATCAATTTTCGAAATTCAATCATATCCCGATTTAAAATTCCAAAGTCTCCACTTTAAATTTTTAACAATTTCTTTTAACCAAAATTTATTTCAACATTCCAAACTCAATTTTTCGATAAATTCGATTTCTATAAATTAATTTCCATTTATAACCTTTAAATCAAAACATTTAAATAAATTTCAAATCGACGATTTTAAAAATTATTAATTTAGCCAATTCGGTGTCCGTATATAATTTTCTATCCTATGGCCAAGTAATTATTTATTTCTATTAAATGTCAGGGATGAATATATATCACTTAAATCAAATCACAGTTTCATATGTATGCCTAACAGGATATATATAAGCAAATAAACATCCAAACATTTAAATATCAACCAATAACATCCATCGAAATAAATCATCCAATAGATAATACAATTCACGGCAATTTCATAGTTATCAATGTCAGGTAATTTAATCGCAATTCAATTTTAAATTTAATTTGACTGTCAATTAAATTTTCAACGGTGAATTCAAATGACAATCTATATGACAATTAAATTTTATCAAACAACGACAAATAAAATCATAACACTTCATAATGTCAAATTTAACTAGCATAAAGATATTCTGTACGTTGTGAGCGTTATAAAACACTCACCTTGATTTTCGATGTAGTTCCAGCGTTTTATTTCGAATAAAATTAAACGAGCGTTTAATTTGACCCAAAATTTTCACTAGCTCCAAACGATTGTAATCCAGCTCCATAGCGTAGCGCTCGTCAATACGAACCCAACGCACTTCATTTCGTATAATTCCGACCTCGTATGAAAGAGATACAGCTTTTTAAAGTTTATACAAATTTTTATATAAAGAATTATACAATTTCTTTTAAATTTTCAACCTCAAACTCAATCCTGGCCGTTGATTATAGCTCCATAAAATCAAGGCCGCCTGCATCCTTCTTCCACGTGTTCGTTCGTGTTAGGAACCGAGTTGATGATGTTTTGATGACAACAACCTTATATAGTTATTATACTTTACTTTATAAAATATATACTAACATTTTCATATATATAATATGTATATAGGAAGTATATGTAGGTATTATCGAAGACTGATCAGTATAAAGACTCAAGCATCAAGATGAAGATTAGAGATTCAAGATTCAAGACTCTAGAGAATCAAGATTTCAAGATCTCAAGATAAGTGTCTAGTATTTTGTTAAAACTTCATAATAGCACTCTCATCTTTCTTCCAATTTTCTTTTGGGATGGAACCCAATTTCTATCGAAACCAGTGGCTTACAAACCCACGACAAGTAGCTTACAAACCTACGACAAGTGGCTTACAAACCCACGAAAATCAAAATCATTTAAACTACTTTGTACAAGTTCTCGAGTCCTATGGAGGAGCTCTGTAGGAAGGTTCTTGCAATTTCAGTTTGAATAGGTTTTTCAAAATGTTTTTAAATCTGTTTTTCAAAATGATTTAGCTTTCAAAATCATGTTTTCAAAAATGTTTTCAAACTTTGTTTTAGCCTTGAAATATTCCTCCATTCTGATTTTAAAAACTTCTATTTTTAAAACATCAAAACTTATTCTGATTTTAAATATTACTTATATAATTGACGGTCTATATCAATTATATATATATATTTAAAATAATGTTTTATATTCATTCTCTATCTCAAAATATTGTTTAAACACTTTATTTTGCTTCAGAGAAGTTTCAACTTGTTTTAAATTCAAATGCTTTTACAAAACAACATCTCTACAATTTTGAACTAAGGGATGTCGACATATGGGGATACCCCATGTCGACATGGTGACAGTTGGATTCAAAATTCAAATTTCAAAAGAAGTGTCCATTCGTTCAAAAACCTTTCGCCAATGGTTATGACTGTTGTGCATCTACATAAAGGCTTCCAAAACGAATTTTTTAACAACTACTTTCTTATTTTTCTTCACTCTTTCTTCTCCACCATTCCATATCCATAAAACTTCATATTTTCAAGATCATGCCATCATTCTGCCAAATTCTCAATAGGAAATCATTTAGATACTCTCTCTATTTGATTCTCCATCATTCTACTAAAGATCAAAGTGCTATTCAGAGTTATAGGATCAATTTGTATTCAAAAAGTCCATAGAGTCTATCCATTCAAAAGGATTGTTATTAGAAAGTATTAGGGTGATCTTGTGTCCCGTAAATCAAGAGAGTTTACCCCAGACTCGGAGATAGGAGGATTCCTCAAGGCCTTAGAAATTGAGGGATGTAATTTGGATATTGGCTTATAAAAATCTGTACAAGGATATTGCCTTGGTGCAGGACTGGATGTAGGAGGATTCTGAACCAGTATAAAATCTGGTGTGTTCTTTCCTTTTACTTGCTTTACTTTACTATTTGCATTTGTTATATGTTCTGTGATCATTCTTTGTTAGAATTCTGTTTAGATTTGTTTTGAAAGTTTTAATTTAGTCATTTAGTTCATATATTCTTTAAAACACTATTCACCCCCCCTCTAGTGTTATTTCTGCCTTAAGATCCTTAATCCACATCCCCAACAATTGGTATCAGAGCATTGGTTTTCATTGTTTTCATAATCTGAAATTTTGAAAAGTTTTAATGGCACAAGACACTAGTAATGTCACTCCTGTCACTACTACTTCTGTCAACACAAGCACTAACACTAGTTCATTTATAGAAGGTCAGTATCAGACCACCACTTTTTAAAGGCAGTAATTATGCATATTGGGCATGTAGGATGAAAATTTATTTACAATCCATAAGTTTAGATACTTGGAATATGACACAGATTGAATATGTTGAACCAACAACAAATTTTGCCCAGTGGACTACTGAGCAAAAGACAGTTGCACAAAACAATTCTAAGGCTATGAATATACTATTTTGTTCACTAGATAGGAATGAGTTTAATAGAGTCTCTGTTTGTAAGTCTGCATTTGAAATCTGGAAAACTTTGCAAGTAACTCATGAAGGAACAAGCAAAGTTAAACAGACTAAAATTTCCATATTAACTAACCAGTTTCAATTGTTTAAAATGCATGAAAATGAGTCTATTTCCGACATGTATTGTTGATTTCAAGACATTGTACACTCATTGATTTCTTTAGGAAAGGGTTTCTCAGAAGAAGATCAAGTCAGAAAAATACTCAATTCACTCACTCCAGAATGGGATCAAAAGACACTTACTATTGAAGAGGAAAATGATGTTAGTCAAATGAAGATCGAAGAGTTAATCGGTAATCTAATGTCTTATGAAGTTCAACTACAAGGGAGAAAAGAATCTAAGGCAACGGAAAAGAAATCGATCGCATTCAAAGCAACAAATGGAGATTCAGAACAAGAGAGTGATGAAGAAATTGCTTTCATGACCAGAAATTTCAGGAAATTTTTGAAGTATAGAAAGATGAATAACTTTAAAAGAAATGATCAAAGAAATTCCAGAAATACTTCGGAGAACTACAACAACAATAATGGTGATAGATGCTATAACTGCAACAAAACAGGGCACTACAAGATGGATTGTCCATATCCAGACAAACAGACATTTCAACCAAACAACGAGCAACCAAAGAAAAGAAAGAAGGCATATGCAGCAACTCTTGATGATTCAGATTCATCCAGTGATGACAAGAAGAAAACTGATAATTCAAATCTGTGCTTCACGGCTATTCTCGAATCAGAAGACGATCGGAGTTTAGATCTAAAAATAGGTACACATTTATTTTAATTTTATTGGATGCTTGCTTGCTTTGATTTTGTTAGCAATTCCTTGAATTTTTTAATTCAAAATCACCCTTTGAAATTTGAATTTTTAAATTCAAAATAATATTATTTTAATAATATTTTAAATATTAAAATATTTTAATATTATTATATTTAATATTATTGCTGGAATTATATATAGATATAGAATATAGATTAGTTTTCTTAGGATTTTAGGAATTTCTTAGATTTTAGGAATAGACACCTCTTTTCAAATTCAACAGGCACATGTCGACATGCCATGATACCCCATGTCGACATGCCTCTCAGAAATTTGATTTCAAAATTTGAATTCAAACTTTTGAATTTCCCTCCACCTTTTCACTTACTTCAAAATTTTGAAAAGATACCTCTTGACCAGAGAAAATGACTTTAGAGAATCTATTTAATATACTTCTCTTATCATCTCTTTTCACTTTATTCTCGTAATTCAAACCTTCTTCATTATCTTCTACTCCTCTCAAACACTCATGAATGGCTTCCTCAAGTAACCCATCAACTATGAGGCTGCCCAAATCCATCAAAAATAATCTTTTCAATGACCCGGAGGCTATCAAAGCTTACATAAGCTATGTAAACTATGGTAAAGTCAACACGGGAAAATTTGCCCTTTTTGATGATTTTTCTTCTTATGAAATCGATCAACTTTTTAAAAAAAACTCCATTCTTAGCTTGATTGATAATAAGCAAAATGATTTCGTTTGTTATCCAAACCTTGTCAAAATGTTTTATGCAAACCTAAATCGTGGATTTTATAATGGAAATGAATATCAAATTTGGAATAGTGTTAAAGGAACACTTATTGTTTTGGATTCCGATATTTTGGGTACTATTTTGGGTTGCAAATCTACCGGTATGAATCTCTCAGAATTTCAAATCAATGAAACCGATCAAGGGACTTTTCATGACATTTTTGAAAGCGATGACCATATGGATTTTAAGAATCGCTTTTTTGGCCAAAAGCAAGAATTGTCAACCTTATTATTCAACACACAATTATTCCTAGGTCGGGAAACTACAATAATCCCACCTCAAAAGTGTGTAAATCTCTTTTTGCTATTTTTGGAAAATATGATATTAATTGGGCACAAACTATTTTGGATGAGTTAAGACCCAAAAATTTTAATATGGGAGAAAACACTCTTTATCATGGAATTTACCTTACTTGGATTTTCAATTATTTTGGTGTGGATGTTAAAAAGGAAGAGTTTGTAAGTAGAAAAGTGTTCAATCATGGGAACATTTTTCTTATGAAAATCCCACTCATATTTCAACCATATGAAACACTTGCCGAAAAGGAAGAGAGACTTGTTCATGAAGAGATGGAAGAAGAGTAAGAAGAAGAGGAAGAAGAAGGGGAAGGAATGGAAATTGAAGAAGAAGAGGAAGATGAAGATACCTCTTTGGAAAGTATAGAATATCCACATACACCCGCCAATCCATCCAACAAAACCATACTCAAGAACCAAAAGATACTTGCCTAAAACCAAAAGGTTCTTAAGAGATCTATTAGTAAGAAAATGGATAAAATCTCCACCAAGATCGACAAGTTTTTTGGGAAGATAGGCAAGAAACTTGGCTTGTCTTCATCATCATCTTCATCAAACTAATCCTAGCCATTATCTCTCTAGCTATCGTTTATCTATCTTTGTATTTTCTACTTTTTTAGTTAAGATTATGTGATGTTAACTAATATAAGTAATGCTATCTTATTCTCTGTTTTCAAGCTCTATATATCTCTGATAGTTATTTATTTTAAGTTTATATAGGTCCACTAGTATAAAAATAAACTTAAAAATCAAAAATAACTCAACTTGGTCATTCTGTCTAGACCATGTCGACATGCCCCATCCCCCCATGTCGACATATAACAGTCAAAAAGTAGTTACAAATTCTAACTTCAAATTCTTGTAACTACCAAGTGACAATTCATTTTGAACGGCCAATAACTCCTATAAATACTCATTTTTTCCAGAAAAACTTCTCTACCTCCATTTCTATTCATCTCCTCTCATACTTCAACTTATTTCTTAAATTATGGCTTCTCCAATTAAGAATTTGAGTGAAAATCTTAAAGAAACTCTTACTTCTTTCAAGAATATTCTTTCTTTTATACTTAGAAATCAAAGGCACTTAGAATTAAGCCAAACGCAGATGATCAAAGAGCAAGAGAAACACTTCGACGCACTTCGTTGGATGATCTCAAGTCTTAGCAAAGACGAACCCGAAGCAAATCCACCAGTCACTCTCGGCAAAGATAATTGGGATGTTATCAAAACTGATCCTATCTTTGGAGAAGATGGATGGGTGGAAGTCCTAAGGAATGTCTGATCATTATGTATGTTTGTTTGTTTGTTTGATTTGATTTGATTTAGATTTGATTAGGATTTGATTGAATTGTTTACTTAAGTTTGATTTGGATTTGGTTTGTATATAACTTCATAAACTATACATGATTGGTTTGCTATGTATGATATTGATTTGATTGTCAAGTTACACTTATATATATGCACACACACACTTGATCACCTACACGTTCACTTTACACTTTTATTCTATATATACTTTAGAACAGGTAAATCTTTTATTCCTTTTTGTTGATGACAAAGGGGGAGAAAGTTATAAAAATATATGTGCTTGGTGTAAGGGGGAGTCATGGAATAAAGGGGAGTTGTAGTTTTGAGAAGAAGTCACGGAGTAAGGGAGAGTTATGATATGGTAAGAATATTTTATAAAGGTTGTCATCATCAAAAAGGGGGAGATTGTTAGGAACCGAGTTGATGATGTTTTGATGACAACAACCTTATATAGTTATTATACTTTACTTTATAAAATATATACTAACATTTTCATATATATATATGTATATAGAAAGTATATGCAGGTATTATCGAAGACTGATCAGTATAAAGACTCAAGCATCAAGATGAAGATTAGAGATTCAAGATTCAAGACTCTAGAGAATCAAGATTTCAAGATCTCAACATAAATGTCTAGTATTTTGTTAAAACTTCATAATAGCACTGTCATCTTTCTTCCAATTTTCTTTTGGGAAGGAACCCAATTTCTATCGAAACCAGTGGCTTACAAACCCACGACAAATAGCTTACAAACCTACGACAAGTGGCTTACAAACCCACGAAAATAAAAATCATTTAAACTACTTTGTACAAGTTCTCGAGTCCTATGGAGGAGCTCTGTAGGAAGGTTCTTGCAATTTCAGTTTGAATAGATTTTTCAAAATGTTTTTAAATCTGTTTTTCAAAATGTTTTAGCTTTCAAAATCATGTTTTCAAAAATGTTTTCAAACTTTGTTTTAGCCTTGAAATATTCCTCCATTCTGATTTTAAAAACTTCTATTTTTAAAACATCAAAACTTATTCTGATTTTAAATATTACTTATATAATTGACGGTCTATATCAGTTATATATATATATTTAAAATAATGTTTTATATTCATTCTCTATCTCAAAATATTGTTTAAACACTTTATTTTGCTTCATAGAAGTTTCAACTTGTTTTAAATTCAAATGCTTTTACAAAACAACATCTCTACAATTTTGAACTGAGGGATGTCGACATATGGGGATACCCCATGTCGACATGGTGACAGTTGGATTCAAAATTCAAATTTCAAAAGAAGTGTCCATTCGTTCAAAAACCTTTCGCAATGGTTATGACTATTGTGCATCTATATAAAGGCTTCCAAAACGAATATTTTAACAACTACTTTCTTATTTTTCTTCACTCTTTCTTCTCCACCATTCCATATCCATAAAACTTCATATTTTCAAGATCGTGCCATCATTCTGCCAAATTCTCAATAGGAAATCATTTAGATACTCTCTATATTTGATTCTCCATCATTCTACTAAAGATCAAAGTGCTATTCAGAGTTATAGGACCAATTTGTATTCAAAAAGTCCATAGAGTCTATCCATTCAAAAGGATTGTTATTAGAAAGTATTAGAGTGATCTTGTGTCCCGTAAATCAAGAGAGTTTACCCCAGACTCAGAGATAGGAGGGTTCCTCAAGGCCTTAGAAATTGAGGGTTGTAATTTGGACATTGGCTTATAAAAATCTGTACAAGGATATTGCCTTGGTGCAGGACTGGATGTAGGAGGATTCCGAACCAGTATAAAATCCGGTGTGTTCGTTCCTTTTACTTGCTTTACTTTACTATTTGCATTTGTTACATGTTCTGTGATCATTCTGTGTTAGAATTCTGTTTAGATTTGTGTTGAAAGTTTTAATTTAGTCATATAGTTCATATATTCTTTAAAACACTATTCACCCCCCCCTCTAGTGTTATTTCTGCCTTAAGATCCTTAATCCGCATCCCCAACAGTTCGTGCCCAGGTAAATTCGAACCCATCACGCAAGCTAGGGTTTAAGAACCGCGACCAAACCTTCCACTTTGGCGACGATCAACAAGCGCCACGTCAAAGAGCATCTCGAACTCCACTTCCAGCATGCATGGCGGCAAGCTCGGCCCCCCTTTTTGCTCAGAAAATCGTGCGCAACGGCAGAAGGACGCGGCCGCGTTTCTCCTCTATCGTTGCTCCGATGACGATCTCAGCCGTTGGATGCGAAGCACTCGTGATGCTCTTCAATTTGTTAATTGATAATTTTTGCTGAATGTTTACGGATTGGAAGTTAATCGAGGGAGAAAGAGGGAGTTTTCTGGCTATTGATAAAGATAATGGCGGCTCTGACCTAATTAGGGTTTCTGAAAGCAAATGATGAAAGATGGAGCGCTTTTATAGAAAATTCGCGAAATTACTATTCACCCGGAATTTCTGAACTCCAAACGAAGCGTGCCGGCTGATGTTTCTAGGGTTTACCCCGCGTTCCGAACACAATGGAACGTGTTTCGGAGGCTAATTCGATCATCTGTCGAGTTACGGCAATAAACGATCAAATTTAAATTAAACCGATTCAACTAATTTCTATGCGTTTTGGCTTGCCCCGGACAAACGGTAAATCTGATTGCCACGAAATTTGAAACCTTACAATAATATAACATTACGGATCCGATGAAACTGGTTTCGTCGAAATCTGAGACTGTTTGAAAAATGGCTATTTTAACTCGTTAATTTAATATTAAAATATTCAATTTTCACAAATTTACTTTTAATTCGATTTTAAAAGTTCTACAACATCATTCTAACTTTAATATGATAAAATAAAATTTTACAAATCATTTTTAATCATATTAAACCCGTTATTCAATTATCCAATAAATTCCAATTTTAAAATCTTATTAACTCTATTATAAGCCCAATATAACTTACATTCACTTTGGAAACCAATTTGAATCATATTAAATCAAATTTCAATTATTCACCCTATTTCCATATGTTAAATTTCAATATCAAATTAATCATATCAAATTCGAAATTTAATTATTCAAGCATTTGTAATATTAAATTTAAACAAATTTGATTATTCTTAAATCACTATCTTTTGAAATATTCAAAACGAATTTATAAAATTTAACAAATTCAAATTATAGAATAACCATTTTCATTAAAATAGTTATTCAATTCCCGCTATTCAATTATTCAATAAATTCCAAGTATTAAATTTAAACAATTTAATTGCTCAATATTTGACGGATTTCAATATTGGATTTTTTAAATAAAAATTTCATTATCTGTCGATTTACTATATTATATCAAATGAATTCCACATTATTATTTAACTACAGTTAGAGATAATGCACTCAACTAATATATAAACTTTCATTTCAATTGCAATTGGTTCACAAATTCAATTCAACAAAATAAATGAATAGATAACTTAAATAATTATCACCGTTAACTTTTAATTACTTATAAGTTTATTATTTACAAACAAGTGTCACAATTACCTATATAATACAAATTCACTCCATTACCGTTGACTTCATATTATTTCAATTGATTTGGGATTTCATTCAATTCATAAATAATTAACTTAGGTAAACTATGTTGCATTTCATTCTAGTTATTATTACCATACATAAATTACAATTTTTTTATTCTTCCAACATTAAACCATGAAATCTTATTAAATTTACATTTTTAATTATTGAAATTTTACGGATCGTTGCATGTTATGTGTAAGGAAATGTATTACTCATACCAAGTTTTATGTTTGACCCTGTTTTCATTATTGTTTTCCCCATAATTCCATATGTACTTATTCAAATAGGCTTAGTTTGTGGGCTTAGTCAGGTTTTATTGAAGGCAAATAAAAGCTCAAAAGATGAAGTAGGAGACTTGGTAGATAATAATTTTATTTGAATTCTGCTATAGTAAAACCAAGTTATATAATTGGTTAAGCTTACATGCTGACATCTTCAAATGCCAGGCATGACGCTCCAATCTATATTTTGTTATTATATTTAGTCATTCATGGGCTTGAATTAGGAAATGAAAATGTAAATACAATTCGTGTGATGAAAATTATTTAATCGCTTCATTTACTTAATGTTGTTGAGAAAATTGATCCTATTTTTACGTTGAAAATAATTCTATTGATGATTGCAGCTTCATCCGTGTTCATTTTTTGGTCTCAAATTGAGGGATGTTACAATGTGACATTGGAGTTTAGGTTATGGACACTTTAAGTAAAATAGAACTAAGCTGAAACACGCTAACTCTATACCCATATTGAGTAATATCATCGGATGATATGAAGAATGAGGCTAATGAGTACGCACTTGTATTCCCTTGGGCTAACATCGATATGTATTTAAACATTGAATACAACTCACCATAAAACACACACATATAGGTACAAAGAAATAAACATGTGTGCCTTTAGGATAGAATAACACACAATATACAGTAAATAACAGAAAACACAAAGTTAGAATCGCAACGATAATAAATAATACTATATATATAAGACAAATCTATTATACAACACAAGTATCTGCATACAGAGACTATAAAAAACTAAAATGATATACAACAATACTATATATTAACCTCCTCTATGCTCAAATAATACAAGCCTGTTCCATCATCCATGTACCAAAAATGTCTCAGACCCAAATATTATGTAAATAGCACACGGGTTAGACTATATTTCAATTTAGAGGTCGACATCTCTGTAGATATAGAATATGCATAAATAATAGTGATGATATATAAACAATAGTATAACAAAATAGCAACAACCATGAAAACTAAGCATAAAGATGTCATCACCCATATAAAATCACATCAAATATTATTCGATCGAAACAATATCAAATGGGTGAATCATCCATATCTAGAAACATCATCAAAGTCTAGAAATCATCAAATATGAGATATCATCAGGTAACATTAGGCTACCAAACAAAAATGCCCAAGTATATATCTCAATCTTGAGTGATAGAATACCAACATCAATATAAAATATAGCCCGCCTATTAAAGAAATCATTTACAATAAAAGATATGAGGATCCACTATACTCTAGAGACCTATCCAGATATAATCTCATCTCCTCATATATGAATAATTCAGAATAAATCGTGATGGGTGAATGATTGTACGACAGGCACAAAGTCCTTTAAGTAGAGTCATACATTCATCAACATGTCGATCACCTGACCTTGGGTCGTCTAACTCATATTTACACTTAAGTGGGGTGTATCAATAGTATAATGTACCACTCCATTAGAACCGTAAGGGAGACTGATGGTCATACGCATGCCCTAGGAACTCAACGTCACATAACCAGATCTACTTCTACAGTCTTCGGTTACCTTGACAGACATCATGACACATATCCACCAATTGATCGTCTACACATAACCTCAATCACGACCTACAGTCTTCGCTGGCCTATGCGACACAAGGGGCTATAGGACACCTACCATAGGTTCACCTAACCCAAATCCTTTGATGTGCATCAAATATAATATCCAATGAAGGTATCGTAGATCATGAGCGTGACATCAAGATCATGCCGCTAGGGTGGATTCTAGCCATCTAGTCCTCTATAATGCCAATAGCTTGAGTACATCATGATAGTGGCACATAGTATTAATAAATAGAAGAGCACTGACTTTGCCCACACCTTTGAGCACCACCTCATAGAAGTACAATCTCATAATACTATTCCTGTTACGTGAACGTCATTCACTTACAATGAATAAACGAATAAATATCACACAACATCCCATAACACTGTATGATATGCAATCGTTTATTCACTACTTATAACTACATTAAATCTCCATAATATTTTATATAATGACACCTTGAACATAAAATGGGCGGTCTTCCTCTTCTCCCCAAGGACAGTGCCTCATTAGACATTGCCTTGTCTGACTCCAACCTCACCCCTATCTTCAAATCTGGTGCTAAATTCTCTTGGAACAGCAGAAATAGGTGTGGAGTTCGTACTTTCTCTACCATTGATCATTCCTTTTGTAATCTATCCTCTTTAACTGATGGCCTTCACTTTCTATCTTCTTACCTTAATTGATTCTTTCTGACCATTTTCCTCTAATTCTTAACTCCTGGCTCCCAATCAACGAAGAAAAGAGAGGTTTAAGTTTTACAATGCTTGGGCCAAGCTTCCTCATTTTCGTAATATTATATTGCAAGCTTGTACTATTATTTACTATGGTAACCCTATGTTCAAGTTTTATAGGAAACTCAGGATATTAAGGTGGCTTAAAGGCAATAGACTCACAGCATTTTTGGCACTAGTAGTATGATGTCTGCAAACTTTATGATACAACTGAAAAGTGCTCAAGACAAAATGATGGAACATCCAAATAATGTTGAAGTAGCTCATGAGGAGAGTAGGATCTATCATGAACTCAACACAATCCTGGAAATTGAAGAAAGCATGAAAAGAAAACATCTCCATGATAAATGGAATGAGGAAGGTGACAAAAACTCTGCTTTCTTTCATGCTTCTATTAAAGTCAAACAAGCTAAGCACCATATCCACATCATATATAACGATGATGGCAATCAGCACTGTACACCTGATTGTGTTGACAAAGACTTTGTTGATCATTTCTCTAAAGCATTTGGTAACTCCGATGACTTCACCCCTGATGTGGATTCTATCTCATCCCTCAACCATCCTTTAGTCAACCATGATGATGCCATTGCCTTGACCATTAAAGTGGTAGATGAAGAGACTAAAAACACAATTTTCTCCATGAACAGGCAACTTGCTGGTGGGCCTAATGGCCTAAATGTTACATTTTTCATCTCCTCCTAGAATGTTTTAGGATCTGATTTCTGTAAGGCCATTTATATTTTTTTTGATAAATGCAAACTCCTTGGAGAGGTCAACTCCACCAACATTGCCTTAATTCCAAAGATCAGCACTCCATCCACTATCTCATCATTTAGACCAATTTCATGTTATAATGTCGTCTACAAATGCATTTCCAAAATTCTTGCTACCAGGCTTGTTGTTGTCTTGCCTAAACTTATTTCCTCCAACCAAGCAGCCTTTTTGCTTGGAAGAAGTATACCGGATAACATTCTTCTTGCTCCAGAGTTGTTAAAAGGTTATGGTAGGTCTTTTTCCACTCCTACAACAGTTCTGAAACTTGATATATCAAAAGCGTATGATAGTGTGCATTGGTCTGCAATTGTTAGGACTATGGAAACGATGGGTTTCCCTAAGGTTTTTGTGGCATGGGTTTGTAGTTGCATATAATCTACAGCTTTCTCTGTAATCATTAATGATAGGCCTGTTGGTTTTTTAAAAAGTAAGCATGGTATTCATCAGGGGGATCCTATCTCATCTTACCTCTTCATAATGGTTATGGAAGTTTCCACTAACATGTTGTCTTTGAAGTACATTAACAGACTTGTAAAATATCACCTCAAATGTAGTCAGTTGCAAGTGTCCTCTATCATGCTTGTAGATGATGTTTTATTATTTACCAAACCTGAGCTCTCCTCCTTGAGTTGCATTGTTGAAACCTTACATATTTTCTACAAAATGACTGGGATTAGACTCAACCTAATTAAAAAAAGTATGCTTCTCTCTAGTGTTCCTGAAATCCTTGCTAATAGTTTGTATCAGGCAACTGGTTTTAAAGGTATGGATGAAGACTGAAGTATTTGGGTCTGCCTCTCATTTCAAAAAGGATCACCTTAGCAAATTGTAAGCCCTTGTATAGTAAAATCACTACCTCCATGAATTGTTGGTCCAACATATACCTTTTGCGGTCTGGCAGGTTGGTCCTTATAAAGTTAGTTAGCTTTTCCATGATGGTGTATTGAGCTCGAACTATCATTCTCTCTAGAATATTGCTGAGGCTTGTTAGATCTGGCATGCATAGATTTTTCTGGATTGGTTCAATGCACACTAGGAAGCTCCTGCCATGTTCTTTCTCCAAGTTTGACGCTCCTCTAAACTAGGGTGGTCTAGGTATCCATAATATTAAAGTATGGAATGCAATAGCATTTAGCAAGCACTTTAATGAGATCATTAATAGAAAGGACAATGTCTAAGTTAAATGGGTATGACACTATAGCATAGGGAGGAAAGATTTTTGGAATATGGAAATCCCTCAATCTTGTAGCTGGACATGGAGGAAAGTTCTAGGGTTTAGAAACTTGGTCTAATCCCCACATTCAGACTTATTTTAATGGCAGCAATTCAATAAGCTTCTGGCATGAGCCATGGGTTGGTAAAGGAATCATATTATCCAAAGTTTTATCATATCAGCAGATTGTACAAACTGGAATACACTATCATGCTATGGAAAATGAATAAGTAAATGATGGGATAGTTCATCTACCTTACAGCAGCAATTAGACAGTTAGATTACTGTGGGAGAGCATTCAGAGCAAGCAGTTCCATGTTCATACCATTATGCAAACTTCCTGGAACTTGAGACAACATTCTATTGATTATGTGTATCAGCTTCTCACAAGTAGTGTTTCCTTGCCTGCTAAGAGATGAGCTGGCATCATAAAGAGAAATGAATCCTCCCCTACATAAAACTTCATGATGTGGAAGGTCCTCAACTCTACCTTGTTGACTACTGATATCCTAAATGGTTATGGGTTGTTATGCAGTAGAGATTGTGTCTTCTGCTATATAAATAATAAGTCCTTTGCCCATATGTATTTTGAATGCCCTATCCTATACATGTTATGGTCAAGAATTATGAACAATGCAGGTATAAAATCACCTAGCTTATCCTCTGATATTGAGTGGTGTAATGTGTTTAAGGCCACCAGAAGGAAAAATGCAAGATCGTGATAGATTGCGATGTGTATTAAGACATATCTTGATATCATTTTGAGGAAGAGAAATGCAATTATATTTGAAGGCAAAAGAAAGACCATGCAGTGCTTATGGAATGAGATTAAAAGTAGAACTCATATGTAATTGAGGAGATCATCTTTCAAGTTCCCTGTTGGATTTGCTCTTGCTTAAGCTTGATTTCTCTTTTATTTTATTTCAATTCTCTTTTTGTTGTGTTTTTTGTGTGGTTGTGTTGTTGGTTTTCATTGTATGTTCTTTTTCCTTTCTTTGGTTCAATGTATATTTTGAATCAATTTATTTTATTGTTTTGTTGCAATAAAATCTGGTAGGGGGGCAGTCAATCTCGCTAGCTTTGTTAAAAATTAATAACAGCTTAATCTCCTTCTAAATCAAATCACGCTTTCCAGAAAATGACTCGACCTCAAATCAAATCATCAACACGCCGCCTCCACTTCACCAGCGATCATCGCGAGCTTGACGCCATCGTGCGCATCCCTCTTCCTCCTATTGCCACTAGCTCAACCATCTATACGCCGCTATCACAACGAAAACCACCGAAGTGCCACCGTCGTTCGTGACGTGATTTTAACCACCTCCAACCATCATAGCCCAATCGCACCTATCGAATTCCTTTGTCATGTTGAGGCGCACCTTTTCTTAGTTGGGGTCGAAGCCTGAAAGTGACCGTGGTGGCTCTGATCATCTTGAGCTGTTGTATTTGTTGTGAATTTGAAAAGAAAGGAACCACACTCTCGGATAAAAAATGATTTAAAAAGGGAAAGGTAGGTATAGGCACGACATGATGGAATTATGGCAAGCATGGCTGAACAGTTGAAGAAGTATGGATGTTATATTAATTTAATTTTGATTTATAAAATCAAACTTTAACGTCTAAAAATCTCGAATTTCAAATGAAGCGTGCCGCCTGGCTTTCTATATGTTGTAACATATTCCGAACACAATGGAACTAGTCTCGAGGGCAAATTCAATTATACATAGAACATAGCTTTTCAAACCTAATTATGTTATATAATTTTATAAACTTAATTTCTACGTATTTCGATCTCGCACAGCCAAACGATACGTCCGAGTGCTAGGAAAATTGTCGACATACAAAAATTCATTATTATGGATCCAATGGAACTAGTTTCATCCAATTCCAAGACAGCGCCCCAGAAGGCTATTTCCACTTGTTAATTAAAACGAGTTATTTCAAAAATCAGTTTAATCACTTTTAATCCAAACTTAAAATTTTATTATCTTCATTCTTATTCAAATAAAATGTAAATCAACCTTTTGAATTCATTTTTATTCACATTAAATACAAGAATTAATTTCTTTAACAATATCAAATATACAATTTAACAATTCAATTATCAGTTAAATAGCTGAATTTGAAATACAAGCTGTTTAACTTATAAAATTGACTTTTTAATATTTAAAATCAATTACATATTCAAATTTCAAATAGCTAAAAAATTTAGGACATTACATTCTTCCCCTTTAAAAGAATTTCAACCCCGAAATTAGCAAGTAGGAGAAATGTCCCACACCCATTAATTTCCAAAACCAATTAGTTGTAATAGATTTCCAAACTCTTTTAAGTCTTTAAGTTCATTCACGATACCAACTAACTTCCATCCATTCAACCATTTTAGGTAATAACTCAAATCAAACTTTAGTTATCAAAAAATTTCCAAAATTCTTAAAAATTTCTAACACCTTAAATTTACGAAAAATTTCGCCAGTGTCTCCTTTGTATGGCTCAGTCAGAAAATTTTACATTATATATAATCACAAATATGCATCTCATCTTCAAGAATAAGGCATCCCGTAGGGAAAAATATAAAAATTCGATATGTAATCCGATATGTGTATCTTATTTTAGTATTAGTAAGCAAATACAACCAATATAATGCGAAAGCGAGCTCCAAATGCGAAGCATACACCATCCGTACCTACTAATCACTCGACAACTAATGAGACATGAATATAGAGAGTAATATTACTATATAGCATGTACTAATACAATATCTATATGCAATGTACCAAATGTAACAAGATAAACCATCCAACAATTAATATCCATCCAATTTGTTTATCAACAAATCAATTTTCACCTTCAAATTTCAACATTGTATTTATATACTTTCATTTCTTATAAACATTTAATTGATTTGCATTTAATTCATTTACATTCAATTATCAACGTCCACTTTATTTACACTTGATTTATTTACATTCATTTATCTACATTTCTTATTTACATCCAATTTATTCATATCTAACTCATTCATGCCCAATTAATTTTCATCCAATTAACTTACATTCAATTAATCTATATTTGATTAATTACATTCGTTGGTTCACACTCAATTACTCACATTATGTTTAACAACATTTCATTCTGTATTTAATTCATTTATGGATCATTCTATGAAATCGTTTACTTAAGTTCGTTTTAAACATTTTATACAACCCTTCTTGTGTTTATTTTCACTTCAAAACTTAAGTTCATATTAAATTCTACCAAATAACCTAACACATCCACTTCATTTTATAACTCAATTTATTTAACTTTACCTAAGTTAAACCTTAGTTTTATATCTAAATTCCTAATTTTATTTTCTTATCTATACCGTTTCAAATTATAAGGTCAAAAAACTTATTTTCATATATTTATCAAATCATACTTTGGATTCTAAAATTAAAACTTGTTAACCAAAACAAACTCAAACGAAAAACCATTAATATAGCAATTCATCACTTAGAAACTCGAAAATGAACACCGATGATGCTGCAATCATCATCGAAATTATTTTCCAGCGATTGAAGTGAGTTCAATGCTTTCTATTTTTTTAAAATTCCATTTAAAAATATTTCTAGTCAAACATTTCCAAAATAATAATATTATTATTTTTCTAAAACATTTGAAAAACTATCTTCCAAATCAATGGAATTAAAATTCTCAAATTTCTTATTTTCAAATCCGTTTCCATTTACATATCATATTTATAAGTGTACTTATATTGTTTCCTTTCCTTTCCATTTATAATCATACTTATAATTCATATTTATGAAATCTTACTTCTTATGTAATATCGTTTCACCAATACTAATTGTATTTTAGATTATAATAATAACAGCTTTTATCATAACAATAACAAATGATAATAATCAAATATTATCATGTAACAACCAAACACTCCATATATAACTATAATAATTCTAAAAAATTACTCCTTTATATGCCAAAATATAATCAAGGGTAAAATTATTTCATTTGCCAATTATCAAAACAACACTGTATCTGTTTGCCTTGTTTAAGTGTTTAAAATCCCCGATCGATATCGTGGCGTCCCATATACTGATAAGAGTTCGTATGCCACTCAACAGATAAATTAACACAGTAAAAAACATTTTTATAACCACCAACAAATATGTGCTTATATATACACACTCAAAACTCATAATAAGACATTCCATTACCTTATCTCTTAATGAGTTACCCCGCCAAAGCCAAAGTTCTCACTTAACCTTCAGCTCTGATACTAAACGTAACAACTGGAAATTTTCGACCCTCAAAAATCGACACTAGTACGTCCACTGTATTTTGAGCTGAGCAATCAAATGCCGAAAAATCTAATTGTTAAGGGAAAAGAGAAAGAAATAAGAAGATAAAAGAAGAAAAAGAGGAAAAAAATTCAAACAACACAGAATCTCACAATTGCAGTGGAACAATATATGATAAACTATTAGTGATCTCTACAAAGAGAAACTATTACATACTTACATCCATCAGAGTACAACAACAAATCATGGTCATCAGCCTGGACAATTATAACAACCTGTTCTCACAAATGCGGATGATTTCAATAACAAAACAGCGGAATATAAACATATACGTGAATACGACTTGAAGACCGCCAACTCGTCTCTAAGCTCCAATGCATTTAAAGCAATCTGTAATATGCTCGGTCCAACTTGAGCATTATAATAAAATAACACCCGAGTTAGTCTGGAAAACCAGCATGAGAAAACACACCCAACTAGATTTTAACTACTGAAAAATCTTTGGAATTCAAAAGTGTCTCGTAAGACCACACCTCATATAAACACGGACATGTTTTACCTTACGATAACCAAAACATTTCATATGAAATCCTCTGATATTATAATAGTGTTGTAACGACCCCGGATTTTTATGAATTGATAATTAAATTGATTTTTGAATTTAAATCTATAAAATTTATTTGTAAATTGATTCTAGTTTCCTTAAATTCAAATAAAAAATATATATTAAATCATATGAATTTAAATATTGTACATATGTGATTTGGATTTAAATTTCAAGTAAATGGATTTACAATAATATGAATATATATGTATATATGTACATACATTGAGTTTGAGTTATTGTTTTAACTAAATGGTTCAAAAACAAATTATAATGATTAATAATAAAAGTAGAACTTCATTGTATTTTTAAGTAACAAAACAAAGATGGCAAAATATATATAAAATAGTATGAAAATATAAAACAAAGCAAACAAAGTCGGTACAAAAATAAAATAAGTATGTAGCCTGTAAAAGTTTTAGTATGCAAGCATAAAAAAAGAAAAAAAAGAGGGGAAATAAAATATATCAATCTCCTGGAAAATAACACAGCAACAAGTACTGAAGTAAGGCAAGCATGGGAACAAAGGTCATGCATTTAATGAAAGCATCATCAGCCACCAAAATATGAGATCTGCAGCCACCACAAAGAAGCTTTGTCAAAGATAAAGTGTGAACAAACAAATTAAAATATACATATGCATAAATAAGTACAACCAAAACATAACTAAAACAATAAAGTACAATAGCATATCAAAGAAAAAGATATCAGCCGAGTAGAAAAAAGACTTGAGTTATCTTCACCATGCCTAGTATTGTACAAGTAATATCACCTGTACAAATGATATTAACCTGTACAACTCATCTCTATATACCTCAACCTCATCTCAACTCGTTCACTAAAAGCCGAGAGAATCTAAGGTAATATCATTTTAAAAGCTAGAACAAACTTAAATTTAAACACCAGATATCAAGGAAGCTTCAACTTGTAAACTCTTGGAGTCAACATGATTTGGAAGGTGAGTAACAACAGCTATTTAAATTTGAATTTATGTTGCCATTGCTCTGGGTATATGCATATATCAGTAATATCTCTTCTCTATTACATTACAGAGTATTAGACAACATTAAAATTCAATTTCTTCTTCCCTAATCAATATTAGGCTTTGATTTTAAAATAAATTTGTTGTGTTTAAGTACGAATGATAACTTAAAAATAGTTTCATGACATAAAAATGTATATAGATGGAAAAATCAAATTTCTACGGTGGTAACTTCATTTTTTGGAAAATTCGAATGTCATAAAATATTGATTCAAGTATATAATTGGAATCTACATTCAAAAATAAGATTTTTAAAACAAATATGAGGATTTTTAGTTGAGTGTGCAGCGTGTAGTTCCAAATTGAACCAAATGTGCTTTTTAATCAATTTCTGGAAATTTAGCAAATCTTAGATGTTGAATTTTTGTTTGGAGATAGTTTGTTGATCGATGATTTTAGGAAAAATGCTAAATATTTTTTTCAATGCAAGAATGTTTGTGATGAATCGAATTTAGGGTTTAACGTGGATTTTGGGTTCGATGTGATTCTCGTGCTCGTGTGGAGTCAGGGAGGGATCGAGTTTGATGGGATTCTGGGGATAGGTTTGTGGGGGATCGGAGATGGTGTGATCGAGGTGGCGCGAGGCCTGGTGGTTGGAGCTGCACAAACGTGTCGTTTCCAAGTCTTGAGGTGATGAAGTTTTCGTGTGTTTCCAGGTTTGAGTGTTCCCAGGTTTGGGATTTTTGTCTCGATTTCGATTTTGAGGCGATGGTGAAATTCGAGTGACCGGAGTATGTTCTGGGGAGGATCGTCGATATGCTCGACGTCGCGGTGATGCCAGAAGTTAGCCAATGGCGATGTGCACGTGCACGCTCGTACTTACGTATCTGGGTTTGAAGCAGTTTAGGGAAGGAGCAATTGTTTCAGGGGAGACGTAGTTTTCTCGGGCTCGAATCGAAGTAGCCTTTGAGTTTGCTCGAAGCAACTGGGAAGTGGTGAAAACCGAAGTGTAACTCGAGTGTTAATAGGACGAGTCTCGGGTTGTTTTCAAATTGCAGTATTTTTTTATAAGATGGTTAAACAAATTAGTTAAACACTGCACTTAGAAAATGTTAACAGTTAAGATTTTATTCAAGTTTTAATTATTTTAGTCAAACTTAATAATATTTCCAAACTCTTAATTATTTTAACTAAGAAATTAATCTAAGATTAAGTATAAAGTAATTAACAATTTAGTTTTTGTAGTTAATAATGAATTGAATTTCAGATTTAAAAGAAAACTTTTAAATGATTAATCAAGTTGAATAATTAAGTAATAAGAATTAATAATTGATTAATTTAGAAATATGTGATTTATAAATGGGTAATTAAGTTTTATTAATTAATAATTAAGGTTATTAATGAATGATTGAGGGTAATCAATTAAGTAATTAAAGTTAAATAACTTGATTAAGAAGTAATTAATTAAATAGCATGAAATAAAATAATCAAGTAATTAAGATATAATAATTAATTAAGAAATGATTTTAAGGATTAATCACTTATTGAAATTAAAGTTGGATATTTTGATTTATTAAAAATAATTAATTATGAAATTGGTTTAAAAGGTTGATTTAATTGATATGATTAATCAAGAATAATTTAATTAATTAAGGTGATTGATTAATTTATTAATATCAAATGATTTGTAATTAATAAATTAGGATTGGATAATTAATTCATAAGTAATAAATTTACTTGAAATAAATTGAATTGATTAGGATTAAAAATGATTTAATTAATCCTGCTTATAAATGACTATTGAATACTTGACTTACTCATGAATGATTGTATTGTATGAGATGCCTTGAATTGATTTTCCTATCTGATCTGTGATATTTTGTTCTGTGAATTGAGCTGTGTATTTATTCATTTATTGATGATACATTTGTATATTATCTGTGAATCTGTGAATGGACGATAAGCGTTATAGTTTATATCGCTTATCAATTATATTTCTGTGTTTTAATCTGTGATGACTAAATGATTGTGCACTATTGTTTAAAACACCTGGACCACACCATACACACACAATTATGGATTTCACGAGGAAATCACTTAAGTCGCAGATTTTTGAAATAGTTTTAAATTTGAATTTTTAAATTCAAATGTTTTGGAAATGGAATCAGAATAAATGTGAAAAGCTTTTGGAATGGAATTTCAAGATAAAATTTATTTTTAAATTACTCGCTTAAGTTTTGGAATTTTAATAATTTGATTTAAATTTGAATTCAAAATTAGGAATTGAATTCTATGATTTGAAATTAGGGATTAAAAATGTTATGTTAGTTATATACGGTTTGAAGCCACTTTTAAATATTGTTTTTGGGAATTTGAATTAACCCAAGGATTTTAACTTGTATAAATGAGATCGAATTTCTCCGAAAGGAAAACTACTTGTTTTCAAATAAAAATAGCTCTCATTTTAAAGAAAGGATTTCCAAATTGTGTTGAAAAGCTTCAAGTTTGAAATGGAATTGAAATGTTTTGAAAGCTATGAAATGAATCTTTGATTCAAAGACCGAATGAGTTAATCCAACTTGACTTGGAATTGGTTTTGAAAGGCTATTAATGAATCTTTGGAAACGAATTAATCGGATTTTGGAAACTTTAAGTTGAATCTTTGATTTAAAGATTCAACGAGTTAATCGGATTTTGGAAGCTATAAGTTAAATCTTGATTTAAAGATTTAACGAGTTAATCCAATTGAAATGGAAATTGTTTTGAAATCCGTAAGTGAATTTTTGTGAAAGTAGGTGAACTTTATGAAATAAATCTTTTGTTTAAAAGATTTAAAATGGTAATTGGTTTAAACCATTTGAAATAAGTTTTGAATTATTAAGTTGTGACTTAATTGAAATCCCATATCCATATATTTTAAATATTTTCGCTCACCATTCAGTTTAGCCGGGAAAGGACCTTTGTATCATATAACCCATTCCAAATATATGATTCGACGTTATAGATGCATTTAAAGACCGGTGGTGAAGACCAGGTATTTGCAAAAGCGATAAGATGACCTATCGATTGTCTCTGCACCGAGTCGCACCGGTATAGAGACTCCCTAAGTGATGGGAAATTCGATCGAGATTGTGAATATCCGGATTGCAAGGACTTCTTTGGAAGTGCCTTCGGTTCTGTTCGAACCCAGAACAGACTTGTATGGATTGTATGTCTGACATTACAAATTGAGATATAAAGCAGATTTCTTTCAAATATATTTCCGTTGGTGGCGGAGAATTTATTCTCTTATCTTAACACCCTTCTCTGAGACGTATGAGCTCAGAGGTTATGTAGTTGATGGTTATCAGCGATATATTTGGTAATGTGACATGTTGAGTGTTGCTGTGACATGATCATCGTTTGATCATTTGTGATATGATCATTTGTTTGATCATTTATCTTTGTGATCATTACTTTGATCATTTGTTGACCCAAAGCATGGCTTTGTACCAAAGCGTAGTTTTATGGACGAGACTTCGTCGGACCTCACACCTCGGAATGATCAAAACAGGAAAGATGCAGCAGGGTTATTAGGGTTAGCACCCCTTAGGGTATGTGCATTTCCTTCTGGATAGAAGTGGTATCATGGTATGGAGCCCAAATATTTAACTTATGGTTATATCGCAGATATATATATATATATATATATATGTATGTATATATATTACTTTGTGATTTGTTGCTGGGGCCCCAGTTAAAGGTTGGTTACAACCGGTAGATGGCATACTCGTGTCAGTAGTTACCCAGTTAAGGGTAACCCGGCCTTGTGTTGGCAGAGATCCGGTTAGGTTCTCGGGAACGTCCTTCTAGAGGCGTTCTCATGTGGCAATGGGAAGTTGCTTGGCCTGACCATTTGTTGGAAATCCAAAGAAACAATACGAGCCTTGTACAGTATTAGTTGTAGAACCTGCCATTTACTTATGGTGGCGCCCCACTGTTTAGATGGTAGCTATAGTAGGCATACGATAATGGTCGTATGTTGGCTAAGATTTATATTTTACTTTTGAAATGTTTTTTCTGCACTTTGCACTTATAGTAATAATATCAAGGAAATTTCGTATCAAGCATGTTTGACTATCATAAGAAGAAATCTCCTCCAATTCTGCGTTTGCATTGTGTGTGTGGCGGGAGGTCTTATGGTAGTTTCATTTTTAAAAGCATTGCGAATTGATTTTAAAATCTTTTGTTGATTATTTTAAAAGATAAACTGTTTTTGTTGCTCACACCAGTCCCATGACTGATCCAGAGTTTATTGTTTCTTTCCTAAACTCTGGGTGCTCAAAATTTTTCTACACGAGCAGTTTAGAGTTGGGTTTTTCAGATAGTTAGGTTCAGTGAATTATTTGGAGCTAGTTCAGTCTTTGGAACACACAAGTCTTGCTTAGCTTGGTGCATCATTATTGGGAGTTCGAGCTATCGCTGGATTGGTTCTTGGAGTTGGGAGTTGAGGTTTTGGAGTTCTTCCTTGAAGACTATCTTAGATTTATTTGTTCCGCTGCTGGTGTTATCGTTTTCTTTTCCGCTTCTATTTTTATTGTATAATATCTATGATGTATATTGATATCTATTGGATCATCTGTTGTATCAGATATTGTATCAAAGCTGTATATCAATGTATTATTCTTTTATTCCGCTGTGTTATTTACTTAATGTTGTTATAAGCTCCGGCGAATCGGATTTAAATGGTCGAATTTATGACATTCGAATACGATATGAAGTATGGATGTCGATTTTCGAGCGCGAAAAATTCGTATCGTCACATGTGGTATCAGAGCTAAGGTTAAACTTTAGCTCGGGAGTGTAACACATTAAGTAACTCATTAGAGATAGGGTGAAGTATCCCTAGAATGAGTATATCCCTAAGATATCCGTTCAAATGTCTCTGTAAATTCTCTTACTATCCATCGATAGTAAGTATGAATGCAAGAAGAAAACGAGATAGGGGACAGGGAAATAAGACTATAAAGGGTCAATACCCTGCAACAGTGGAAACAATCTTTCTCTATCAAATTTTCTTTGATTCGTTTCTAAATTCTTTTGATTGCTTCTTGACAGTTACACAAAGAAGTTTCGGTGTGATGATAGCCCTACGAATTATTGTAGAAAATTTTATTTCGTATTTCATCAGTTTCTTTTCAGTTTTTGATTTAAACCTTAATGAATATGAATTTGAAAATTGAAATTGGAAATTTTAAATGAATTAGAAATTCTAAAATTGAGTTAAAATTGATAAATAGAATATGAAGGATAAATTGAATTGTATCGATAAAACGATTTTGTTTAAAAAAAACCAAATTTTGAATTTCTGTTATAACTTCTTGGGTAGAATAAAATCTAAAATATAAACTTTGTTGTACTTCTCAACCTATAAAATTCTAAAACCATTAGGATCTTAATATTTAGATTTTGATTTTAATTGTAGAGAACAAATAGCATCAGCCGAGGTGGAAAGGCCAGAAGGGTTGGTGATTTTGGTTTATCTAGTAGGATTCGGGATGATTTGGGTGAACCATTAGTACGTGAAGAGGTGCCAGAAGAACCTGTGGTGCAACCACAACCTCGAGTTGAAGAACACAAGGAGGAGTCCGGAAATGAAGAAGAATTCGAAGAAGAATTCGAGGAGGAATTTGAAGAAGAGTTCGAAGAGGAAGTTGAGGAAGAGTTTGAGGTGGAAGAAGAACCCGAAATTGAGGTAGAGTCCGAAGGTGATGAAGCAATTTATTGGGATTTAGATAATGCTATAGAGGATGATGATGCCATAGAGGACGAGGAGCTAGATGGTGGAGGTTTTATTCCGGTAGAGTCTGACCCAGAGGAATTTTTTGAGACAGACGATGAGGCTGAAGTTATAGAACTGTCAGGGCCTGAGAGAGGAAGCTCTGATAGTGAAGATCTGTAGTTGGTGGGATCGACTTCTTTTGGTTAGGGTATGTTTATGTACGTGTTTTGGAATTAGAATTGTAGTGAAGGTTGGATGTTAGTAAGGTTATGTATGACTATAACTTGTGTACTAGTATTATGAGTAGCATTTAACATAAGATATATTATTAATTACCCGAAAGAGCCCATTGTGTTTACTAGTATAGTTGAATTGGCATAGTCTGTTCTGTGTGCGTATAATTCGTGAAACGAGCTGTGTAATTTCGAGGACAAAATTCTTTTAAGGGGGAAGTCTGTAACGACCCCAGATTTTTATGAATTGATAATTAAATTAATTTTTGAATTTAAATCTATAAAATTTATTTGTAAATTGATTCTAGTTTCCCTAAATTCAAACAAAAAATATATATTAAATCATATGAATTTAAATATTGTATATATGTGATTTGGATTTAAATTTCAAGCAAATGGATTTACAATAATATGAATATATATGTATATATGTACATACATTGAGTTTGAGTTATTGTTTTAACTAAATGGTTTAAAAACAAATTATAATGATTAATAATAAAAGTAGAACTTCATTGTATTTTTAAGTAATAAAACAAAGATGGCAAAATATATATAAAATAGTATGAAAATATAAAACAAAGCAAACAAAGTCAGTACAAAAATAAAATAAGTATGTAGCCTGTAAAAGTTTTAGTATGCAAGCAAAAAAAGAAAAAAAAAGAGGGGAAATAAAATATATCAATCTCGTGGAAAATAACACAGCAACAAGTACTGAAGTAAGGCAAGCATAGGAACAAAGGTCATGCATTTAATGAAAGCATCATCAGCCACCAAAATATGAGATCTGCAGCCACCACAAAGAAGCTTTGTCAAAGATAAAGTGTGAACAAACAAATTAAAATATACATATGCATAAATAAGTACAACCAAAACATAACTAAAACAATAAAGTACAATAGCATATCAAAGAAAAAGATATCAGCCGAGTAGAAAAAGGACTTGAGTTATCTTCACCATGCCTAGTATTGTACAAGTAATATCACCTGTACAAATGATATTAACCTATACGACTCATCTCTATATACCTCAACCTCATCTCAGCTCGTTCACTAAAAGCCGAGAGAATCTAAGGTAATATCATTTTAAAAGCTAGAACAAACTTAAATTTAAACATCAGATATCAAGGAAGCTTCGACTTGTAAACTCCTGGAGTCAACATGATTTGGAAGGTGAGTAACAATAGCTATTTAAATTTGAATTTATGTTGCCATTGCTCTGGGTATATGCATATATCAGTAATATCTCTTCTCTGTTACATTACAGAGTATTAGACAACATTAAAATTCAATTTCTTCTTCCCTAATCAATATTTGGCTTTGATTTTAAAATAAATTTGTTGTGTTTAAGTACGATTGATAACTTAAAAATAGTTTCATGACATAAAAATGTATATAGATGGAAAAATCAAATTTCTACAGTGGTAACTTCATTTTCTGGAAAATTCAAATGTCATAAAATATTGTTCAAGTATGTAATTGGAATCTACATTCAAAAATAAGATTTTTAAAACAAATATGAGGATTTTTAGTTGAGTGTGCAGCGTGTAGTTCCAAATTGAACCAAATGTGCTTTTTAATAAATTTCTGGAAATTTAGCAAATCTTAGATGTTGAATTTTTGTTTGGAGATAGTTTGTTGATCGATGATTTCAGGAAAAATGCTAAATATTTTTTTCAATGCAAGAATGTTTGTGATGAATCGAATTTAGGGTTTAACGTAGATTTTGGGTTCGGCGTGATTCTCTTGCTCGCATGGAGTCAGGGAGGGATCGAGTTTGATGGGATTCTGTGGATAGGTTTGTGGGGGATCGAAGATGGTGTGATCGAGGTGGCGCGAGGCCTGGTGGTCGGAGATGCACGAACGTGGCGTTGCCAGGTCTTGAGGTGACGAAGTTTTCGTGTGTATCCAGGTTTGAGTGTTCCCAGGTTTGGGATTTTTGCCTCGATTTCGATTTTGAGGCGATGGTGAAATTCGAGTGACCGGAGTATGTTCTGGGGAGGATCGTCGATATGCTCGACGTCGCGGTGATGCAAGAAGTTGGCCATGGGCGATGTGCACGTGCACGCTCGTACTTATGTATCTTGGTTTGAAGCAGTTTGGGGAAGGAGCAATTGTTTCAGGGGAGACGTAGTTTCCTCGGGCTCGAATCGAAGTAGCCTTTGAGTTTGCTCGAAGCAACTGGGAAGTGGTGAAACCCGAAGTGTAACTCGAGTGTTAATAGGACGAGTCTCCGGTTTTTTTCAAATTGCAGTATTTTTTTTATAAGATGGTTAAACAAATTCGTTAAACACTGCACTTAGAAAATGTTAACAGTTAAGATTTTATTCAAGTTTTAATTATTTTAGTCAAACTTAATAATATTTCCAAACCCTTAATTATTTTAACTAAGAAATTAATCTAAGATTAAGTATAAAGTAATTAACAATTTAGTTTTTGTAGTTAATAATGAATAGAATTTCAAATTTAAAAGAAAACTTTTAAATGATTAATCAAGTTGAATAATTAAGTAATAAGAATTAATAATTGATTAATTTAGAAATGTGTGATTTATAAACGGGTAATTAAGTTTTTTTAATTAATAATTAAGGTTATTAATTAATGATTGAGGATAATCAATTAAGTAATTAAAGTTAAATAACTTGATTAAGAAGTAATTAATTAAATAGCATGAAATAAAATAATCAAGTAATTAAGATATAATAATTAATTAAGAAATGATTTTAAGGATTAATCACTTATTGAAATTAAAGTTGGATATTTTGATTTATTAAATATAATTAATTATGAAATTGGTTTAAAAAGTTGATTTAATTGATATGATTAATCAAGAATAATTTAATTAATTAAGGTGATTGATTAATTTATTAATATCAAATGATTTGTAATTAATAAATCAGGATTGGATAATTAATTCATAAGTAATAAATTTACTTGGAAATAAATTGAATTGATTAGGATTAAAAACGATTTAATTAATCCTGCTTATAAATAACTATTGAATACTTGACTTACTCATGAATGATTGTATTGTATGAGATGCCTTGAATTGATTTTCCTATCTGATCTGTGATATTTTGTTCTGTGAATTGAGCTGTGTATTTATTCATTTATTGATGATACATTTGTATATTATCTGTGAATCTGTGAATGGACGATAAGCGTTATAGTTTATATCGCTTATCAATTATATTTCTGTGTTTTAATCTTTGATGACTAAATGATTGTGCACTATTGTGTAAAACACCTGGACCACACTATACACACACAATTATGGATTTCACGAGGAAATCAGTTAAGTCGCAGATTTTTGAAATAGTTTTAAATTTGAATTTTTAAATTCAAATGTTTTGGAAATGGAATCAGAATAAATGTGAAAAGCTTTTGGAATGGAATTTCAAGATAAAATTATTTTTAAATTACTCGATTAAGTTTTGGAATTTAAATAATTTGATTTAAATTTGAATTCAAAATTAGGAATTGAATTCTATGATTTGAAATTAAGGATTAAAAATGGTACGTTAGTTATATATGGTTTGAAACCACTCTTAAATATTGTTTTTGAGAATTTGAATTAACCTAAAGATTTTAACTTGTATAAATGAGATCGAATTTCTCCGAAAGGAAAACTACTTGTTTTCAAATAAAAATAGCTCTCATTTTAAAGAAAGGATTTCCGAATTGTGTTGAAAAGCTTCAAGTTTGAAATGGAATTGAAATGTTTTGAAAGCTATGAAATGAATCTTTGATTCAAAGACCGAATGAGTTAGTCCAACTTGACTTGGAATTGGTTTTGAAAGGCTATGAATGAATCTTTGGAAACGAATTAATCGGATTTTGGAAACTTTAAGTTGAATCTTTGATTTAAAGATTCAACGAGTTAATCGGATTTTGGAAGCTATAAGTTAAATCTTGATTTAAAGATTTAACGAGTTAATCCAATTGAAATGGAAATTGTTTTGAAATCCGTAAGTGAATTTTTGTGAAAGTAGGTGAACTTTATGAAATAAATCTTTTGTTTAAAAGATTTAAAATGGTAATTGGTTTAAACCATTTGAAAATAAGTTTTGAATTATTAAGTTGTGACTTAATTGAAATCCCATATCCATATGTTTTAAATATTTTCGCTCACCATTCGGTTTAGCCGGGAAAGGACCTTTGTGTCATATAACCCATTCCGAATATGTGATTCGACGTTATGGATGCATTTGAAGACCGGTGGTGAAGACCGGGTATTTGCGAAAGCGATAGGATGACCTATCGATTGTCTTTGCATCGAGTCGCGCCAGTATTGAGACTCCCTAAGTGATGGGAAATCCGATCGGGATTGTGAATATCCGGATTGCAAGGACTTCTTTGGAAGTGCCTTCGGTTCTGTTCGAACCCAGAACAGACTTGTATGGATTGTATGTCTGACATTACAAATTGAGATATAAAGCAGATTTCTTTCAAATATATTTCCGTTGGTGGCGGAGAATTTATTCTCTTAGCTTAACACCCTTCTCTGAGACGTACGAGCTCAGAGCTTATGTAGTTGATGGTTATCAGCGATATATTCCCAATTTGGTAATGTGACATGCTGAGTGTTGCTGTGAAATGATCATTGTTTGATCATTTGTGATATGATCATTTGCTTGATCATTTATCTTTGTGATCATTACTTTGATCATTTGTTGACCCAAAGCATGGCTTTGTACCAAAGCGTAGCTTTGTGGACGAGACTTTGTCGGACCTCACACCTCGGAATGGTCAAAACAGGAAAGATGCAGCAGGGTTATTGGGGGTAGCACCCCTTAGGGTATGTGCATTTCCTTCTGGATAGAAGTGGTACCATGGTATGGAGCCCAGATATTTTACTTATGTTGATATCGCAGATATATATATATATATATATATATATATATATATATTACTTTATGATTTGTTGCTAGGGTCCCGGTTAAAGGTTGGTTACAACTAGGAGATGACATACTCGTGTCAGTTGTTACCCAGTTGGGGGTAACCCGGCCTTGTGTTGGCAGAGATCCGGTTAGGTTCTCGGGAACGTCCTTCAAGAGGCGTTCTCATGTGGCAATGGGAAGTTCCTTGGCCTGACCATTTGTTGGAAGTCCAAAGAAACAATATGAGCCTTGTACAGTATTAGTTGTAGAACCTGCCATTTACTTATGGTGGCGCCCCACTGTTTAGATGGTAGCTATAGTAGGCATACGATAATAGTCGTATGTTGGCTAAGATTTATATTCTACTTTCGAAATGTTTTTTCTGCACTTTTCACTTATAGTAATAATATCAAGGAAATTTCGTATCAAGCATGTTTGACTATCATAAGAAGAAATCTCCTCCAATTCTGCGTTTGCATTGTGTGTGTGGCGGGAGGTCTTATGGTAGTTTCATTTTTAAAAGCATTGCGAATTGATTTTAAAATCTTTTGTCGATTGTTTTAAAAGATAAACTGTTTTTGTTGCTCACACCAGTCCCATGACTGATCCGGAGTTTATTATTTCTTTCCTAAACTCTGGGTGTTCAAAATTTTTCTACACGAGCAGTTTAGAGTTGGGTTTTTCAGATAGTTAGGTTCAGTGAATTATCTGGAGCTAGTTCAGTCTTTGGAACACACCAGTCTTGCTTAGCTTGGTGCATCGTTATTGGGAGTTCAAGCTATTGTTGGATTGGTTCTTGGAGTTGGGAGTTGAGGTTTTGGAGTTCCTCCTTGAAGACTATCTTAGAGTTATTTGTTCCACTGCTGGTGTTATCGTTTTCTTTTTCGCTGCTATTTTTATTGTATAATATCTCTGATGTATATTAATATCTATTGGATCATCTAATGTATAAAGGGTCAATATCTCGGAATGGTCAAATCTATGACATTCGAATACGATATTAAGTATGGATGTTGATTTTCGAGCGCGAAAAATTCGTATCATCACAAGTGTCTAATATACAAATACTTATTAATCTTAGCTGAAATTGTAACATTAATTAAATTCCATCATAATAGGTATACAACTAATACCATAAATGCTCGTATTGGAGAATGGATTCCATACTATAACAAGGTAAGGAACTATCTCCCGAAGGTACATCTCTAGATAAAATGTACCGCGGTTTGGCAAGAACATCTTGTACCCCTACCATACATGACTGCCTACCACTTGACTAGTAGTATTGAACATGATCTCCCCTTTGTTAATGGGACTTGAAGCATACAAATGAGAGATAATTATCGATCTGGATTTGGAATGACCATGCCCTACTTGGAAGCGACCCACTTGGTCCTACTGCATACTCGATTTTTGTCATTTCTTAGTTGATGAGGCTCGAGGATATATTTTACCTTTATATAGTGCTTTCCACTTGGAATGCTAACACTGCCCTCCAATCAATAATGCAATACCAACATTCATCCATAAAAGTTTGCCCTGGGACTGAACGAAACACTTGAGAGCTCAGTCTTCAATTCCATCATCTTCAAGATGTCTTCACTTCGAAACACTTAAGTTGGATCGAAGCGGTTTTTCGATAACATATCCGATCTTGGTATCTTCGAAACATCTTTCAATAATTTCTGTTACACTCAACCTCAATTCTTTAGAAAATAAGCAGTCAAAGGTAAGAGCAGAGATCACCTCCTAACCGTTAGTAGACTGATTTCCTTATCATTTGTCCTTGGTGAACGAAACGAGATTTATACGCACAGTACAACATCATCGGAGATGACTAACCCATGTGTTTCTCTAAGATATTTCCAAAGTTATGTTTGGGTCCAAATTCGATAGTTGGTTATTTAACTATCGAATAACAAACATTCAATCAGGGATTTAATTCAATAAGGAAAAAGCAACAATGTTTAAGCACACAATCATACACTAACCTCCTATTAATTAATCTTTCATTAATTTAAATTCACTTTGTAATACATGAATCAAAATTCTTTTACAAAGATATATATGTAACAACCCGATATTTTCAACCATTCGCATCCGCACATGTCGGACTTGAATTGCTCAAAATATCATATTGTTAATTTATATTTGGCAAAACTCAGCATATATAGTAAATAAGTAAATAACAGAATCATAAATACAGAGTAATATACCAATAATCAGCAGAAACAAAACAAGAGTAGTTCTTGAAGCTACTATATATAATAGATTCAAACAAGATACAATAGAAGTCTCGAAGACATAGAAGTTTCAATACAATAGTCAAATAACAAAATCTGAATATATCACTAGAGTCAACTGAATAACTGCAAGCCGAATAGATAGATGGATCTCCATGCGAAGCTCCAACTCCAAAGGTGGGTCTCAAAAACTATAACACTCAGTCTGACCCGAGCATAAAGCAAAACACAAAACACTCGAGTCAGGATTAACATTATTATGTTAATAAATCCAACTCAAGTGATCATCTGAAATACAAGTAACTCAATGGATGTTTGAGATACCCATCCTCTAAGGATCCGTGGATCTATCTACTATGTAGTAATATACGCTATTATAATAATGTTTATAGTAAATTAAACTATAAAAATAGCATTAAGTCGTTATTCATATCCCCCTTAACACATTTTATATATTCCCATAATCTATACAGTACTGTATCTCCCCCGTACTGGGCGTCGTTAGAGGGAACTATGGTATAAAACAAACTCATAGTGGTCTCGATAAGGTAGGTGACACGGCACAACTAGGAAATGCCAAGGTAAATATACCACTTACACTTTCGGGTTGTTGGTAACGCATAGATGCAGCTACCACCCAACTCGATCCACACTCCCAAAAAACCGTGGGGTGCACCCAATCAATCACAAAATAATAGATCGAAGGAGCGTGCCGATCAAAGGAGCTACCTCACTTGGCCCGTCAATTGTCCATGTTTTGTCTACCTTAAGCTAACTCACGGGAGTTAAGTCCACGTATATAACTCATATAGGATCTTCGCCACCATCCTACTTCAATTTGGAATCTCCACTGCACACACGGTTGTAAAAGTGGTTTTCGGCATTGGCAGAGAGTATTACAATATCCGATCCCAGTTACTTTAACAACCAAACATTATATAACACTGCGGTCATTTCAAAATCGTTTATACTTCAAAACCAAAATATCATATCCATTTCAAAACCATATCAATATAATATCATTTTTCTCTTCAATATATCTATTTCCAAAATCATAGCATTTTCAAAGTTATAACACTTTCGAAATCAAAACACTTGAAATTATAATACTTTGAAAATCATAACACTTTGAAACCATAACTCTTTGAAATCATAATACTTTGTAAAACCGTAACAATTTCCCTTAAACAGTTTAGATATTAATAATAGTATGTATAATAAAATAGTGTATAAAATAAAATAGTTTATATAAAATTGCTATAAGTTAAATTAGTTTATATTAAAATAATTAGTATATTAAAATAGTTTAAATTAAAAATAGTTATATAAAAAATGATTTATATTAAAATGATTTATATTAAAATAGGTTATAAAGTAAAATATATAAATAGTTTTAAATAAAATTTAAAAATACTTTATATAATAAAATAACTTCCTCAAATTTCACAAATTGATTCCAAATCAACTCGAATTCTGAAATTCAAATTTTATTAAATCTCAATTCATTAATTTCAGCTCAATTCAGTTTCTCAATAAACTATTTCAAATTCTATCGATTTCAAATACAGATTAGAACTACAAAATAAATCATTTCAATTTCAATATATTTCAAAGCTTTAAGTGTTCAACATTTTCAAAACTTTGATAATTTCATTTATATTTCAAATTCACTTTACTATTATTTAGTTTTGAAATATTTACTTAATCATTTCAATAACATTTAAATAAACTGCAAATTACAAATTTAAATAAACTAAATATCCCATCTAAGTTTATGTAAATTTGAAAATATTCATTTAAATCACTTTTAATCAAAATCAAGTTGTAAAATCATAACCTTGAAATCTCAAATTTAATAAATTTCAAATCAAACTTATTTGATTATAATTCCTAAATAATTCAATTTCAAACCAATTTCTATTATAAACTCTGTGTTTGAAATATAATTTTAAATAAATACTTAAACATATTATTAAATTTATTTATATATTAAATCTATTTATATATTTTAAAAATAGAAAAATTATAAGTAAATTATTAAAATTATAATTTAAAAAAATTAACCTATAACTATAAAATTCTCAAAACATATAATTTTAAAAATCTAAAATTTAAACATTTATAAGAAAAGAGTACATTTATAAAATATCTTAGAATCAATATTTATTAAACCATATATTTCTTTCTGAAACCATAGAAATCATTTTCAAAATATTTATATATAGACCAACGATATCTATATATAATTTTCTATCATATGGTCAAGTGATACGGAAATTTATCATTTCAATCTGTAATTTAAAATATATACGGGTATATATTATTTTAACACGCAATCCGAAATTCAATTCAATGAAAATCGCTTGGGTTTATCATTTCAACCCATAACGATTTTCTCCTATTCTACAAGATCGTTCGGGTATGTATCATTTCAACCCATAGGAAATTCTATACTAATAGGGAACTTGCAGAGTGATAACATATATGATAATAATATAACAGGCATATATCATCAACATAAACAACAGAAAATGGTGTCAGATGTTCACAAGTGAACAGATACAGATAATAGCATATAAATAGCAATTTAAATAACTAACAATAGCATATTTCAATTCTGTTTCAATTAAAATCAAATTTTATAAAAATAGAAACGTTAATCGTGAGTGATTGCTCACCTTTCGAGGATAAAGATGAACGAGAATGAGACGGGTTACGAATCCAAGCACGAATTTGAAAGCAAATCAAGATTGGAATGAATTTGACGATCAAAGCTGATAACAAGTAGTCGATGAATTATTAGAATCAGCTTGATAAAAACAGAATATATATATATATAAAGTAAACATATATTACAAACATTATGACCTGCATAGTGTATGATTAGCAGATGTAAGCAACACCTTATACTACATGTCTACATATAAAATTTGAAATACATACATACATACATACATACATATATATATATATATATAAACTTACATACGTATAATACTTTGGAATCACAATAGATATGCAGGCTCGAAACTAAGAAAAAAGGAAAATATATATGCAACTTACAAAACATATATACATTTCGATAAAAGCATGCACAGGAAAACTGTTGGATATATATATGCCTGAAGAAAAATATAGATATAGCCGTGATCACATGGATATATAACATATAAAAACATAAACCTACTGTGTAAATTCACTGTGTATATATGTAAAACAAAATCTTAACTCATATAACTTTTAAAATAAAATATGCACTTACATCTATATACCTTATAGTTTAAAACCAATACTTACATCATCATTCCCAAACAGACACGTATAATGAAATATAAACATAATACGTAAGATATAAAACAAATCAAGTTATAGAAATATCTTTATATATATTATAGTTTTCATAAAGTAACTGAAATGGTTGGTTTCAAATGAATTTAAAGCTATCATGAGCACAAACAAAACAAAATCCATATATATCTAAACTCATGCAGTATAAAACTAATATTAACTAGCCAACATATGTGAAAGTGTACGTGCAGTACTAAGGATCGTGTAATATGATACATAAATGCGGAAACTGATAATAGCAGTAAAATAAAAATTAAAGTAAGCACACCAGGAATTTTTATACTGGTTCGAACTTCCCGTTCTACGTCCTGTCCCAGAATATCCTCTGGATTTAGACTAAACTCCTCACTTAACCCGGAGGAATAGGTATATCACACCTGAGCAGCCGAACAGGAATTTTTCCGCCTCAACAGCCGAAGAGGACTTCAACTTAATACAAATACTTTGTTGACGAGTGTGTTATGAATAACACGGATTGTCTTTTGATAGTATAATTTCCTATAATCAAATCCTCATGAATATGTATGTGAATATTTAGAAGGAAGATAATCTCGTAGAATCGAAGTATATAAATTAATTCAGAGATTCTAGAGATATTGAATTAGAATGAATGCTTTTATTTGCAGAAATAAATAAAGAATAGATTGCAGAATTATAAAACAAGAATCGGTGATTGTAGAAGTGATTTGAACATGTTTATATAGTTGTAGAATAGTTATAATCTTTCATGAAGAGTTTCAATCAAAAGTTGTGTCCGTATCTCTTGGATTGAGAGACATTCCTCTTAATGATCAATGACTACTCTTCAGGAAAACTAGCCGTTATGTTCAGGTCGGTCGACATAAAAAACTGGTCGGTCAGCTGAGTTTTAAAAACGTATACAAAATAATGTATATCTGCGCACTTGACACAGGGTCGGTCGACCGAGGTTTCTAGTCGGTCAGCCGACCTGTTGTCAATTGCACAGTATACACTAATTTATGTATAATCTTAATATAAATCAATTTGTGTATGTGTGTGACTACTTGAGGAATGACTTTAACAATATTCTAAGACTCAATACATTAAAATATTCATACTAATCTCTGGATTGTAGTCTTGTCTCTTTTGTAGTGCATAATATACACTTATTCTCTTTTTGTCGCTTTCGTATAGTATTCTCGTCGTATGATCTCTGAAGCTTGTGTCATGAATCAAAACTCATGAAGCAACATACCCAAAGCAAATAGGAATATTAATGATGTTCACTTAGTACACAATATTTAAAAACAGAAGACTAGAAATTATAAGATAGCAAGTTGTAAAACAACATGATCACTCCTCATCATCATCGGAATCCCAAAATTCTGGACGGATATTTTCTTCTGGAAAAGCATGTTCCTTACCACGTCTTTGAGCGGTAGAAGTGTGAGTTCCTGATGTACCAGAGCTTGTATTCTCCGAAGTGGAAAAAGAGAAGTTTGGCGCTGGCCTTTTTCCGAGAGCAACATAAGAGGCACCGGCTTTGGAAGTACATGATGAGGCTCCCATAAGTTCACGAAGAAACCCTTGATTTCTTGAAACGACCATCAATTTTTCATAGCCGGCATCCAAGGCTAGTTGATTTTGAGCCAAAATATCAATGGTCGCCTCTGTACTAATTCCCGGAGTTGGTCTTTGAATTGAATGTTGGCGTGTTAGGCGTTCCGTAGCATGAGTTGATGGTTGAGGTGTAGAGATGCTACGGCGTAGTTGTTCTCGAGGAGTAGTACTCCATTGGTTAAATGGTATGAATCTAGGAGGTGCATCGGGAAACTTCATTAGTTTTATGGTCCTTGAATCAAAAGTACGAACTTTGGAGGTTTCAGATTCCGGAGCATGTGGGACGAAGGTATTGATCAATCTCATTATGTATTCTTCATAGTAAATATGAAGCATTTTGCCTTGATTAAATGAGAGAAACTCATCCATGAGTAATTGTGCCCAACTGACGTGTGTATTCGAACATATAACATATAGAGCTTTAAAATTTTCAGGATATACTAAGTGGTAGGAGCCGCCTCTTGGTATAATGGATTTCATCATGAAACGATGAAAAAGTCTAGCTCTAGGTCTAAGTGATGATGTTTGTCTAAAACCCGTAGCATCATCTTCGAAAAATAAATTGCTTATGTGGTTACGACTTGATATATTACAATCGACATCGTGTAATGAGATTCCACCCGGTCTAGCACCTAAAATGTGGTTAATTCGATCAATGGAAAGGAAAATTGAGGTGCCACATACCGATGTCCAAACACAATTTTCAGTGTTTCTAGGAGGGTTGACAAGATTTAGGTTAGCAAGGAACAATTTGACCATAATGTGGTTAATCTTCAAATTATTCTATGGTCTAGAAAAGTATCGAGCCCACTTTTAATTGCGGTATTTTCAATACGGTAGGCAGCGAAATCAGGATAGCTTACAAATGATTCTTCAAAGATTTAGGCATCTTGAAGTTGTATCCATCTTTGAAGTGCTACGTCATTGACAAGCCATGAGGCGATTTGAGTATCTACGGGAGTTGATGAAGATGAGCCACCGGTAGTCTTTGATTTCTTCTTTGGAGCCACTGTTTTTGAAGTAAAAATAGAAATTTGAGAAAACTTTTAATGGAGGATAGGGCAAAAACTGAAATTGGAAAAGCAAGAGTGAAGAGGTAGGTTGAAAAGGTGAACGGATGGGTTACTAATATGAGGTAAAAAGTAAAATCAACCAGCTGTCTACACGTTCGGTCGGCCGAAAATACTGGGTCGGCCGACCGACTTTGTTAATAGAGAGTTGCTGAAACTCTCGGGAAGGGTTCGGCTGACCGGTGCAGGCTCTTCGATCGACCGACCCTGTTTAAAAAAATGTGTATTTGATACTTTCGGTCGACCGACTCAGGGTCTTCGGTCGGCCGACGCTGTTAGAAATGCACATTTTTGCTGTTATTATAAAAAATGATAGAAATTTAAATTTTATTATCATTGCATTATATTTATACATCTTATTGAAAACAACAACACACACACACACATACATATATATATATATATATAAGTTTTAGCCAACGTTCGTTAAAATTTACGTTCCCATGAGTTTGGGGACGGAACATCTTCTATATGTGACCATCTTGGAGCTATTGGAGTTTGAACAGGATTTGAAGAGGATGGGGTTCTATAAGAAGGTTCAACAACGTCATCCTTTTTTGATGAACAAACTTTCATGGCAATCTCTTCTAGAAAACTTAAACGTCTTGCCGTGACTTTTTGTTCATAGTAGAGTTTCCGTTGCATATTCATTTGTTGTTGTTGGTAGTGATGTATTTCATTAATTTTTCGTTTGGTGGATGGAGATATTACCATTGTATTCTTCCCTTTTTTCTTTTCAGGTGTATAGCCTGTATGAGATTCATCCCATGGTTTCCACCCGTGTCGGGGGTCTTTATAAGGAGAAGAGAAATCAAGGATACGTTTAGGCATGGGAAAGGTAGGATAGGGGCCATTTTCAGGAATTTGATCGGAAACATCATCATCCGGAGATGAGTATGATAGATGGGAGTTTTCGGAATTATAGGTGTCATTGTTTGAAGATATTTTTCAGGTTTTACTTTTCTTAGTATATGTTTTGAAGGATAAGCATAGAGTATATGTAATCATCTGTTTGCTAAAAAACTAGTGGATAGAAACTAATTTTAAATATAATCATAGAAGTTTAAGAACAAGCCGTTTGCAAATGTATGATTTATAAGTTTTAGAACTAAAAATAGTTATTTCTGAAAAACAAATTAGATAAAACAAATGTTAAGGTAAACTGGAACAAGAAACACCCATAGCCTAAGTGGCTATAACACAACATCTATCAAACAAGTTAGAGATCATGAGTTCGAGTTCCGCTTTAGTCAGAAATAAAACAATTTTTGTTTTTCAAAATTTTTGCATATTTTTATCTATAAATCTTTTAAAGACATTATTCCTAAATCTCGTCTTAGTTTGATAAAACTATTTTCATTTAAAGGTTTAGTAAAATGTCAGCAATTTGATTTTCAGTATTAATAAATTCTAAATTTATCAATCCTTTTTCCAAACAATCACGAAGAAAGTGATGACGAATATCAATGTGTTTTGTTCGTGAGTGATTTACCGGATTTTAGAGAGATTTATTGCACTAGTATTATCACAATAAATTATAGATTTTTTAAGATAACAATTAAAATCTTGTAGTGTTTGTTGCATGTATACGACTTGTGCACATGCCAAAGCAGCAGATGTATATTCTGCTTCACACGTTGATAAAGAAACACAATTTTGTTTCTTACTAAACCAAGAGACTAAGGAACGTCCAATGAAATGACACGTTCCACTCGTACTTTTTCGATCCGTCCGACTTCCTCCAAAATCAGCATCGCTATATGAGACTAATTCGAAAGGACATTCTTTTGGATAGAATAGTCCAAAATCTTTGGTTTTAGTTAGATAACGAATAATACGTTTAACTGCTTGCATATGTGATTCTTTGGGATTTGCTTGAAATCGAGCACATAAACAAACACTCATCATAATATCGGGTCGACTCGCTGTTAAATATAATAACGATCCAATCATACTACGATATAGTTTTTGATCAACACTTTTGCCTTCTTCGTCTCTGTCGAGATGAATCGTTGTGCTCATCGGAGTTGGTTTGGCAGAAGTGTTTTCTAGACCAAATCGTTTAATTAAATTATAACAATATTTTTCTTGATTAATAAAAATTCCATTTTCTATTTGTTTTATTTGTAAACCAAGAAAATAGTTTAACTCACCCATATGAGACATTTCAAATTCATTTGTCATTATTTTAGAAAATTCTTGACAAAGCTTTCCATTTTTAGATCCAAAAATTATATCGTCAACATATATTTGGATAATTAAAATATCATGCTTGTTTCTTTTAATAAAAAGAGTTTGATCAACCTTTCCAATTTCAAAACCAGAATTTAGTAAATAACTTTTAAGACGACCCAACTGAAACGACCCGACTTCCTACCTCCAGGAAATCGCATCATTTTGAAGAAAGAAAGGGATAGAAGAAGAAAAGAAAGAGAAAGAAGAACACAACAACATCAGAGAACTCACAGCGGAACGAATAAAATATAATAATTAACATAAAATATTACATAGTATCAGATTACATCAGAGTTACATAATTATACAACACATATTAGACAGTTATAAACATC
Organism: Allium cepa; assembly: GCA_030765085.1. Classification (NCBI taxonomy): domain Eukaryota; kingdom Viridiplantae; phylum Streptophyta; class Magnoliopsida; order Asparagales; family Amaryllidaceae; genus Allium; species Allium cepa. The sequence goes on along the minus strand of CM060932.1, from coordinate 727,848,632 downwards.
TGTCTAATTCATACAACTCAAGTACAACAGAAGAAACAGATACTAAACACAGCGGAACCAATATATCTACACGTCGAAGCCTCCTGCTCCATTACTCCTCCAGAATTCGTCAAGCTAACCTGAATCACTTGACTACTCATACATAATATGAGTACCCAAGAGTTTAATAAAACAGAAAATAAACACTCGGGTCAGACAGGGGTCTGGTGTGAGTAAACGGTTTAAAATTGCTTAACTTTAGAAAAACCTTTAGAAAGAAAAGGTATCACGTAAGACTTCCCACACATAAACATGGAAAAGTTTTTACCTTACGCTAACCAAAACATTTGATAGGAAATCCAGTGATATTATAATAGTGTCTACGGTTTTGTTTGTATTACCCACTTTTGTGGCTAGTAGCTGGAATTTAATGAATGTAACAATTTCGGCTATTTCTTATTTACTTGAAACTAAATTATTTCAAGTTTAAACTTATTTGAAATCAATTTCCTTTAAACTTTTGAATATGTTCATTCATTTTAAATTTAAAAACTGTTTGAAATCAAACTGGTTTTCAAAGTAAACTTGAAACAGTTTTTAATCTAAATTCAAAACAAATTTAAGTTTTGCTTAAACTTTTAAATCTGTTCATACTTTCAAAATCTTACAAAAACTATTTAAATCCAATTCTGGTTTTAATACAAACCTGAAACTGTTCTAGTTCTTGATTTAAAACTAGATTTAAATCTTGTTTAAATATAAGATTTCATTTTTAAAAGCTTTTGAACTCAAAACCATATTTGAATTCAGATTCAAGAATTACTTGAATCAAGTTTTCAACTTAAATGTGAATTTATTCAAAAAAAAATTAAACTGCAATACTTCTCAGGCTTAAACCTAAAACAGGTTTAAAATTTTGATTTAAAACAGAATTTAAAACTTGTTTAAATTTTAGATTTTCATTTTAAAAACTTTTATTCAAAACTACATTTGAATTCAGTTACAACTTATGCTTGAATCAAAATCCAGCTTTAAAAACATGAAATCATTCAAAATCTAAAAACTGCAAAACTCTCTGGACTAAAACCTGAAAACTGTTTTAATTTTGATTTAAAACTGAATTTAAATTTAAGATTTCATTTTTAAAAACTTTGAATTCAAAACTACATTTGAATTCAGACTTACTTATTTTTGAATCAAATTACAATCTTTAAATTATGAATTTTATTTAAATTTTTAAAAAAACTGCAAATCTACAGATTTTAATACCTGCACTATACAAACCCGAGAAACCATTTACTTTACTCCGAGTTCCAAACCAACCTGCTTCGAGTCAAGAACAAAAATACCCGAAGTCATCTCCGAGTCAAAAAAACCTGCACACTACCAATAATGTTCACCTGAGTTTAACCTGTACAGTGCATATGCACTGTCGCCTCGGCGAACTCCAGCCACGCTAATCCCCTTCTACAAGTCACTTACCATCTCCTTATACTATCTTAACCATCCATACCCTTCCAAACAGTTGGAAATCAAAAAATGGGAATCAACAGCAACCTGAAACACTCATCTCACCACTCCTCTCTCTCTGATCATCCATCACCAACGTCTCCTTCATTCTCACATCAAAACACCACTAACATGAAGCATCTAAACACCTAAGATCCATTGGCGTAACAGATTTATTCCAAAATTTTCATTTTCTGTTTTAACATAGAAATGCTAATTTACACAGTCAACCTAAAAAAAATGAAACTTGTTTTATACTTTCTTATTTCTAACATACATCAATGTTATAATCTTGTTTATAATAATTAATGATATTGGTATCCTAATTTTTATTGAAAAATACCCACTGCTATATTATCTCAGAGGTAACAGGTTCTAGATTTTAACATATTTAACTAATTCATGATTTTCCAGAACCTACAATTATACTAACAAACATATTTTGTTTACACACAAGTTTAGTAACAACAACAATTTAAATAATAATGCTTTACTATTTAAGAACATCTCAGTTTACAACCAACTAGGTGTGCAGATCCCAGAAATAAGAAAAAGAATATATAAGCAAATTCATTCCTATACACACATAACATTCATGAGTTTGTAATCACCACATCATTTTATTATTTTCACTTCATATACTCAGGTGTCACAAATTTTGTGCATGTGAAGTTACTTATTTCATTTTAAAACAAACAGAACAGTTTTGTTAAAACAGTTGGCTTTCTGTGAATTAAAAACATAAGTTCTTTGATTTATGTTTGATTTTTGATATTTAAAGAAAACTGTTTTTAAAAGATAAGAAGCTTACTCACCTTAAATTGAAGATGCAGAACAAATTTAAGTGCAAATTTTCAATTTCCAGAGAAGCAGATCACAATTTCCTGGATCTGTTGAAACTTCATGATGAAATCTGGCTTTGCAAGTTGAAGTTTGCTTGTTGTTGATGATGTAAACTGTTTTGAACTGCATGTTGAAGATGTTTGCAGATGATGATGCATGCAGACCCATCTTATTGCACAGATTTGAAGTTGAACAGATCTTCATTTTGCAGATTTGATTGAAGTTGTTTGGTTTGCAGATTTGAGGTTATATGGTTTGCAGAATTTGATTGAAGATTGGTTTGAAGATGATCTTTATATGGATGTTGAAGATAAGACTTTGGATAGATTGCAGATTGAAGTCGTATGCAGAGGTTAAAACATGCATATTGATGCTAAAGCTACAGGCTTTGAATAGATTTGCATTGAAGAATTTAAACAGATTTGGGTTTTGAATTGAAGTTGGACATTAAAATGGCGTTTGGTTTCGGTGAGACCGGGATCGGGTTTCCATATTTGGAATTCCGAAAACCACATCGATTCCAATTAAACGTTAGGTCGTTAATCCAAGTGGAGCAAGTGAAGACTCGAGGTGTAAGGGCTATACGTCAGTATAACTCTGTGGGTGATTCCGTAATGAGTTTGACGGAATAGTGTTTATAGATTCGAGATGGTGAATCAGAGTGCAAGGGCTATTGTCGTTGACTCTGAGGGTGATTCCAATACGAGTGTAGCGAGATAGTGCCTTCGGTTTCGTTCGAACCCGGAACGAACTTGTATGGATTGAATGCTTTCAGCACATCGTCAGGTGGACGATGAGCATTCTAAGATTTATGAGTCCTATAAAGGTAATCGTAACCTCAAGCCTCATCAACCGGGAATGGCTAAAACAGGGGAGGTGCAGCAAAGCTTCGTGGGTAGCCCCCACTTGAGAGCAAGATTTACTCCTGTCTAGAGGTCCCTTTATATTTCGGCTGTGTGGCAGTTGGTGACGACCAATCTGCGGGGTGGTCTTGTTCGGAACTGTTCAGTAAGGAACGGGTCCGGCTTTGTGTTGCAGGGGAGTTAGGGTGGCTCCTCGGTACGGTGATCTAGGCCACGTACTGTGACGGGCGGTACCCCAGTAGCCCTGCCATTGATGGAACCCATAATCCAATAAGTGCCTGTACGGTTTTGATTGTGCCCAACTATGTTGGAACGTGAGATGCAAGCATTCCAGCTATTTCTATATTTTATTTCGAAAACCCTAGACACTATTATAATATCACTGGATTTCCTATCAAATGTTTTGGTTAGCGTAAGGTAAAAACTTTTCCATGTTTATGTGTGGGAAGTCTTACGTGATACCTTTTGTTTTCAAAGGATTTTCTAAAGTTAAGCAACTTTTTATCCCCGTTTACTCACACCAGACCCCTGTCTGACCTGAGTGTTTATTTTCTGTTTTATTAAACTCTTGGGTACTCATATTACGTATGAGTAGTCAAGTGTTTTCAGGATTGCTTTGACGAGTTATGGAGGAGCAAATGGAGCAGGAGGCTTCTGCGTTGTAGTTATCTATTTTCCGCTGTGTTGGTATCTCTGAGTCGTCTCTCTGAGTTATTCCTTGTACTGTTTAGAGTTGTATAACTAGACAGATGTTTATAACTGTCTAGTATGTGTTGTATTGGCTGTAAAACTCTGATGTATATGATACTATGTACAGTTTTATGTGATATATTATAATTTATTCGATTCCGCTGTGAGATTCTGATGTGGTTTGTTCTTTCTTTCCTTTCTTTTCTTCTTTCTATCCCTTTCTTTCTTCTTAGCGATGCGACTTCCTGGAGTATGGAAGTTGGGTCGTTACAACGTTTTAAAATTGATTTGAATTTGATTTGAATTGAAATTTAAATCCTTTTCAATTTATTAATTAAGTATATGTTTCTTGTAAACATATAAGATTTAGATTTGTGTTGTTTTAAAATCTTATTTTAAATAAGTTTGAAGCTTAAGTTTAAAAGAAATGTTAAAATGTAAATTTAAAAACATTTTTGTTTTTAAATGCTTAATATAAATAAGGAATGTTTATCTAAAGGATAAATGAAAGTGAATGATTGGATTCATTAATTATTAAGGTAATTAAGATGAATATTAATTATTTAATTAATTAATAATGTGGAAGTTTAATTAAATAATTAATGATTTTTAATTTGATTTGAGATTAATTAATTAAGTTTAATTAATCTATAATTAAGGATAGTTAACTAAATTTTAATTTATGATTAAGATTTATTTAATCAAGTGATTAATGGTAATTAAGTTTTTAATTAACACTTAGTTAATTAATAATTAGAGATTAATTAAATAGTAATTAAATATTAATTACTTAATAACTAATGATGATTAATTTAAGTAATCCTTAATTAAGTAATTAAGAAATGATTAATGAAGTCATTAACAGTTAATTAATGTGATTAATTTTGATAATTAATTAATTAATAATCAATTATTTAGGTTTAATTACTTAATGAAAGTAATTAGTGAATTAATTACTTAATGTAATTAATTAAGGTTAATGTGATTTGTTTAGATTAATTAATTAAGTTTAATTAATTTAAACATTTGTTGAATTGTTTGATAATTACTTTATGTAATTTAAGAATTTGTAATTACTTAAGGAAGTAATTAATTAATAATTACAGTATGTAATTAAGGATATTTATTATAGAGGTAATTTGGATTTTAAATTACTTTGAAATTAATCAAGGGGATTAATTTAGATAATTAATTAAGAATAATTAATTATGGGTTGAGTAATTAATATAGTTAATTACTGAATGGTTATTAATCAATGGTGATTAATATATATGTAGGGTTTAATATAATTAACTTGTGTGGTTAATATTAAATGCTAATTACTTATTGTAATTAGAGATAGTTAATCAGTAATGATTAATTGAAAAGAATAATGAATAATGATTGATAAGTTGATTTATAATCAATAGATGATTAAGTTAAACAGAATTGATGATGAAGTAATTAATTTAATTCATTTTAAATTAATTAGAGATTGAGTAATTAATTTAATTTATTCTAAATTAATTATAAAAAGTGTGATCATTAGATCATTGCTTATGTTAGATGAATGGTATTAGTTGCCTGGTATGGTTTGTAATCTCAGTTATGAGATGAGTAGTGGATATGATATGGATGCATTGGTTGCTTCTGGATGATAATATAGATTATCTGATTATGATATGATTATCTGTTGATAATGATAAGATTGATTATCTGTGGTGTTGTGAATTATCTATCTGTGTATATTTAGATAATGAATTGAATTGTTTTAAAATTAAAACAACTTGGACTTAATAAGACACGCTTTGGTTTTCGATGAGACCGGGATCGGGTTTCCATATTTGGACATCCGAAAACCACATCGATTCCAAATAACGTTAGGTCGTGAATCTAAGTGGAGCAAGTGAAGACTCGAGGTGTAAGGGCTATACGTCAGTATAACTCTGTGGGTGATTCCGTAATGAGTTTGACGGAATAGCACTTATGGATTCGAGATGGTGAATCAGAGTGCAAGGGTTATTGTCGTTAACTCTGAGGGTGATTCCAATACGAGTGTAACGAGATAATGCCTTCGGTTTCGTTCGAACCCGGAACGAACTTGTATGGATTGAATGCTTTCAGAACATCGTCAGGTGGACGATGAGCATTCTAAGTGATGTGTCCTATAAAGGTAATCGTAACCTCAAGCCTCATCAACCGGGAATGGCTAAAACAGGGGAGGTGCAGCAAAGCTTCGTGGGTAGCCCCCACTTGAGAGTAAGATTTACCCCTGTCTAGAGGTCCCTTTATATTTCGGCTGTGTGGGACGGTTGATCATGACAACCGTCGGGGTTGTCTTATTTGGAACTGTTCAGTAAGGAACGGGTCCGGCTTTGTGTTGCAGGGGAGTTAGGGTGGCTCCTCGGTACGGTGATCTAGGCCACGTACTGTGACGGGCGGTACCCCAGTAGCCCTGCCATTGATGGAATCCAAAATCCAATAAGTGTCGTACGTATTAGTTGTGCCCAACTATGTTGGAATGTGAGATGTAAGCATTTCAGCTATTTCTGTACTTTATTTGAAAACCCTAGACACTATTATAATATCATCTGATTTCCTATCAAATGTTTTGGTTAGCGTAAGGTAAAAACTTTTCCATGTTTATGTGTGGGAAGTCTTACGTGATACCTTTTCTTTTCAAAGGTTTTTCAAAGTTAAGCAACTTTAACCTGTTACTCACACCAGACCCATGTCTGACCCGGAGTTATTTCTGTTTTTCTTTAACTCTTGGGTACTCAAATTTTTATGAGTAGTCAAGAGAATTCAGGTTAGGATTCAGGATTAGCTTTGACGAATTGTGGAGGAGCATATGGAGCAGGAGGCTTCTGCGCATAGTTATATATAGTTTTCCGCTGTGTTTTGTATCTCTGAGTGTCTGTTTGTATTGAGTTGTAATAACTAGACAGGTGTTTATAACTGTCTAGTATGTGTTGTATATGTCTGTGTACTCTGATAATTGATGTATACTATGTAATACTTTGTTATTAATATAATTTATTCGTTTCCGCTGTTGAGATTCTTGTGTTGTTTCTTTCTTTCTCTTCTTTCTTTTCTTCTTCTATCCCTTTCTTTCTTAATTCATGACGCGATTTTCCGGGATAATTAATTATCCAATAATTAATTATCTTTATTAATTAATCCTTGATTAATTACAAAAGTAATTATCCAAATTACTTTTAAATAAATCACCTTTCCTTAGTTAATTAATTATCAAAATTAATCACATTAATTAATTGTTAATGACTTCATTAATCATTTCTTAATTACTTAATTAAGGATTACTTAAATTAATCATCATTAGTTATTAAGTAATTAATATTTAATTACTATTTAACTAATCTCTAATTATTAATTAACTAAGTGTTAATTAAAATCTAAATTATTATTAATCACTTGATTAAATAAATCTTAATCATAAATTAAAATTTAGTTAACTATCCTTAATTATAGATTAATTAAACTTAATTAATTAATCTCAAATCAAATTAAAAATCATTAATTATTTAATTAAACTTCCACATTATTAATTAATTAAATAATTAATAATTAATGAATCCAATCATTAAACATTTATTTATCTTTAGATAATCATTTCTTATTAAATCATGCATTTAAAAACAAGATGTTTTTAAATTTACATTAAATTCAATTTAACATTTCTTTTAAACTTAAAGACTCAAATTTATTTAAAATAAGATTTTAAAACATTACAACTTAATCTTATATGTTTACAAGAAACATATAATCAATTATTTAGGTTTAATTACTTAATGAAAGTAATTAGTGAATTAATTACTTAATGTAATTAATTAAGGTTAATGTGATTTGTTTAGATTAATTAATTAAGTTTAATTAATTTAAACATTTGTTGAATTGTTGATAATTACTTATGTAATTTAAGAATTTGTAATTACTTAAGGAAGTAATTAATTAATAATTACAGGATGTAATTAAAGATATTTGTTATAGAAGTAATTTGGATTTAAATTACTTTGAAATTAATCAAGGGGATTAATTTAGATAATTAATTAAGAATAATTAATTATTGAGTTGAGTAATTAATGTAGTTAATTACTGAATGGTTATTAATCAAGGGTGATTAATATATATGTAGGGTTTAATGTAATTAACTTGTGTGATTAATATTAAATGCTAATTACTTATTGTAATTAGAGATAGTTAATCAGTAATGATTAATTGAAAAGAATAATGAATAATGATTTATAAGTTGATTTATAATCAATAGATGATTAAGTTAAACAGAATTGATGATGAAGTAATTAATTTAATTCATTTTAAATTAATTAGAGATTGAGTAATTAATTTAATTCATTCTAAATTAATTATAAAAAGTGTGATCATTAGATCATTGCTTATGTTAGATGAATGGTATTAGTTGCCTGGTATGGTTTGTAATCTCAGTTATGAGATGAGTAGTGGATGTGATATGGATGCATTGGTTGCTTCTGGATGATAATATAGATTATCTGATTATGATATGATTATCTGTTGATAATGATAAGATTGATTATCTGTGGTGTTGTGAATTATCTATCTGTGTATATTTAGATAATGAATTGAATTGTTTTAAAATTAAAACAACTTGGACCCTAAAAGACACGCTTTGGTTTTCGATGAGACCGGGATCGGGTTTCCATATTTGGATATCCGAAAACCACATCGATTCCAAATAACGTTAGGTCGTTAATCCAAGTGGAGCGAGTGAAGACTCGAGGTGTAAGGGCTATACGTCAGTATAACTCTGTGGGTGATTCCGTAATGAGTTTGACGGAATAGGTCTTATAGATTCGAGATGGTGAATCAGAGTGCAAGGGTTATTGTCGTTAACTCTGAGGGTGATTCCAATATGAGTGTAACGAGATAATGCCTTCGGTTTCGTTCGAACCCGGAACGAACTTGTATGGATTGAATGCTTTCAGAACATCGTCAGGTGGACGATGAGCATTCTAAGTGATATGTCCTATAAAGGTAATCGTAACCTCAAGCCTCATCAACCGGGAATGGCTAAAACAGGGGAGGTGCAGCAAAGCTTCGTGGGTAGCCCCCACTTGAGAGTAAGATTTACCCCTGTCTAGAGGTCCCTTTATATTTCGGCTGTGTGGGACGGTTGATCATGACAACCGTCGGGGTTGTCTTATTTGGAACTGTTCAGTAAGGAACGGGTCCGGCTTTGTGTTGCAGGGGAGTTAGGGTGGCTCCTCGGTACGGTGATCTAGGCCACGTACTGTGACGGGCGGTACCCCAGTAGCCCTGCCATTGATGGAATCCAAAATCCAATAAGTGCCGTACGTATTAGTTGTGCCCAACTATGTTGGAATGTGAGATGTAAGCATTTCAGCTATTTCTGTATTTTATTTGAAAACCCTAGACACTATTATAATATCACCGGATTTCCTATCAAATGTTTTGGTTAGCGTAAGGTAAAAACTTTTCCATGTTTATGTGTGGGAAGTCTTACGTGATACCTTTTCTTTTCAAAGGTTTTTTTAAAGTTAAGCAACTTTAACCTGTTACTCACACCAGACCCATGTCTGACCCGGAGTTATTTCTGTTTTTCTATAACTCTTGGGTACTCAAATTTTTACGAGTAGCCAAGGGAATTCAGGTTAGGAATCAGGATTGGCTTTGACGATTTGTGGAGGAGCATATGGAGCAGGAGGCTTCTGCGTATAGTTATTTAGTTCCGCCGTGTTTGGTATCTCTGAGTGTTGTGTTTGATTTGAGTTGTATAACTAGACAGGTGTCTATAACTGTCTAGTATGTGTTGTATATGTCTGTGTAACTCTGATATTTGATGTATACTATGTAATATTTTGTTATAAATATAATTTATTCGTTCCGCTGTTGAGATTCTTGTGTTGTTTCTTCCTTCTCTTCTTTCTATTCTCTTTTCTATCCCTTTCTTTCTTTTTTTCATGATGCGATTTTCCGGGAGTGGAAAGTCGGGTCGTGACATTTTGGTATCAGAGCAATACCCAGTCTTCCCCCAACCTGTCAATGAGGTAACTCATCTACAAATGGATGCTTAGAGGGAAGTCTTACGTGATACCTTTTGTTTTCAAAGGGTTTTCTAAAGTTAAGCAACTTTTATCCCCGTTTACTCACACCAGACCCCTGTCTGACCCGAGTGTTTATTTTCTGTTTTATTAAACTCTTGGGTACTCATATTCTATATGAGTAGTCAAGTGATTCAGGTTATCTCTTGACGAATTCTGGAGGAGCTTTGGAGCAGGAGGCTTCAGCGTGTAGATATATGGTTAGAGTTTCCGCTGTGTTGTTTCTGTATGATATCTTGTATTGTATTAGACAGAAATGTTTATAACTGTCTAGTTTTGTGTTGTATTAGCTGTATAACTCTGATGTATATGATACTATGTGAAGTTTTATGTGATATATTATAATTTATTCGATTCCGCCGTGAGATTCTGATGTTGTATGTTCTTTCTTTCCTTTCTTTTCTCTTTTCTATCTCTTTCTTTCTTCTTAACGATGCAATTTTCCGGAGTGTGGAAGTTGGGTCGTTACATTTGGTATCAGAGCATTAGGTTGAGCGAATGCCTAAGCTCTGGAATGGTGTCTTTCTTGAGAGAGCATTAGGTTGAGTGAATACCTAGGCTCTGTAGTGGTGTTTTCTTGAGAGAGCGTATTTGTAATTTTGAAAATATATATATTATTTATTTCTACCTATTAGATTGGGTTACCTGTTCAGGTTTTCCAATATAAGTAATAAAGGTAGATAGGGTAGTGGTGTGTGTAACACAACTACCAATGGTTGGAGTTCGAGTGTTTGAGGTTGGAAGTAATCTGCTAGGGCAGCTTGGGCATCTTGAGTAGTTCTGAAATTGGTGAAGGATTTCATCGATCTCTGAAGGAAATCTTTTTAAGATTCGGAGATCATCTTTGGATTGTAAGCTTGATTGCACTCGTGTGAGTAGATTTTCTTGAGTCTGGAAGCAGTTGGGAGTACTGAAGCCAGCATGGTATCTTGGCAACTTCAGGAAGGAGTTCTGTCTGTTTTTGAGTTTGAGACTCAGTATGGCAAAAAGTTTTGAGCTTGGGTTGGGAGCGAGTTTCCTGAGAGATATCTGTCTATCTGGAATGCTCTATTGTGAAAAGGCTGGTGTAGCTTTGAGGTTCGATGAGCTTTTAATTAAGGAAGTTTTGGCAGTAGTAGCAGCAGTGAGTGACCTGTTCTTCGGTGGTTTAGGAGTCTCTGTGATTCTTCTGTCAGTAGTTTGTGACTGAATCGGATAAGTCACTGAGATTTTATGGGATTTGATGAACAATATTCCGGGATAAGTTGATCAAGTTTGTACTTGTGTTCATCGACAGCATTCTCGAATCAGAGTTGCGCAGTGGAAGCATGGTGGCAGCTATTCCTGAATTGAAGCACCCGATTCTTTGGGAATTTGAGTTTTGTCTTGGATCAAAGGATTTCTATAGGAAATTTATTTTGGATCTGAAGACCTGATTGATTTGGTATCTGTTTGTTTCCAGATAGAGAAGTTTGTTTGAAGTCTTCTGATTTTTGTAGCAGACATTGTGTGGTGGATTTTGTTGATCTAGAAGTTGAAGGTAGCCCAGGATCGATATGAGAGATTTGTGGATAAGAGTGTTGGATCTTTCTGTTTCTCTTAAAGATTAAGTGTTTGTTCTACAGGATTGAATTGCCAGTTCGGATGGTTGGTATTTATTTTGTTTTTCACGTATCTCTGAGGGAATACGTGTATGGTTTGTTTCTGATTTTAGAATCAGTAATTCTGAGATTTGGGAGTTGATCAGGACTTGTCTGTAGTCCTGTAGTTAGTTTAGAATTCGTAGGGCGAGTGTCCCGGTGTTTGTACATGGGAAACTCTAGGAAATCTTATCCAGAATTTTGTCTGGATAATTAGAATTGTTTGTTTGGATTGGTTGCTATGGTTGCTAGTATTTGGTTGATAGTATATGATTGCTCTTTTTAAATTTAAGATCTGTATGGGATTATTAAATTACCTTTGCTTTTAAATTTCGGGGACGAAATTCTTTTAAGGGGGGAGGAATGTGATGTCCCGGAAATTTAGGCAATAATTATTTAATAATTTCATTGATAATTATTTTAAAATGTAAGATATTGATTTAATAATTCAATTTAAAATGGAAATCTCTTTTGAAAATTTATAATTATTTAATTTGTTAAATGATATTGTTTTCAAAAGTTAAAAATATTTAAGTAATAAATAATCTTTCTTAACTAATTTAAAGCTATTTTATTTATAATGTATAAATGTTTATACATTGTAAATAGAGATTTGGTTTTAATTTTAATTTATATTTAATAAAGGACATTTTCTAATTATTATATATATAAATGTAAATTTGTAAATTGATTTAAATTAGTAAGTAAGTATTTATTTGTTTATAGAATAAATATAGTTAAATTTTGTTTTATAATAAAAAGTTTGATTTGTTTTATTTTAAATTGCTTTTCTTTTGAAATAGATTTAATTCATTCTTCTCTTTTGAAATTTGGTTTATAAAGATTATTATTTTAAAAATAATTAAACAAACATTTTAATGTAAGAGTATATGTATGTATTTCAAAGCTAATGTTAATAAACATTTAAAAATAAAACATGTTTAAATAATTTGAAATAGTTTAAGATAATTTAAATACATATATAAATTTAGAATTCTCTTTTAATAATTGGTTTTGCATATGTGTTAAATTATTAGAACATAGAAGAGACACTTGTAATTAATCTACACTATAAGATAACAAGTGGCATGTTAATTTTACTTTTGAAATAAATTATTTTAGATAAGAAAATTTAGAAATTCATTTTGTTCAAACCCTTTTCTCTTTAGAAAACCTGAAAATTTAAATTTCAGTAAGATCAAAACCCATACAAACTGCATATTTGCATTCATCTTAAAATCCACAAATTCAATTCTGCAACCCAATACAAATATAATCTGCAAATCAAATCCAGAAACCAAGTCTGCAACCAATCTTCAAAACTGTAATCAGATAAAGCAAACATCAATTTCTTCAAACCTGGAGCTTAACATCTATATGAAGTCCAATTTAAAAATCTGAGCTTTTAGAAATGGGTCTGCATGCATACACCAACCTGAGAATCAACTTCAAGAGTAATTTAAAAAAAAAAGCAAATGAAGATAATGGTCTGCATGCCATTCTTCAACTTCAAATCTGCAAGCATCTTCAACATGCATTTCAACTGCAGTCTCTGGAATATGAATTTGCATTTAAGCTTGTGCTCTGACATCTAGTTTGTTTCTGCATCTTCAATTAAAAGGTGAGTAAACCTTTAATTTCAAAAACAGTTCTTTCTTTAAATCAAAGCTAAACAAAATTGCCAGAACTTAAGCTTTGTATGTAAACTGTTTTTTTTTTAAGAATCAAAACTGCTAGGATTGAAATTACTCTGTTTCCATTTGGTTTAGTGAATGACTTCACAATTTTAAAAGTGGATTTAAATTACTTGTTGCATGAGTACTGATTGAAACAAGCATGTTGCTTGATTATAATGTGATGATATTCTGTGTGTTCATTAATATGCATATATGTGTGATGCTAGTGTCTACAGACATGAATTCTGTTTTCTTATCTAGGCTGTTTGATATCCATTTCCACAAGATTAGATCTCAGATAGAAATTTTTATGTAAATCAAATATGATTGTTAACATGATTCAGGTTTATAAATTTTGATTTTTGATAAATTTAGTTTAATTAAAGATCATTTGTCTCTGAAAACAAATGTACCTGTTCTTAACCTCATATATCTTAAAATATTAGAATAAGTTTAAAACTAGAATACATGTTTGAAACTGAAAAAAAAAAAAAGAAGGAAACTAAAACTACAGTTTCAAATAAACAGTTGGGAAAAAACCCATTTCTGTTTTAAAACAGAAGTGGAAAATTTGGAAAAAAATCTAATAGGATAATTGAATTTGGGGAATGAGATACTTCCTGTAGGTGAAATTCTGAGGTAAGAATAAGGTGAGTTGATAATAGATGATGAGAGGGAGAGGAGTTGGAAATTGTTGTGGTCAGGTGGATTTGGTTTCCAGGTTCTAAAACTTGGTCAAGCAGTGATAGCAGTTCTTGTTACCCTCATCCACTCTGTGTATTGGGTAGAAGGGGGATTTGAGAGGTTGTAGAGTGGACTTGAGGGAGGGTTTGCCGGAGTCTCAAGAGTGTTGATGGTGGGAGATGAGATTGGAAGATGGAGACAGGTTTGGTAGTTGATGTCTGGTGAACTTCAGATGTGCAGAGTTTAAGTTGGTCAAAGTGGCTGGTGATGGCCAAAATGTTGGTGCATATGCACCATGTATAGATTAAGTCCTGGTGAACTCAGATGGGGTGTGCAGGTTAATTGCCCCGAAGCAATCGTCGGGTGATTTTATTTTTGACTCGGAGCAGGGAGCATTTGAACTCGAAGTAAATGGTGAGGCATCTCGGGTTTATGTGCAGGGTTTTTAACAGAGTGTATTTGTAGTTTGAATTTTAAATAGAATTCATATCTTAAGGTGAAATCTGGATTTAAGTATGAATTGGAATTGAATCCAAATAAAGTTCTGAGTTCAAGTTTTAAAGATGAAAATTTTAAATTTGAACAAAGTTTTAAATTCTGTTTAAATCAAGAAATTTTTAAAACTGTTTCAGTTTTATAACAGAAAGTTGCAGTTTTTAATGTTTAAATGAAATTCATGTTTTAAGTTGTAATTTAATTTAAATGCAAGTTAAGTTTGAATTCAAATAGAGTTTGGAATTCAAAGTTTTCAAAAATGAAATATGTTAAATTTAAACTAGTTTTAAATTTGGTTCTAAATAAATATTAAAACAGTTGCAGGTTTATTGAACCTGTATTTTTGCAGTTTTAAAGTATTAAATAAAATTCATATTTTAAAGATTTTAAATTAAATCAAATGCAAGATTTAACTGAATTCAAATGAATTTTGAATTCAAAGTTTTAATTCTGTTTTTAATCTGGATTTAAGCCTGAGAGATTTGCAGTTTTAAACTTTTTGAATAAATTCATATTTTAAAGTTGCAACATGATTCAAGTGTAACTTGAATTTGAATTCAAATTTTATTCTGAATTAAAAGTTTTAAAAATTCAAATCTTAAATTTAAACTAGATTTAAAATTCAGTTTTAATCAAGTTTAAGAATAGTTTCAGGTTGTTTTTTTTTAAAAACCAGAATTAGATTTAAATAGTTTTGTAAGTTTTAGAAGTATGATCAAATTTAAATATTTTCAAATTTGATTTAAACTGGTTTGAAATCAAATTAAAAACAGTTTCAAATTTACTTTGAAACTCAGTTTTGATTTCAAACAGTTTATAAATTTAAAGAAGAATGAATGAACATATTTCAGTGTTTAATATAGATTTGAAAATAAAATTTGATTTCAAATAAGTTCAACTTGGAAGAAATTAGTTCTTTAGTATTTGAATTTAAAATATGAAGTGTTAATTTAGATTTATGTTTAAATGGTTAAACATTTTAAAATATCAAACTTTTAAAAATGGAATTTAAATTTAAATTTAAAAATGTATTGTTTTAAATACATTTGAATGTTAATAAAGTCATTAATAGGTAAATGAATTATCTTAGAAATAATTAAGATAAAAGAATTTAATTTAGGAATAACTTATTAAATTGATTTTAATTAATGATTTAGATTAATTTTTAATTAGAGATGATTAATGAATAATTAATCTAAGATGATTTTTCTTAAGTAAATAATTTAAGAAAATATTTTTAATTAATAATGGTAATTATCTTAGAATAATTAAGTAAATAATTAATGTAATTAATTTTGATAATTAATTAGATTAATTAATTGAAGATAATTAATTGTAAATTGTTAAGAATAATTACTTGATAAAAGCAATTAAAGAATTAATTACTTATTGTAATTAATTATGACAAATGAGATTAATTAAGTTAATTAATTTAGTTTAATTAATTTAAATAAATCATTTGATGATTTTAAGAATGTAATTACTTAATGTAATTAGTGAAGATAATTTATAATAAAGTAATTTAGATAATTACTTTTATAATTAATCAAGGGATTAATTAATGTAGATAATTAATTATGGAATAATTAATTTGTTAATGAGTAATTAAAGATAGTTAATTACTTAATTGAATATTAATCAAGATGATTAATAATTAGATTTAATTACTAAATGTAATTAATTTTAATTAAGTAATTTATTTAAATATTAGAGATCATTAATTATTTTAATTAATGATGTAATTAATGATTGTTTAATTAAATAATAATTAATTAGTTAAGTGATTAATTAATTGTAATTAATTAAGGATAAATATAATTAATTATAATTAATTAATAAATGAGTAATTAAATGTTAATTACTTATGATTAAGGTTAATTAATTGAGGACTAATTACTTATTGTAATTAGTAAATGATTAATCAGGGTTGTTTAATCAAGTTAAATACTTAGTGGATAATTAATTAACTGGGTTAATTAATTAATGGATGTAAGCAGGATTTAAATGTGTTAGTTAATTTAATTTATTTTAAATTAATTAGAGATGATTGTAATTAATTTAATTCATTTTAAATTAATTATAATTGATGGGTAAATCATAGCTTATGGATGATATTGATTGAATGATTGTGATCTCAGTAATGAGATGAGTTGTATTTGTATGATATGAATGTATGGTTTAAGTATGATGGTTTGTGATGGATTGTTTGGTTGTGATGATTATCTGTTTATGGATGATACAGATTATCTGTTATGAGATGAATGTGCTTATCTATTGCTAGATGTAGTTTATCTATCTCTGTAAAGTAGATAGTAATGTAATGAATTAATTGTTTAAACCCTTAAGTACAACTTGGACATTAAAATGGCGTTTGGTTTCGATGAGACCGGGATCGGGTTTCCATATTTGGATATCCGAAAACCACATCGATTCCAATTAAACGTTAGGTCGTTAATCCAAGTGGAGCAAGTGAAGACTCGAGGTGTAAGGGCTATACGTCAGTATAACTCTGTGGGTGATTCCGTAATGAGTTTGACGGAATAGTACTTATAGATTCGAGATGGTGGTTTAGAGTGCAAGGGTTATTGTCGTTAACTCTGAGGGTGATTCCAATACGAGTGTAACGAGATAATGCCTTCGGTTTCGTTCGAACCCGGAACGAACTTGTATGGATTGAATGCTTTCAACACATCGTCAGGCGGACGATGAGCATTCTAAGATGATTGGTCCTATAAAGGTAATCGCAGCCTCAAGCCTCATCAACCGGGAATGGCTAAAACAGGGGAGGTGCAGCAAAGCTTCGTGGGTAGCCCCCACTTGAGAGCAAGATTTACTCCTGTCTAGAGGTCCCTTTATATTTCGGCTGTGTGGCAGTTGGTGACGACCAATCTGCGGAGTGGTCTTGTTCGGAACTGTTCAGTAAGGAACGGGTCCGGCTTTGTGTTGCAGGGGAGTTAGGGTGGCTCCTCGGTACGGTGATCTAGGCCACGTACTGTGACGGGCGGTACCCCAGTAGCCCTGCCATTGATGGAACCCATAATCCAATAAGTGCCTGTACGGTTTTGATTGTGCCCAACTATGTTGGAACGTGAGATGCAAGCATTCCAGCTATTTCTGTATTTTATTTTGAAAACCCTAGACACTATTATAATATCACTGGATTTCCTATCAAATGTTTTGGTTAGCGTAAGGTAAAAACTTTTCCATGTTTATGTGTGGGAAGTCTTACGTGATACCTTTTGTTTTCAAAGGGTTTTCTAAAGTTAAGCAACTTTTATCCCCGTTTACTCACACCAGACCCCTGTCTGACCCGAGTGTTTATTTTCTGTTTTATTAAACTCTTGGGTACTCATATTCTATATGAGTAGTCAAGTGATTCAGGTTATCTCTTGACGAATTCTGGAGGAGCTTTGGAGCAGGAGGCTTCAGCGTGTAGATATATGGTTAGAGTTTCCGCTGTGTTGTTTCTGTATGATATCTTGTATTGTATTAGACAGAAATGTTTATAACTGTCTAGTTTTGTGTTGTATTAGCTGTATAACTCTGATGTATATGATACTATGTGAAGTTTTATGTGATATATTATAATTTATTCGATTCCGCCGTGAGATTCTGATGTTGTATGTTCTTTCTTTCCTTTCTTTTCTCTTTTCTATCTCTTTCTTTCTTCTTAACGATGCAATTTTCATAACTATCAGCAGAGCTGTGACGCCCCACCCCGAGACCCACATTAGTAAAGAGAATTAACGGGTAATTCCGTCTACTCATGCACATATATAATTTTAAACAACCCATAAATTTGGGATTACTTACTAAGAGAAATAACAAAACAGTTTAATTGCTACTGTTTTAATTTGCTTATTTAAAAGCATTGTGAATTAAACTTTAAATTTCTGCAAATTCTTGATAGTTTGATTTTAAAAGAAGAAACTGTTTTTAAGATAGAAAATTTACTCACCTAAAAATGAGTTACCTCATTTCGGACATGGTCTCAATTGTTTTCTTAAGAAGATAAGTAGCTGGTGTTTGGTTTTGAGCCGAGTTTCTTTGAAGAGATGTCTACTCGTCTCAAAGATGTTTTAGAGGATTGGGGTGTTAGTTTGGTGTTTCAGGAGCTTCTGGTTAAGGAAGATCTTTTGGCTTAGCTGTATTATTGGAGTGAAGTTTGGAAGTAGCAGCATGGATCTGTTTCTTCGATGATTCAGTAATCTTTGGATTCTACTATCAGCAGAGCAGGCAGATAGTGAAGGCTTATTCTTTTCTTTGGAAGGCTCAGCAGGGCGAGATATCTGTTGGAAGTGATCTATCAGTTTCTGATAGTAAGCCATTCTGGAAAGATTGATCTTGATGGGAAAAGCTGTTCTAGTTGGTGAAGACAGTTCTTTGGAATTTGAACTGTAGGATCGCAAAAGTGACTTGCGATTTGTTTGGGAATCTTGGAGTATTCTTGGTTTGAGATTGGGGCATCTCAAGTAGAGGTGGAAGCTATGGAAGTAGTCGGAGGGTCTCTAGATGTTTTTGGGGAAATCTGAGGTCTACCTGAATCGAAGATTGAGATTTCTTATCGACTTGGATTTTCAGGAGTAGTATTGATGGTTCAATCTTATAGTGGGATGACTCTTGGAGCGAGAAGAGTTTGGAGAGGCAGCTCAGGATTCTTTGGATTGATCATCTTATTCTAAGTTAAGATTCTGTTGTGATGTTTTGACCAAGTGGAATGGTCGTTGAGATTTTTATGAGTCGGATGAACCGTGTATAGTGAAAGATTGTGCTTGTGTTCTTCGATAGCGTTCTTTTCTGCTCTAGATCAGAGTTGTGCAGCGGAAGCAAGTTGGCAGTTATTCTTGTATGGAGCAACCGGGAGTTGCAGTAAGGGATTTCTACAGGAAATTCAAGTATGAAGGATTTTTCTGGATTTGGAAGGTTTGGTTGTCAAGTACAACTGTTTGGCTATTTAGATTTGAGATATAGGTTTGAAGTCCATTGATGTTTGTGGTATAGAGCTGTGGATTGGATTTCAGCAAATTATTTTTGGAAAAGCCATTTTGTTGAGTAGAACCTGGAGATTTGGTTTGAGTTGGTGCTGTTGTTTCATGGAGCAATCAGCAAGGGTTAGGCTGATCAGGAATATTGGAGGTGACTCAGAGCATCTGAAGAATTGTGCAGTTAAGAACTGAGGAGATTTGGGATGTGCAATTAGAGTTTGGATATTGATTTGGTTTTATCCAATTAAAGGAGATATAAGGTTTGGTAAAACTGGAGAGTTAGCTTTGAAGGTATTTGGAGTTTATCTGTGATCTCTAGAGATTTGATTTTGATCTACAGGATTGAGTTGCCAGTTTGGATAGCTGGAATTCATTGTATTTCACATATCTCTGAGGAATATGTGTATGATTCTTTGAGTAATAGAATCAGCAGTCCAGAAGGAATCTGGTAGTTGAGTTGGTTTTGAGTTTAGTCCGATATCTTGTTCATATTTGAAGAATCAGGTGAGGGAGTTCTTGGTTTTAGTAGTGTAGTTAGTTAAGATTTGTAGAGCAAGTATTCCAGTATAGGTGCCTGGAAAACTCTAGATAATATTAGGAGGTTCTACTCAGAATTTTTCTGAATAGATAAATTGTTTGTTTGAATTGGTTGCTATGATTGATTGTTTGTTTTCTGATAAGAATTTAAAATCTTTATCTGGGTTATTAAATTATCTTTGCTTTTAAATTTCGGGGACGAAATTCTTTTAAGGGGGGAGGAATGTGACGACCCGGAATTTTGAGCAATATCAATTTAATAATCTTTGATAATAATTAAATTGATTTGATCATTTTATATTACAAATTGACAAGTTAAATCTATTTTAAAAGGTTAATGATAACAATTTGTTAATATCTATCAATAAATTTCTTGGCAATATGAATTGGTAAATTTAATTCTTTTGAAAGCTAATAATCTGATTTGAAAATATTTATTTTGGTAAATAAGATGTTTTAATGTAATAAAACTTTAGATTCAAATTATAATATATATGAATGTATATATATTGTGATTTGGTATTTGTTTTAAAATTTAATTTGGAAATTAATAAACTTAATGTTAGAATGTTTCTATTTGAAATGTATATATATTTGTATATATATGTTTTAATAGGAATTGTATTAATTTGAATTCAACAAGAGTTTTCAAGCTTGAATATATTTAGTTTTGAATTTAAAATGATAATTTGATTTAATGACTTTGAATTGATAATTGAGATTTAAATTTAAAATAACAGAGTTAATTCATTATTTTTGATAAGTATGTATTTTAAGTTTTTTAAATAAGATCTAATTTAAAATAGAAGTTTCAAACATATAAACATGATTGAATTCAAAATGTAAATTACTTGATTTCATATGAATATTTTTTAAAAAGATAAGTATGTACATTGAATATTACATATACATGTATATAAGGATTTAATAATTGTAAAAGAAATAACATTTTAAAGAAACATTTATAAAAAAAAAAAAAAAAAAAACAATAATAACACTTATAATAACACTTGTAAACCTTTTAATATAGGTTAAGACAAGTGTAAGATCATTATGATCTCAAGTGACAAATGTCTTTCTTTTGTAAAATAAAATTTAAATTTGGTAAATTTGAGAAGAAATTTACTTTTATTTTTCAGTTAAGAAAATCACTTTCTTCTTTCAAAAACAAAAATACAAATTAAGATCAAAACAAAGATAAATTCAAATAAAAGAATACAAATCTGCAAATCTGGGAAATTGGAAACAAAGAAATAAGCTGGAAGTATGAAGTCAGAAAGCAAAGAAATGTTGAGGATCTGAAAGGAAAATGAAATCTGTAGAAATTCTGTAATCAAAGAAAGTTTAAGCATGTACAAGAAGTAAAATATCAACATGCAAGGACCTGGAAGTAAATCAAACTTGAAATTCAGAAGAAGTAATCAACATGCAAATTATTCAAGGAATTATTCAACAGCAACATTCAATCATGCAAATCTGGAATCAAGAAATTCAAAGGCATGCAAATAAATTTCAGAGTCTGGAAAATGCAGATCTTCTCTCTGTTTTCTGGAAATTTTCAGGTGAGTAAACAAAATTTTAAAAACAGTTTTAAAATTTAAATTTCCCTTGTTCTTGTGTATGTAATCTTGATGAAATGTCTGGGTTCTTGGATTTCAATTGTTGCATGATGAAGTATGAAGATTTATGATATTTATATGCCTGTATCTTAATATGCTCAGTAAAACTATAGCAGGATGTCGAATAAATTCAATAACTTGAATTTGGATTCGAATCTGCTTATGTTTTGTTTACAAATGTTGTTTGAAATCCCATAAGCTATCATCTAAAAATAATCTCAAGATTTTATATTGAATAATTTATTATAAATAGTTAAATTTACAGTGCATGTTAAAATTGGTCAAAAATTCATGGATTCAATTTTAAATTTTGGATTCATAATTGGATTGAGAATAGAAAATGATGATTTTTAGTGTTTGAATCACAATTTTTAATGGGGTGTTTAGTGAGAATTTTGGGATTCATTGATTTGGGTATTTTGGCCAAATTACGGCAAACTACGACGAATTGGTCGTCGCCGTTGATCTCGAAGATGGAGAAGGCTTCTTTGAGCATGCGAAAATTGTTTCAAGAATTTTTAATTGATAAAGTTGGTTAGGATTTGAGAAAATAGGGTTTTGCTTCCTGTACTTACTGTCACTGTTTAACTCGATTTCGCGACTTCGTGGGTATGCTGGTGGCTATCGCGAGGGGTTAGGGAGGTGATAGGAGGCGAGATGAAGTTACGGCGGCGGTGGCAAGGTTACTCGAGGCTTGGAGTTGCCGTGGAGGAGTGGGTTGCAGGTGATGTAGTTTCGAACTGCGTTGCTTGATTGGGTTCGAGTGGTGAAATTTTGTATGCCGATTTAATTTGTGTTTCTGGGTTGATCACTGTGATGAGGGGTGTGATCGTGACTCGATGAAGGTTGACTCGGTGATCGCCGTCGACCGGCGTGGTTGTGCACGTCGATGTGCACGGCCGTGTACATCTGGGTAGGGGATTAAGGTGGAAGAAGGGGGAAGTCTCGATGATGGTATCGGGTTATTTGCGTGTTGACTCGAAGTATGAAGGCAGCAGGGGGAACTCGGGGTAGTCAATGGGTTTTAGTGTAGTTTACTCGGGTTGGCACAAGTTGTAGCTAAATTAACGGGAGTAAAGGGAATTAACAAGTAATTCTGTCTACTAACGCAGAGAATAGGGCTGGATAGGAGCGACCGTCATAACATACAATAGCTATGGACTAAACATGTCAAGAATATGTCTATTTTTTTTTTAATTTACCTCATAGTGGTTTGACATATCTAGTACATAACCATCGCACATTATGAAGGCTAACTAAAACATTTCAGAAATAATGTAACAATATAGTGCGGAAACACAGTCACAGAACAGCAAACCCAGATCAGTCATATATATCCATATACATTACCATACATATCCATATTTGTAGGTTGAGTGAATACCTAGGCTCTGAAGTGTGTCTTTCTTTAGGGAGCGTTAGGTTGAGTGAATACCTAGGCTCTGTAGAGGTGTCTTTCTTGAGAGAGCGTATTTGTAATTTTTAATATATATATATATATATATTTCTACCTATTTGTTGGATTACCTGTTCGGGTTTTTTCAATGTAAGTTATTAAGGTAGATGAGGTAGAAGTGTGTGTAACACGACTACCATTGGTTGTTGTTTGATGGATGAGGTTGGAAGTGTATTTGTCGAGACCGTAGATCTAATACTGTCTCGAGTAAGTTTTTCTTGGTTGAAGGACTTCATCGATCTCTGAAGGTAACCTGTTAAGGTTCGGAGTTCATCTTTGAAGTGTTGAATTGAGTTTTGATCTGTCGGTTGGGCAGAAGCAAGCAAGTGATGGTATCTTGATATCTCAGGAATTAGTAGCTGCGTGATGAGATGCAGTGACTATGGATGTTTCCGAAGATGTTTTCTTTGGAACAAGAATAAGAAGTGAGTCAGCACGGTGATGTGGCTGAGTTTAGCAGAGTATTCTGAGTTGATAGGGAGTCTTCTGGCTGGGTAGTTTTTCTGAAGTGGAGTTCAGAAGCATCAGAGTGGATCTTTTCTCTGGTAAGTTGGCTAAGCCAGCATAAGCTCTTCTGTTTGGTAAAGAAAGAGCAGTTACTATGGATTTAGGCTGAGTTGATCGCAAAAGTGACTTGCGATAGTATGTTCTCTTGTGTTTGTTGGAGATTGTCCGGATTTCTTCCAGGAAGACAGAAGTTTGTCTGCATCTGGAGATCGAGTTTTCTTTCCAGGATGGAACTAGTGGTTCAGTTAGTAGATGGATGGTTCCTTAAGATAGAAGTTGGTGAAGCAACTCAGGTTTGGGAGGAACATTTGAGTTTTCTTATGGATATATGGAATCATATTTTTGTGCCGGATTGTCTGGTCTGTGCTTGTGCTCTTCGTCAGCATTTTCTTCTGTTTTGGATCAGAGTTGTGCAGCGGAAGCAGTTTGGAATGTTTCTTTTTTCTTTTCCGGATAAGGAGAAGTTTGTTCTGCCTTCTGTTGTTGAGAAGCTGAGTGTTTGTTCTTGGTTTTTGAGTGATCTTGAGGAGATCATTGGATTGTTTTGGATTCAGTCTGTTTCTTATGGAATCAGCGAGAGTTAAGCTGATTAGGATGGATGTTGGTAGCCCAGGATCGTCCGAAGAGTTTTTATGGATTAGAGACAGAGAATTTGGATTCTGGAATTGGAGATTTGATTTTGGATAAGTTTTTCTCTGATCCAAGGAGCTATAAGTTTGGGAAGCTAGCTCCGAAGTGTTTTGGTTTCTTCTGTGTTGGGTTAGATCAGTGTTTGGTTTTCAAGAGTTGGATTGCCAGTTTGGATAACTGGGATTCAGGGTGTTTCACGTATCTCTGAGGGAGTTCGTGTTTGATATTTCTGGTTGTAGAACCAGCAGTTTAGGATGGTTTGTTTGTTGTGTCAGACTCGTTTGTAGTCTGATATTATGTATAGAATGGTTGTTAGGAGCTCTATAGCTTAGTAGTATTGATTGATTGTATTCTATAGAGCGAGTATCCCTATATATATATATATATATATATATATATATATATACCGGGGAAACTCGTGAAGATTTTATCCAAATTTTTTTTGGATAATTAGATTTGTTCTGATTGTGTGATTTGGTTGCTTTGATTTTTGGTATATGAATAACATATGCTGTGTTTTAAAATAAAATCTGTAAATAGATTATTAAATTGCCTTTGTTTTAAATTTCGGGGACGAAATTCTTTTAAGGGGGAAGGATTGTAACATCCCGGAATTTTGGACAATATAAATTTAATAATCTGGATTTAAATTTATATTGAATTGATAAATTTTGTTAATAAATTTGATTTGATTTAAATAATCTTCTTTATTTAATTATTTAATTTGTGAAATTATTTTTAATGAGTTAATAAATCTGTTTTCTATTTAATAATGTATATGTATATTTTAAATAGACAAGTTGTTTTTAATTTAAATTAGTATAGTATAGTTTTAATGTTTTGAAAATAGAAATGGTGATTTATTTTTTAATTTGAGTTTTTTTTAAAAAAATATTTAATTAAATAACTATATGATTTTATATATGAAATAAATGTTTTATTTAGTTTCAAATTCTTTTTAATTCAAGTTGTATATTAAAAACTCTTTTATAAATTTGTTTTAAGAGTTTCTTTTCAAAATGAATAACTTGTATATCATTTTCTTTATAATAATAATGCTTTACTTTTTCTTTAGAGAATTATTTAATTCATAATTATGTGTAGAGATTTAATTAACAATGCTTAATACTTATTTAACTCTAATTAAACATCAATTTAATTCATAAAGACAAGTGTTTGTACATTAAAGATTTAAGCCAACATGTGTAAACTTATCTTCATTTTAAAAAGACAAGTGTCAATGTTTTATTTTCTTTTTCTTTATTTTCTGAAAATACATTCATATGAATTAGTTTCTTCATTTCATATGCATTTGTTTCATTCCTTAATAAAAGAAAATCAGAAACTCTTCAAACATAAAAATCTCATTCTCAAACCACATACAAAAATGCATTTCTTAAACCTGATAACATATGCATGCAACTCCTCTATTTCAAAACAAATCTGCATTTCTTTGCATATGCAAATTTCAAGTAAGGCCTGCATGCAACTTCTCTCTACAAATACAAGCCTGCATGTCTTAAAAAGCAATATTCAAGTATAAAAAGGGTTCAAGCTACTGCATTTCAAAGGAGCCTGCCTGCATTCATTTTCATGATCTGGAATGATACCCTGCATATTGAATGTGCTCTGCATGCTAAAATCTGAGGTCTGCATATTGAGGTGAGTAACATTTAACTTAAAATAAATTAAGTAGGAATGTATATTTGTTTATTTGTTGAGATAAATTTTTATACATGTTTTTACTGCCTGTGTATACATATGAAATGCAATGCATGCTTGATTTCTAAAGTTCAGATTATTATAGTTTAGTTAAATTTGATAAACAGTTTTTCCTTCTTGATCTGGATGTTATCATAGATTAGCATTTGAGTGGAATTTGATTATTTCATGATAACATAAAAATTTAAATGCCTTTTATAAGTTGTGTAGTTCTATGATGTCTGGAAACATAAAAACAAACTAAATTCTGTATAAACTTGAAAATGTGGATATATTGAATTGGTGTTTCAAGTTTACTATCAGAATCATTTAATAAATTCAAGAAATTTTAGATTAGAAATTAAGTTTGCAATGTAAAGAGTAAAATGCAGTTCATGTGAACTATATTTTACAATTTTATCAAAATCAGTTGAATCTTGCATTTGAACTATTTGAAATTGATTTTGGAGTGAATGTAGCTATCAATTAACATAGGAAAATTATTGAATTGATCTACAATTCAAGTTTGAGATGGGAATTTGGATTTATGTTGTAGAACCCTAGTTACTGTGTTCTAAAATGTTTTGGATGCTGCGGCTTTAGGGATGCATCGAGTTCAAAGATGTTTGAGGTATGGATGGATGGTGTGGTGATGAAGCAATCACCGGAGTTTGGTCGATGATGGTGGTAGGAGATGGAAGTTAATGGTGTTGACAGGTTTCAGGGGTATTGGGGTTAGGCTGTTACAGGTTTGGCTTTAGACTTGATTTCAAATTCAAGTTGATCCCATGGAGATCTGGGGTATTGATGAGGGAGTGTGTTCTCGGATAGATAGGGGATGGTCGGAGAAGATAGTCAGAGGTGACTGGAGTGGGGAAGTGGATGCACAGGTGTATGTGCATGTTGATGATGAGGTAGTGTGATGTTGGGTTGCAGGGTTTTTGACTCGGGTTAGTCACGGGGGAAGTAGGAAATAACCCGAAGAAGTAGGAAAATGACTCGAAGTCATTTAGAGTAGTTCTGTGTCTTGTGTTCAGGTTTATATGTAAGAAAACAGAATTGTTTTCCAGATTTTTAAGAATAGTGTTGAAGTAACAATAGGAATCTAAACTTGAAAATTTAAATTCAGTTGGAATCTGAATTTAGTATAGATTCAAATAATTCAAATATGAAACTTGGAAACAGTTTAAATTCAAGAATGAAAGAAGTTTAAAAATGTAACAGAAACTGTTACTGTTTCCTTTAGTAAAGTAAAGATGTTTAAATATAAAACTTGAATCTGAACCAAGTTTAGGATTTTAAACTGAATTCAAATACAGATTCAATTAATTTAATTTTAGGTTTGAAATAAATTAAATTTTGAAATTTCATTTGGTCTTGAGCAATGGTAGAAACCTGTTTTCCAGGTTATTGAATTTAGGCAAAGAAAATTGCAAACTTAAAGTGTTAACTTGGATTTTAAATTGAGTTTAATGATGAATTTAAATAAGTTTAAATTCTGTTCTTTTAAAATTATTTAAATTCTGGAGATTTCAAAGTTTAAGCTTTTTTTTAATAAACAGAAAAACAGTTTCTGTTTTATATGTAAAAGGTAAGTTTAAATTTTTAAATGGAAATTTAAAATGAGTTTTGGTTTGAATTTGAATATGAATTCAAACTTTGATTTGTCTGAGAATTTGAAAACATTTATGTTTTTAAATTTAAATTTGATTTTAAACCTTCAAATATAAAATGCATTATTGTTTTGCATTTGAAGTAAGAGGTTAAGTATTTAAAATAGGAATTCAAATGAATTCAATCTGAGTTTTTAAATCTGGATTTAAAATTTAGACTTCAGTTTTTAAATAAAGATTTAAATTTAAATTTCTTTCAAATGATTTACATTGAATTGAAAGTGTAAAATATAGAAAGAGTTTTAAAGATTTAAAACTAAAATGAGTTTAGAAGTTATATTTCAATTTTGAAATTTTAAAGTAATTTTTAAAATTGATTTGAATTTGATTTGAATTGAAAATTTAAACCCTTTTCAACTTATTAATTGATTATATGTTTCTTGTAAACATATAAGATTAAGTTGTAATGTTTTAAAATCTTATTTTAAATAAATTTGAGTCTTTAAGTTTAAAAGAAATGTTAAATTGAATTTAATGTAAATTTAAAAACATCTTGTTTTTAAATGCATGATTTAATAAGAAATGATTATCTAAAGATAAATAAATGTTTAATGATTGGATTCATTAATTATTAATTATTTAATTAATTAATAATGTGGAAGTTTAATTAAATAATTAATGATTTTTAATTTGATTTGAGATTAATTAATTAAGTTTAATTAATCTATAATTAAGGATAGTTAACTAAATTTTAATTTATGATTAAGATTTATTTAATCAAGTGATTAATAATAATTTAGATTTTAATTAACACTTAGTTAATTAATGATTAGAGATTAGTTAAATAGTAATTAAATATTAATTACTTAATAACTAATGATGATTAATTTAAGTAATCCTTAATTAAGTAATTAAGAAATGATTAATGAAGTCATTAACAATTAATTAATGTGATTAATTTTGATAATTAATTAGATTAATTAATTAATAATCAATTATTTAGGTTTAATTACTTAATGAAAGTAATTAGTGAATTAATTACTTAATGTAATTAATTAAGGTTAATGTGATTTGTTTAGATTAATTAATTAAGTTTAATTAATTTAAACATTTGTTGAATTGTTGATAATTACTTATGTAATTTAAGAATTTGTAATTACTTAAGGAAGTAATTAATTAATAATTACAGGATGTAATTAAAGATATTTGTTATAGAAGTAATTTGGATTTAAATTACTTTGAAATTAATCAAGGGGATTAATTTAGATAATTAATTAAGAATAATTAATTATTGAGTTGAGTAATTAATGTAGTTAATTACTGAATGGTTATTAATCAAGGGTGATTAATATATATGTAGGGTTTAATGTAATTAACTTGTGTGATTAATATTAAATGCTAATTACTTATTGTAATTAGAGATAGTTAATCAGTAATGATTAATTGAAAAGAATAATGAATAATGATTTATAAGTTGATTTATAATCAATAGATGATTAAGTTAAACAGAATTGATGATGAAGTAATTAATTTAATTCATTTTAAATTAATTAGAGATTGAGTAATTAATTTAATTCATTCTAAATTAATTATAAAAAGTGTGATCATTAGATCATTGCTTATGTTAGATGAATGGTATTAGTTGCCTGGTATGGTTTGTAATCTCAGTTATGAGATGAGTAGTGGATGTGATATGGATGCATTGGTTGCTTCTGGATGATAATATAGATTATCTGATTATGATATGATTATCTGTTGATAATGATAAGATTGATTATCTGTGGTGTTGTGAATTATCTATCTGTGTATATTTAGATAATGAATTGAATTGTTTTAAAATTAAAACAACTTGGACCCTAAAAGACACGCTTTGGTTTTCGATGAGACCGGGATCGGGTTTCCATATTTGGACATCCGAAAACCACATCGATTCCAATTAACGTTAGGTCGTGAATCTTAGTGGAGCAAGTGAAGACTCGAGGTGTAAGGGCTATACGTCAGTATAACTCTGTGGGTGATTCCGTAATGAGTTTGACGGAATAGGTCTTATAGATTCGAGATGGTGAATCAGAGTGCAAGGGTTATTGTCGTTAACTCTGAGGGTGATTCCAAAATGAGTGTAACGAGATAATGCCTTCGGTTTCGTTCGAACCCGGAACGAACTTGTATGGATTGAATGCTTTCAGAACATCGTCAGGTGGACGATGAGCATTCTAAGTGATGTGTCCTATAAAGGTAATCGTAACCTCAAGCCTCATCAACCGGGAATGGCTAAAACAGGGGAGGTGCAGCAAAGCTTCGTGGGTAGCCCCCACTGGAGAGTAAGATTTACCCCTGTCTAGAGGTCCCTTTATATTTCGGCTGTGTGGGACGGTTGATCATGACAACCGTCGGGGTTGTCTTATTTGGAACTGTTCAGTAAGGAACGGGTCCGGCTTTGTGTTGCAGGGGAGTTAGGGTGGCTCCTCGGTACGGTGATCTAGGCCACGTACTGTGACGGGCGGTACCCCAGTAGCCCTGCCATTGATGGAATCCAAAATCCAATAAGTGCCGTACGTATTAGTTGTGCCCAACTATGTTGGAATGTGAGATGTAAGCATTTCAGCTATTTCTGTATTTTATTTGAAAACCCTAGACACTATTATAATATCATCTGATTTCCTATCAAATGTTTTGGTTAGCGTAAGGTAAAAACTTTTCCATGTTTATGTGTGGGAAGTCTTACGTGATACCTTTTCTTTTCAAAGGTTTTTTAAAGTTAAGCAACTTTAACCTGTTACTCACACCAGACCCATGTCTGACCCGGAGTTATTTCTGTTTTTCTATAACTCTTGGGTACTCAAATTTTTACGAGTAGCCAAGGGAATTCAGGTTAGGATTCAGGATTGGCTTTGACGATTTGTGGAGGAGCATATGGAGCAGGAGGCTTCTGCGTATAGTTATTTAGTTCCGCCGTGTTTTGTACCTCTGAGTGTTCTGTTTTGTATTGAGTTGTAATAACTAGACAGGTGTTTATAACTGTCTAGTATGTGTTGTATATGTCTGTGTACTCTGATATTTGATGTATACTATGTAATACTTTGTTATTAATATAATTTATTCGTTTCCGCTGTTGAGATTCTTGTGTTGTTTCTTTCTTCTCTTCTTTCTTTTCTTCTTCTATCCCTTTCTTTCTTTTTTCATGACGCGATTTTCCGGGAGTGGAAAGTCGGGTCGTGACATTTTTGGTATCAAACTTACAAAACTATTTAAATCTAATTCTGGTTTTTAAAAAAAAACAACCTGAAACTATTCTTAAACTTGATTAAAACTGAATTTTAAATCTAGTTTAAATTTAAGATTTGAATTTTTAAAACTTTTAATTCAGAATAAAATTTGATTTCAAATAAGTTCAACTTGGAAGAAATTAGTTCTTTAGTATTTGAATTTAAAATATGAAGTGTTAATTTAGATTTATGTTTAAATGGTTAAACATTTTAAAATATCAAACTTTTAAAAATGGAATTTAAATTTAAATTTAAAAATGTATTGTTTTAAATACATTTGAATGTTAATAAAGTCATTAATAGGTAAATGAATTATCTTAGAAATAATTAAGATAAAAGAATTTAATTTAGGAATAACTTATTAAATTGATTTTAATTAATGATTTAGATTAATTTTTAATTAGAGATGATTAATGAATAATTAATCTAAGATGATTTTTCTTAAGTAAATAATTTAAGAAAATATTTTTAATTAATAATGGTAATTATCTTAGAATAATTAAGTAAATAATTAATGTAATTAATTTTGATAATTAATTAGATTAATTAATTGAAGATAATTAATTGTAAATTGTTAAGAATAATTACTTGATAAAAGCAATTAAAGAATTAATTACTTATTGTAATTAATTATGACAAATGAGATTAATTAAGTTAATTAATTTAGTTTAATTAATTTAAATAAATCATTTGATGATTTTAAGAATGTAATTACTTAATGTAATTAGTGAAGATAATTTATAATAAAGTAATTTAGATAATTACTTTTATAATTAATCAAGGGATTAATTAATGTAGATAATTAATTATGGAATAATTAATTTGTTAATGAGTAATTAAAGATAGTTAATTACTTAATTGAATATTAATCAAGATGATTAATAATTAGATTTAATTACTAAATGTAATTAATTTTAATTAAGTAATTTATTTAAATATTAGAGATCATTAATTATTTTAATTAATGATGTAATTAATGATTGTTTAATTAAATAATAATTAATTAGTTAAGTGATTAATTAATTGTAATTAATTAAGGATAAATATAATTAATTATAATTAATTAATAAATGAGTAATTAAATGTTAATTACTTATGATTAAGGTTAATTAATTAAGGACTAATTACTTATTGTAATTAGTAAATGATTAATCAGGGTTGTTTAATCAAGTTAAATACTTAGTGGATAATTAATTAACTGGGTTAATTAATTAATGGATGTTAAGCAAGATTTAAATGTGTTAATTAATTTAATTTATTTTAAATTAATTAGAGATGATTGTAATTAATTTAATTCATTTTAAATTAATTATAAATTGTTGGTTAGTAAATCATTGCTTATGGATGTTATTGATTGAATGGTTGTGATCTCAGTAATGAGATGAGTTGTATTTGTATGATATGAATGTATGGTTTAAGTATGATGGTTTGTGATGGATTGTTTGGTTGTGATGATTATCTGTTTATGGATGATACAGATTATATGTTATGATATGAATAGTGCTTATAGATTCGAGATGGTGAATCAGAGTGCAAGGGCTATGGTCGTTGACTCTGAGGGTGATTCCAAAATGAGTGCAACGAGATAGTGCCTTCGGTTTCGTTCGAACCCGGAACGAACTTGTATGGATTGAATGCTTTCAGCACATCGTCAGGCGGACGATGAGCATTCTAAGATTGATGTGTCCTATAAAGGTAATCGTAACCTCAAGCCTCATCAACCGGGAATGGCTAAAACAGGGGAGGTGCAGCAAAGCTTCGTGGGTAGCCCCCACTTGAGAGCAAGATTTACTCCTGTCTAGAGGTCCCTTTATATTTCGGCTGTGTGGCAGTTGGTGACGACCAATCTGCGGAGTGGTCTTGTTCGGAACTGTTCAGTAAGGAACGGGTCCGGCTTTGTGTTGCAGGGGAGTTAGGGTGGCTCCTCGGTACGGTGATCTAGGCCACGTACTGTGACGGGCGGTACCCCAGTAGCCCTGCCATTGATGGAACCCATAATCCAATAAGTGCCTGTACGGTTTTGATTGTGCCCAACTATGTTGGAACGTGAGATGCAAGCATTCCAGCTATTTCTGTATTTTATTTTGAAAACCCTAGACACTATTATAATATCACTGGATTTCCTATCAAATGTTTTGGTTAGCGTAAGGTAAAAACTTTTCCATGTTTATGTGTGGGAAGTCTTACGTGATACCTTTTGTTTTCAAAGGGTTTTCTAAAGTTAAGCAACTTTTATCCCCGTTTACTCACACCAGACCCCTGTCTGACCCGAGTGTTTATTTTCTGTTTTATTAAACTCTTGGGTACTCATATTCTATATGAGTAGTCAAGTGATTCAGGTTATCTCTTGACGAATTCTGGAGGAGCTTTGGAGCAGGAGGCTTCAGCGTGTAGATATATGGTTAGAGTTTCCGCTGTGTTGTTTCTGTATGATATCTTGTATTGTATTAGACAGAAATGTTTATAACTGTCTAGTTTTGTGTTGTATTAGCTGTATAACTCTGATGTATATGATACTATGTGAAGTTTTATGTGATATATTATAATTTATTCGATTCCGCCGTGAGATTCTGATGTTGTATGTTCTTTCTTTCCTTTCTTTTCTCTTTTCTATCTCTTTCTTTCTTCTTAACGATGCAATTTTCCGGAGTGTGGAAGTTGGGTCGTTACATTAAGCTGTCACGACCCGACTTCCACTCCCGGAAAATCGCGTCATGAAATAAGAAAGAAAGGGATAGAAGAAGAAAAGAAAGAAGAGAAGAAAGAAACAACACAAGAATCTCAACAGCGGAAACGAATAAATTATATTAATAACAAAGTATTACATAGTATACATCAAATATCAGAGTTACACAGACATATACAACACATACTAGACAGTTATAAATACCTGTCTAGTTATTACAACTCAATACAAACAGAACACTCAGAGGTACAAAACACAGCGGAAAACTATATATAACTATGCGCAGAAGCCTCCTGCTCCATATGCTCCTCCACAAATCGTCAAAGCCAATCCTGAATCCTAACCTGAATTCCCTTGGCTACTCGTAAAAATTTGAGTACCCAAGAGTTAAAGAAAAACAGAAATAACTCCGGGTCAGACATGGGTCTGGTGTGAGTAACAGGTTAAAGTTGCTTAACTTAAAAAAACCTTTGAAAGAAAAGGTATCACGTAAGACTTCCCACACATAAACATGGAAAAGTTTTTACCTTACGCTAACCAAAACATTTGATAGGAAATCCGGTGATATTATAATAGTGTCTAGGGTTTTCAAATAAAATACAGAAATAGCTGAAATGCTTACATCTCACATTCCAACATAGTTGGGCACAACTAATACGTACGGCACTTTTTGGATTTTGGATTCCATCAATGGCAGGGCTACTGGGGTACCGCCCGTCACAGTACGTGGCCTAGATCACCGTACCGAGGAGCCACCCTAACTCCCCTGCAACACAAAGCCGGACCCGTTCCTTACTGAACAGTTCCAAATAAGACAACCCCGACGGTTGTCATGATCAACCGTCCCACACAGCCGAAATATAAAGGGACCTCTAGACAGGGGTAAATCTTACTCTCCAGTGG
The DNA here is from genome assembly GCA_030765085.1 of Allium cepa. Taxonomy (NCBI): domain Eukaryota; kingdom Viridiplantae; phylum Streptophyta; class Magnoliopsida; order Asparagales; family Amaryllidaceae; genus Allium; species Allium cepa. The sequence continues at coordinate 727,814,273 of CM060932.1, read as the reverse complement.
GGGCTACCCACGAAGCTTTGCTGCACCTCCCCTGTTTTAGCCATTCCCGGTTGATGAGGCTTGAGGTTACGATTACCTTTATAGGACACATCACTTAGAATGCTCATCGTCCACCTGACGATGTTCTGAAAGCATTCAATCCATACAAGTTCGTTCCGGGTTCGAACGAAACCGAAGGCATTATCTCGTTACACTCATATTGGAATCACCCTCAGAGTTAACGACAATAACCCTTGCACTCTGATTCACCATCTCGAATCTATAAGTACTATTCCGTCAAACTCATTACGGAATCACCCACAGAGTTATACTGACGTATAGCCCTTACACCTCGAGTCTTCACTCGCTCCACTTGGATTAACGACCTAACGTTATTTGGAATCGATGTGGTTTTCGGATGTCCAAATATGGAAACCCGATCCCGGTCTCATCGAAATCCAAAGCGTGTCTTATTAAGGCCAAGTTGTTTTAAGTTTAAAACAATTTCAATCATTATCTAAATATACACAGATAGATAATTCATAACACAACAGATAATCAACATTATCATTATCAACAGATAATTCATATCAAAATCAGATAATCCATATTATCATCCAAGAGCAACCAATGCATCCATATCACATACACTATCCATCTCACAACTGAGATTACAAATCCATACCAAACAACCAATACAAATCATCAAACATAAGTAATTGATCTAATGATCACACCACTTATAATTAATTTAAAATGAATTAAATTAATTACTCAATCTCAAATTAATTTAAAATGAATTAAATTAATTTCTTCATCATTAATTCTACTTAACTTAACCATCCATTGATTACAAATCAATTTATAAATAATCATTCAATTAATCATTACTGATTAACTATCTCTAATTACAATAAGTAATTAGCTTATAAGTTGATTACACAAGTTAATTACTTAATTAATTACATTAGTAATTAATCTAAAACCAATCCCTACATATATATTAATCACCCTTGATTAATAATCAATCTGTAATTAACTACATTAATTACTCAACTCAATAATTAATTATTCTTAATTAATTATCTAAATCAATCCCCTTGATTAATTTCAAAGTAATTTAAATCCAAATTACTTCTATAACAAATATCTTTAATTACATTCTGTAATTATTAATTAATTACTTCCTTAAGTAATTACAAATTTATAAATTACATAAAGGAATTATCAAACAATCCTCAATTTTTTAAATCAATTAAACTTAATTAATTAATCTAAACAAATCACATTAACCTTAATTAATTACATTAAGTAATTAATTCACTAATTACTTTCATTAAGTAATTAGAACTTAAACAATTGATTATTATTAATTAATTAATCTAATTAATTATCAAAAATTAATCACATTAATTAATTGTTAATGACTTCATTAACATTTCTTAATTACTTAATTAAAAGATTAACTTATATTAATCATCATTAGTTATTAAGTAATTAATATTTAATTACTATTTAATTAATCTCTAATTATTAATTAACTAAGTGTTAATTAAAATCTAAATTAATCATTAATCACTTGATTAAATAAATCTTAATCATAAATTAAAATTTAGTTAACCATCCTTAATTTATAGATTAATTAAACTTAATTAATTAATCTCAAATCAAATTAATTAACTCAAAAATATCATTAATTATTTAATTAAACATCTACATAATTAATTAATTAAATAATTAATATTCATCTTAATTACCTTCATAATTAATGAATCCAATCATTAACTTTAATTTATCTTTAGATAAACATTTCTTATTTAAATTAAGCATTTAAAAACCAAATGTTTTTAAATTTACATTAAATTCAATTTAACATTTCTTTTAACTTTAAGACTCAAACTTATTTAAAATAAGATTTTAAACAATACAACTTAATCTTATATGTTTACAAGAACATATACTTTGTTAATAAGATTAAAAAGAATTTAAATTTCAATTCAAATTAAATTCAAACCAATTTAAAAATTACTTTAAAATTTCAAAATTGGAATATAACTTTCAAACTTATTTTAGATTCAACTCTTTAAAACTCTATCTACAATTTACAACTCTAATTCAAATGTAAGTCATTTGAAACAATTTAAATTTAAATCTTTAATTTAAAAACTGAAATCTAAATTTTAAATCCAGATTTAAAAACTCAGTTTGAATTCAATTTGAATTCCTAAATTAAAAACTTAACTTTTCAATTCAATATGCAAAACAACAATGCATTTATACTTGAGATTTCCAAATCAAATTTAAATTTTAAAAGCTTAAATGATTTCAAATTCCAGACAAATCAAATTTGAATTCATATTCAAATTCAAACCAAAACTCAGTTTTAAACCCCTCCTGCAAATTTAAATTTAAATTTACCTTTACATTTAAAAACAGAAACAGTTTCTGTTTTATTAAAAACTTAAACCTTGAATTTTTTCCAGAATTTAAACTATTCAAAAAAACATAATTCAAACTTATTTGAATTCATACTTGAATTCAGTTTTAACATCATAAGATAAAACTTTAGTTTGCAAATTATTTCAAACCTAAAAATCTGGAAACAGGCTCATGTTCCTTCTTTTATATTTTTATATTTCAAATAAAATTTGAATCTCTGCACTCACATGTTATCAATTATCAGAATTCAAAGTATTTGAATTCAACTTAGGATTCAAGTTTTAAATTCTGAGTTTACATTTCCAGATCAATTTAAACTTTAAATTTTAAAAATCCTAAAACAGAACAGAACAGTTTCTGTTAAAAATTTAAACCTCTTACATTGTTGAATTTAAAATGTTTCAAATTCCAGATTTGAATTATTCAAATCCATAACTGAATTCAAGTTCCACCTGATTTCAAACTTTAAGTTTATATTCCTATTATTACTTCAACTTTAACCTTTTAAAAACCTGGAAACAATACTCTTTCCTATATACAAACTGTAACAAAAGTTTCTCGAGCAAGCCTAAAATTTACTTCGGGTCAAAACAAAAATGCTTCGGGTTATCTCCCACTTATCCCCGTGACCAATCCGAGTCAACAACACCTCTGCAACCAACAACAACCCAAACCTGCACAACTCCTCCCTGTGCACTTACTTCCCACTCCGGTCACCTCCGACCAACTTCAACGGCCTTATCACATCGACCAGAGACTACACTACACCTTGCAACCCTCAAATCCCAAACATCAATCTCGAGTTTAAATTCAGGTATAAAGTCAAAACCTGAAAAACACAGTGACTACAACCAAGTCTGACCTGTCAACATCAATCTCTCCTCTTCCCGACCACCATCCTTCTCCATACTCCGGCGATATTCTCATCAATCCCTCTATATCCATAACCCAAATCCCTGAGTCACCCGGTCAAGTATGACTGCCGAAAAGATTCACTTCCACCAACCCAGTAGAACTAGGTTTTAGATATCCAAAACAAGATTCATTCTTAAAATTGTATTTTAATTTAAACCAAAAATTTACAATGCTTACTTTAATTTGAAATAAGCAAGTTTCAATCAAGATTAAAACATAACAGCATACAAATCAAAAGAAACAGGATTTTCCTATTATAGATCTTAAACTATAGCAACAGAACTTTGGAATCAAACATGCATTGCAGTTCTTATTTACACAGGCAGTAGCAAAACATGAACACAAATTTAACACAGAAAATAAACAACATGAAATCCTACTTAATTTATTTTAAATTAAGTGTTACTCACCTCTAAATGGCAACATGCAGAGCACACTGCAGGGTATCATTCCAATTGCAGGTTCCATATTGAAAATTAATGCATGCAGGCTTGTTTGTATTTTGAAGAATGCAGAGCTTTAACTTGATTAATAATTGATGCATGCAGGCCTTAAATCTTTGATTGTAGATGATATGCAAGGCTTCAGATCCAAACACATGTTGCAGACCTCTTTTCTTGCTTTTAAATGATGCATGCAGGTACAACTTGTATTTGTATCTCCAGATCCAGATTGTAATGCAGAGCCTTATGCTTAAAATTGAAATGCAGATCTTACTTTGATGAAGATTTGAACAGAGCTTCATTGATTTAACATGCATGCTTCATAATGATGCATGCAGGCCTTGCTTGAAATTGCAGATGCAAAGAAATGCAGGCTTTTTCAAATTGTTGTGCAGGTAATATTTTGAGTTTGAGGAGTTGAATGCATGAATGTATGCTGCAGGTTTGTATATTGGAAAGAGAAGTTGCAGATTTGAATTTTGAAAGAGGAGTTGCAGGTTTTAAATGAAATGCAGACTTCAAATGGTTGCATGCAGGTGATATTTTGAGTTTTGTAATGAGGAGTGTGAATGTAAAGTTTTACAGTTTTAAGATATGCAGTTTTGAATTTTTGTGGAATGCAGAATTGGATTTTGGAGGATGCAAATTTGAATATGGATGTGAGCATGTAATTTGGTTTTCTTGATTAAGGGATGAGAAAAAATAATGCTAATGAATGAAGAACAAAATTATGAATGTATTTTCAGATTTAAGTGAATTAAAAGAAAAATTAAATGAAACATTGACACTTGTCTTTTTAAAATAAACACTTGTTAGCTTTAAGCTCTAATATATGTACACATGTCTCTTTGATTAATAACCATGTTTAATTAAAGTTAAATAAGTATTAAGCTTTGTTAATTAAATTTTATACATAATTATGTATTAAATAATTCTAAAGAACAAAGAAAAACAATACACAATTAAATCATTTGAAAAAGAAACTTTTAAAACAAATTTATAAAAGAATTTATAACATATTTTAATATACAACTTGAATTAAAATGAATTTTAAACTAATTAAAACATTTATCTCTTATTTAAAATCATATAGTATTTTAATTAAATATTTTTGAAAAGCTCAAATTAAAAATAAATCACCATTTCTATTTTTCAAAACATATTAAAATTATACTATACTAATTTAACTAAACAAATTGTCTATTTAAAATATATACATAAATACATATACATTATTAAATAGGAAACAATTTATTAACAAAATTTATCATTTCAATATAAATTTAAATCCAGATTATTAAATTTATATTGTCAAAATTCCGGGATATTACAATCCTTCCCCCTTAAAAGAATTTCGTCCTCGAAATTTAAAACAAAGGCAATTTAATAATCTATTTACAGATTTTATTTTAAAACACGGCATATGTTAATCATATGCCAACAACCAAAGCAATCAATTCACACAATCAAAACAAATCTAGTTATCCAAAAGAATTTTGGATAAAACCTTCACGAGTTTCCCCGGTATATATATATCGGGATACTCGCTCTATAGAATACAATCAGTCAATACTACTAAGCTATAGAGCTCCTAACAACAATTCTAAACAGAATATCAGACTACAGACGAGTCTGACACAACAAACAAACCAACCTAAACTGCTGGTCCCTCAACCAGAAATATCAAACACATACTCCCTTAGAGATACGCGAAACACCCTGAATCCCAGTTATCCAAGCTGGCAATTCAACTCTTGAAAACCAAACACTGATCTAACCCAACACAGAAGAAACCAAAACACTTCGGAGCTAGCTTCCCAAACTTATAGCTCCTTGGATCAGAGAAAACTTAACCAAAATCAAATCTCCGATTCCAGAATCCAAATTTCTCTGTCTCTTATCCATAAAAACTCTTCGGACGATCCTGGGCTACCAACATCACTCCTGATCAGCTCAACTCTTACTGATTCCAAAAGAAACAGACTGAAGCAAAACAATCCAATGATCTCCTCAAGATCATACAAAAACCAAGAACAAACACTCAACTTCTCAACAACAGAAGGCAGAACAAACTTCTTCTTATCCGGAAAAGAAAACAGAAACATCCCCAAACTGCTTCCGCTGCCAACTCTGATCCGAAACAGAAGAAAATGCTAAAGAAGAGCACAAGCACAGACCAGACAACCCAGCACAAAAATATGGTTCCACATATCCATAAATAAAACTCAGATGTCCCTCCCAAACCTGAGTTGCTTCACCAAATTCTATCTCAAGGAACCATCCATCTACTAACTGAACCACCAGCTCCAATCCTGGAAAGAAAACTCGATCTCCAGATGCAGACAAACTCTGACTTCCAGAAGACATCCAGACAATCTCCAACAAACACAAGAGAACATACTATCGCAAGTCACTTTTGCGATCAACTCAGCCTAAATCCAAGGTAACTGCTCTCTCTCAACCAAACAGAATAGCTTATGCTGACTTAGCCAACTTACCAGAGAAAAGATCCACTCTGCTGCTTCTGAACTCCACTTCAGAAAAACTACCCAGCCAGAAGACTCCCTATCAACTCAGAATACTCAGCCAAACTCAGCCACAACACCGGTAGACTCACTTCTTATTCTTGTTCCAAAGAAAACATCTTCGGAAACATCCATAGTCACTGCATCTCATCACGCAGCTACTAATTCCTGAGATATCAAGATACCATCACTTGCTTGCTTCTGCTCAACCGACAGAGCCAAACTCAATTCAACACTTCAAAGATGAACTCCGAACCTTAACAGGTTACCTTCAGAGATCGATGAAGTACTTCATCACAACAGAACTCACTCGAGACGGTATTAGGTCTACAGTCTCGACAAAAACACTTCCAACCTCATCCATCAAACATCAACCAATGGTAGTCGTGTTACACACACTTCTACCTCATCTACCTTTATAACTTATATCGGATAAACCTGAACAGGTAATCCAACAAATAGGTAGAACCAATAAATATATATATATATATATTAAAAAAAATACAAATACGCTCTCTCAAGAAAGATACTACTACAGAGCATAGGTATTCACTCAACCTAACGCTCCCTAAAGAAAAATACACTTCAGAGCCTAGGTATTCACTCAACCTACAGCTCTGATACCAAGCTGTCACGACCCGACTTCCACTCCCGGAAAATCGCGTCATGAAATAAGAAAGAAAGGGATAGAAGAAGAAAAGAAAGAAGAGAAGAAAGAAACAACACAAGAATCTCAACAGCGGAAACGAATAAATTATATTAATAACAAAGTATTACATAGTATACATCAAATATCAGAGTTACACAGACATATACAACACATACTAGACAGTTATAAATACCTGTCTAGTTATTACAACTCAATACAAACAGAACACTCAGAGGTACAAAACACAGCGGAAAACTATATATAACTATGCGCAGAAGCCTCCTGCTCCATATGCTCCTCCACAAATCGTCAAAGCCAATCCTGAATCCTAACCTGAATTCCCTTGGCTACTCGTAAAAATTTGAGTACCCAAGAGTTAAAGAAAAACAGAAATAACTCCGGGTCAGACATGGGTCTGGTGTGAGTAACAGGTTAAAGTTGCTTAACTTAAAAAAACCTTTGAAAGAAAAGGTATCACGTAAGACTTCCCACACATAAACATGGAAAAGTTTTTACCTTACGCTAACCAAAACATTTGATAGGAAATCCGGTGATATTATAATAGTGTCTAGGGTTTTCAAATAAAATACAGAAATAGCTGAAATGCTTACATCTCACATTCCAACATAGTTGGGCACAACTAATACGTACGGCACTTATTGGATTTTGGATTCCATCAATGGCAGGGCTACTGGGGTACCGCCCGTCACAGTACGTGGCCTAGATCACCGTACCGAGGAGCCACCCTAACTCCCCTGCAACACAAAGCCGGACCCGTTCCTTACTGAACAGTTCCAAATAAGACAACCCCGACGGTTGTCATGATCAACCGTCCCACACAGCCGAAATATAAAGGGACCTCTAGACAGGGGTAAATCTTACTCTCCAGTGGGGGCTACCCACGAAGCTTTGCTGCACCTCCCCTGTTTTAGCCATTCCCGGTTGATGAGGCTTGAGGTTACGATTACCTTTATAGGACACATCACTTAGAATGCTCATCGTCCACCTGACGATGTTCTGAAAGCATTCAATCCATACAAGTTCGTTAAATATTAAATAAAATTATGATATGTTAACTTTAAATTGAAAGTTGAAGTAAATTTTAGGAATGTATTATTTTAATACATTTTGAATATTAATTAAGTTATAAATAAGTAAATAAATTATTTTGGGAAATAATTAAGAATTTACTTATTTGTTTGATTTTAAATAATAACTTGAATTAATTTATAATTAAAGATGATTTATGAATAATTAATCTAAGGTAATTATTCTTAAGTAAGGAATTAAATGAAATGTAGTTAATTATCTAAGGATAATTAATAATTAATTAATGTAATTAATTTTGATGGATTAATTAGATTAATTAATTTAAGATAATCAATTGTAATTTAAGTATAATTACTTTACCAAAAGTAATTAAGGAATTAATTATTTATTAATTCTGATAATATGCTTTGTTAAATTAATTAATTTAGTTTAATTAATTTAAGAATAATTTAATGATAATAATTACTTAATGTAATTTATGGAGTAAGATTACTTAGAGAAGTAATAATTACTGGAATGTAATTAAGGAAAGATGTTTTATTTTAATAAAGTAATTTGGATAATTACTTTTGTAATTAACCAAGGATTAATTAATATAGATAATTAATTATTGGATAATTAATTTATTAAGGAAGTAATTAAGGGTAGTTAATTACTGGATTTAAATATTAATCATTGGATTGATTCACTTAAGTCTCAAATTTGTTTAAAATAAGATTTTAAACAATACAACTTAATCTCATATGTTCAAAAGAAACATATACTTAATTAATAAGGATTTAAATTTTCAATTCAAATCAAATTCAAACAAATTTAAAAATTACTTTAAATTTTCAAAATTTAAATATAACTTCTAAACTCATTTTAGTTTAAACTCTTTAAACTCTTTCTACAATTCACACCTTCAATTCAAATGCAAATTATTTAATCATTTCAAAGCAATTTAAATTTAAACCTTTATTTAAAGGCTGAAGTTTAAATTTTATTCCAGTTTTAAAAACTTAGATTTGAATTCACTTTGAATTTCTAATTAAAATATTTAACCTTCCAATCACATATTCATTTACACTTGAGAGTTTGATTTCCAAATTTAAATTTAAAACATAAATGATTTCAAATCTCAGAAAATTAAATTTGAATTCACATTCAAATTTCAGATTTCAAATCAGTTTAAATCTTCACCTGCAAATTTAAACTTTCCTATACTTTCTTAAAAACAGAAAACTGTTCTCTGTTTTGTTTAAAAACCAAACATTGAAAATCTTTCTTTTTGAATTTAAATTATTTCAAAAACCAGAATTGAAACTTATCTGAATTCCTATTCAAATTCAGTTTGAAATCCTAAGTTAAAATTTAGTTTGCATTTACTTCACAATTTATAAAACTGAAAAAAAACAGTTTCCAATTTCTTTCTTTTTAATTTAAAAACTGAAACTCAAATTTAACTTTCCAGATTTTAAATTGAACTTTAAATCTTACTTTTATTTCACAATTTCAATTTAAGGAGATTTAAACTACTTTCCAAACCAAATAGTTAAACAAGCTCAAGTTTAAAATTTATATTTATTTAAACTGAGATTTTTGAATTAAACATGAACTCTAAAATTCAAACTTAAATTTTAAAATTGATTTCAACCTTTCTTTACACTTAAAGCTTCAGGATTTTCAAATTTTCTAAACCCAGATTTACAAGTTTCACAAATCTGGAAACTCAAGTGCATCCCGAGAAAACTATTTCTACTTCGAGTTCCACTCCTAACTGCTTCGAGATTCATACCTATCTGCTTCGGGCTACTCACTTCACCAACTCGAGCAACCAACTCAGACCAACCAACAACATATACTCCTCACCACTGTGCATATGCACGGTGACTATGGCCACCATTGATCATCAGAGGTGATCTTCACCAACCATGCAATGACCCAGCAATCCACCACCACCATCAGATTCAAGTCCGACATCTTTAAACCTACCTGGAACAGTCGATTTCTTCCCCTTCAAAAACCTGGAAAACAAAACCAGGTTCTTCTCCAAACCTGTCAACGGCAAGTACTCCTCACTCCGACCAACTGGAGGTTAACCACTCCGGCCCCGTCTACAACTACGACCAAGCTACCATTTCTCCAAAATTCACAGCACCCGATCCACTACACGAACCACAATGATCGATTCTAAAAGCATAGCAAAAACTAGGGTTTAAAAATGAAATTCAATGCCGCACCTTCTCTGGTGAATTCCATCACCAAGAAGCATTTTTCCCAACCTCTCCTACCTTCCCTCCATCACCAGGAAAGACATCATTCACTCCTGATGCATGAATCACCAGAACAACCCCAAAGTTCCATTCCAGCTCAAACCCATATTTCAATTTTATTCCCAAACTAAAAATCTTAATTCTTGATTTAAAAATCATGTTTCAGTTGATACATCTGATTTATGATACTGTATTACAAATTTACACATTTTGAATTTTGGTTAAAATCAACATACTCTGATATTTCCAGTATTTCCAGAGGCAATAAACTTTATTTTATTTTAATTTAATTCCTAATTCTTAATCTATGATAAGCAAACAATGTTGGTTTAAAATTCAGATACTATCACAGATTAAATTAGGTGGTAGGGAATTTTTAAATGGAAGGTGAAACTGGATACTTAACAGAGCACATAACACATGCACAGACAAAATATTTACATCTTCATTTTTATCCATACATAGGCAATACTCACTTATGTTCAACTATACTAGCATGCAACCTAATTCATTTTAAATTTAAAAAGTTACTCACCTCTATTCAAAGTGCAGAGCACACTGCAGGTTCCAAATTTTGAAAATGCAGGCTTGAATGCTCTTAAAAATGCAGACCCCTGCCTTTAAAAAATGATGCTTGCTTCATAATGCTTCAGTTTACAACATGCAGGCTTCTAGCTTCTTATTCCAGATTATGAAGATTTCATGAATGCAGATCCAAATGATTGCATGCAGGCCTTAAATTGATGTGCAGGTCTTCTTTGTTTGTTGCCTTTTTAAAACATGCAGGCTTGTTTGTTCAAATGCTAAGAAATGCAGAGCTTCCATGTTGATGCAGGTTTGAGTTTCAAAAGAGGAATTGTATGCAGGTAGTAATTTTGGGGAAAGAAGAGTGTGAATGTAAAGTTTTACAGGCTTTTGAAGTATTGCAACTCGATTATGGATGTGGATGAGATTTTGGGTTTTTCTTTTATTAAGGAATGAGAAAGAAAAAAAAAATGCATGTGAATGAAGAAAAAGTTCATATGAATGTAGATTCAGTTTAAAATGAATTAAAAGAAAAAGAAAATAAATTAGACACTTGTCATTTAAAAGTAGACACTTGTTAACAAATGTTTAAATATATGTACACTTGTCTTTATGAATTAAGTTAATGTTTAATTAGAGTTAAATAAGTATTAAGCTTAGTTAATTAATTCCTATACATAATTATGTATTTAAATAATCTCTAAAGAAAAAGTAAAGCATTATTATTGTAAATAAAATGATATACAAGTTATTCATTTTGAAAAGAAGCTTTTAAAACAAATTTATAAAAGAGTTTTTAATATACAACTTGAATTAAAAAGAATTTGAAACTAAATAAAACATTTATTTCATATATAAAATCATATAGTTATTTAATTAAATATTTTTTAAAAAAAAACTCAAATTAAAAATAAATCACCATTTCTATTTTCAAAACAACTTGTCTATTTAAAATATATACATAAATACATATACATTATTAAATAGAAAACAATTTATTAACTTATCTAAAATAATTTCACAAATTAAAAATTTAAACAAAGAAGATTATTTAAATCAATATCAAATTTATTAACAAAAATATCAATTCAATATAAATTTAAACCCAGATTATTAAATTTATATTGTCCAAAATTCCGGGTCGTTACAATCCTTCCCCCTTAAAAGAATTTCGTCCCCGAAATTTAAAACAAAGGCAATTTAATAATCTATTTACAGATTTTATTTTAAAACACAGCATATGTTAAACATATGCCAACAACCAAAGCAACCAATTCACACAATCAGAACAAATCTAATTATCCAACAGAAATAGACTGAATCCAAAACAATCCAATGATCTCCTCAAGATCACTCAAAAACCAAGAACACAACCCTGCTTCTCTACAACAGAAGACAGAACAAACTTCTCCTTATCCGGAAAAGAAAACAGAAATGCCCAAACTGCTTCCGCTGCCAACTCTGATCCGAAACAGAAGAAAATGCTGACGAAAAGCACAGGCACAGACCATACAACCCAGCACAGAAATAAGGTTCCATATATCCATAAGAAAACTCAGATGTTCCTCCCAAACCTGAGTTGCTTCACCAACTTTTACCTCAAGGAACCATCCATCTACTAACTGAACCACCATACCAATCCTGGAAAGAAAACTCGATCTCTAGATGCAGACAAACTCTGACTTCCAGAAGACATCCAGACAATCTCCAACAAACACAAGAGAACACTCTATCGCAAGTCACTTTTGCGATCAACTCAGCCCAAATCCAAAGAAAACTGCTCTCTCTCAACCAAACAGAATAGCTTATGCTGACTTAGCCAACTTACCAGAGAAAAAATCCACTCTGATGCTTCTGAACTTCACTTCAGAAAAACTACTCAGCCAGAAGACTCCCTACCAACTCAGAATACTCTGCCAAACTCAGCCACATCACCGAGCAGACTCACTTCCTACTCTTGTTCCAAAGAAACATCTTCGAAAATATCCATAGTCACCGTATCTCATCACGCAGCTACTACTTCCTAAGATATCAAGATATCATCACTTGCTTGCTTCTGTCCAACCGACAGATCAAAACTCAATTCTGCACTTCAAAGATGAACTCCGAACCTTAACAGGTTACCTTCAGAGATCGTTGAAGTACTTCATCACAACAGAACTTACTCGAGACAGTATTAGGTTTACAGTCTCGACAAATACACTTCCAACCTCATCCATCAAACTCCAACCAATGGTAGTCGTGTTACACACACTTCTACCTCATCTTCCTTTATAACTTACATTGGAAAAAACCCGAACAGGTAATCCAACAAATAGGTAGAACCAATAAATATATATATATATACATATAAAATTACAAATACGCTCTCTCAAGATAGACACCATTCCAGAGCCTAGGTATTCACTCAACCTAATGCTCCCTAAAGAAAGACACACTTCAGAGCCTAGGTATTCACTTGGGACATGTGCACGCGTTGGTATGTGCACTGGAGTTTTTGTTGTTGGGGAAGACGAATTGAAGCATGATGGGTTCTCGCGTGGTAACCAGGGAAACTCGAGTAGCTATCGCGATTTCATAGGAATGACTCGAAGCATAGGGGTAGCTGGGTGGAGTCTCGGGGTAGGCTCGGGAAACAGTGTGTTTTACTCGAGTATATTTTGTTGTGGGTTTCGGGTTACTGTATAATGATTTAGGTTGCTAAGTAACTTGTGTTTGAATAAATGAAGTAGGCATTATATTATAAACAAGTTTATAAGAAAAAAAAAAACGAGTTTATAAAAGTTAAAACTTGTTGTAAATCAAACCTTTAAAAAAGTGATAATTGAGTTCCATTTTTCAATTTAATATTGTTAAGATAATTTCTTTTGAACTAATTAATTTGATTAAAATTTGGAATTCAATTTAAAAGAAGTATTTTGAATTTAAGGTATTAAATCAAAGTTCTAAGTAAAGTCTTAGAAGTAAGATTTTAATAACTAAAGATTTCAAATTTTATTTAAAATGAGTAAGTTTAGAATTAGATAATTAAAGTGTTTTAAACTTTTAAAGATGATTTCTAAATGTTTATTTTCAAATAAGGATTATTGATATGATTTTGAAAACCAAATCGAATAACATTCTCAGGATTGACGAGGTGCTTGTTTTAAACCTTATAAAGCCTTTTTGAGTTTATAGACATGATCAGGAAATTGTTCATGTATAAATAATGGAGGTTGTTCAACATAAACATTTTCTTTTATAAAACCATTTAAAAAAGCACTTTTAACATCCATTTGATAAAGTTTAAAATTATGAAAACATGCGAAAGCTAATAAGATTCGTATTGCTTCAAGTCGAGCGACTGGAACAAATGTTTCTTCATAGTCTATTCCTTCTTCTTGATTATATCCTTGTGCAACTAATCTAGCTTTATTCCTAGTTATATTTCCTAGTTCATCTGCTTTATTTTTAAAGACCCATTTAGTACCGATAACTAATTGATCACTTGGTCAAGGAACAAGTTCCCAAACTTCGTTTCGCTCAAATTGATTTACTTCTTCTTGCATAGCAAGAATCAAGTAGTCATCAGTTGAGGCTTCTTTTATATTTTTAGGTTCTATGTTAGAGAGGAAAGCTACATAACCAACTTGAATTACCTGATGACTGGTTTTAACGTTCGTATTTACTTCTCCAATTATATTTTGCACAGGATGATGTCGTAAAATTTTAGGTGGAGATTTTATTATATTTGTAGTAGCATTCTCATTTTCAGTAATATCATGATCATTATTGACAATTTCTTCAGTATTACTATTTTCATTCTGAGTAGCTTCATCATCAGAATCGATAGTAATATTTGGATTTATATATTTAAAATTTTCGTCAAATGAAATATGTAAACTTTCTTCAATAATTTGAGTTCTTTTATTAAAAATTCGATAAGCTTTACTTCGTTCCAAATATCGAACGAATATTCCTTCATCGGATTTTGGATCGAATTTTCCTAGTTGATCTTTAGTATTTAAAATAAAACATTTAGAGCCAAAAACTTTAAGATATGAAATGTTTGGTTTTCTTCCATTTAGAAGTTCATATGGATTATTCTTAGTTAACGGTCGAATGGAAACACGATTCAATACATAATAAGCAGTAGCTACAGCTTCTGTCCAAAAATATTTTGATAAATTGGTTCCATTTAATAAAGTTCTTGCACATTCTTGTAATGTTCTATTTTTTCTTTCTACAACTCCATTTTGTTGTGGTTTTCTAGGAAATGAAAAATTATGGTTAATACCTTTCTTGTTACAAAATTGTTCGAAAACTTCATTTTCAAATTCTCCTCCATGATCACTTCTGATATTTTTAGTTTTCAAACTTTTAATATTTTGAATTCTTTTAACAAACACTTTAAAATTATAAAAAGTATCACTTTTATTTTTTTAAAAGAAAATCCAAGTGTATCTACAAAATTCATCTATAATAACAAACACATATCTATTATGATTAATAGATTGAACTTGAGTTGGACCAAAAAGATCCATGTGTAAAAGTTCAAGTGGTTGTTCTGTAGAAATTACTTTTTTTGATTTAAAAGAAGATTTTGTTAATTTTCCTAATTTACATGCATCACAAAATATATACGTTTTGAATTTCATGTCAGGTAAACGTTTAACTAATTTATTTTTCGCTAATTTGTTGATGGTTTTAAAATTGATGTGACAAAATCTTTTGTTCCAAAGACAGGAGTCATTTTCCTTAGCTATTAAACACAAATTTGACTCATTTTAATGTTCATATTTAAAATTTAAATGTTTTTATCTCTTATTCCTTCAAAAATAGTGTTATGATTTTTATCGAAATATTACATTTATTTTCTAAAAAGTCATATTAAAACCTTTATCACATAACTGACTAATACTCAATAAATTATGTTTTAAATTTTTGACTAATAAAACATCGATAATAAGAGTTAAAGTAGTGGTACCGTTGCTGCTGACATCGCCTTTACCGATGATATAACCTTTAGAGTTATCTGCAAAAGTGAGTGATCCTCTATTTGAGTAGATAATATTTGACAACACTTCTTTGTTTCCAGTCATATGTTTTGAGCAATCGCTGTCTAAAATCCATTTTCCTCTCCTTTTATGTGGTACCTGCAAATGTTTTTTATAAAAAGTTGGTACCCGTTTCTTTTTAGGGTCCTAAGAGTTAGATCTTAGGAAGCCAAACCCATACGGGTTCAGAATTCCCTTTATAAACATAGTTTTTGTTATTATGGACAGTTTCCATGAACATTTTGATATGTTTATTTCTTATTAAAACATTATTTGTTTTTGGAATCCATTTCTTAATGGTTTTAGTGTTTGACCAAACTGTTTTCTTAATATCCTTTTTAATATTATTATTAATTCTACTTTTAGCAAACTTATTTTGTTTCTTAAATCCTAGTCCAGATTTGTTGTTAGTGGATTGAGAATTTTCTAGTATTTTAGAAAGATTCTCTCTTCCTTTATTGAAATTTGAGATATTGTTAGAGATGTCATCAAATTTTATTTTTAGACTAGATTTTTCGAAATCTAAATTTTTAATTTTAGAATTTAAACCATTATTTTCAAAGGATAAAACATCATTTTTACTTTTCTGAATTTCTAGTTCTTCAGTAATTGAAGAAATTTGAGAAGATAAGTTAGAATTTGATTGTTGAGAAATTTCAAGTTCTTCTTCTAATATTTTCTTTTCGTCTTTCAGCATATCTACTTCTAAGACTGTCCTATCTAATTTTCTTTGTAAATCTTTATTTTTCTTTTTAAGTTTCTTTGCTAAATCTACTAATTCAGAATTAATTTGAATTAAATCTTCAAAACTAAGATCACTTACATCGTCTGATGAAGCCATGAAGCACACATTTGCTTGTTCATTTTCATTGTCACTTTCACTTTCTGATGAGGATGATGAGTCTGTGTCGTCCCAAGTGACTGAAAAAGCTCTTCGTTTGGTTTTGTCTTTCTTAAAATTGCCCTTTTCATGTTCAGGACAACCTTTCTTCATGTGACCTTTCTTGTGACATTCATAACATTCCATTGCTGAAGATGATGGTTTGCTACTATTGATATTGTTGTTGGTTTTGTTTCCCCTGAATTTATTTCTTTTGTATTTCAGAAACTTTTTGAAATTTTTAGCAATCATTGCCATATCTTCATTCTCTGAGTCAGAATCATCTTTTTCTGCTTGAAATGCCACATTCTTCTTTTCTTGTGCTACATTTCTCTTTTCCTACAAATTTACTTCGTAGGACATTAAATTACCTATCAATTCTTATAGTTTTAATGTTGACAAATCACTTGCTTCTTCAATGGCTAGGACTTTTCTTTTCCATTCATCAGTTAAAGAATTTAAGATTTTTGTGACAACATCAAAATCAGTAAATGTTTGTTCTAATGATAGTAGAGCATGATGAATATCTTGAAATCTGGAGTACATATCATTCATAGATTCGTTTGGCCTCATTTTGAAAATTTCAAATTGATTTTCCAACATAGAAATTTTGTTTAATTTAACTTTGTTCTTTCCCTCATGTGTTATCTTAAGCATTCTCCATATTTCATAACCAGAAGTGCACATGCTAACTCTATTGAATTCATTTCTATCTAATGCACAAAATAAAATATTCATAGCCTTTGCATTTGATGTAGCATCTAGTATTTGTGTGTTACTCCAAGTTGAGTATTCTCCAGTAGGAGTTATGTACTCTCTTTGTATAATATTCCAGATATCAAAACCACTAGATTGCATATAGATTCTCATTCTAGTTGACCAATAATTATAATTTAACCCATTAAAAAGTGGAGGTCGTGAAGTTGATTGACCCTCTGTGAAACTAGTATTAGTGTTAGTGTTAACATTGTTAGTTTGTGTCGTTGCCATATTACTAGAAATAAAAATCAAATAACTTTGTGACGGTTATAGGAATCCTTGCTCTGATACCAAATGAAAGTGTACGTGCAGCACTAAGGATCGTGTACTATGATATATAAATGCGAAAACTGATAATAGCAGTAAAATAAAAATTAAAGTAAGCACACCAGGAATTTTTATACTGGTTCGAACTTTCTGTTCTACGTCCAGTCCTAGAATATCCTCTAGATTTAGACTAAACCCCTCACTTAACCTGGAGGAATAGGTATATCACACCTGAGCAGCCGAACAGGAATTTTTCCGCCTCAACAGCCGAAGAGGACTTCAACTTAATACAAATACTTTGTTGACGAGTGTGTTCTGAATAACACGGATTGTCTTTTGATAGTACAATTTCCTATAATAAAATCCTCAAGAACATGTATGCGAAGATTTAGAAGGAAGATAATCTCGTAGAATCGAAGTATATAAATTAATTCAGAGATTCTAGAGATATTGAATTAGAATGAACGCTTTTATTTGCAGAAATAAATAGAGAATAGATTGCAGAATTATAAAACAAGAATCGGTGATTGTAGAAGTGATTTGAACATGTTTATATAGTTGTAGAATAGTTATAATCTTTCATGAAGAGTTTCAATCAAAAGTTGTGTCCGTATCTCTTGGATTGAGAGACATTCCTCTTCGTGATCAATGGCAACTCTTCAGGAAAACTAGCCGTTATGTTCAGAATCGGTCGACCTAAAAAACTGGTCGGTCAGCTGAGTTTTAAAAACGTGTACAAAATAATGTATATCCGTGCACTTGACACAGGGTCGGTCGACCGAGGTTTCTGGTCGGTCAGCCGACCAGTTGTCAATTGCACAGTATACACTAATTTATGTATAATCTTAATATAAATCAATTTGTGTATGTGTGTGACTACTTGAGGAATGATTTTAACAATATTCTAAGATTCAATACATTAAAATATTCATACTAATTTCTGGATTGTAGTCTTGTCTCCTTTGTAGTGCATAATATACACTTATTCTCTTTTTGTCGCTTTTGTATAGTATTCTCGTCGTATGATCTCTGAAGCTTGTGTCATGAATCAAAACTCATGAAGCAACAATATGTAGGTTATATATTAATAAATATATATGGAAAAAAACCAACCAAACATATTTTATATTTTAAAATGCACTCAAACTATATGCAGACAAAGTAAAAAAATGCAAATATGCACAACCAACCAAAACATGCCAACCAAAGCAAAAGTGGAGGGTTGGCACTGTTGGGAGATTGATTCGAACAGCATATGAGATAGTTGGCTTCTATGGAGAGGAGGCTCGCGAAAGCTTGGAGAGGGGACGTGGCAGTGGCTTGTTGGCCGATGATGGGAAAATGAAAGAGAGGGGGAAGGGAATGGTGAAGGCTGGTGGGTTGCTTTGGTGGCGTGAGGCTAAGTTAGGTTGCGGTCTTAGAGGCATTCGGCGATAGGAGGGAGAAGAGAGAATCAGCCGAAATTGGAGGGGTGAGGCAATAGGAAGGAAGGCTCAGCAATTTGGTTGGAGGCTGCGATCAGGCGGAGTGGTGATGGACGCATGCCAAGTGAGGTCGAGGCCACGGTGGATGGGTAGAAGAGTTGCAATGGCGAGGGTTGGTCGGCCACTGGAAGCACAAGGTTGATGTGGTGATGATGAGAGAGGGACGGTTGGTGGTGGTGGGATGTACGGGTTAGGGATAAGGTGGAGTAGTTGTGATCGATGTGACAATCGGAATGGTAAACAGATATCAGTGATATTACTTCTCTATCAAAAGTCGATTTTGTGTAGCTAAAATGCTGCTATTTCACCGAAAATAAGATAAACGGAGTAATAGCAGTTAAAATTTGATGAAACGAAATAAGATGTCTCACTCAGAAGATGATTTACAAATATATTATATAAAAATATTCAGGTTTGAGAAATATTTTATTATCATCAAATATTAACCGATTTGAATTTAAATAAAATTTCACAATAAAATTTACTTCAATATTATCTGATGAAAATTTACCATTTTTATGTTTAAATGAACGTATTCCAAACACGAAAGCTTTAATTTGAATTTTATTATTTAAAATTTCACAAAAATTGATGTTAAATATATTATTAAAACTATTAAAAATCTATGGGTCGTTACACTCTCCCCCACTCAAAACTTTTCGCCCCGAAAAGGAATGAGGTAGGAGAATGGAGACCACCAGAAAGAAAAATAGATTTGAAATACATATCACAACAATTAATTAAAAACCATATGAATTTCAATTTTTAATTAATTTATATTTAACAATTGGTTTAATAAATTTTAGTAAATCAATAAATAGTCATTCATTTCAAGTTTGTTAGTTCAAAGCGTCAAATTCAAATCATATAAATTTCATTTACCTTTTTTTATTGATTTTTATTCAATTACTTCAAGTTTTAAATATTTATTCAAAATTTTGGCTTCATTTATAATTGAAATCATCATAAAATTTAAGAATTAAATTTTCGATTAACTTCAAACAACATAAAGATAAATATATATACACACACCATATATACCAAATCAAATCTAAAATTATATATATATTATATCATTTCATATTTTTAGATTCAAATCAATTTATTTTCCAAAACAAAAGTGTAGCAAAGCTACTGAATGGTCTCTTCACTTCGAAACTCGAAAATGAATGTCGATGATGCGGCTCCCGTCACCGAAATTATTTTCCAGCGACAAAAGAAGTGAGCATTGATTTAAACATTTAAAAATTCTTTAAAAACCATTTCTATTCGAAAGTACTTTAAAAATAGTATTCCCTAAACTTTAAAACCCAAATTTTCAAAAAGTACCAGAAATTTAATTCTAAATCCTTGATTTAAAGTTATTTCAATCCCAAATAAATTTATAAGCCATGTTTATATTTTCATTTATTGTGGCAATAGTCAATTGTTTACAGAATAATAAATGAAAAATAAAAAATAATTCAATCAACTTTTTTTGTTCCAGAAAAATTTATACTAATACATATAATATAATCATAGAATTTATTGTGTCAGATTGCTCTGTTCAAGTGTTTTAGAATTTAGCATTGATCAGACGAATGATCGATACCCCAAATCAACATAACAACTCAAACAACACAACATATAAAACATTTAATATTAATTACAAATACACTCCCTCACTCGAGGATATCAAAATAGATATCAAAACAGGATAAGAATTCATATTCAAGGGCACTCAAAACAAAATAATTCTAACCAGAAGATAAGCTCAATAGGGAGATAAATTTATTGCAAAGAGAGAGAAAGAATGGATAGACTTATATAAATCGTGGACAACATTAATCGGGTCAACCGTGACATCAAGAATAAGACCGAGGCAGAATTCTAAAGCAAATAGACATTCGATCGCCAGAGATAGAATTCGGGCTTAGCAAGAGGTTGTAGCATCTAAACCGAGGATACAGAAATCTTTGGTGAATCGATCCCTGTTGTAAAGAAGCTTCGCCTCTTTACGAATCATATAATGGAGCTATGGGATGCTCCAGAATCAAAGAAACGCGGATAGGAAAGACAAGGATGGATTTCAGAACAAAGAATGTTCAAAAATTCAAAGACACCCGTATCAAAAAGGGAAAGGTTCAAGCTCGAACAAAGTCGATTCTATAATTAAATTTAATCTATATACTAAGTTTTTGCCTAAAACCAGAGCTCTGATACTAACTGCCACATCCTGATATTTTCAACCATTCGCATCCGCATATGTCGGACTTGAATTGCTCAAAATATCAGATTGTTAATTTATATTTGGTAAAACTCAGCATATGCAGTGAATAAATAAATCACCGAATCATAGACACAGAGTAATATAACAATAAGTAGTGGAAACAAAAGAATAGTAGTTCATGAAGCTACTATAAATATAATAGAGTAAAACAAGATACTACAGAAGTCTCGAATACATAGAATTTCAATACAATAGTCAAATAACAAAATCTGAATATATCACTGGAGTCAACTGAATAACTGCAAGCTAAATAGATAGATGAATCTCTAAGCTTAGCTCCAACTCTAAAGAAGAGTCTCAATAACTATAACACTCAGTCTGACCCGAGCGTAAAGCAAAACACAAAACACTCGAGTCAGGATTAACATTCTTATATCAATAAATCCAACTCAAGTGAAATATCAACTGAAATACAAGTAACTCAAAGGATGTTTGAGATACCCATCCTCTAAGGATCCATGGAACTATCTACTATGTAGTAATATACGCTATTATAGTAATGTTTATAGTAAAGTAAACTATAAAAATAGCGTTAAGGCGTTACCCATATCCCCCTTAACACATTTTATATATTCCCATAGTCTATAAAATACCTTAATCTCTCCCGTACCAGGCGTCATCAGAGGGAACTCCATTGGTATGGTACAAAAAAAACTCATAATGGTCTCGATATGGTAGGTGACACGGCATAACTAGGCAATGCCAAGGTAGATATACCAATTACACTTCCGGACTGTTGGTAATGCATAGCCACAGCTACCGCCCAACTCGATCCACTTGTAGAGTGACAACATATATGATAATATATAATAGGCATATATCATCAATATAAATAACAGGTAATGGTTTCAGATGTCACAAGTGAACGAATACAGATAATAGCATATAAATAGCAATTTAAATAACTAACAGCAGCATATTTTTCAATTGAACTCAAATTTAATAAATATAAGAACGTTAATCGTGAGTGATTGCTCACCTTTTGAGGCTAGAGATGAACGAGAATGAGATACGAGTCCAAGCACGAATTCCAAAGCAGATCAAGATGGGAATGAATTTGACGATCAAAGATGATAACATGGAGTCGATGAATAATTATAATCAACTTGATAGAAACAGAATATATATTTATATATATGTAAAGTAAACATATATTACTAACTGTAACATTCCTGTTTTTAAATCAAATTTAATTTGGTAAGTAATTTAATTTTTGAAATTAAATTGTAAATTAATTTGGTGTTTTCCAATTTAATAGATATTTGTTTGTTTATTAATATAAATGAATATAAATATGATTTTAAAACAGAATTTATAATTGGAAATTCTGAAATAAATATTTTGAATAATATTTTAATTATAAATTTGATTGTGGATTATTTTGAAGATTTGAATAAATATATATCGAAAGATTGTAAATAAAGGTATTGATTTGAAATCCAATAGATTATGAATAGAAAATTTGATTTGTGAATTTCAAAAATGAAAACATTTGAAAATAAATTTGAGTTTGAAAAACTCTATAATATAAAAATTAATAAAAATTTGTTTTGAAATTATGATATATGTAGATAACTAGAATTGTAAATATAATATTTTAAAAGTTATTACTAAATGGAATTAAGGAATAATTACTTTGTATAATTATATTTATGAATTTTGATGAAAATGATTAAGGAAGAATTGATTAGTAAAGGTAATTAAGGACAATCACTTAAAGATGAATTAATGTAATTAGTTTTAGATAATTAATTTCTTAAAGATAATTACTTGATTAAAAATAATTAATTAATAATCAAAACTGATTAATCAAATGATTAATTAAAGGATAATTAATTAATATGTTTAATAAATTAAAGTAATTAATTTGAAGATAAGTAATAGTTAAAGGATTAATTAATTTATTAATTAAGGTTGATTAATTTATAATTAAGATTGACTAATTAATAATTTAAAATTAATCGATTATCTAAGGTTAACTAATTAAAATAATTTGTAATTGATTAATTAATCTAGATTAGTGATTAATTTGGTTTAAATTAGTCAGATGATTAATTAAACTAAATTATGGATACTTGGATTGTACTGAATGCCTTGTATTGTTTGATATCTCTGATGTATGATGCTTTGTAACATGAATTGTTTTGTCCTGAGCTGTGATGAATGTAATTTTTTATTTATCTGTGATGAATTTTTATTTTCTAGTTGTGATTCTGTGAATGAAGATAAGCGTTATAGATTATACCACTTATCGATATTGATGTGATTGAATCTGTGATGATTGATGATGTTGCACTATTGTGTAAAACCCTGGACTACACCATACACAGGCAAATATGGATTGCACGATGAAATTGGTTAAGTCACAGATTTTTAATAATTTTAAAGATTGAATTTTTGAATCCAAAATTGTTTTGAAAATGGAATTGAAAGCTTTTGAAAAGTAGTTTCAAAAATAAAAGTTATTTTGAATAACTTGATTGAGTTTTGAAATTTAAATAATTTGATTTAAATTTGAATTCAAAATTTGAAATTGAATTCTATGTTTGAAAACTATGGTTTAAAGATGTTATACAAGTTATATATGGGTTAAACAATTTTAAATGTATTGACTTGGGAATTTTAATTTAACTCAAGGGCTTTAACTCGTGCAAATATAATTGGATTTTTCCGAAACGAAACTATTTATTTTCAAATAATAAAATCTTTACTATAAGGAAAGATTTTCGAATTTGAGTTGAAAGATTTCAAGTTTGAAATGGAATTGAAATAGTTTTGAAAACTATGAATGGATCTTTGTGAAAGATGATTGAACCTCGTTTAAAATTAAAGAGGATTTTAAATAGTGTATCTTTTATATAATAGATTTGGAACGGGAATTGTTTTGAAAATTATGAATGAATCTTTGAAAACGATTTTGAAAGCTATGAATTAAATCTTTGATTTAAAGATTTGATAAGTAAATCCAATTTGAAACGGAAATTGTTTTGAAATCTGTGAACGAATCTTTGTGAAAGAATTTTGAACTTTGCTTCCAAATTGAAGAGAATCTTGAGGGTGTATCTTTATATAAAAGAAGATATGGAATTGTAAATAGTTTTGAAAACTATGAATTAACCTTTGTGGAAGATTGGTGAACTTTGTGAAGTGAATCTTTTTGTTTAAAAAGATTTAAAATGGTAATTTGTTTAAACCATTTGTTTTGGGTAATATGTTGTGACTTAACTGAAATCCCATTATCCATATTTTTTTAAATATTGCACTCATTATTCGGTTTAGCCAGGAGAGGACATTGTGTCATGTAACCCATTTCGGATAATGATACGACGTTATGGATAGCATTTGAAGACCGGTGGTGAAGACCGGGTATTTTTGAGAATGAAAGGATAACCCGTCGATTGTCTTTGCACTGAGTCGCGCTGGTATAGAGATCTCCATGTGTGATGGGGAGTCTGATCGGGATTGTGAATACCCGGATTGCAAGGGCTTCTTTGGAAGTGCCTTCGGTTCTGTTCGAACCCAGAATAGACTTGTATGGATGTGTGTCTGACATTACACTTTGAGATGTAAAACAATTTTCTACCAAATACATTTCTGTTTGGTGGCGAAGATTTATTCTCTTAGCTTAACACCCTTCTCTGAGATGTACGAGCTCAGAGGTTATGTAGTTGATG
Organism: Allium cepa; assembly: GCA_030765085.1. Taxonomy (NCBI): domain Eukaryota; kingdom Viridiplantae; phylum Streptophyta; class Magnoliopsida; order Asparagales; family Amaryllidaceae; genus Allium; species Allium cepa. The sequence goes on along the minus strand of CM060932.1, from coordinate 727,789,124 downwards.
GTTACTAGTGATACATTCCCAATTTGGTAATGTGGCATACGTAGTGCTGATCATTTGTTGATCAAAGCATGGATTTGTGAAAAAGCGTAGCTTTATGGACGAGACTACAACATGACCTTACACCCCGGAAATGGTCGAAACAGGGAAGATGCGGCAAGGTTGCAGGTTCGCACTCCTAGGATATGTCCATTCCTTCTGGAAAAGGGTGGTATCATGGTATGGAGACCAGATACTTAACTCATGTGGACACTGTATATTTATTATTATGTGATGTTGCTTTGTGCTTGAGGATCCTCGGATAAAGGTCGCAAACGACCGGGGGTGGCATATCTTAGGTTTTACTCCCGAGAAGGGAGTAATCCGGCCTTGTGTTGGCAGAGAGCTGGGTAAGTTCTCAGGGCGTCCCTCCAGAGGCGCACCCATGTGGAAATAGGAAGTTCCTTGGCCTGACCATTTGTTGGAAAATCCAAAGAAACAATACGCGCCCTATACGGTTTTAGTTGTATAACATTCCATGGAATGTGGCGGTAAGCTGCTATTGAACATGGTAGTTATAGTAGGCATACAATGAAATGTTGTATGCTGGCTAAGATTAATATTATACTTTCGAAATGTTTTCCACTATGCATTAATAATAATATCAAAATGGTTTTCGCATATCAAGCATTTTTTGACTATCATAAGGAGAAATCTCCTCGAATTCTGCGTTTGCATGGTGTGTGCGGTGGGAGGCCTTACGGTAGTTTCATTTTCCCAAAAGCATTATGGTTTTTCAATGTTTTAAAATTCTTTTATTGTTTGTTTTAAAGAAAACTTTTTTTTATCATACCAGTCCCATGAGTGACCCAAAGTTTATTGTTCCCTTCCTAAACTCTGGGTGCCCACAATTTTCCACACGGGCAGTCTAGAGTTGGGTTTTTCAAATAATCAAATAGTATGTATAGAGTTCGATAGCGTACAACCTTTGGATTTGGCGATAGCAATTGTTCACTTGGATCGGACTTGCTTAAGTCCAACTTGATTGGGAGTTCGAGCTATCTTCGGATTAGGGATTTGTGATGGAATTGTAGATATTGGAGTTCCATTTAGAGTTCAAGTTATTCCCGCTGCTGGTTCCTTTGTGTTTCCAATGTGTTGTTGTAGATCTTCGATATGTATCTGTGATCATTGTTGTATATTATTGGATATTTTATCATTGGTGTTATATGATATATATTCATTTCTTCCGCTGTGTTGTTGTACTTAATGTGTTATAAGCTCCGGCGAAGCAGATTCGACGTTTGAATCTGCGGCATTTGAATATAGGTGATGTATTCGATGTCAATTTTCGAAGGTCAAGTCAGGATCGTTATGGTTGGTATTAGAGATGAAGGTTGAAACTTTTGCTCAGGAGTATAACACATTAGGTAAATCATTAGAGATAGGGTGGCAGGGGAGTACCACTACAAATGAGTATCCCTAAGATATATGTCCGTGTGCCTCAGAAAATTCTCTTACTATCCACTAATAGTAAGTATGAGGACAGGAAGAGAACGATATAGGGGACAGGGGAGTACACTACAAATGGTCAATACCCTGCGACAGTGGAAACAACTTTCTTCTCAATCTCCTTTGACTCAATTTCAATTCTTTGATGGCTTCGTGGCAGCTCGAGGGAGAAGCTTTGGTGTGGTGATGACCCTGCGAATCGTATAGATAAGTTTCTATTTCGTATTCTCTTCATCGGTTTCCTATCAGCTTTTCGTTTTGAACTTTAATAAATTTGAAATTCTATTGTAATTTCTTGTGTGGATCAAAGTCCAAAGAGGGGAAAGCTAGTGAATACTTTGGGATATTCCAACCTAAATTGGATTTTATCCATTAATTTATTCTTTGGGGTCCGGATTCATTCTACGAACGGTTAGTTATCCTTTCGGACCAACCAGTGTCCTACTTACATTCGTAGATCTGGATGACCTGAGTATTTCGTGTAGTATCGAATGAGTTTGTTCTCATATTTTTGATATTCAAATTTGGTAAGCCAAATACAGAATAGATATTCAGTTTGACCTGGTAAATCAATTTTCTATCTCAGACGTGTTCGTCTGCTCTTTGTTGTCTCCCTGGCAAATTTCGAGGATGAAATTTTCTTAAGGGGAGAATCTGTAATATTCCTGTTTTTAAATTAAATTAAATTTGGTAAGTAATTTAATTTTTGAAATTAAATTGTAAATTAATTTGAAAATTTTCAAATTTAATAGATATTTGTTTGTTTATTAATATAAATGAATATAAATATGATTTTAAAATAGAATTTATAATTAGAAATATAGAAATAAATATTTTGAATAATATTTTAATTATAATTTTAATTGTGGATTAATTTGAATATTTAAATAAATATATATATCAAAAGATTGTAAATAAAGGAATTGATTTGAAATCCAATAGATTATGAATAGAAATTTTGATTTGTGACTTTCAAAAATAAAAACCTTTGAAAAAAATTTGAGTTTGAAAAACTCTATAATATAAAAATTAATAAAAATTTGTTTCGGAATTATAATACATGCGTATATCTATATTTTGAAAGTTTTTGGCAAGGCCGACGGGGTTGGATGGTCCCCGACCATTTTTATTGCAACACCAGGGAAAAACAAATACAACAGAGAGCATAAAACTCATAGAAAACAGAGGAGACTATGGTGTTGCAAACACAAGGAATAACAAAAAGAAAAAAACATGAAACAGACAAAGCATAACAAAATCAACCTAGAGAGCCCACTGCTATTCCTGGATCAAATGCAAAAAGCATCCTAACCACTGAATATATCTCATGCATAACACATAACTTCAATACTTCATCTGATTTGGCATTAGTTGGATCAAAAACCCTAATATTCCGCTCCCTCCACACCACAGCAACATAACATTTTAGAGCAACACAAAAAATTCTTTTTCTATCATGCTTGTTACCAGTTTGTGAATAAATTCTTTCCCATTCCGCTGCATTGCTATGTAATGGTCTTCTACTACAATATTTGTTCATTACCTCAGACCATATTTCCTTCGTAACATTACATTCAAAATAAATATGGTCAATTGTTTCAGGAATATTGCTGCAAAAGGTGCATGATGTATTAACATTCATGCCGTAGCTCGCTAGTCTAGATTTAGTCAGAAGAGCTCCATTAAGGACTTTCCATAACAATAAGTTGTGCCTGTTGCTACTGTCAGTATTCCAAATTCTCTTCCACCATCTCCAGTTCTGATTCAGGTTGTTTTGCATCAAGAATTCATATGTCAAACCAGTTTCGTACTCCCCCTTCTTCTTACCCCAGACAAGATTATTTTTTGATGAAGGCAGTGCTGTAAATAACCTTATTTTATCCCATATAATTTGCACTCTTTGGTTCGAAGTGAAAATATATCTTGATTGAAAGTTATGTATCACATCTCTGACAAGCGCACGTTCATGTATTCCAGTATGAAGAATCTCACTATAAGTGAGCAGTCTCCTAAGAATAAGGCCTTGTTCAAGCCAAGGATCATCCCAGAAATATACATTTATCGAACTGTTAATCTTCAACTGTATCATAGGGAGAAACAGCTCTTTAAACTTGTGGATATTACGCCATGTCCAGCTATCATTTTGGTGATTTGTTATTTTCCATAACCCTTTGCAGTTCATATACTTCTTCATAGACCATGCAGCCCATAAACTGTCTGGGCAATTGAACAAAGTATCAATATGTCTAGCAAAAGCAGCCTTATTCCACTGTTTTATATTAATTAAACCAAGTCCTCCTTTGTTAAGTGTCTTCTCAACAGTTGCATACTTAACAGGAGCAATGAATCTGCCAGTAGTCTTGCCACTCCACAAATACTTCATCATAGCACATCTAATCATTTTAATAAGTTTAATCGGGAGAACAAAAGATCTAGCCCAGTACACTTGCATAGAGAAGATAACAGACTTAATTAATGTGAGTCTTCCAGCTTGACTTAATTTCCTAGCAGTCCAGCAACTTAATCTAGCTATTATTTTTTCATACATAGGTAAGCATTGGTTAGTAGTGATCCTGGAAGTTGTCAGAGGAAGACCAAGGTAGGAGACCGTGGATAGATTCCTATTTAATCCAGTGATATGATGGATCATGTTGGCTTGAGCAGGGCTTACTCCAGCAAGAACAATATCAGATTTGTGGATGTTAATTTTTAACCCAGTCATAGCGTGAAACTGCTCAAGAGTAAGCATAATGTTTTCGATAGTCACAAGATCAGGAGAACAAAACATGATTAAATCATCAGCAAACATTAGAGTGGTGATTTGAGGGTCTTTACAAGCAGGATGAAGCAAGATCTTCCCCATACTTACAGCTTTATTGAACATTCTAGTGAGCAATTCCATAACAATAATGAAAATATAGGCAGACATGGGGTCTCCCTGCCTGATTCCTTGCCTGCTTTTGAAAAATCCAGTAGGAGAACCGTTAACAACAATGGAGTAAGTAGGAGAGGAGATGCATTCATAAATCCACGCAATAAAGTGAGGAGGAAAGTTCATATACCCCATTATTCGAACAATACTATCCCATTGCAGCATATCAAATGCTTTCATAATATCAAGTTTAAGCATAGCTTTGGGGGAAGTATTACTTCTGTTGTTTCCTTTAATAATCTCATGCGCAAGAAGGATGTGATCTAGAATATTTCTACCAGGCAGAAAGGCCGTTTGATTGTTAGAGACAAGAGAGGGAAGAACTTTCTTTAGCCGTGTAGCAATAACCTTGGAAATACATTTGTAAATAGTGTTGCAGCATGATATGGGCCTAAAGTCTTTAACATGGTGAGCATTTTTAATTTTAGGGACAAGAGCTATGTTTGTGTAGTTGAAAGATCTGTAGAGCTTGCTTTTAAAGAAGAAGTAAGAAATAGCTTTACATAGATCCATAGACACAATATTCCAACATTTAGTGTAAAAGTGGGTGTTCAAACCATCAGGACCACTGCAAGACCTAGAATTGAGAGAAAACATCGCATTGACTATTTCATCTTTGGAGACCTCTTCACAAAGCATTTTGTAGTTCTCATAATCCAGCATTGGCAATATGTCCATGGGGATGTCATCAATTGCAGGGATGAAGTTGTTAGCATTGGAATATATAGAAGAAAAATATTGTTCAAAAGCTAAATTGATTTTACCAGTAGTATTTTGTACATCCTCGTTCATGTCTATTATGGATGCAATGTTCTCTCTTCTATGTTTGTCTTTAAGACTATCATGAAAGAAAGCACTATTCTTATCTCCTTCTTTCCACCATTTCATTCTCGACTTTTGACGTATCATATCACATTCTTGAGCAAGAGCTACAGTGTATTGTTGAGTTAAAACAGCTTCAGAGGCCGAAAAACTAGCATCATTATGATTATCCATCATAGCCTTCTGAACTTCAACTAGCTTCCTCATAATATTGGAGCTCAACTTGTCACCATTGCCATATTTGTTATGTGCCCAATTTTTAAGAGTGCTTTTGGTATCTCTAATTTTCTCCTGCAAAACAAAAAGTGGGTTACCAAGTTTATTAGAATTCCACACATTTAAAACAGTTGGTTTAAAGTCAGCTTCAGTTGTCCAAGAATTAAAAAATTTAAAATTAGTTTTTCTTCTCATGTCCACTCCATGAAGATGAATAATCTGGGGAGAGTGGTCAGAAAGTAGAGGGGGAGGAAGATAGTTGAAAAGGTGAGGCCATTTAGTAAGAGCTGCAAGATTGGAGAAGGAGTGATCAATTCTAGAGAAAGTTCTGATGCCATGCTTTCTTTTATTGTTCCATGAGAATTGCATTCCAACAGATTTGATGTTAATTAGGTCAGCATCAGTTATTAAATTATTGAGGGGTAGAATTTCATTAGAAGACAGAGGGTTACCACCCATTCTATCAGAGATAGCTTGGCAACAGTTGAAATCACCAAAAATGATCCATGGATGAGAGGATTGTCTAAGGAAAGGAATGACAGATAACAAAGGTATTCTGGCAGCAGTAGAGTTGAATGCATAAATAAAAGTTACATAGAAAGAGGTTTGATCTGCTGTATCAATAGCATGACAGTGGATTAGTTGAGAGGTGGATAGGATGGTAGACAATTCAACAACATGGGGATTGTAAATTATCAAAATTCTACCATAAGGAGATTCATTGTGGTTATGAATAATTTTCCAACCCAATTTGATATACTCCGCAGCCTTAATAGTTAAATTAAGGTTTAGTTTAGTCTCAAGTATCGCCAGCACAGATAAATTCTGAGAGGAGATTAGTTGTTTGCACTGTTCTTGTTTTGTGATATGGTGAGCCCCCCTGATATTCCATGCTCCAATGCGTAACATCATTGGGGAATTCTAGCATTGAGAAACTCTATCTTCATTTTCCTAGTTACTGCCTGAGTTGAAGACAAGTAGTTTGGAATAGTTGCTGATAATGGGGTCAGTTCATTATTTTCAGTAGCAAAAGGAATTTGTGTAGTGGTTGTCTGGTTATGAGCAAGTTCAGGAGATGGGAGATTTGTTGATGGTGTAGAAGCATTGGGATTAGATTTGAAAGCTGTTGGAGGAAGAATTTTGGAGTAGATGTTACGAGGAGATACAGCTTTAGAGTTTGGAGTTTCAGTTGTATTAGTTAATGTATCAGTGTGCTCTTTTTCATTCTTGTGCATGTCAGTGCTATTCCTTGTTTTCCTTTTATTCTTCGATTTCCCACTTTTACTATGTTTGTTTTTACCTTCATCAGCACTTTTTCCTTTATCATTTGTGTAATCACATCTTGTAGCATTCACAGTTATGCCTACATAACTTGTGGATTTATCTGAGTTGATGTTATCAGACAGTTGTATATGAGTTAAGTGAGTTGTATCATCTTCATGTGCAATTATTTTCATTTGTTCCTTTTGCAATGCTAAATCAATATTTGTGTTAACATCAGGCACACTGCTTCCTGATTGTTTACCTTTGTCCAATCTTTTATCACTATCACTTACATCATTTTCCATATCATCAAAAACATCATTCTCCATACCCATTAAAACATCGAACTTATTAGATATGATAAGATCAGCAGATGTTTCCTTATCCTTATTACTCTCATTCCCATAATTTCCCTTATCAGCACACACATCAATTTCTTGGTTGTTGACTTCATTAAGCATTGTAGTTGTGTCATTAGACTTTATTTGCATGCTTCTTCTCTCACTTTCCTTTTCAATTCGATTACTATCAGCATCATGTATTTCAACCACATCCATTTCACTGATTTTGTCACAGTCTACCACTTCAATGCTTCCTTCTTTGTTTTCTTTGTTATTTTTAGTCACATTCAATTCTTTTTTGTTTCTACTCACACGCTGCCATCTTCTCGCTACTTTCACCTGAAAGGGGTTACCCTTCTTTATATCATGCACATTCTCAGTTTTCTTGCCTTTACTGTTACCTTTCACTTCATTATTTTGTTCTTCAGTATCTCCATTAACTGCCACCTCTTCTTTATACTCACATCGAACAGTTGAGTGACCAAATTTGTTGCATATCACACAAACATCCGGCCTCCACTGATACTCAACATATATCTTCTGATAGCCACCTTCCACCAGTTTCACTTTAAATTCATTAACTAACTCCTTATTAGGTTTCACTTCAATGAGACACTTAGCATAAGTTAACCTATTTTGTTGCTCAGTTAATTCGTCCATACATAGTAATCTACCCATACGACTACACAACCAATTAATTCCAAGTGGTGACCAAGCAAACAGAGGAAGATTGTGAAGATGCACCCATACTGGAACAGAGGTTACAGATCCAGATATGTTACTAACAGACACGTCATATGGCTTTATAATAAACATCTTATTGTTAATAAAGATTGGGTCTTTCTGTAAAACATTTCTTCTATCATCAGCAGAAGTAAAATTAAATAAAAACACAGTACCATCAGATTTAACTTTGACCATGCCTTTAAGTTTCCATATTCCTTTCAACTTCTGAACCACAGCAGTGTACGACAGAGGTTTGTCTAAGAAAAATCCCACAACTGTGTCTGACCAGTTCTTAGCACCAGCTTCAAGTACACTAGTTGGTGGCACCATAACATCATCTTCATACAACGGGGTAAGATCAACGGGAATGTACTTCCCAGCATTACTTGGCTTATGCTTGAATAAAGAAGTCCATTTACGTTCATCGCGGTCAGGAAGAGGGTCAGAGAGAAGAGGGTCAGGATGAGGAAGATGGTCAGGAAGAGGTAAAGCAGTTGCATCAGGTGGCTTTGAAAGATGAGGGTCAGGAAGAGGAAGAGGAGGGGGGACAGAACGAATGGGTTCAGAATTGTTGGCAGTGGAGGGCGGGAGGAGTTTGTCAGTGGTTGGGGAAAGAGTCACTGGTAAGCTGGAGAGAATTGCAGGAGATGAAGGTACATTATGGCAGGGAGGTACAGGTATGGTTGTGGACGTGATGGGAAGAACAGGAGAGGCATGGACGTGGGAAGAAGAGGACATGAGATTGATTTTTAAACTTTGGGGACAGGGAGACTATGTCGCCCTGACCTTTGGTTAGACTGAGATTTATAGTGCCCAGACACTCATGTCTCCTACTTGTGGCCACTGGGAATCGAACCTGTGCCACCACAACAAGATGCAGCAACTCACCTCATGTCGTAAACCACTGGACCACAAGTACTTGACAACTAGTGTACTTACAATAGAAAGGAATTTGAAAGTAAAACTCTATATTTTAATAATAGAAAGGAATTTATTTTGTGCTTACAATATGATGATTTGAAAGTTATATTTTGAAAAAAATAATATATGTATATAACTAGAATTTTAAATATAATAATTTACTAGAAGTTAAATTTGAATATTTTCAAACATTAATGTTATTTAATATAAATTTAAATATAATAAAGTTTAAGTTTAAAATAAGAATTGAATAAAAAGTTTACATACCTTTTTTTAATTTGTTGGACTAAATTTGTATGTATGTGTGTGTGTGTGTATATATGAATATAAGAAAACAAAATAGATAAACATGTTTTATAAATTAAAATAGAGTAAGGCTAAACCATAATTTACAAATAAAATTTTGTAAAGGATTTAGGCATAAAATTACAAATTTAGGACATTCGTAAAATAAGAAATTCATGCATTTAAGCAAGTGTTAACTAAAGAAGCATAAGAATTGTACAAGTGCCATAAATATTTTTTTATTTTTTATTTTTAATTAAAGTAAGGAGATAAGCTATATGTATATTTCTTCCTTTCTTTCTCTTTTCTTTTTCATGCATTTCAAAAAGGCTGTAAAACTAATTGCAAACCAGAGAAAATAATATGAAAACAAAAATCAAAACATCCTTCAAACCAAATAAAAATAAAATCAAGTTTCTACCTGAGATGACTAACTCTGGAAATTCAACCAATTCAAACAAATTCAGAGAATTAGCAAAACAAGCTTCAGATCTAAACATCACAACTCAAGCCTGGAAGCAAGAAATTAATGCAAAAATTAAGGAAAAAAAAACCGAAGCATCTCAGTATTAAAACCCAGTTCCAGGCAAATTCAACAATTCAACAAATCAAATCCAAGCTTCAGCACAAATCATCAATTTCTAGATTTGGCATTGCATCGATTCAGCTTTATCAATCAGGGATCAATCCAAGTCCTAGTGTCAAAAAGATAACAAATCAAAGTGTCAGGCTTTAAAGTGATAAACACTTTCCAGGTTCAAAATTATCTCTGTTCTTAGGTGACTGGTGAGCAAACTCTTAAAACCACATATACTTTGGTTCACATGTGATCAGTATTAGATGTTTGTTTGTGGAATTTGTTGCATGAGTGTGAAAATGCCTGAATATGTATATATATGTCTGTGTACAGACATATATCTCTGTTTTTCAAAGTCACAGGTTTTAAAACCAATTCAAGAAAATTCATATCTCTTTAAACAATAACATTTTGATTATGATGGTTGAATAAAAATTATTTGTAGCACTCAAATCTAAATTTTAAAAATAAATTCCAGGGGTAAGTATTTATGGAATATTTATAATTTTGAATATGATAATAATATTCTAACTCAAGTTAAAAATTGATAATTGTGATTTCCTGCTTGGATCTTATGAAGCGATTCATAATATAAAACTATGATTTTAGAATATAGTTTCAAGATTATTAGGTTCGAAATTGTGGAGTTAACTCTAATTGAACAGAAAATACAAAACTGGCAATTTCCAGTGATCGACGTTGAACTAACAACCGAGTTTAATCATGGTGATAGCTGGGAGAATGGCAATTTTAGGAAAAATAATGGATAAAATTATAGATCATCGTGGCAGCGTGAGTTCGTCGAATTAGGTTTCGAGAAGCAGTTTCGCTGACTAGGTTTGAGGAGTCACTGCATCACCAGAAGTTGATCAGAATGGACCAGAGCTGGGGAAATCGACGCTTTGAGGTGTTATGCAGCTTTGGGCGAAGTCACATGATTTCTGGTGGATTAAATCGTCGGCGTCGAGGTGAAATTTGGATGGTAGTTGGATTCCAGTTTCTGTCGATCAGCGCATTTCAGTTTCATGGGTGATCTCATCGATCTGGGTGTTTGGCAGGCTGGTGGAGGTTGTCGTCGATGTATCGATGATCGAAGTTTGAGTCGGAGATGGCCAGCTTGCTTGTACATGTGCACGGCATATCCATTGTGTCAGGATCAAAGCAGGGAGAAGGGAAGATGGGTTCTCGTGTTCGAGCTTGGTGAGTCGATGGTTTTACATGAAGCAGATAAAAAAAATATGTTTGCTCGGGATTTCGATAATCTGGCTTGTGTAGTTGCTCGAGTAAAACGGGATTTGACCCGGGTTTCTGAAAATTATGACAGGGTTTTAAGTTTAAATATAACTAGTTTAGTCTTAAATTTAATTTACTTTAAATAATTTTCTAATCAATGCTTTTGAATTAAACTTGTTTTATTTAAGTTAGAAATTAATTAAAGGTTTTAAAATATTCTTTTAATTTTAACTAAGTATAAAAAGAGTTTTATTCTATTTATATAACCTTTGTTTTGAAAACAACTTAATACTTTGCTTAAGTAAATGATTAAAAAGGATGAGGTGTTTTAATCTTTAACTGGACTTAAAGAGTTTAAGTTAAATTTTATGATTATGTTAATTCATTTTAAAGGTTATTACTAAATGGAATTAAGGAATAATTACTTTGTGTAATTATATTTATGAATTATTGATGAAAATGATTAAAGAAGAATTGATTAATAAAGGTAATTAAGGACAATCACTTAATGATGAATTAATGTAATTAGTTTAAGATAATTAATTTCTTAAAGATAATTACTTAATGAAAAATAATTAATTAATGATCAAAACTGATTAACAAATGATTAATTAAAGGATATTTAATTAATATGGTTAATTAATTAAAGTAATTAATTTGAAGATAATTAATAGTTAAAGAATTAATTAATTTATTAATTATGGTTGATTAATTTATAATTGAGGTTGATTAATTAATAATTTAAAATTAATTGATTATTTAAGGTTAATTAATTAAAATAATTTGTAATTGATTAATTAACGTGGATTAGTGATTAATTTGGTTTAAATTAATCAGACTATTAATTGAACTTAATTATGGATACTTGGATTACACTGAATGCTTTGTATTGTTTGATATCTATGATGTATGATGTTTTGTAACATGAATTTTTTTTGTCTTGAGCTGTGATGGATATAATTTATTATTTATCTGTGATGAATTTTAATTTTCTATCTGTGATTCTGTGAATGAAGATAAGCATTATATGTTACACCGCTTATCGATATTGATGTGATTGAATCTGTGATGATTGATGATGTTGCACTATTGTGTAAAACTCTTGGACTACACCATACACACAAAAATATGTATTGCACGAGGATTGGTTAAGTCACAGATTTTTAATAACTTTAAAGATTGAATTTTTGAATCCAACGTAGTTTTGGAAATGGAATTGAAAGCTTTTGAAAAGTAGTTTCAAAAATAAAAGTTATTTTGAATAGCTTGATTGAGTTTTGAAATTAAATAATTTGATTTAAATTTGAAGTAAAAATTTGAAATTGAATTCTATGTTTGAAAACTATGGTTTAAAGATGTTATACAAGTTATATATGGATTAAACCATTTTAAAGTTATTGATTTGAGAATTTGAATTTAACTCAAGGGTTTTAACTCGTGCAAATATATTTGGATTTTTCCAAAATGAAACTATTTGTTTTCAAATAATAAAAGCTTTTATATAAGGAAAGAATTTCCAATTTGAGTTGAAAGATTTCAAGTTTGAAACGGAATTGAGATAGTTTTGAAAACTATGAATGAATCTTTGTGAAAGATGATTGAACCTCATTTGAAATTGAAGAGGATTTTTAATAGTTTATCTTTTATATAAAAGATTTGAAACGGGAATTGTTTTGAAAATTTTGAATGCACCTTTGGAAACGATTTTGAAAGCTATGAATTAAATCTTTGATTTAAAGATTGGATGAGTAAATCTAATTTGAAATGGAAATTGTTTTGAAATCTGTGAATGAATCTTCGCGAAAGAATTGTGAACTTTGCTTTCAAATCGAAGAGAATCTTGAGGGTGTATCTTTATACAAAAAAAATATGGAATTGTAAATAGTTTTGAAAACTATGAATTAACCTTTGTGGAAGATTGGTGAACTTTATGGAGTGAATCTTTATGTTTGAAAAGATTTAAAATGGTAATTTGTTTAAAACATTTGTTTTGGGTAATAAGTTGTGATTTAACTGAAATCCCATTATCCATATGTTTTTAAATATTGCGCTCATTATTCGGTTTAGCCGGGAGAGGACCTTGTGTCATATTACCATTCCGAATAATGATACGACGTTATGGATAACATTTGAAGACCGGTGGTGAAGACCGGATATTTTCGAGAACGAAAGGATAACCCATCGATTGTCTTTGCATTAAGTCGCGCTGATATAGAGATCTCCATATGTGATGGGGAGTCCGATCGGGATTGTGAATACCTAGATTGCAAGGGCTTCTTTGGAAGTGCCTTCGGTTTTGTTTGAACCCGAAACAGACTTGTATGGATGTGTGTCTGACATTACACTTTGAGATGTAAAACCAGTTTCTATCAAATACATTTCTATTTGGTAGCGGAGATTTATTCTCTTAGCTTAACACCCTTCTCTGAGACGTACGAGCTCAGAGGTTATGTAGTTGATGGTTACTAGTGATACATTCCCAATTTGGTAATGTGGCATACGAAGTGCTGCTGATCATTTGTTGATCAAAGCATGACATTGTGAAAAATCGTAGCTTTGTGAACGAGACTGCATCAAGACCTCACACCCCGAAAATGGTCGAAACAGGAAAGATGCGGCAAGGTTGCGGGGTCGCGCCCCTAGGGTATGTCCATTCCTTCGGGAAAAGGGTGGCATCTTGGTATGGAGCCTAGATACTTAACTCATGTGGACACTGTATATTTATTACTGTGTGATGGTGCTTTGTGGTTGAGGATCCTCGGATAAAGGCCGCAAACGACCGGGGGTGGCATATCTTAGGTTTTACTCCCGGGAAGGGAGTAAACCAACCTTGTGTTGGTAGAGATGGGTAAGTTCTTGGGGCGTCCCTCCAGAGGCGTACCCATGTGGCACCAGGAAGTTCCTTGGCCTGACCATTTGTTGGAAAACCCAAAGAAACAATATGTGCCTGTATGGTTTTAGTTGTATAACCTGCCATGGAATGTGGCTGTAACCTGCTACTGAACATGGTAGCTATAGTAGGCATACGACGAAATGTTGTATGCTGGCTAGGATTAATATTATACTTTTGAAATATTTTCCACTATGCACTAATAATAATATCAAAATAGTTTTCGCGTATCAAGCATTTTTTGACTATCATAAGGAGAAATCTCCTCCAATTCTGCATTTGCATGGTGTGTGCGGTGGGAGGCCTTATGGTAGTTTCATTTTCCAAAAAGCATTGCGGTTTTTCAATGTTTTAAAATTCTTTTATTGTTCGTTTTAAAGAAAATTGTTTTTGTTTGCTCATACCAGTCCAATGACTGACCCGAAGTTTATTGCTCCCTTTCTAAACTCTGGGTGCCCATAATTTTCCACACGGGCGGTCTAGAGTTGGGTTTTTCAGATAATCAAATAGTAGTGTAGAATTCGATAGCGTACAACCTTTGGATTTGGCGAAAGAAATTTTTCACTTGGACCGGACTTGCTTAAGTCCAAATTGATTGGGAGTTCGAGCTATCTTTGGATTGGAGATTTGTGATGGAGTTGCAAATATTGGAGTTCCATTTAGAGTTCAAGTTATTTCCGCTACTGTTGCCTTTGTGTTTCGGCTATGTTATAAATCTCTGATATGTATTTGTGATCATTGTTGTATATCATTGGATATTGTATCATTGGTGTTATGTGATATATTATTCATTTCTTCCATTGTGTTGTTGTACTTAATGTGTTATAAGCTCCGGCGAACCAGATTCGACGTTTGAATCTACAGCATTTGAATATAGGTGATGTATTCGGTGTCGATTTTCGAAGGTCGAGTCAGAATCGTTATACTAACATTATGACCTGCATAGTATACAAATAACATATGTAGCAAACACCTTATTCTACACATCTACATATAAAATTTGAAATAAATAAATGTATATATACTCAGCCATATCATAACTTACATATAAAACTATATATATATATATACACACACACTTACGTACATATAATACTTTGGAATCACAATATATATGCAGGCTTGAAAATAAGAAAAAAGGAAAATATATATGCAACTTATAAAACATATACACATTTAGATAAAAGCATGCACAGGAAAACTGCAAGATACACACACACACACACACACTCTTCAAGAAAAATATAGATATAGCTGCGATCACATATATATATATAAAATATAAAAACATAAACCTACTATGTAAATTCACTGTGTGTGTGTATATAAAACAAAATCCTAACTCATATAACTTTTAAAATAAAATATGTTCTTACATCTATATATTATAGTTTTCATAAAGTAACTAAAATGGCTGGTTTTAAATGAATTAGAGCTATCACGATAACAAACAAAACAAAATCCATATATCTAAACTTATGCAGTATAAAACTAATATTAACAAGCCAACATATGCAGGTTATATAAATATATATATGAAAAAAACCAACCGAACATATTTTATATTTTAAAATGCACTTGAACTATTTGCAGCAAAGTAAAAAATGAAAATATGCACAACCTACCAAAACAAACCAACCAAAGCAAAATTGGAGGGTTGGCACTGCTGGGAGATTGATTCGAACAGTATATGAGATAGTTGGCTTTGCGGAGAGGAGGCTCACGAAATCTTAGAGAGGGGACGTGGCAGTGGCTTGCTGGCTGGCTATGGGAAAATGAGAGAGAGGGGAAGGGAACAGTGAAGGCTGGTGGGTTGCTTTGGTGGCGTGAGGTCGAGCTAGGTTTCCGACTTGGAGGCATTCGACGATAAGAGGGAGAGGGGAGGAGCAGCCGAGGTTGAAGGAGGGGAAAGGCAATAGGAAGGAAGGCTCGACAATTTGGTTGGAGGCCGCGATCGGGCAGAGTGGTGATGGACGTATGCTAAGGCAGGACGAGACCATGGTGGATGGGTGGAAGAGTTGCAATGGTGAGGGTTGGTTGGCCTGGAAGCACTTGGTGGAGGTGGTGACGATGACAGAGGGACGGTTGATGGTGGTGGGACGTGCGGGTCAAGGATAAGGTGGAGCGGCTGTGATCAGTTAGAGGAAAAATATCACTTTATTTTTTTTTAATAGACAAAGGAGATGGGCAAAAGAAAGTTACAGGAGAAGAAGATGACTAGCTTGCACTAAAATAAATTTTTATAATAAAAACATCAAAGTACCAGGGCACCAAGATATTGAAAAGTTGGAAGCCAAGTAAAGTGGACACCGAAGGGACAAGACACAGCAGCTGAATTCAAGGAATATAAATGTTAGAGACTGTTGGTATAATACGGTGGCAGATGAATGGACATAAGGAAACTAACTGGCTCAAAACAGTTACCGATACAGATAACCGTTTCGTTGATTTTTTCCGCACACCGGACTCTGAAATGCATAGATGAATATATTGCGGAGATTAGCATGATGTGACGATCAAAATGGTACACGGATATCAGTGATATGACTATTCTATCAAAAGTCGATTTTCTATAGCTATAATGCAGCTATTTCGTCGAAAATAAGATAAACGGAGCAATAACAGTCAAAATTTGATGAAATGAAATATGACATCTCACTCAGAAGATGATTTACAAATTTATTACATAAAAATATTCAGGTTTGATAAATATTTTATTATCATCAAATATTAACTGATTTGAATTTAAGTAAAATTTCACAATAAAATTTACTTCCATATTATCTGATGAAAATTTATCATTTGTTATGTTTAAATAAATGTATTACAAGTATCAAAGCTTCCATTCAAAATTTTATATCTAAAATTTCGCAAAAATTCAGTTAAATAAATTATTAAAACTATTTAAAATTATGGGTCGTTACAATATATATACTCACAAATCCCCATTTCTCAATACTTGGAAAAATATCCGTACACTTGTCTAAGCCTGTAAGTATGTTCACCAAACATCAGAAAAGATTTCCCTTTTCATACAATTCTAAAATCATTTATGAACTCCATTATACATCCACAAAACCATTTATAAAACTCCTTTATGAATCCATAAATGCATTACTAAAATTTCTTTTATGAATACCTAAAACCATTGATAAAGCTCTTTTATCTTTTTAACCGATCTTCTTATACGTTTTCCAAAACATGTTATAAGATTCCCTTTATACTCCATATCTGTTTATAAAACCCTATTTATAAATCTCGAAAATATTTACAATATGAATTCTAATCATGTACTTAAAAACATTATAATATAATAATAGTAAAAATTATAAATAAATAAATATTAACTTTAAAACATTTTAAAATAATAAATAATAAATTCTAAAATATCCTAAATAAAACAATAATAATTTATATACAGGATTTTTATAAATACTAATAATTAATTTCCAAAACTTTATTGTTAAATAATTAAAATTAATTTCAAACCATATCAATAATTTAAATAATTAACTTTTCAAATATTAAAATATTGATAAACCACTTTAAAACAGTATTAATATAAATAAAAAACTTCCAAAACATAATATGTTTCCATAATAAAAATCCATACTTATTTTCCAACATGATCATTTTCATATTTATAAAACTATATTTATAAATCTCCTTCTCTTTTATAAAACTTTCTTTCCTAAAATCTCTTTATTTATGAACTCCATTTATGACTCTACTTCCTTTATAAATCTCATATCTTCATAAATCCCTTTTAAAAAAACAACAATCACCATTTATTATTAACGTTGCCCTCATACGGATTAATTTCTTTTATAAACTCCTTTTTATTTATAAAATATCGTTTAACATTCCAAATTTACACTCACCTTCAATTTCCAAAATAGAATCAACTATTTTTCTAAAATATCATTCCACATCTTATAACAAATCCACCATTTATTTATTTCATCAATTTATTAAATGATAATAGTTTCCTTTAATTTATAAGCACCTTTTATAATTTCATACTTTTATTAACAAAACGTTATTTTAAAAATCTTCACTTCATTTGTAAAATATCACTTTTATAAATTATCACACTTATCAATCTCCTATTTGTAACTAATCTTTAATATATGTGCATATACACACATATATACATATATATAACTTTATATAAAACGGTTAATAAATATTAATATCATAATATTTCCGTTTTCCTTTAAAAAGACATACCATTATTATAAAAGACGGACTTATTTAAAGATTTAAAAAAAACATTTTACGATTCAAAAATCTCTATTTAAAAATATTTCATAAAACTATCAATTTATAATCTCTAAAAGTCGGACTTTTTATATTAGAATAAACTTCTTCTCTAAATAATCCAAGAAAATTTATTAAAACACATAATTTCCAAGATCACTTTGAAGTCTCCTTTTAAACCAAATCATTATTTTATAGTACTTTTAATACCAAAAATAAAGCACAATGCTACTAAAGCACTAAATAAGAAAAATCATATCCTAGTCATCAATATAGCATCCAACATATCAAATATCTATGAAAATAAAATCAACGATATGAGGAATCTTACTGGATCCCTCCAACTTATTCCCCCGCAACACATAAAGTATAAAAACAAATAATATAAACCAACCGCTTTGAGGCAGGTGTTAGGAACTAGAGATGGTGGTTATGATGACAACAACCTTTGTAATTTATTTTATTATAACTTATATACTAACACTATTATCTAGTCATATATGAATGTTATTATGCAGGACATATATAAGGCGGGTGTTGCTTGTTAAAGACTATATAGTATAAAGATCAAGAATGAAGAAATCAAGCTTGAAGACTTATGGGTATCAAGATCAAGATTTCAAAATAAGTGTCTAGTTTTGTTAAAACTTCATAATAGCATGGAAATCTTCATTCCAAATTTCACTTTGGATGGAATCCATTTATACCTTCTTAGTGGTTTACAAACCCACGACAAGTTGCTTACAAACCTACGACAAGGGGCTTACAAACCCACGAACATCCTGGTTTTGTAGAAGTTCTCGAGTCCTGATGTGATGAAATATTTTGCAGGAAGAAGCTTACTACTTCAAAATGGTTTTTCAAAATGATTTTCAAAACTGATTTTCAAAATGTTTTAGCTTTAAAAATATTATCTTTTCAAATGATTTTCAAAAAGATGCTATAGCCTTAAAATATTCTTTGTTTTTGTTTTTAAATAAACTCTTGTTTTAAACTTCGTTTGAAACTACCTTTTGATTTTTAACTATTCTTTATAATATATATATTTGAGATTTAAAATCAAATTTATATATACATTCTAAAAATATATTTTTCTACTCTTCTTTATTTTAAAATATAGGAAAATTAGTTTATTTTACTCCAAAATCATTTCATCTTGTTTTCCTTTCAATACTATTTTCAAAATAAATTTTGCATTGTTTTTAACTAAAGGATGTCGACATCATGGGATACCCCATGTCAACGTAGTGGTCATTGAAGTCAAAAGTTTCAACTTTCAAAAGAAGTGCCTATTCATTTAAATCTCATCGCGAATGGTTATGACCGTTACTGGTCTATAGATAGCCTTCACAAATGAATTTTTTAACGAACTATTTTCTTCACTCCTTCTCCACAAATCCATATTCTAAAATTTTCATATTTTTAAGATCGTGCCGAAATTCTGCTGGATTCTCAAGTGGATCAAATTAGAATCTCATTCTTATTTGATTCTCTGCCCTCTCTCGAAAACTAAAATGCTATTCAGAGTTATAGGATCAATTTGTAATCAAAAGTTTATCGAGTCTCTCTATAAGGTGTGGCTGTGCTTGGAAATCAATTGGGTGATATTGTGTCCCGTAAATCAAGAGAGTTTGCTCCAGACTCGAAGACAGGAGGGTACCTCAAGGCCTTTAGAAATTGGAGATTGCAATCTCAACATTGGTATAATAAAAATCTGTATGAGGTGCTTGCCTTGGTGTAGGACTGGACGTAGGGTAACTCCGAACCAGTATAAAATCTGGTGTGTTCTTTCCTTTTACTGCTTTTTATTTACTTTCTGCATCTGCGTTTGATTCTGTGATTGTTCTGTGATTAAGTTCTGCATTTGTTTGTATGATAATTTTAATTTAGTCCATATAAGTCTTAGAATCCATTAAACATTATTCACCACCCTTTTGTGTTAAATTAGCCATACGATCCTTAATCCGTACTCCCTTTCAATTGGTATCAGAGCGGGGGTTTTCAAGGTTTTCATAATCTAAAACTTGAAAAGTTAAAAATGGCATTTTTAGAAAATTTTGTTAATACAAGTTTGAATTTATTCATTTCATCAAACTATCATAAGTCTGCATATAGTTTTTATGAAAAATCAAGTTATCTACCGAATTGGTCTGTTATGCAGGAACAGACATGTTACATGGGTTTTGAAGAATCAACAACCAATGGACAAACTGTGCAAATTGAGAAAGATAAATGGATATTTGATAGTGGCCATTCAAGGCATATGACTGGAAATCCTGAGATACTCAATGACATCATATATCAAGATGGTGGATTAGTCAACTTTGGAGATAACTCAAAAGGATATGTGATTGGCATCGGCAATGTCGGTAATTCTAAAACTCCTCTTATTTCTGATGTTTTGCTAATTTGGAATTTAAAACATAATTTGCTTAGTATAAGTCAACTATGTGATAAAGGATTTAAAATTAAATTTGGAAAAGATAAGTGTCACATCAAAAATAATCAGTCAAATATTATCTTTGAAGTAATTAGGAAGAAAAACATTTACATCCTTAGTATGAAAGTTTCAAATGATAACTTATGTCTTTTGGCTAATACAAGTGACCCTTGGATTTGACATAAAAGATTTGGTCATTTAAATTTCAAACTGTTATCGAGGTTATTAAAACTTGACTTAGTTAGAGGTCTTCCCAAGTTAAACTTTAAAGTAGACAGTATATGTGGTACTTGCCAATCACCAAAAGTTAAGAAAAGTTCATTTAAATTAAAAGATATGATTTCTACTTCTAAACCTCTAGAATTACTTCATTTAGATTTATTTGGTCCATCTCAAGTTCAATCAATTAATCAAAATAAATATGTTTTTGTAATTGTAGATCATTATTCTAGATATACTTGGACATTTTTTCTTAAACTTAGAAGTGATGCTTTTGAAATATTTAAGAATTTTGCTAAAAGAATTCAAAATCAACATTCTTTAAAAATAAAAGCTATTCATAGTGATCATGGTGGAGAATTTGAAAATGAAATTTTTGAGAATTTCTGTAATAAAAAAGGAATTACTCATGATTTCTCTTTTCCAAGAACTCCATAACAAAACAGAGTGGCAGAATGTAAGAATAGAATGGTTCAAGAGTGTGCTAGAACAATGCTTTCTGATAGTAATTTACCTAAAAACTTTTGGGCTGAAGCAGTCGCCATAACTTGTTATAGTTAAATAGGATTTTAATTAGGCCATTAACTAATAAAACACCATATGAATTACTTTACAATAAGAAGCCCATATTAG
Organism: Allium cepa; assembly: GCA_030765085.1. Lineage (NCBI taxonomy): Eukaryota > Viridiplantae > Streptophyta > Magnoliopsida > Asparagales > Amaryllidaceae > Allium > Allium cepa. The sequence continues at coordinate 727,767,878 of CM060932.1, read as the reverse complement.
CTTATTTTAAAGTTTTTGGTAGTAAGTGTTTTATTCTTAATACAAAAGATAATTTAGATAAATTTGAACCTAAATCCGATAAAAGTATCTTTATCAGATATTCTAATAGAAGTAAAGCATTTAGAGCTTATAATTTACGAACTAATACTATTGAAGAAACAATGCATCTTTTGATGAAAATTTTAAAGATACTATAAAAATAGAAGATGAAGAAGATTTGGTAACTATAAAAAATGAACCTAATGAAACTAATTGTGAAATCATTCAACTTAATAAAAGAATTAGGTTATTAAAAGATTGTCCTATAGAAAATATACTAGGAAATGTTGAATCTATCGTTAAAACAAGAAATCAACTAAATAGTATGAGTAATGTAACTTTTATATCAACTATTGAACCTAAAAATCCAAAGAAAGCATCATCTTATGATTCATGGATTCTTGCTATGCAAGAAGAATTGAATCAGTTCACCAGAAATGATGTTTGGGAACTTGTTCCTAGACCTAAGGATAAAAGTATAATTGGAACAAAATGAGTTTATAAAAATAAAATGAATGAAATTGGTAAGGTTGTGAGAAATAAAGCTCGTTTAGTCACGCAAGGTTATTGTCAAGAAGAAGGAATTGATTATGATGAAACTGTTGCAACCGTAGCAAGGCTAGAAGCAATCAAGATTCTACTTGCTTTCGCAAACTACAATAACTTCAAGGGATATCAAACAGATGTTAAAAGTGCTTTTCTAAATGGTTTTGTAAAAGAAGATGTTTATGTTGAATAACCTCCACTTTTTGAAGATAATAAATTTCAAATCATGTATATAAATTAAAGAAAGCTTTATATGGTTCGAAACAAGCTCTTAGAGCCTGGTATAAAAGACTAAGATCTTATTTGCTACAATCTGCTTTTGAGATTGGTAAAATAGATACAACTCTTTCTATTAAAAGAAACAAAAATGATATTCAATTAGTACAAATATATATAGATGATATAATAGTTGGGTCAACTAATAACATAGTTAATAAAGAATTTTCTGATATAATGACTAAAAAATTTGAAATGAGTCATATGGGAGAACTAAGTTCCTTCTTAAGGCTTCAAATCAAACAATTAGATAAAGGAATTTTCAATTCAAGAAAAATATGCTAAGGATTTAATTAATAAATTTGGATTGACCATTTCTAATGGGAAACCAACTTCAATGACAATTAACGCAGCTTTAAGTAAAGAAGATAAATCAAAAGATGTTGATCAAAAATTATATAAGGGAATGATTGGTTCGGTACTCTATATAACAGCAAGTCGTCCTAACATCATGCATAGTGTCTGTCTCTGTGCAAGATACCAAGCTCAACCTAAAGAAACTCACTTAAAAGCTATTAAAAGAATTTTAAGATATGCAACATACTTTAGATTATGGTTTATTTTACCCTAAAAGTGATGTATTTGATTTAATTTCATATTATGATGCTGACTACGTGGGTTGTAAATCAGACCGAAAAAGTACAAGTGGAACTTGTCACTTTCAAGGACATTCTCTGGTTTTGTAAGAAGCAAAACATTGTATCCTTGTCAACAACTGAAGCAGAAGATGTATCTGTTTCTTTGTCTTGTTCTCAATTTATATATATGCAACAAACTTTAAAATATTTTGGATTAGCTATAACTAAATCACTAATTTATTTTGATAATACCAGTGTAATGAACCTATCTAAAAATCCAACTCATCATGCTAAGACAAAACATATTGATATTAGACATCATTTTCTCAGAGATAATATAAGTAACGAAGTCATAACTCTTAAATATATTAATACTAAAAAACAAATTGCTGATATATTAACCAAACCATTAAATGAACAAAATTTTACTAAATTTAGAAGAGAATTAGTATATGTTCATTAACTGAAATATAAATTATAAATAATATAAGCATAGTTAATAATTAATATAAATAAAAATTTCTCAAAAATTGAACTGGGCATGTCGACATGACCCACTTCCTTATGCGGACATACAGGCCAAAATTTTCAAATCTAAATTTCCCTCTAAAAGAAGTTATTTGGTTATATATTTATGTATTTTGACTTTTACTCCTTTTCTCTGTTCTATTCTCCGTAATAAACTTCTAATATACAGTAAATTAAGGGCTTCCTCTTCTAATAATGAACCTTCTTCATCTACATCTCCTCATTCTGGTCCTTTTCAACATTCCACACACATACAAGTCATCAAATTACAAGAGAAGATGAAAGATTTGCTTCATATGATGATGGAAATTCGAGTGAGTCAACTGCGAATGGCTAGAGAACAAGGTAGGAAAGGCATAATCCTTAGAAATTTACAAACTTTCTGGATAACCATGCAAATCCTATTGTCATCAAAGAATCATCACAAGCCATGGATTCTGAAGAAGAAAAGCCTCTAGATGAACCATAAGAGGATCAAGAAGAAGAACATCCTTTGCCGAATCCGGATGTTCATATGGACGAGGACGATGGCGTGATTTGCGTTGGAGAGGTCCTTTTTGACGCTAATGGAAACTTGGTCGAAAAATGTGGAAACTTTTGTCTCCACTACCCAAATTGTTCGGTCCATAAATCACCAATAGTTAAGGGTCCTCATTAAGCATTTTTTGTTTTTCTCTTCCTTGATTGTATATTGGTTTGTTAATTTGTATATAAGTGTTATCTTAATTAATATTCTACTAAAAATAATCTTTGGTATATAAAATCTTGAATTCCATCTAACTTAGGATGCTATATTTCTCTAACACATGGTTATTATTCTTATTTCATATGTTTGTTTATCTCATTTTCTATTAAGTTCAAGGTTTATGTGTTATTTTGTTGATGACAAAGAGGGAGAAGTTATATAAAATAGTAGGCCTAGAGTAAGGGGGAGTTATGGTATGATCGAAGTGGTAAGTATATTTTATAAAGTTGTCATTATCAAAAAGGGGAGATTGTTAGGAACTAGAGATAGTGGTTTTGATGACAACCTTTGTAACTTATTTTTTTAAAACTTATATACTAACAATATTGGCTAGATATATATATATATATATATATATATATATATATATATATATATATATATGAATGTTATTATGCAAGATACATATAAGACAGGTACTGATTATTGAAGACTGTACAGTATAAAGATCAAGAATGAAGAAATCAAGTTTGAAGATCCATGAGTCTCAAGATCAAGATTTCAAGATAAGTGTATGGTTTTGTTAAAACTTCATAATAGCAAGGAAATCTTCATTCCAAATTTCATTCGGGATGGAAACCATTTCTACCTTCTTAGTTGCTTACAAACCCATGATAAGTAGCTTACAAACCTATGACAAGTGGCATACAAACCTACGAACATCCTGGTTTTGTAGAAGTTCTCATGTCTTGATGTGATGAAATATTCTACAGGAAGAAGCTCGCAAAACTACTTCAAAATGGTTTTTCAAAACGATTTTCAAAACTGCTTTTCAAAATGTTTTAGCTTTAAAAAAAATTATCTTTTCAAATGATTTTCAAAAAGATGTTTTAGCCTTAAAATATTCTTTGTTTTTTGTATAAACTCTTGTTTTAAACTTCGTTGGAAACTATCTTCTGATTTTTAAATATTCTTTATAATATATATACTTGAGATTTAAAATCAAATTTGTATATACATTCTAAAAATATATATTTTATACTCTTCTTTATTTTAAAACATAGGAAATTAGTTTATTTTACTCCAGAATCATTTCATCTTGTTTTCCTTTCAATAACATTTTCAAAACAAATTTTACATTGTTTTTAACTAAGGGATGTTGACATCATGGGATACCCCATGTCGACATGGTGGCCATTAAATTCAAAAGTTTCAATTTTCAGAAGAAGTGTCTATTCGTTTAAATCTCTTCACAAATGGTTATGACCGTTAATAGTCTATAAATAGCCTTCACAAATGAATTTTTTAACTAACTATTTTCTTCACTCCTTCTCCACAAATCCATATTATAAAAATTTTGTAGTTTTGAGTTCATGCCTAAATTCTACCGAATTCTCAAGTGAATAAAATTAGAATCTCATTCTTGTTTAGTTCTCTTCTCTTCCTCGAAGATCAAAGTGATATTCAGAGTTGTACGATCAATTTGTAATCAAAAGTTTATCGAGTCTCTCTATAAGGTGTGTTTGTGCCAAGAAATCGATTGAGTGATCTTGTGTCCCGTAAATCAAGAGAGTTTGCCCCGGACTCGAAGACCGAAGGGCACCTCAAGGCCTTCAGAAATTGAGGATTGTAATCTCAACATTGGTATAATAAAAATCTGTACGAGGTGTTTGCCTTGGTGCAGGACTGGACGTAGGGTAACTCCGAACCAGTATAAAATCCGGCGTGTTTCTTTCCTTTTACTACTTTTTCTTTACTTTCTGCATCTTTGTTTGATTCTGTGATTGTTCTATGATTAAGTTCTGTATTTGTTTGTGTCGTAATTTTAATTTGGTCCATATAAGTCTTAGAATCCACTAAACACTATTCACCCTCTCTAGTGTTAAATTAGCCTTAAGATCCTTAATCCACACTCCCTTTCAATGGGATCGTAGACAAAGGATCATCCGCTCTTATTTGGGAACGTAATAGGGTTTCATCCGCTCATGGGGTGGAATATATCCAAACTAACAATATAATTTAGTAAATTATCCAAACAGTCATTAACAGTGAACAATAAAATATTCGCACATCGAATCAATTATTTTATAGACCAATAATATTTTTGGTTAACCACAAAGCTGAGATTAACTCGTTTTGATTTTAGTAATCCTAACGCATTCCATTTTGAATTAAAATTAAGCGTACATTCAATTTTAACCCAAATTCCTACGATCTCCCACTCTATCCAATCAAACTCCATAGCATAGTACTCGCTAATACGATCACAACGCAAATTGTCTCACTAAATTCGATCTCGCATAAATAAAATTAGCAATTATAAGATTACTAAATTAAATAACATAATTATTTTACTAATTACAGTAATTAACATTAATTACCATGTTTAAATTAGTAACCACCTAATCCCCTTCTAAATCAAATCGTGCTTCCCAAAAATCGACTCGACCGCAACTTAACTAGTCACTATGCCACCTTTACTTCACCAGCGATCATCGCAAGCTCCACCCTGTCGCACCCATACCCCTTCCTCTCATTGTCTCCGACATGGCCATCTATAGTGCTACATCATCACAAAATCGACCGAAGTGCCGCCGTCATTCACGATGCAATTCTGACCACCTCCAGCTATCATAGCCCAGTCGCACCATTGGATCCCTTCGTCACGTCAAGGCACACCTTTCCTTAGTTGGGGTCGAAGCCTGTAAGTGACTGTGGTGGCTCCGATCATCTCGAACCCTTGGATTTGCCGTGAATTAAAATTTGAAAAGAAAAGAACCAAACTCTTTGGTGAAACATGATTTAAAAAGGGAAAGGAAGGCATGGGTACGATGTGATGGAAGTATGGCAAGCATGGCTGAATAATTAAAGAAGCATGGGAAATTATATATATTAGTTCAATTTGATTTTAAAAAAATCAAGCTTTAATGTACGAAAATCTCGAACTCTAAACAATGCGTGTCGCATGGAGTTTTATATGTTATAACCCTATTCCAAATACAGAGGAACTAGTCTCGAGGCCTAACTCGATTACGTATAGAAGATAGCTTTTCAAACCCAATTATATAATATAATTTTCTAAAATTAATTTCTACGCGTTTTGATCTTGGACGACCAAACGATACGTCCAAGTGCCACGAAAATCGTCGGCATATAAAAGTTCATTATTACGGATCTAATGGAACTAGTTTCGTCCAATTCCATGACAGACCCCCAGAAGGCCATTTTCACTTGTTAATTAAAACGAGTTATTTCCAAAATTGGTTTAATCACTTTTAATCCTAATTTAAAAGTTTATTATCTTCATTCTTATTTAAATAGAATGTAAATCAACTTTTCGAAATCATTTTATTCACATCAAGTTCAAGAATTTATTATTCTAACAATTCCAAATATCCAATATAATAATTCAATTATTAGTTAAATCACTGAATTTGAAATACAATAACTTATAAAATTGAATTTTCAATATTTAAAATCAATCAAATATTCTAATTTCAAATGACTGAAATTTTAGGGTCGTCACAACTTGGTTGCTAGCTTAACCTGAGAGGCAAAGTGTGCCCGAAGGTTATTCCTAATAGAACAGGCCCAATTTGAATTAGGGCCTTGGGATATTTTTCAAAAAAATTGTAATTAAAACAAATTTAGGTTTAAAAGTTTATTTTTAAAATAGAAATATATTATAAATTTTATAATATGTTTTTTAAAATTGTTTTGAAATCTTATAGTTGAATTTCGAAAATTATTAGTTATATTAATAAATTAAATAAATTAAATAAATTAATTAAATAGCTAATTAACTAAATTATGTGTAACATATATAATGATATATGTTACATTATCTTGAATTGTTTAAGGTAATGTAAGTATATATAAAATTTTCAAAATTAAAATAATTAACCAAAGTTTTTTAATCAAATATTGGTTAATAATAAATAAAACATAAATACAAAGATATATGTGTCTAGCTATAAGTGCTATAGTATTCATATTCAATATAAAATGATTAACTGGATAATATATAATTAATTAAAAGAAAATTAAATATAATGTATACATATATTGATATGCACACATAAACAAAATTTAAATGTTATAATTGATTAATTGTCTTAAAATTTTTAAAATAAGTAACGTAAAATTATAGAAATTTTATGTTAAATTAATTAAACATGATTTAAATCAATAGTAATTAAAATTAATCAAATTAGATTTAATTAATACTATAAATAATAATGTTATATAACTTAATTATATTTCAAATGTTTATAAACAAATTAAATTGTATAATATGAATGCATAATATATGCGGAACTAAAAAGAAACCCAAATTAGATTTAAGGAATAAGTACATATGTATAGTACGTACACCGTGATTTCAGATGTTTTGACACTTATATCACGAGGGTATTACAAAGGAAATACGATATTCCCTAAATCATACTAAAATAAATATATTAAAGATCATGAATCTATAATATAAAAGTTACCTCTACCATTTATGTATTAATAGATTACTTGCATAATCCTTAGTATTGAGATTTCTTCAACAAGTGATGCTGTGTGCAATATTATTAACTTATAACATAGGCAAGGTAAGATAACCATACATATTTGTTAAGCTTTCCTTAAGTTATGTGAATTATACTTTGGCCCTTGTGAAATGGTGGGCACGAGTGAATAATCTCACTGGATCCGTTGAGCTTTGCTCAAAGTTAAGGTGAGACTAGGACGAGGAACAAGGGTTAAGAGTTGTATATGATACAATTGATAAGAAGTTATCTATTGTATGTGGGCATATGGTTTGTTGAGCTTTCCTCAAAATCAAAATCCCAAGGCATACTAGTCCTAACACCCACTAGAGAAATCGAAAGAGTCGATGTTTTCTCTTAGGGTTTTGAGAAACATGAAAGCCTAGTAGGAGCCTTACTGGAAAAATGAAATGGTGACCATTAACCTTTCTAATATTGTAAGAACATTTGCTATTAGAGCTAAAATAATCTGCACCAAGAAATTTGTGCAACTAATTAAAATTGAAAAAATGTTTATCAGTAAAATATACAAATGAATTGAATTAAGACTGATGTAGAAATATAAAATATTCTCACCAATAAATCTTTTGTCTTTTTTCATTCCAAGACCCAAGCAAGAGTCTAATTCTACAACTATTAAATATGTTTGTACCATGGTCATTTAAAAATTTATTTGCCCTATGTATTATCTTTTGACTTTTGAATTGGAAGCAATACAAGAAAATGGTTATCCATATTCAGTCACATGAAAAAGTTGCATGGTTAATAGTCATTGTTCGTAATGTACGAAACCTCAATGAAATTTGTTCGTTCGGAATAAGTAAATTATCACAATGTGAGATCATGTATTCAATATGATTGATTATAGTAAGGGGATTTCCTTTGAATGATTTCAATCATTTTGGAAAGGAAAGCAAACGTATGAGAGTGGATGTAAATTTGGAATAGTTGAGATGAAGAGAGTGATTGGTCATACAACAACCCGCCTCGAAAGGAACCTAATGTCGACAAAAAAAAAGCATGTTGAACCTTAGGCCCATCTCAAGGCGAGTCATTTGGTTGATAAAACTAAAGTAACACACAATACACCGAGTTATCTATCTATACTTTCAGAATCTCACAGTAGAATGGACAAAATATAATATCAGAATAAGTATCCATTTCATGAAGAAAACCATTTCAGAAACATAACGTGTTAAATACTACAACATGTTTACATAAAGCAACCTTGTTAAATATTACAACATGTTTACATAAAGCATCCTTGTACAATATTTTAATAACATAACTCACTAAACTAGGTATAATAGAAATACTTAAAAAAGCATTAATAGATAGATAATTGCCACAAGTCTTCATCTTCGTTCCTAAATCATCATTACTCTCTCTAACTTAGTGTTGTAACGAGGAGTGAGTTAAAACAACAAGTGTCTGGCGAAATGGAAATCTCAAGCTTTACCATATGTAACAACCCGGTAATTGCATCAATTCATAATCGACATTTAAACGATTAATACTGTTGCATATTGCTGATTGAGGTTTCTAAATTGAATTAAAATTCTTTTATAAAGTGTTAAAAAGATTGATGAGCTTTGAAAAAATTAAATAGTGATCCATTTTTTTTATTTTGGGCCGTGAAAATTAACAAAAGCAATTCCTCCATCTTTATTACTTCGGCCCATCCCCTTTTATTTCATTTTTTATTTTCGTTCGTAACCCTACACAAAAAACCCGTCCCCTTTATTATTTTCAAGCCCTAGGTTAAAAATCGAACGAAAGAAGATTAATGGCGGCCTCATCTTGCTGTTCTCTCGTCTTCCCTCGGTTGCTCTGGCGTCGCGCGTCTCTGTGATGCTTCATTCGTCCACAAGGTGAGTGATAATTCGCTCACATCTAATTCATCTCGTGTTCGACTGATTATTTTTTGTTTGAATGTCGAAATTGTTGTGATGATTCCAATTCACCCACGGCTTCAGTTTTTGTGACTTCAATCACTTGATTTTGGGCACTGACTTGTGTAAGGTCGGCCTTGGCATTTTTGTGACAGTTGATTATGATTTCGTCCTCGATTTTTTTTCGAATTCTTTTGCATTTGATGATGTTTGATCTATTCGATCTTCATGGTCATTACAGTGTTGATTTTGGGTAGTTCGATTTTTACCATTTCTTTGGCATTGATCTGATTGACTTTGGCCACTTGAATTTGTTTAAACTTGTTCTCTGGTTATCTCATTTCTCTGATGCATTCATTGGTTGTTAAATACTTAAACAACTGCTATTATTATTGTTGGCACTGCTAACATATTTACAGTGCATACATGTTTTATCTGTGTTCATATCACCCTGTTGGCTTGTGATTCCATCGCGGCCTTGCTGTTTGAGTACATGTTGGGTTTGATGCATTTGTGCTCCTTCATGATATTTCCAGATGTATGTTGCAGTCTTTAATGCTTTTGAAAAGCATGTTTCCAGGCTGCTATGGGAATTATGTCTCATGTTGTCTGTACTTAGGTTTTGTCTCAATGATGCAAAATGTTGTTTCATTTATTGATGTTAGTGTTGCATTGCTTCACTGCTCGATCCTGTATCACTATATGGTTTGTTGTTACACATGTTTATATGGGTACTGCCCATGTATTTTTCACTGTGTTCACATACTTGTTTGTTCATATAGCTCATTTTGCATTCATTGTCTTGCCACCTCTGTTTGCATTACTGTTGAGTTGCATTTTTACCACTAATGTGCATATAGCTCATTTTGCATTCCTTGTGCTCAAGTCTGATATTTTTGGAGGTGGCTCTGTCCTCTTTCATGTTGCATATCCTCTGTTGCCTTGAGTAGTTGTCTGCATCACCATATATATGTTTTTACTTTGTGCATTCACTGGGTTCAATTGGGTTGGGTATTTAGGTGAACTGTGTTGCACTTGTTCCCCTTGTTTCTGTTTTAGGTCGAGATGCTTGTGCACTTTGTTTCAACTTGTTCTGCTGGTGCACTTTTTGCCTGCATCTCTTGTTTACTACATTTGCTAGTCCAGTCATTGTACTACACTTGTTTATGTGCAATTGTATATGCACAGTACTTGTTCATGTGCATTTATATGTTTCTTGGTTTTGTTTTCGTGTACATGACTTGCTACTTTGCTCATCGCCTTGTGTTGAGCCTAAATTTATTAGGCTTGACCTCGCATTTGTCTCTGCAATTTAATCGACACTCGGCCTTATGACATTCGCGGCGATGCTTGTGAATTTTCATTGGGTACATCATCACTATAGTGGAAAGGCAGTGCACGCAAGCGTGAACTGCAGCCACACGGTATTCAATGGGTACATCATCACTGTAGTGGCACGGCAGTGCACGCAGGCGTGAACTGCAGCCACACGGTACTGCTTTTATTGTTATTTCTTTTGCTTTTGATTATGGATCTATTTCGTATTTCATATGTTGTAGTGGCGAGGCAGTATACGCGTGCGTATACTACAGCCCTACTCGTGTTGACCTTTTAATTGATGTTCCAATTGATTTGAATTGGTTCGCGTTATATTTACCGTTATCCGATTTCTTATTTAAGAATCGGATAGGTAAATTTATTTCTGTGACTGTCATCTATTCATTATTTAATTATTATTGCTTCTGTGCATTAATAACTGAGTTTGAATTAGACTGACCCGAGTATTATTTTCTTTTGAAATTTAATACTCGGGTCAGAACGAGTATTTTCAGGTTGTAGATATTCTGCTTTGGGATGCTGCTTGAGCTATGAAGACTTTTCATATCTTTTGGAGTTGTCGAGTCATAGTATAGGTTGATATGTATTCATGTATATTAGTCGTACTTATATATATAACTTCCTGAGTTGACTGTTGTAGTTGTATCACATGTACCGTGTCAAATGTATTGTAACTGACATCAGTTATTATATATGTATATGAGATTTTCTGTTTCATTTGTGTTCCGCATTCATATTATCTGTGTTATTAGTTTATATTTTGTCCTAGACTATTATAGCCACTGTGTAGTAGCTTTGAGTTTGCATCGGCATGTCGGATTTCCTCCTGAAATGAAATGTTTTGTTTTTACTATCTGGCATATCGGTGCTCGCACAAGGCAATTACACGGATGGTCGCTCCTCAACAGCCTCATTCTCCGTGCTAGTTGACAGCACTACACCGTAGTGTTCTTGGCTAGCGTGGGTATAGAGGTGGGGCGTCACAGCTTGGTATCAGAGCCTGGAGTTTAGAACAAATATAAAACATAACTTAGATAGTACATGTGTTACAACTATTTGTCGATGTTTTATTTCACATCTTTGTCTTAAGATCGTCTTTGATTGTTAGGAATGAATTCCTAACGCTTATTCGTGAGCATTGCTGCTATTCTCTGTCGCACTTGCTCACTTGAGTTTACACTTCTAAGTATCAGTGTATATATGCTCTACCAAGTTGCATATTGCTGCAACTCGTACCACTTCAATTTGAACTCGCATTGTTTATTCGAACTGCTGTATATATGCATTCTTATCTCTGATTCGTGTACTTAATGCAGTCTCCATGCAACTGGGTTTTGGGTATCAATCTTTGAGACAAATTGAGTTTCAATTGTCGACTCTGTCTGCTTATCCATGGTTTGTTGGCTTTCATGTGCCTCTCTCTGATAGTTTTAAAATTTCTTTGGTATAAAAGAAATTGTTTTGGACTTTGCCTTGTCGATATCGACATTGACTTGACTTTTACTTTTGCTAAAGTCATTCAAGCATTTATGCTCGTTCTGCTTTGTTTTTCCAATTGTTGATCGATTCTTCTTTTCGGATTAGTTGTTATCACTTTTGTCGACTTTGATAACTTCTATTTCAGGAATTTTTGGGTATTCCTACCTTGATGGATTGGAATCGAATTCTTCGGATTTTATTCACGTCTTCGAATGTGAATCTTAGTGAATTGGTTTGGTTTTCGAATTTAATCGATTCTTGATTATTTCCCGATTTGTTGCTATTATTTATTAGCAACTTTGATGACCTTTTCTTCGGGATTTTTGTGAACATACCTTTCGATGAATTCGGTATCGATTTCTTTGGATTCTATTCACGTCTTCGTATGTGAAATTCTTGTGATTGATTGTTTCTACAATCATTTCTGTGTTTTGTCACTTTATAATATAAAGGTTTCAATACTAATAGTAAATATCAAAACTCTTTTATCAAAATGTTTTCAACTCTATTTTCAATACAAAACTCTTTTTCTCAAACCGTTTTCTAATCTACTAGTATATACAAGCCTTTACCTCACTCGGATGAGAAATCTAATTAAACGGCTTAGTAAAACAAGTGGTATGAAACGCTTGCGTTTGCTTCGTCGGTTAATTCTTGGACTTGTTCGATTGAACCTCATGTGACAATTTTCTAGTGAAGATTTACAATTTGTTCGTAAATATTTAAGTTGAGCAAGTGGTTATGGGACATGAAGCTAAACTTTTATATTTACTAACTTAGTGTAATTGACACTTCTCGTTGATCATGACGATCATTTTTACGGTTAGACTAGGCCTCACTGGTGTGATTTCATCTCACACATATCTTTTTGGCTTTGAGGATTGTCTAGACACCATTTGTGTGATTTCGCTCACACATACCTTTTCGGTTAGACTAGGCCTCATCGGTGTGATTTCGTCTCACACATATCTCTTGGGCTTTGAGGATTGTCTAGACACCATTTGTGTGATTTCATTCACACATACTTTCCTTTTGTTTGCGAGGTTAGACTAGACACCATTTGTGTGATTCCACTCACACATACCTTTTTGAATTTTGGTTAGTCTAGACCTCAATCTGTGTGATTCCGACTCACACATGTGGGGTAGCACCCCATGGTCTTCGGGCCATTCGTGTGTCAAAAATTAATGGCTTGCAACCATGAGATAGCGTCTCGTTATGCGTTGCACGTGTTGATGATTTTCATGCTCATGTGTAGGTGAGATTCCGTGCTCCCGTTCTCGCTTTGCGTTGCACGTGTTGATGGTTTTTCATGCTCGCGTGTAGGTGAGATACCGTGCTCCCGTTCTCGCTTTGCGTTGCACGTGTTGATGATTTTTCATGCTCGCGTGTAGGTGAGATTCCGTGCTCCCGTTCTCGCTTTGCATTGCACGTGTTGGTGAGTTTTCATGCTCGCATGTAGGTGAGTTTTCGTGCTCCCGTTCTCGTTATGCATTGCACGTGTTGATGAATTTTCATGCTCGCATGTAGATGAGTTTTCGTGCCCCCGTTCTCGCTTTGCGTTACATGTGCTGATGAGTTTTCATGCTCGCGTGTAGGTGAGTTTTCGTGCTCCCGTTCTCGTTATGCGTTACATGTGTTGATGAGTTTTCATGCTCGCGTGTAGGTGAGTTTTCATACTCTCCTTCGAGTTTTCATACTTCGTTTGAGTTTTCATACTCTCCTTCGAGTTTTCATACTCCGTTTGAGTTTCATACCCTCCTTCGAGTTTTCATACTCCGTTTGAGTTTTCATACTCTACTTCGAGTTTTCACACTCTACTTCGAGTTTTCATACTCCGTTCGAGTTTTCATACTCTCCGTTCGAGTTTTCATACTCTCATTCGAGTTTTCATACTCTCCGTTCGAGTTTTCATACTCTCATTCGAGTTTTCATACTCCCGTTCGAGTTTTCATACTCTTATCTTGTGATTTTTGGATTTCTTGTGTAGTCTTCTGGAATTTGTGCTTCACCCATTTTCGTGATTTCTATTGATAAGTTTTATCCACTCTTGTGCATTGTGGAATTCGTGTGTCATTGACTTGTTATGAATACAAGTTTAGGGTATGATATCCCTTTCTATCTTTGAGAAGATTCTTGTGACACTTTTGATGAATGAAAATCCACTTATCGAAGTTGCTACAGATATCGCTGTTTTAATCACGTGTTTTAAAAATTGTTTCAAAATAAAAATCGTTTTCAAAATTTTCATAGTTTACGCTTTCAAAAGAATGAGGAAGCGATTTAAACGTTTCAACAAAATCGAGGACTATGACCCCTTTCTTTTACTGGTTCGTTTAATTCCGGACTTGTCCGTTTGAGGGTGAAAATTTGTAAATTCCTTTTATAAAATTAAAAGAATGTTTTGTGATTGTATTGCCCATTGAGTGCTTTAAGAATTCTGGTCGATGCGCTTGATCAACGTTATCGATAGGAATCTCCTAGACGCTTTGATGAGACAATCAGACACAATAAATTAAATTATAAAATGTAAATTTTTATGAAAAGATAATTACATAAAGTAAATTGTAAATTTCAAAAGCTTTAGCTTTTCGGGTAAGAATATTATTTAAAACAACTCTTTTTTGATACCTCTATTCTTGTGATTCCAGAGGGAACCAAGACTCTATCGTTTGTACCAATGCTAATCGTGTTGGTTTGCATGCCATTCTCTTGCAAAAGAGAACGTGCTGTCTCTTGTGTTTCTAAATCATTAATGCCTATTGAGACTAGATATGTCACTCATGATTTAGTGCTCTTGGCTATTGATTTCGTTCTTCAAAATTTGGCATCATTATTTTTGGGTGAGAAATTTGTTCTCTACCCTGATCTTGTATCTTGGGAATATTTATTTTCTCATAAGGAACTTAATTTGCGTCAACCACGTTGACTCGAATTCCTTACATCTTATGATCTTGATATTATTTATCACTCTCGGATGGGAAATCGTGTTGCCGATGCACTTAGTCGTAGGCAACAAGTGGTCGTTTCTTTGATGATGTCCGTATGGAATCATCTTTTTACCAAGTTCATCAGACGTTTCGATGTACTTCGTTTTATTGAGCTTCGTCTCATTCCTTTTAGGGACTTACGTCTGATGTTCTTTTATCTTGATCGGTTCATTGGACGTACCGTTTTTGTACTACGCTGTTGTTCCAAATTGTTCGTGTTTCACCTATGGTAGGTGTTGTGCATTTCAATTGGTCGGGAAAGTTAGTGCCTCGATTTATTGGGCCATTTCCTATCACTAAACGTATTGGTTTCTTGGCTTATCACCTCTTATTATCGGCTCAATTTTCTGTTATTCATGACGTGTTTCACGCATCTTCCTTCTACGGAAATGCCTTAGGGATTCCGGTTTTTATTCTTGAGCCCAGTATTATTGAAGAAATTAAAGTTTCATCAGATTTGACTTTGAGCAAACACGTTCCAGCTTGCTCCTTCATGCTCTTTATGGTTAACTTCCTATTTCGAATTTCTTCATCTCGTGATGACATGCTTTTATGGTTGTTACCTTTTTTCCATTTATCTCTTATGATTGCGAGGACGCAATTTCTTTAAGGAGGGGAGTCTGTAACAACCCGGTAATTGCATCAATTCATAATCGACATTTAAACGATTAATACTGTTGCATATTGCTGATTGAGGTTTCTAAATTGAATTAAAATTCTTTTATAAAGTGTTAAAAAGATTGATGAGCTTTGAAAAAATTAAATAGTGATCCATTTTTTTTATTTTGGGCCGTGAAAATTAACAAAAGCAATTCCTCCATCTTTATTACTTCGGCCCATCCCCTTTTATTTCATTTTTTATTTTCGTTCGTAACCCTACACAAAAAAACCCGTCCCCTTTATTATTTTCAAGCCCTAGGTTAAAAATCGAACGAAAGAAGATTAATGGCGGCCTCATCTTGCTGTTCGCTCGTCTTCCCTCGGTTGCTCTGGCGTCGCGCGTCTCTGTGATGCTTCATTCGTCCACAAGGTGAGTGATAATTCGCTCACATCTAATTCATCTCGTGTTCGACTGATTATTTTTTGTTTGAATGTCGAAATTGTTGTGATGATTCCAATTCACCCACGGCTTCAGTTTTTGTGACTTCAATCACTTGATTTTGGGCACTGACTTGTGTAAGGTCGGCCTTGGCATTTTTGTGACAGTTGATTATGATTTCGTCCTCGATTTTTTTTCGAATTCTTTTGCATTTGATGATGTTTGATCTATTCGATCTTCATGGTCATTACAGTGTTGATTTTGGGTAGTTCGATTTTTACCATTTCTTTGGCATTGATCTGATTGACTTTGGCCACTTGAATTTGTTTAAACTTGTTCTCTGGTTATCTCATTTCTCTGATGCATTCATTGGTTGTTAAATACTTAAACAACTGCTATTATTATTGTTGGCACTGCTAACATATTTACAGTGCATACATGTTTTATCTGTGTTCATATCACCCTGTTGGCTTGTGATTTCATCGCGGCCTTGCTGTTTGAGTACATGTTGGGTTTGATGCATTTGTGCTCCTTCATGATATTTCCAGATGTATGTTGCAGTCTTTAATGCTTTTGAAAAGCATGTTTCCAGGCTGCTATGGGAATTATGTCTCATGTTGTCTGTACTTAGGTTTTGTCTCAATGATGCAAAATGTTGTTTCATTTATTGATGTTAGTGTTGCATTGCTTCACTGCTCGATCCTGTATCACTATATGGTTTGTTGTTACACATGTTTATATGGGTACTGCCCATGTATTTTTCACTGTGTTCACATACTTGTTTGTTCATATAGCTCATTTTGCATTCATTGTCTTGCCACCTCTGTTTGCATTACTGTTGAGTTGCATTTTTACCACTAATGTGCATATAGCTCATTTTGCATTCCTTGTGCTCAAGTCTGATATTTTTGGAGGTGGCTCTGTCCTCTTTCATGTTGCATATCCTCTGTTGCCTTGAGTAGTTGTCTGCATCACCATATATATGTTTTTACTTTGTGCATTCACTGGGTTCAATTGGGTTGGGTATTTAGGTGAACTGTGTTGCACTTGTTCCCCTTGTTTCTGTTTTAGGTCGAGATGCTTGTGCACTTTGTTTCAACTTGTTCTGCTGGTGCACTTTTTGCCTGCATCTCTTGTTTACTACATTTGCTAGTCCAGTCATTGTACTACACTTGTTTATGTGCAATTGTATATGCACAGTACTTGTTCATGTGCATTTATATGTTTCTTGGTTTTGTTTTCGTGCACATGACTTGCTACTTTGCTCATCGCCTTGTGTTGAGCCTAAATTTATTAGGCTTGACCTCGCATTTGTCTCTGCAATTTAATCGACACTCGGCCTTATGACATTCGCGGCGATGCTTGTGAATTTTCATTGGGTACATCATCACTATAGTGGCAAGGCAGTGCACGCAAGCGTGAACTACAGCCACACGGTATTCAATGGGTACATCATCACTGTAGTGGCACGGCAGTGCACGCAGGCGTGAACTGCAGCCACACGGTACTGCTTTTATTGTTATTTCTTTTGCTTTTGATTATGGATCTATTTCGTATTTCATATGTTGTAGTGGCGAGGCAGTATACGCGTGCGTATACTACAGCCCTACTCGTGTTGACCTTTTAATTGATGTTCCAATTGATTTGAATTGGTTCACGTTATATTTACCGTTATCCGATTTCTTATTTAAGAATCGGATAGGTAAATTTATTTCTGTGACTGTCGTCTATTCATTATTTAATTATTATTGCTTCTTTGCATTAATAACTGAGTTTGAATTAGACTGACCCGAGTATTATTTTCTTTTGAAATTTAATACTCGGGTCAGACCGAGTATTTTCAGGTTGTAGATATTCTGCTTTGGGACGCTGCTTGAGCTATGAAGACTTTTCATATCTTTTGGAGTTGTCGAGTCATAGTATAGGTTGATATGTATTCATGTATATTAGTCGTACTTATATATATAACTTCCTGAGTTGACTGTTGTAGTTGTATCACATGTACCGTGTCAAATGTATTGTAACTGACATCAGTTATTATATATGTATATGAGATTTTCTGTTTCATTTGTGTTCCGCATTCATATTATCTGTGTTATTAGTTTATATTTTGTCCTAGACTATTATAGCCACTGTGTAGTAGCTTTGAGTTTGCATCGGCATGTCGGATTTCCTCCTGAAATGAAATGTTTTGTTTTTACTATCTGGCATATCGGTGCTCGCACAAGGCAATTACACGGATGGTCGCTCCTCAACAGCCTCATTCTCCGTGCTAGTTGACAGCACTACACCGTAGTGTTCTTGGCTAGCGTGGGTATAGAGGTGGGGCGTCACACCATAATAGTACTTGGACAATAATATTTAATAAGAATATATCTTAGGTATTTAAGACTATACCAAATGTTACAGTCGCCCTAAATGATAGTCCCACAAATATTAATAACTTTAATTGTATGCCCAAAAGTCTTTCCAATCCGATTCCCAAATTCTACCGCAACTAACATCAATGACGCAAGACAAAGCATTCAAACCAATAAATATCCTTTATTGATGATTCGACAGATGCTAACCATTTAATACCTATAAAATAAGCAGGTCCATGTCCTTTAATACCTAACCCATTTCCAAATTCTAATGCAATTATCGTTAACGATGCAAGAGAGAGAACCTTCAAACCGCATAATACCTCTTCCTAGGACTTAGGCAGAATCTAACATTTAATACCTATAAAATAGGTAGGTCCCCATCATTTAAGGCTTAACCCAAGATGGGTCCCTACATGGTTCTTACTGATTGACATCGTAAGAAATCCCATTTGGTCACTTAATACTTCTCCTACAAAAAGGTAGACCCTACTATAGCCACTTAATACCTCTAACCCAAAGCAAACCCCTTCTAAAGATTTCACCTACTGTATCAACAGCGTAACTTATGACCTATAACGCAACCTGACATCTCATATTAATCCGACTATTCGTAGGTAATAGTAGACAGACTGACTGAGCATATTTACCCAATAGAATTAGGACTAACCTCGCATCCACTAGGGTTGTTTATTATAGACAATGTCTCATATCGGTTCATAAAGTCATAGTGCTCGTAGTTATATTTAACTAGGCAGACTTCTATGTAACTTTGGACCGACCTTGCATCCTTATAACTTAATCATGATTTATGTGTATAACTATTGTATACATATGCCATCCTACAAAATTAATAATTAAGACCATATAAGGTATCCTCTTACTACGCCTTTAATTATGGATAAATTCCCATAATTATCATTAACTACCTTCCTAAGATATTAATGTTACTTACTACCCTATTAATTCTATTCAGTATGTTCAAAACACTATAATTATTACGTTCGTATTACTTTATTAATCAATACGTTAATACTTTATATAAACACATGAATGAGATTTGAACCAAATATCTCTAGCTACACTAAAAGGAAATGCTAATTAATTTAAATATCAAACTCATAAAAGTCCCAAACTCCAAACAAAAGAGTAGCTAATATCCTTAGCCAACAATTTGACTTGTAAAAAAAAGAATAATTCCAAACTCATCTTGTATTAATATAACGGAATTAACTCTTCTATTCAAGGAACGAACTTTACAATTTAAACCTTTTATATCCAACTTTTGCAATTACCATCTTGGAGTGAAAAAGGGATTCATACTTATTTTAATTTATAGAAATAGGTGGTGCAAACTACAAATAATCAAAAATCATACTTCGGACACTATTTATAATTTTACTTCTTTTTTGAATTCTTTAACACTACAAGAGAAATCAAAAAAAATGATGTGAAATAGATTATAAATTGCTTAAATATCAACACAGATATGATTCTACTGCATTAGTATAAAACAATTAAAATTCCAACACATTTAAAGTTTTACATTTATTTAGAGAAATTATAGGGGTTTTAGATGTTGTATTTTCATTTGCCAAAATTTCATAAGGCATACATCAAACCTAAATAAATACTATTCAATTACAAAAATGTGAAAAACTTGGTATTTCCACTCACAGAGAATTGTTTGTTGTCTAACTGGATTTGGTTCCACCATGCCTAGTTCTCTTTCAGATCTCCCTCTTTTAAAATATATAACAAAGAGAATTGTATACAGAATTAGATTTAAAATCTGAAAATAGAGAGGAATAAATTATAAATTAAAAGAATTAAACATATAAACACTTACTTGAAAATCTTAACTGATTCTGGAATCTAAAGAATAATAAGAAGATAAGATGTAATTTATACTGTTCCTAATTCTCTGTTAGATCTTCCCCATTTTGAGTATATAACAAATAGATTGTATATATATTAGATATTAGAAATAGAAAGACAAGGAGGATGAAAATTGGGAATTTATTTAGAGATTAGAAATTAGAATTATTTACCGAAGAGTTTACTGTCTCGGAAACCTAAGGGGAGAGATATAGATAGAGCTTCATCATTGCTACAGAATTTGATGAATGAAAAGTAGAGATCTAAGGGCCTATTTATAGAGGTGAGAAAGAACCAGAACCATTGGATTTAAAGTAAAGAAATTCGGACCATTTAAATAATCAAAACGCTAGACGCCGTAAAGCTTCACGGGTTGATCACTTCGACCCACCAATCCACCGTTAGCGGTTAGCCGGTCATAGTTCAGGTGTCGACGGGTCCTCTATTGTGATCATGTTGATTTCTTTCCATTTTATTTTTGTTAATTAAGTATTTATTACTCTAATTAATTCATATGTTAACCAAGTTTGCTCAAACGTTAATTATCCCAAATTTAAACTTGGTTGAATTATTTTTAATTTAAAAACCTTCAAACTTGCATAACTTCTTCGATTAAACTCCGATTGCAACATATTGTATATGGAAATTGATCAAAAAATCGAATGAACGAAATGGTGCAACTTCAATGACCAAATTTCTACATTTAAAAAATTTTCAATTTTGACCTTATTTTAGTTACTCAAATTCTTATTAAATTTACGGTGTGTTACCGGTCACCTCCCTTTACGAACATACACGAAAACAAGAATTGTATAAATGCTAAGAGATACTTAATATAAAATAAAAAATTTATTTCTATTCCAACATGGTATTTTCATATAAAAAATTGTTTTCTATCAAATTTTTTAAGCTTAAGATATTTGATCTAAAACTCTCGACTGTAAACTAGTTATGGTGAAGAAATAAAATTATGCAATAAGTGATCGAAAGGAGATTTATATTACGTACACTATAATAGTAATGGTGTAAATAGTGGGAACATACCGTTTAACAGTTGCTAGTGGACGCATCAAGTCACGAAAGGTTGTTTTCGTAAATATACCAAGTATTACTTATGAAACAATAACTATTTTTCGGTATTGACCAAAAACATATATTGCTTTATTTTAACATGAATTTTTGTTTTGAAATATAATGGTATATAATTAAAAAAATGATGCATTAGACAATACATAAGTATATAAAATTCAATAATTAATTTGGAATTATGGACTAAGCCATATCTTTGACGAATGATTCAATAATCATATGATTATGAATTGTATGGTTTTGATGAAATTATATCTTAGAAGATTAAATGTAAAGCACCCATCAAGTGGGAGTGATATAAAAGTTGGTGAATTCTTTAGATTGATACATAAGTATTATGTCTATGATAAGTAAGTAGAATTACGAAAGTTTACATGTAAAGGTAATAAAAGAATTTCAGTCTGAGCGAATATGTGAGTATATTGGAAAGAGTTTCAAATGTACCTAAAAATGAATAAATATTCATTCTCAAATGTTATTCCTCCCGGTGATACTTAATGATGTATCGATAAGGAGTCGAACATTGTTAGGCAAAGTACGATTAAAGATGAGTGAAGTTGAGTTAAATTCTTTCTGTAAGGTCGTGCACTTAAGAGTAGTACACGAGGATAAAATTAATTTCATCCAAAGAGTAATTTACAAAATCATGCAAGAAAAGAGTTTGTAAAAACACCTAATATATCTTAAGCCAAGGCTTTGGAAGGTTGTGCGAGTCGAAAGACTACACGTAATAATTGTATGTGAGGGATCTTGTATAAATTGCCTCAAAGTGAGTTTTGGAACAATTGTAATTGGATGATCAATTCATGTTTTGTTTTGAACATAATTATCATAAATTAAAAACAAATCAATTTTATAAATAAGGTAATTCATAAAGCGTTTATGGATACATATTCCATTGCATCGAGAAATAAACGTTGTTTTAAGAAATACCAATTTCGTAGCAAAGGGATTTCTTTTAGAAATTTTTGGTAGTAAAACAGATTTGGATATGATCTAAAGAGAAAACTGATCGCATGAGATGATTAAACTTAAGCTAACCTAAATGAATGCAATGCATTAGAGTGTCTAATAAGTGAAAAGAAACTACAAATTTCTTACCAATGTTGAAAATAGATAATCCTTAGCTGCCAACTAAACCATTAAGGATACTGACTCTGCCATATTGTATAATGCACAAATCCAAAAGGATTCCAAGTACATAGTCAAAATATGATTTTAACAGATGTACCCTAAGGCATATATGTAATACCCCTAATTTTGTTTAATATTATCAGGATACTTAATTGGATAGATTAAATAGAATAATGTAAATGGGTTAGGAGAATGAGATTTGATAATGTAATATGGTCGCGCCATAATTAACTAAATAAATGGTTACTGAGATTATTTTAAAAACTTAAGAGAACATATGAGAATGGTAGAATAGAAAGATCCACCCATTTTAGCTCATAAACCCCCCTTCTTCTTTCATATCATTCTCATTTTTTGACAAACTAAAATAATCAAAAGAGAAACCTAAAGGGAAGGCCAACCATAACTCAAGCATACAAAAGCCAAAATCTAGGGATTCAAGGGAAAGAAGCGTTGGAATACTAAAGCTCAATCAAATCTCAACTCCAACATCCAATTCTAAGGTCAATAATAAGATTCCATCTCTTTTATTGCTTTCAAATTCGGATATAGGTAATACCCAAATTATTGTGTTTATTTATACCATGTTTTGGTTGATTGCTAATTGTTTGGATAGGACAATAAATTATGGGGTTTTAGTGATATTATTTAAATGGTTTTAGAATAAAATCTAAGTTTTTAATCTCCAAATGACTTGATTTTTGAATATGTTATGAAAAATAATATTTTGTAAATGGAATTATAATTTCATAATTTCTTAAGTAGGAAATTGCTTAATTTCGAGTTTTAATTATTTAAGATAATTAAATATAATTTTTGACTCTGAAATTTTTATATGTAAGGAGAAGGGTATTCTCTAATTTCTATGAATTTTTGGGATTTTTTCAAAGTGATTTCGATTTATTGTAAATTTTTTAGGCTAGATAAGCATATATAAGAATAATTAATTAAGGATATTAATTAATTATTTTATAAATGTTTGGAACTCACAAATCTCCGTGGAAGTTTTCCTCTAAAAAAATGTAAAAGTTGTTTCCATCTAATGAGAAATGGGACAAGAATTTAGATTTAGTAAAAGTTATTGCTTTAACTAGTAAGAAATCAGTTTTAAATAAATTACAGTGATGCCTTTCCACCTTTGATCTCTCCACGTCTATAATGTTGTCGCGCCTAAGGTCTCCACCATTGTAAGTGTAAGGACTCGCCTTTCTCCTCATAGAAAGATGTATCATCAATAAGAAAAGAAAGGGATAGAAATAGAAAAGATAGATAGAAAGAAAGAATAACAACATCAGAATCTCACAACGGAAACGGAACAAAATATAATACATCACATAACTATTACATAGTTTTACATATATCAGAGTTATACAACATCATACAACAAGACAGTCATATATCTACCATTACATACATCCCAAAATATAACATACAGCAACTAACACAGCGGAACTAGACAGAAATATACGTCTGGACTCTTGCTCCAAGCTCCTCTAGAAACCAACACTCCAAAACCTATCACATGGCTACTCATAAAAATTTGAGTACCCAAGGGTTTATGAAAAACAGAAATAAACTCCGGGTTAGACATGGGTCTGCTGTGAGTAAACGGTATAAAGTTGCTTAATTTTGAAAACATTTGAAAACAGAGGTATCACGTAAGACTTCCCACACATAAATGCGGGTAAGTTTTCACCTTACGCTAACCAAAACAATTTTATAGAAAATCCAGTGATGTTACAATAGTGTCTAGGATTTTCAAGTAAAATACAGAAATACCTGAAATGCTTACATCTCACATTCCAACATAGTTGGGCACAATTAAAACGTACGGCGCTTATTGGAGATTGGATTCCATACAATGGCAGGGCTACTGGGGTACCACCCGTCACAGTACGGGGACTAGATCACCGTATCGAGGATCATTCCTGACCATCTACAACACAAGGCTGGAACCATTCCTTACTGAACAGTTCCAAACAAGATAAGCCCTCGGTTGTAGCTAGCTACCGCCCACACAGCCGAAATAAAAAGGGACATCTAGATAGGGGTATATCTTGTCCTGCTTGGGTGCTACCCACCTAACCTGGCTGCATCTCTCCTGTTTTAGACATTTCCAGTTGATGAGGCTTGAGGGTGCGATTACCTTTATAGAACATATCTCTTAGAATGCTCATCGTCCACCTGACGATGTTCTGAAAGCATTCAATCCATACAAGTTCGTTCCGGTTCGAACGAAACCGAAGGCATTATCTCGTTACACTCATTTTGGAATCACCCTCAGAGTCAATGACAATAACCCTTGCACTCTACAACACCATCTCAATCTTCACTTGGAAATTTACGACCTAACGTGTAATTTGGATCGATGTGGTTTTCGGATAATCATAACCAACACCCGATCCCGGAAGGTCAAGTTGTTTAATAGTTTAAACAATTTAATTCAACACTTTAAATTCACATAGCATTTATCACAGATAAATCATACAAAACCATCATAGATATATCAAGGCATATCACAGAGTATCACAGAATATCACCAAATAGATATCACAAAATTCAAATATTCTACTTATACAATCATCCATAAGCAAGTATCTTTAATCCATATTGTAATTAATTCAATTTAAATCAATTACTTGAGAATTAATCACTTAATCCTGTTTAATAATTAATTAACTATTCCATTTCAAATCATTTAATTAATTAATCACTTCTTAATCAATTTATTAAATCTTAATTACTTAATTAATTGCCCTTAATCATTAATTAATAACCTATTTATTAATTAATAAAACTTAATTTCAAATTGATTAATCCTTAATTATTTATTTAATTAAATACTAATTATAAATTAATTAACTTTAATTATCTAATTAACAATTCTTAATTACAAATTAATTAGACACTTAATCATTAACTTACCAATCTTTAATTACAACTATGAATCCCTAATTACTTAGTTAATTATAATTATTAATTAATCATTCTTAACTACCCCTTTCAAACAAGTAATTAACAATAATTATTTATCTTAATTAACATTTAAAAATCTTCCTTAAAATTTGAAAATCAAATTATTACTAACTACAAAACTTTAATGATAATTAAATTTAAAACTTATCTTAAGTTAACTACTTAATTAAAATATTAATTAAGATTTAAAAACATTCTTACGTATTCACTTAATTAATTAAAACTTGAAATAAATTCTTAACTTAAAATAGTCAAACATTAGTTACTTCATTAGTACTAAAATTTGTTTACAACATTAACTTTAATTTATTGGGCTTGACCCTTTTGAAACAAAACCCGAGATTACCCCAGGTTTTAGTCGAGTAGACACTCGAGTTTCTCACCATTCCACCCGCGTCCATCTCCCCTTCCCCACGTACTTTTCTTCTTCCCCTTTTTTTATTTCCAGTTAAATTGAATTTAAGCTTAAGTATAAACTATAGTATCAGGTAAACTCTCCCACGCATCCATGTTCACTCGAAGCAATCCACCATTTTACTCGAGTCGCTCCCCCCCACAAACTTCTGAAATCAAACGATATCGTGCACGTGCACGGCATCGCGTCACCACTCCGGCGAACTCCACAATCTTCGGCAAGTCGCGAATCACCCCTATACTCGAAATCAAAGCTCGATTCGATACCAAAATTCTGAATCGAAAATTAGCATTTCGCTCGAAAAACTAAAACTCAACCCAACCAACAAAAACATCTCGCTGCAGTTGCTCAGACCACCGGAGATGCTCCAACTCCATCCACACCACGTCAACATACCATGTTACCATCTTCTAGAATACCATGCAACTCGATGCATCAGAGGTAACGAAATCACCTCGTTTCCAGACATGTCTAAAACTCGAAACAAAACCCTAAATTGACCTCGTCCCACCAATTCGAGCAATAGAAAAACATTTGACAATTTTCTTGAAATCATCAATGTTCAAACTTGCTTCAAGCAAAATCTTAACATTCAAAATTGGTTCGATCATCATAAAATGGTTTAAATGCATAATCTGTTCAATTATGAACTGCTCTGGCATACACAACTAAAAATCACCATACTAGTTTTAAAAATCCCATCTTTAGCGGTTAATTCAAGTTATACAATCGAACTGGTGTTTTAAAATATTTGAATTTATCATATATTTGTCTATTTACTGTAAAATTGGATTTTACAGAGCCCATTCTTCATTATCAAGCTTAAAACAAAATCTAGTTCATAAATTATGTTTAAACTAACTTATTTGTTGAAGATTAAAGCCTATCAGAGATTAAGGAAGTGAAGTTTAAATTTTTAAGTTGATTGAACTCTGTACTTTTTGTAACAAAAACATAGAGATGACATAACAAATATAAATAACATACATAGAAATATTCATCTTTGTATAACCATATAGCATAACATTTGCCATAAATCGTCTACACAGAATTAATTATATTTAAATCCTTTCAAAAATATGTTTGCTCACCTGAAAATACTTCTGAACAGAGAACACTTTGTTGTTTTGAAAATTGCAGTTTGAATCTGCCTTTGAATCCCGTTTGTTTTTGTTGAATTGAATTTGAGTTTTGAAAAATGAAAGATGCTTCTAATTTTTCTTTTTCTCTGGTTTTTCTATGTTTTTGATGAGCGAACTGGAATAGAGAGATACACACATATAAAGAAAACAGTTTGTACAGGGAAGGTATTATCTGGTTTAGTTTTCTTTTCTTTTTTGATCAGATTTTTTTCTGAAATGAAAAGATTTCTAAATAATTGAAATGATTTAATTTTGGCTGAGATGATAGCATTTAGTGTAATGGTTTCCTATTTTGTTTACATACTTATCTCATTTGGTTTTTTGTATAAAGATATTTTGTTTTATTAACTTCTTGCTTGCATAATTCATATACATATTTTTGTCTGGTTTTACTTTATACTTTTGTTCTTAGAATTTTTAACTTATGTTGCATGCACATCATAATCACTTAATCCTTGTTTTTATTTTTATTTCTATTTTAACTATCAACATTTAAGTTATATTCATATGTTTTATTTATACTTACATGTTATATTTATATTTAATATTGATAGGATTTGATTTTATTTTAAACATTATCATCCATATATATATATATATATATACACCAAATGTTAATAACGTAGAGCATTTTAATTCAATTATAAAAGATAGATTTTATTGTAAATATTATTAAGAGATTTTATTTTAAATTTCCAAATCAAAGTTTCCTTTCAAAATACAAATTTAAATAAATAAATGGCAAATATTCCAAAAATCCTATCTTTTTAAAATGATAAGTTTACATTTTATTTAATTGGATTAAATATTTATTAAAATATTATTGCCAAAATCCTGGGTCGTTACATTTCTGCCCACTTAAAAGAATTTCGTCCCCGAAATTTAAAACAAAACATAATTCAAAAGCTTTTTATATCAACCATTCAAACATACATATCACCCATACATTAGCAAACAATTTAACAATCTATCATGTCAAACATAACTAGCTATCCGGACACAAATCCGGATAGGTTTCCCTAAAACTATCCAGAGTTTCCCAGGTACAATCTCTGGGATCCTCGCTCCACTGTACTTTGACAAGCTTACTACCTTGCTCCCGAGTTGCCTCTCGTCTTGATCAATAATCCGAACTGGATTACTGACCATGGTCAAATTTGGCTCGACCTCCACATCTTCCTGGATTACTGGTTCCATAACCAGTGATGGATCATGAACAAATTTCCTTAGATCAGATACATGAAATACATTATGAATTCAAGACATCCGTTCTGGCAATTCAATTCTGTAAGCTACAGCACCAATCCTTTCCAATACCCGAAATGGTCCAATATATCTCGGGGAAAGTTTTTCGGTCTTTCCGAATCTAATAGTTCCTTTAATCGGGGAAACTTTGACAAAAACTAAGTCTCTGATCTCAAATTCCAATTGTATCCTTCTCTTATCTGCGTACTTCTTTTGACGGTCCTGAGCAGTTTTCATCCTTTTCTTGATAAGCTTAACTTTCGCAGAAGCCTCACGAATCAAATCTGGTCCAAGCACAAGACGATCTTTCGACTCAATCCAGCGGGATGGGGATCTACACGGTCTTCCATATATAGCTTCATAAGGAGCCATCTTAATACTTGCTTGGTAACTGTTATTGTATAAGAATTCTACCAGATGTAGAAGGTCTTCCCAAGATCCACCAAAATCCAAAATCCAAAACACAAGCTTGCAGCATATCCACTAGAATATGGTTCAGCCTCTCCGTCTGTCCATCCGTTCGAGGATGACAGGCTGTACTCAGTCTCAAACTCGCTCCCATAGCTGATCGTAGAGCCTCCCAGAATTTGCTAGTGAAGATAGGATCACAATCACTTACTATGCTGACAAGAACACCATGTAATCTAACTATCTCCCTCAAGAAAATCTCTGCCAGAGAAGCTGTAGTACGAGTTGCCTTAATGGGTATAAAATGGGCACTCTTAGTTAGACGATCTACAATCACCCATATTCCATCGTTTCCTTTCTTGGTTCTAGGAAAACCATCGATGAAATCCATCGAAATCATCTCCCACTTCCATTCTGGAACTTCCAAAGGTTGCAATAATCCAGCTGGCTTCTGCTGATCTCCTTTCACTTGCTGACAGATAGCACAACTATTGACGAAAGCAGCTACATCCCTCTTCATGCTCGGCCACCAGAAAACTCTTCTCATGTCATTATTCATCTTAGAAATTCCTGGGTGGATATTCAGTCAGGAGCGATGACACTCAGATAAGACTTCTTGCCTTAATTCATCTATATTAGGTACACACAAACGACCATTAATCCTCAAAACACCTTGATCGTCCACCTTTAAATCCGAATATCGGCCATCCTTGGTTCCAAGAATCCGTTCTTCAAAAGATCTATCCTCCATTTGCTTGTGTATGATTCTATCCTGGAGAGATGGAACAACTTCCAAAAGAGACAGGACTGCATTTCTGCTGAGAGCATCAGCCACAACATTCGCCTTTCCTGGGGTATACAGAATATCCAAATCATAGGATGCTAGAGACTCGATCCATCGCTGCTGCCTCAGATTTAGATCCTTTTGAGAGAAAAGATATTTCAACGGTTTATGATCCGTGAATTACTCGAACTTCTCCTCCAAAAGATAGTGTCTCCAAATCTTCAAAGCAAAAACAATGGCTAACAACTCAAGATCGTGCGTAGCGTAGTTCCTTTCATATGGCTTTAATTGTCGACTCGTATACGCAATTACTCTTCCATTTTGCATCAAAACTGCTCCCAGTCCAACGATACAAGCATTTGTATAAACTTCAAATTTTCTTTTTCC
The DNA here is from genome assembly GCA_030765085.1 of Allium cepa. Taxonomy (NCBI): domain Eukaryota; kingdom Viridiplantae; phylum Streptophyta; class Magnoliopsida; order Asparagales; family Amaryllidaceae; genus Allium; species Allium cepa. The sequence goes on along the minus strand of CM060932.1, from coordinate 727,738,132 downwards.
ATCCGAAATAGATAGCACTGGTGCACTGGTTAGCCTCCTCTTCAACTTCTGGAAAGCTTCTTCACACTGGGTTGTCCACTTAAACTTAGCTCCTTTCCTTGTCAACTTAGTCAATGTGAAGAAATCTTGGAATATTCTTTGATAAACTTTCTGTAGTAGCCAACTAATCCCAGAAAACTACGAACTTCGGTTGGTGTCTTCGGTTGCTTCCACTCCAAAATAGTCTCAACCTTCGCTGGATCTACAGAGATACCTTCACCAGAAATAATGTGCCCCAAAAATTTGGCTTCCGATTTCCAAAATGGCACTTAGAGAACTTTGCCTTCAAAACATGCCTCCTCAGTGTCTCCAACACTATTCTCAAATGCTGTCTGTGCTCCTCTTCAGACTTAGAATAGACCATAATATCATCAATGAACACCAGAACAAATTTATTCAATATATCCCAAAAGACTCGGTTCATCAGATCGACAAAGTAAGCAGGAGCATTGGTTAACCCGAAAGGCATAACCAACCAAACATAGAAACAATTTGGTCCCTTAAATGCAGTTAAAGGGATACTGTCCTCAGTTACCCTTAACTGATGGAAACCTGAAGCAAAATCTAGTTGAGAAAAGATAGAAGCTCCATGCAGCAGGTCGAAAAGATCATCAATACGAGGAAGAAGTGTAACAACCCGGAATTTTCAAACCCGAAAACTCCAGATAGTTATGAAAAAGAAGAAAGGGGTAGAAGAAGAAGAAAAAGAAAATAACATCAGAGTCTCACATCGCAGCGGAATAAAATATAATATATATAAAATACAGTTTTAAATACAAGAAATCTGTACTGCCATATATATATACATACCATCATCAGAGTACATCAATCAACTCATACAGAGACAACTACTATAAGATCATACACAGCGGAAATAATAGGCAAATACGTAGATACGCTCTGTCACCAGCTCGTCTCCTGAGCTCCAGTATAAAACCTGAATCCTGTTTAACTCGGTCTGACCCGAGCATCATATAAAACAACACCCGAGTCAGTCTGGAATACCAGCGTGAGAAAATCACACTCAATTGGATTATTAAAGTTTGAAAATCCTTTGAAAACAAAAGCATCTCGTAAGACCACGCCACAAATAAACATGTCGGGTTTTTACCTTACGATAGCTAAAACAATTTTTATAGAAATCCTCTGATATTATAATAGGGTCTATATACAAATACTTATAAAATAGCTGAAATTGTTACATCTATTAAATTCCAGCTACTAGCCACAGAGTGGGTAATACAAACAAAACTCGTATAAGGCTCGTAGGGAGAATGGATTTCCATCAATGGCTGGGCTACTAGGGTACCGCCCGTCATAGTACCTGGCCTAGATCAGAGTACCGACAATTACTCCCTTCATCCCCTACAACACAAGGTCGGAACCATTCCTTACTGAACAGTCCCGAACAAGATAAACCCTGTGGTTGGCGCGACCAACCACCCACTAAGCCGAAATATATAAGGGACATCTAGACAGGGGAAATATCTTGTCCTGCTTGGGCATGACCCACCTAACCTTGCTGCACATCCCCTGTTTTAGCCATTCCCGGTTGATGAGGCTTGAGGTTAAACGTTACCTTTTTAAGAACGCGTCACTTAGAATGCTCATCGTCCACCTGACGATGTTTTGAAAGCATTCAATCCATACAAGTTGCCCTGGGTCTGGACAAACCGAATCACCGTCTTCAACTCTTCACGGTCTTCATTCATAATCGTTCAAACCGGATCGAAGTGGTTTCCGGATAATTAAATCCGATCCCGGACTCTTCGAAACGATCAGCGCATTGTCCAATATTGATAGTCGGTTATTTAACTATCAATTCATCATACACAAGCAACCATCAAATAATTTCCCAAATTATTTATCTCAAATATCATTCAGATATAATTCCCAACTTAACCCATTTGAAATAAATTTTCAAAGTCTCTTATTTCCATGAAATCATTTAACTGATTTCTTATATCACTCACAATTGATTTATCCTTTGAAAAAAAATATCTTTTATTTCTCATTCATTCTTCAAAAATCAATTTACACTTCCTTTATAATTTCTCAAACTCACTTTCTCCACTTAATAAGATTTCTCCTAAATCATATCCCAGTTAAATTAATTTGCTTACCATCACAAGAGGATTTTAATTGGATTTTTTTAAAAAAAAAAAACATTTTGAAAACATATAGATTTATAAAATAAGAAGTAATATTAAATATTTAAATCTATACCTAGTTATTTATAAGTTTCAACGCTAGTTTTAGAAAACTTAGAGTTTATAATAAATAATAGCTAAAACTTCAAAATAACTAATTCGAAAATATTTTACATTCAAATAATAGTTTATAAAAGATTTATATAGCATAGTAATTTAAAATATTCCCTTTAAAATAAATTATAATTTTAGAAAATCCAATATCCATTTATAAATGCCTCTTGTCCACATTCACCTTTGGAAATATCCTGTTATTTCCATTCAACCAATTTCATATCTCATTTATAAATTCCATTCATGAATTTATAAAATCTCCTTGGATTTCATTTATTAAGATAGTTTGATTTAAAAAATCTCATTTTTATAATTTATTTATTTCTATAAAGTTCCATAAATAAAATCTCCCTTTGACTCTTAATAGAATTTCTTATTCGTAATTCTTAAGAGAATCTTCTTTATTTCTTAATAAATTTTCTTTTCTTTTGTTATTAATATTGCTTTTTATTTCCTTAATTAACCTCCATTCCCATTTCTTAATATAACTCCATTTTCTTTAATTCACTTATCGATTACAATATTCCTTCAAGTATAATTTATAATTTAAATTTTCCCAACTCAACTTTATCACATTAAAGTTTAATTTAAGTAGAAAATATACTTTTATTTCTTTTTTTCATTCTCACTTTAAGTAGATTCAAATTTCAAATAAATATTTTCTATTTGAGTTTTATTTAACTTCTTCAAATTAGTTTATCAATGGTAATAGAAATTTCAATTTTTCAACTTCTCTGTGATTCAACGGTTGATAATTCAATTATCTATAAAACCACCCAAATCAATATATCATCCTGTCACAGAACAGCATATATATACGAAATAAAATAAATAGTTTTGAGGAATCCTGTTGGATCCCTCCAACCTGTTTCCCTGCTCCACAGATGTTAGCACAATAAAATAACAATTTCACTTCAATGGTGAAATATTGCAGCATATGGGTTATAATATTAACCAGTGAATGAAATAAAATCAACCAGTCAATCACATCCAATAGTTTAAATTTAACATTTCAATTTAATTTGGGTATCCAAATGAGTGAGAAAATCTCACCTTTGCTTTTAAGTTGCAATCCTTTCCAACCCAGATTCGTTTCCATATTTTTTTTTTTGACCTTGAATAATAATTGTACGAATTTTATTAATATGTGAACGATCGAATAATAAATTTATTCTTTAATCAAATAATTTAAATTAACTGGTGATATAATTTTAAACAAATACTTTTTTAAACACAAGGTATTTTCACTTACTGGTTAGTCTAAATTAATCAAATGAGTTTAATAAATATACAAATCAACCTAAGTAATCATTATTATTATTATTATTATTATTATTTTCTTTTTTTCAATCTGTATATCACAAACTTTAAACATTTCTATATATACCACTTACCTTATTCTCTGACTAAAAATCCTATTTTAAACTTTACTGTTTGATTCTATTTTAATTTCGAAAACAAACAGATAATCCATACCTCACTGCCATCAGATCCGAGATCACTGCTTCCCCCAATTCCATTCGACTCACCACGTCACTTGAATAGCACCGACGCACTTCACCTATAGCCGAATAGCATCGCACCACCACTCGCGTACGCGAGCACCACTGCATCCCCCAAGAACGACGCGGCCTCCAACACCGCAATCCACGCCACCGCTGCCTAGAGACAGCAGCCTCTACGCGCGCAACAAGTCACGCTCTCCCCCTCCCTCCCCAATTCGCAAACGACATCCATCGCCTGCGCCAACTCGCGAACGACGCCCCCCCTTTTGCCTCGATGTCGAACTCTAATTCGCTTCGCCCCTACGCGAGCCTCCCCCCCCAGCGAGTAGAACGAGATTCGCTCGTCTTCCATTTTTTTTTAATTGTCGTGAATAGGTTTTGAGGAGAAAAGGAAAGGATTGGGGTTTCGGAGTTTATATTCAAGGAAGAAGGGTTTTGCTCGCGATTATAGGAAGATAGCGGCCATGATTTTTGATTTTGGGTTACTGAACGAAGACATAAACGAGAAGCATCATGAATTAAAGAGCTAAAGGAAGCGTCTTTGAGATGCTGAAAGGAAATACGGCTATGATTTGATGTAGGATATTTTTAATTTTTTAAACGATTAATTATATTCGAAGCGTTTACCTCCCGTACGATCACATGATCACTCCAAAATTTACAAAATTTGAAATCCGGCAATAATTCAATATTACGGATCCAATGGAACTGGTTTCGTTGAATTCCGAGACCGTGCCTCGGAAGGTTATTTTTAATTGTCAATTTAAACAATGTAAATTTAAAATTGAACAAACGACAGTTTAAATTCAATTTTAATCCATCTATTACTTCCAGTATTATCAATATACTTTTATAAGCCGTTAAAATATTTCTAACAAGCTCACAATTCCAGATTTAAATAATTTACCCAATTGTCAACTACTACTTAATTTATTCAATTTATTGTTATATTTCAATTCTGAGTTCTTTTTATTAAATCAAACCAACTTTTCATATTGAAAACAAATTATATTTCAAATTAATTATTTAAATTCATTTTAAATATCACAAATTAACTGTTGAAAAATCCGGGTCGTTACATTCTTCCCCCCTTAAAAGAATTTCGTCCCCGAAATTACTAATTAGGAAGAATGATCCAATACCCGATATTATTACTTCACAATCAACAATTTAACATTCTACCACTATCTTTTTAATAAAAGATGCATTACCTTTCTTATTAACTTTCTAAACTTTTTCCCTAGTTTCAAACTATACTATATGCTTAACTATTCAAGTTTCAATTCAATCTCAAATTTTGACTTATCAAAATTTTCTCAAAATTTTTCTAACACCCTAAATTCCCGAAATTTTTTGCCAGCGTCTCCTTTGCGCGGCTAGCTCGGTACAACTACAAAATGGCTCTACGGCCTCCCAAATCTCAAAAGAAAACAAAATGCCAAGCGGCTCAAACAAAATCCCAATCAATTTCCATATAGAAATTCAAACACATACCTTTTGTCGGGCATTTCAAATTTTATCTTTTGAAACCAAACTCAGTTCTCTTTACCTTCATATTACCTGCATAACCTTACACAGCAATATACCCAATCACAATATACAAAACATTTTATCGACATCCTTACAAATGCCCATATCTATTCATTCAAATATTTATTTAGCTTATATTTGAAATATCAATTCGATTGAGAATATATCATTCCTTACTTAAGTTAGTATAAACATCTTATGTGTTTCTTATATTTACTTTCATCCTACCACTTAGTTTGTATTCATCCTTATTCAATTGATTCTTCCATTACTATATGAATTCAATTTCTCTTTAATCCTGAATATTTAAATTCTATTTTTATTTTTTATCTATCAAATTCATGTCATTATTCCAAATCAGTTTCATTCCCTAATTTATTTCCATTTCCAATTTGAAAAACATTTGTCGTTGACAAAATTTTCTAAAATTTCAAAAATTTCTAACTCTCAAAATTTCTGAAAATTTTTGGCAGAGTCCCCTTTGTACGAAGGAGCTTTTGCAATTTGACAATAGATATAAATATATATACATCGACCCACACGGTCGGAAAAACAAAAACAGTTCATATTTCCTAGTTTGTATTGCGTAGGCGTACCTTATTTAGCATTTTAAGCAAGCGGCTTATTTAATTTTAGCATTTACGTGCCCAAAATCCCGCTAGATAGTCTTCTGGTACCTGTACTTACTCAATTTATAAACATTAGTAACATATTTATGAAAATTTATAGCATTGCATTCACTTAAACAACTACAACACATCAAAAACATAAGTAATGCAATATAAATAACTTCATAACAAATTTTTATGGTTTCCAAACTAGTTCCATTTGTTTATAACTGACACAAACACCGTTTGTATTCAACTTTAAGTGGGTTACAACACATTGCTTAACTCCAATTCAGAATTATGTCCAAACAAACCTATTCTCCATTTAATTGATTTCAAAAATCAATTTCTGCTTCTTATCAATTCAAAACCATATTTTATAAACAATGTATACAAGCAGTTTGTATAAACAATTGATAAGGTTCCAATTAAATTCAATTGTTTTACTCAATTTATAACATCATATTTGATTCAGAATGATTTTCACTATCATTCCTTTATCGAAAAAATCCAGTTCAATTACTTTTATTTTTCCACGGAATTATATTTCATCATGTTTACGACAACAACAATTATTTCTATGCAAATTCCAACAATATTCATACAAACAAACAGTTACTTTAATTTTATAACTGTTTTAAAAATTAATTCCAACTCTAGTTATATGAAGTTTCATTCCATTTCTAATCAAATTTTTTTTTAACCATATCTTTGCATTGATTTTATTCAACACCGTTTTTATTAAGCTTGACAACTTCAATGCTTAAAATTTTACAAACATGTCTCAAATTTACATAAGTCATGCTTCATTTAATTTTAAACTTAAGTTAATTTCATTTGCTCATAAATTCTTTTCCAATTTAATTTGATTTTATTTAAATCAAATTTCTTTCATTCACTTCTTAATTCAATTTCATTTCAAAATTTCAATTCCCATATTCGATTCATTCACGAACTTATTTAACTTATTACAAGACCACTTTCACTTTATTTACACACAATTGGATTTTGTTTGCACTTCTCACCATCAAATTTAATCCAATTTCATTTTATTTACTAACCAATCCAAGTTGAATTTTATATTTATAATTCAAGTTCCCTTTCTACCATTCACCTAAATTCACAATCCAATTTTATTAATTTACCATTCAACCCTTATTTACCCAATTCAAAGTTTATTCACACATTCAGGTTACTAATTTATCCCAAATTAGTTTATTCCCAATTTATAATTCAATATTTGATTTTTAGCTTCAAAAATCTCTTCATTTAAATTTCTTTGGTTCAATTTTATTTTATAATTCAGGTTTGGATTTCTATTCATTTTCCAGATTCAACAATTCTATTTGACTTAATTATTCCATCATAATTTTACAAGTCCACCTCTGAATTATCTTCACACTTCCATTTATTTACGGTTTACCATATTTCCATTTTATTTTAATTCGGGTTTATACATTTTCACTTAGCCAAGTATATATTTTTATTTCAACTCCTCTCAATTCCTTTATAAGCTATCAAAGTCTTATTTATTCAAATTTAAATTTTACTTATTTCTGCTTACATTAAATTCAACCTCATTTCATTTTTTTTTTATGAATTTTACCCAAGTGAGAGTTTTATTATAATATCATCTATATCTCAATTTAATTCATCTTCATTCAAATTCAAACATTAACTTAGCTTAAGTTAATTCCAGTTAAATCAAAGTTCTCAATCCAATTAAATTGGCTACTTCTATCCAAAGTTAAGGTACTTCACCAATCTATTTTATTCAATGAATTTCCACTTTCATCGAAATCACCTTTCCATAAATTTTAAATCTTAAGTTTATTTATTTATTGCAACTTCTTACTTAAATTCATTGCAATAGATTTGATACTCATCTAGATCAAATCCCATGTGATTTAATTAGCCATTCTAAATTTGTTAAGATAACATCCAAGTCCAATTTATTCCATCAATACTTGATTTGGATTTAATTTGTAAATTCAAACTATCTTTCTTTTAATCCAATTTCAAAACAATTTCAATTCGTATTTTAATTTACTTACCATTACAATGGAATTTCTATTTATAATTCAGGTTTCATCACTAAATTCCATTTTAATTCCAATTACAATTTAAATCAAATACAACTGAATTTATTTTCCAGTTTAATTCAATTACTTCCATTCACATAACTTAAATAAATTTCAATCCACTTAAGTTTTATTTCTCTTCTCAATTCATTTACATTCTAAATTTTTATTTACTTCTCCACATTATTTATATTTTTTATATTGTCATCATCTCACTTCAATCACAACAAAAATTTTAATCTTAAATCCAAGTTAAATTCTCATTTCTAACTTTTCACTTGATTTTAAATTCCAAAATTCAAATCTAATGATTTCCTAGGTTATATAAGCTATCTCGGATTTTAAAATCTCATTTGTCGACAATACTAGCATCCAAACATCCAAGTTATAATAATAATCTCAGAAAAATATTCCTTTTATATCAAAATATATTTTGGATGAAATTATTTCATTCACCCACTTTTAAAAATCAATATTGTGTCGAATTGCTCTATTTAAGTGTTTAGAAAACCCTTCGATACAGTTTTCGAGGCTGTGCCGACGAAGGTTCATATACCACTCATTAAATCAACCAACGCAATATAAAACCATTTTATATTCACTAACAAATACGCGCTCATATCTATTAATACGCTCAAACTCATTCTAGAGTACCATCGACTCTATTTCTAATGAGTAATTCCCCACCAGAGCCAAGGTTCTCGCTTATCCTTTCAGCTCTGATACCAAGTGTAACAACCCAGAATTTTCAAACCCGAAAACTCCAGATAGTTATGAAAAAGAAGAAAGGGGTAGAAGAAGAAGAAAAAGAAAATAACATCAGAGTCTCACATCGCAGCGGAATAAAATATAATATATATAAAATACAGTTTTAAATACAAGAAATCTGTACTGCGATATATATATATACATACCATCATCAGAGTACATCAATCAACTCATACAGAGACAACTACTATAAGATCATACACAGCGGAAATAATAGGCAAATACGTAGATACGCTCTGTCACCAGCTCGTCTCCTGAGCTCCAGTATAAAACCTGAATCCTGTTTAAGTCGGTCTAACTCGAGCATCATATAAAACAACACCCGAGTCAGTCTAGAATACCAGCGTGAGAAAATCACACTCAATTGGATTATTAAAGTTTGAAAATCCTTTGAAAACAAAAGCATCTCGTAAGACCACGCCACAAATAAACATGTCGGGTTTTTACCTTACGATAGCTAAAACAATTTTTATAGAAATCCTCTGATATTATAATAGGATCTATATACAAATACTTATAAAATAGCCGAAATTGTTACATCTATTAAATTCCATCTACTAGCCACAGAGTGGGTAATAGAAACAAAACTCGTATAAGGCTCGTAGGGAGAATGGATTTCCATCAATCGATGGGCTACTGGGGTACCGCCCGTCATAGTACCTGGCCTAGATCAGAGTACCGAGGATTACTCCCTTCATCCCCTACAACACAAGGTCGGAACCATTCCTTACTGAACAGTCCCGAACAAGATAAACCCTGTGGTTGGCGCGACCAACCACCCACTAAGCCGAAATATATAAGGGACATCTAGACAGGGGAAATATCTTGTCCTGCTTGGGCATGACCCACCTAACCTTGCTGCACATCCCCTGTTTTAGCCATTCCCGGTTGATGAGGCTTGAGGTTAAACGTTACCTTTTTAAGAACACGTCACTTAGAATGCTCATCGTCCACCTGACGATGTTTTGAAAGCATTCAATCCATACAAGTTGCCCTGGGTCTGGACAAACCGAATCACCGTCTTTAACTCTTCACGGTCTTCATTCGTAATCGTTCAAACCGGATCGAAGTGGTTTCCGGATAATTAAATCCGATCCCGGACTCTTCGAAACGATCAGCGCATTGTCCAATATTGATAGTCGGTTATTTAACTATCAATTCATCATACACCAGCAACCATCAAATAATTTCCACAAATTATTTATCTCAAATATCATTCAAATATAATTCCCAACTTAACCCATTTGAAATAAATTTTCAAAGTCTTTTATTTCCATGAAATCATTTAACTGATTTCTTATATCACTCACAATTGATTTATCCTTTGAAAAAAAATATCTTTTATTTCTCATTCATTCTTCAAAAATCAATTTACACTTCCTTTATAATTTCTCAAACTCACTTTCTCCACTTAATAAGATTTCTCCTAAATCATATCCCAGTTAAATTAATTTGCTTACCATCACAAGAGGATTTTAATTGGATTTTTTTTTAAAAAAAACATTTTGAAAACATATAGATTTATAAAATAAGAAGTAATATTAAATATTTAAATCTATACCTAGTTATTTATAAGTTTCAAAGCTGGTTTTAGAAAACTTAGAGTTTATAATAAATAATAGCTAAAACTTCAAAATAACTAATTCGAAAATATTTTACATTCAAATAATAGTTTATAAAAGATTTATATAGCATAGTAATTTAAAATATTCCTTTTAAAATAAATTATAATTTTAGAAAATCCAATATCCATTTATAAATGCCTCTTGTCCACATTCACCTTTGGAAATATCCTGTTATTTCCATTTGACCAATTTCATATCTCATTTATAAATTCCATTCATGAATTTATAAAATATCCTTGGATTTCATTTATTAAGATAGTTTGATTTAAAAAATCTCATTTTTATAATTTATTTATTTCTATAAAGTTCCATAAATAAAATCTCCCTTTGACTCTTAATAGAATTTATTATTCGTAATTCTTAAGAGAATCTTCTTTATTTCTTAATAAATTTTCTTTTCTTTTCTTATTAATATTGCTTTTTATTTCCTTAATAAACCTCCATTCCCATTTCTTAATATAATTCCATTTTCTTTAATTCACTTATCGATTACAATATTCCTTCAAGTATAATTTATAATTTAAATTTTCCCAACTCAACTTTATCACATTAAAGTTTAATTTAAGTAGAAAATATACTTTTATTTCTTTTCTTCATTCTCACTTTAAGTAGATTCAAATTTCAAATAAATATTTTCTTTTTGAGTTTTATTTAACTTCTTCATATTAATTTATCAACGGTAATAGAAATTTCAAATTTTTAACTTCTCTGTGATTCAACAGCTGATAATTCAATTATCTATAAAACCACCCAAATCAATATATCATCCTGTCACAGAACAGCATATATACGAAATAAAATAAATAGTTTTGAGGAATCCTGTTGGATCCCTCCAACCTGTTTCCCTGCATCCACAGATGTTAGCACAATAAAATAACAATTTCACTTCAATGGTGAAATATTGCAGAATATGGGTTATAATATTAACCAGTGAATGAAATAAAATCAACCAATCAAATCACATCCAATAGTTTAAATTTAACATTTCAATTTAATTTGGGTATCCAAATGAGTGAGAAAATCTCACCTTTGCTTTTAAGTTGCAATCCTTTCCAATCCAGATTCGTTTCCATATTTTTTTTGACCTTGAATAATAATTGTACGAATTTTATTAATATGTGAACGATCGAATAATAAATTTATTCTTTAATCAAATAATTTAAATTAACTGGTGATATAATTTTAAACAAATACTTTTTTAAACACAAGGTATTTTCACTTACTGGTTAGTCTAAATTAATCAAATGAGTTTAATAAATATACAAATCAACCTAAGTAATCATTATTATTATTATTATTATTATTATTATTTCTTTTTTTCAATCTGTATATCACAAACTTTAAACATTTCTATATATACCACTTACTTTATTCTCCGACTAAAAATCCTATTTTAAACTTTACTGTTTGATTCTATTTTAATTTCGCGAACAAACAGATAATCCATACCTCACTGCCATCAGATCCGAGATCACTGCTTCCCCCAATTCCATTCGACTCACCACGTCACTTGAATAGCACCGACGCACTTCACCTATAGCCGCATAGTATCGCACCACCACTCGCGTGCGCGAGCACCACTGCATCCCCCAAGAACGACGCGGCCTCCAACACCGCAATCCACACCACCGCTGCCTAGAGACAGCAGCCTCTACGCGCGCAACAAGTCACGCTCTCCCCCTCCCTCCCCAATTCGCGAACGACATCCATCGCGTGCGCCAACTCGCGAACGACGCCCCCCCTTTTGCCTCGATGTCGAACTCTAATTCGCTTCGCCCCTACGCGAGCCTCCTTCCCCCAGCGAGTAGAACGAGATTCGCTCGTCTTCCATTTTTTTTTAATTGCCGTGAATAGGTTTTGAGGAGAAAAGGAAAGGATTGGGGTTTCGGAGTTTATATTCAAGGAAGAAGGGTTTTGCTCGCGATTATAGGAAGATAGCGGCCATGATTTTTGATTTTGGGTTACTGAACGAAGACATAAACGAGAAGCATCGTGAATTAAAGAGCTAAAGGAAGCGTCTTTGAGAAGCTGAAAGGAAATACGGCTATGATTTGATGTAGGATATTTTTAATTTTTTAAACGATTAATTATATTCGAAGCGTTTACCTCCCGTACGATCACATGATCACTCCGAAATTTACGAAATTTGAAATCCGGCAATAATTCAATATTACGGATCCAATGGAACTGGTTTCGTTGAATTTCGAGACCGTGCCTCGGAAGGTTGTTTTTAATTGTCAATTTAAACAATGTAAATTTAAAATTGAACAAACGACAGTTTAAATTCAACTTTAATCCATCTATTACTTCCAGTATTATCAATATACTTTTATAAGCCGTTAAAATATTTCTAACAAGCTCACAATTCCAGATTTAAATAATTTACCCAATTGTCAACTACTATTTAATTTATTCAATTTATTGTTATATTTCAATTCTGAGTTCTTTTTATTAAATCAAACCAACTTTTCATATTGAAAACAAATTATATTTCAAATTAATTATTTAAATTCATTTTAAATATCACAAATTAACTGTTGAAAAAGCTGGGTCGTTACAAGAGGATATTTATTTTGAATAGTCACTTTGTTCAATTTTCTATAATCTACACAGAACCTTAGCGATCCATCCAACTTAGTGAAAAACACCACAGCAGAACCCCAACAAGCCTAATCAATCCCTTCTCCAAAAGATCCTATGTCTGCTTAACTAACTCCTCTCTCTCCCTAGGAGCCATCCTCCTACTAGGCTGAATCACTAGCACTGCTCCTGGAATCAAATCAATGCGAAACTCTATCTCTCGATGCGGAGGCAAACACTTGACTTCCTCGAATACATCAGGGAAATCTTGGACCACATCGATATCATCAACCTTCTCTTGAGAAGTCTCAACCCCATGTAAAAGACTGCTCAAGTGGATTTCAGAATTATCACACGTCACTTTGGCAATTCTACCCAGATCGATTTCCAACGAAATCGTTCTGTCATCACAATTCAAAACAGCCGTATACTTATCGAGCCAATCCATCCCCAATATAAGGTCAAACCCCTTAAAATTCAACACAAAAGGGTCATAAGAAAAATTATGAGACAGATAGGAAATCCTCAAATCTTTACATATCATATCTAATCTGGTTACCCCTCCTATAGGATTAGATACAAAGATGGGACAGTCAACAGTACTAGGGGTAAGAAAGAACTTCTCTATAGATTCCAAAGAAATAAAACTCAAAGAAGCACCCGAATCAAACAAAACTTGAATATACTTGCCATCTAAAAGTAACGTACCTTCCAATACTCCCTTGCCTTTAGATGAAGTAGATGGTTGTGACGACCGCCCATGACTCCTGCACGGAAACAAGGGAATGGTGCGCTGAAAGTGTGCCAGGCAGCCATGAGTGACCGTCAAGGGTAAAATAAACATCGCAGACTCTATCGTAAAACTCACAGCGCATGGATAAAATACAATAGAGAAATATAATATAGTGAAGCTCCCATAGAACAGAATATCATCATCTAATTATAATAGCTTTATACATGGTCTGAATCATGAATACAAGAAGCCTCACTACATAGCACTCAGAGTAATCAACAAACAGCGGAATATCCAGTACATAGAATATGAAAATAATATGTAAAGCCTCCTGCTCGTCTTCGTCATCATCAGCGTGAGTCACTAAGATCAGCACCTGCCACCTGTCACCTAGTCTGCCCATCCCAACATGGATGAACAACCCATGGTAATAAGAGGAGACATATAACCTTGAGTCAGACAAAGTCTTAGTGAGCAGTAAATCAACTGTCAAACATACCAAAAGAGCATAAAGGATAAAAGGAATAGGAACCAAACCATCCCACTCCGCCTCTTTCTACAGTGATAGCCCCCAGACACACACTAAGGAGAAGCAAGCATAACATGGCAGACAATTAAAGTAAAGCAATAATCATTGGAGTCAAGGTCGATGTTTTCCAAATACAAACCCCTAAGGCCTAAACCAAGATCAGATAAGCACCCAGAAAACACCGCTCTTGAGACCGAATGATGGTACAGCCAAACATCCATGACTCTGGCTATCACTGTTATCATTGCCTTGATTTCACCGTTAATTGAATGACCAACTCATTCTTTTATCCATCTGTCAAGGGCTAATGGTAACCCCGGTTCTAGACATAACTCCGCACGTCGTCGCAGCCCGTGCCTAGGAATTTTCGCAACTACCCAGAGTACTAGCACGTCGTCGCAGCCCGTGCTTGGAACGTCGTCGCAGCCCGTTCCAACGTACTCTTGCTTTGAGCATGCTAGAACCTTCAACAACGATGAGATCTCAGCCTCCTAGTCATCCTCCTCGACGACTATTTCCATACTAGCTCAAGCGCCTCTCGAGCTAACCATTATCAACCAACTCGCATCGCATCATCGAGTTATCAACATGCTTGGGATGATCCCGTCTGGGTTAAACCAAGGCTATCTCACATCATGCTTCACTTTATCGCATCATAACAAAGTCTCATCTCAACCTCATGGCTTGCCTCATCGCATCATGGCAAAGTCCCATCTCAACATCATCTAATTCATACATATGAGCTTCAACATCCGCTTCATATGCCACAAGCAGCTTTCCTTATTCAAGAGCCTCTTCCGTAGCTTTTGAATCGTCTTTGACCATACTTGTCCAAATCTATCAACTAGGTAACTTATTCACAACAATCAAACAAGGCAAACATTAATCCAAACAAATAAGTAGTCAATCAATATCTAAATAGGCATTTATAACTAAAATGGCAATTTGGTAAATAAATGAGCAAGGATCTATCATACATGAATCAGGGTTTTTAGCATAGATCTAACAAATATAAATCATGGGTTTTGTCTCTACAACTTGATAAATGAACTTGCATAAGTAAACATCTTCATAAGTAATGGATCTACACTTGGATCTAAAGAAATATGCATAAAATCACTATCTACAACACTTCAACAAACCACCAATCCAATATACTCCTTTGGGTCCGCGTGAGAGATAACCACCACTCACCAAATCACCCAAACACTTCAAAACTATCAACTTCAGATCTGGACAGCGAAGATTCAAGCTTGATTCGTCGAAATCCCGCTTGAAACGATGAAATCTAGATAGGTTGGATGAAGATCTTCAACTTTGGCTCTTGGATCTTCGATCTTGATCTTCGATCTTGGATGGGTGTTAGAACTAGATTAGAGTGGAGAAAAGAAGATGAAGAAATGTTGTAGTCGATCTCTCAAAATGGCAGCACTTCGTCGCTTCAAAAGCCGGTGCCAAAAAGTGAGCCAAATCCCTCTATTTATAGGCTGAATTCTCCTTAGGTCGTAACTCGTAGGTTCGGTTTTAGGTCGTTGCCGACCTAAGAAATCTCCGACCTAACTAAGTCGTCTACGACTCATAGAATCCCTACAGCTTACGACCTACCCACTTCACGACCTAACAACCCCAGGGTCACACGAGTTAACACACGGCCGACCTAACTCCTATACGACCTAAGAACCTACCGAGTCAACGACCTACGACTCATCACTAAGTCGTTCATACGACTTAGCACTCAACAGCTTAACATCATCACGAGTTAACAACCTTACGACCTAACTGTGTTACGACTTACGACCTAAATACCCCGCCGACCTAAACTCACACGACCTAATCCCTCAGCATCCTAACTTAGGTCGTCTACGACCTAACTAACATGACTAACTTCCTTAGGTCGCTCATCGAATAAGTCGTAAACCCCATAGGTCGGTCAACTACTATAACTCGTTCACGACTCAACTTCCATAGGTCGTAAACACTCTTAAGTCGTTGTCTAGTAAGTCGCTTAACCCCTAAAACCGATAACTCGCCTAAGCTACTAACTCGTCCAGTTCCTTAGGTCATTAACCCTTAACTCGGCAACTTCCTTAAGTTGGTCAAGTACTATAGGTCGGTCAGAAACCCATAACTCGTGCAACCACCCTAAGTCCTAGACCATTTCCTTAGGTCGTATAACCGACCTACCCCCTTAACTCGTTCTAACACAATAACTCGTGAAACTTCTATAGGTCGTAATTCCTATAACTCGAAACCCCTTAAGTCCTCTACAACTTAAAAATACACGACCTAAGCTAAATCCACCTACACGAGTTAGCTTCCACACGAGTTAACTTTTCATGACTTAAGCTCTGAACAACATGAACAACACTAACAACCTAGTAGCCATTATTTTACGATTAGTCGACACGTAAAATACGGGTCGTTACAATGGTGCAACTTCCAAAGAAAATACCTTATTCTGCTGAGCTTTATAAAGAAGCGGGCAATCCTTGATCATATGACCTGGTTGGTGGCAATCGAGGCATAGAGATCTCTGTACCAAAGTCGAACCCGGTACACTTTGATGCGATTGCTGTTGCTGTTTCTGAAATCCTTTCCTGGGACACTTATTCTCCAAGTGACCTTCTTGTTGACACATATAGCATTTGGGGGGTCCGTTGTTGCTTTCAGTCTTCTTCGTGTTCTGCTTTCTCCAATTGTGATTGAACGTCCTCTTATTTGGATTAGCAAAATTCCCTCCCGATGCTGCTACTGCTGCCACTGATCTCTTACTCAACAAATCCTCATATCTCAAAGCCATATCAATTAACTCCACAAAAGACCCTTTCAAATGCGTCGTCATCTTTTCATGAAATTCTGGCCTCAATCCTTGCACAAACATTTCGTTCTTTTTGAGGGGAGCGTCAATGAGTCCTAGTCCATAGCAAGAAAGTTCATTGAATTTGGTCTCATGTTCCGCTATAGTCATGCTTTCCTGCCTCAAATTCATAAAATCCTGATACAAACGAGTTTTCCCTGCTGTTGGCATGAATTTCTCCTTAAACAACTCTTTAAATCTTTCCCAAGAGATGCCATCCTTAGAGATATTCACTACTCCTGCACCCACCAGGCTGCAGCGCCTTCCTGCAATTGCCATGAAGCCATTTCCCTTTTTCGCTCATCAGACAACTTCATACTCTTAAAGATGCGCTCATAAGAGCGTAGCCAAGCTTGGACCTCAATTATCATCTCTGATCCTTTAAATGGTTTACCTCCAAGGTAGATGAAGTCCTTGCATAAAGCAGCAAAACTAACCTAAGGCGGTACTGGATCTATAGCCTCACTAGCAGTTTGACTTCATCCATTATCAGTCGAGGTACTGCCCCTACCTCTGCCTCTTCTTCCAAAACTCATGTTGGCCACCTGGACAGGTAACTCAACAAATTTAGATAGGTATATAATTATATGAAAATACAAATACACACTCTCAAGATAAATATTATTTCAGAGTCTAGGTATGATCTCAACTTATGCTCTGATACCAACTATGGCGACCCGCCTTTCTCCTCATAGAAAGATGTATCATCAATAAGAAAAGACAGGGATTGAAATAGAAAAGATAGATATAAAGAAAGAATAACAACATCAGAATCTCACAGCGAAAACAAAACAAAATATAATACATCACATAACTATTACATAGTTTTACATATATCAGAGTCATACAACATCATACGGCAAGACAGTCATATATATATATATATATATATATATCTACATTACACACATCCCAAAATAGAACATACATCAACTAACACAGCGGAACTAGATAGATATATACATCTGGACTCCTGCTCCAAGCTCCTCCAGAAATCCACACTCTAAAACCTATCACTTGGCTACTCTTAAAAATTTGAGTACCCAAGAGTTTATGAAAAGCAGAAATAAACTTCGGGCCAGACATGGGTCTGGTGTGAGTAAACGGTTTAAAGTTGCTTAATTTTGAAAACATTTGAAAACAAAGGTATCACGTAAGACTTCCCACACATAAATATGGGTAAGTTTTTACCTTACGCCAACCAAAACAATTTTATAGGAAATCCAGTGATATTATAATAGTGTCTAAGGTTTTCAAGTAAAATACAGAAATAGCTGAAATGCTTACATCTCACATTCCGACGTAGTTGGGCACAATTAAAACGTACGGCGCTTATTGGAGATTGGAGTCTATTCAATGGCAGGGCTACCGGGGTACCACACGTCATAGTACGGGGCCTAGATCACTGTACCGAGGATCACTCCCGACCCCCTACAACATAAGGCCGAAACCATTCCTTACTGAACAGTTCCGAACAATATAACCCCGCGGTTGTAGCTAGCAACCGCCCACACAGCCAAAATAAAACGGGACATCTAGACAAGGGTATATCTAATCCTGCTTGGGTGCTACCCACCTAACCGTGCTGCATCTCCTCTATTTTAGCCATTCTCAGTTGATGAGGCTTGAGGCTGCGATTACCTTTATAGAATATATCTCTTAGAATGCTTATCATCCACCTGACGATGTTCTGAAAGCATTCAATTCATACAAGTTCGTTCCGGGTTCGAACGAAACCGAAGGCATTATCTCGTTACACTCATTTTGGAATCACCCTCAGAATCAACGACAATAACCCTTGCATTCTGAAACACCATCTCGATCTTCACTTAGAAATTTACGACCTAACGTGTAATTTGGATCAATGTGGTTTTCGAATAATCATAACTGACACCCGATCTCGATCTCATCGAAATCCAAATGCCATTTTAGAGGTCAAGTTGTTTAATAGTTTAAACAATTTAATTCAACACTTCGAATTCACATAGCATTTATCACAGATAAATCATACAAAATCATCACAGATATATCAAGGCATGTCACAGAGTATCACAGAATATCATCAAATAAATATTATAAAATTCAGATATTCTACTTATACAATCATCCATAAGCAAGTATCTTTAATCCTTATTGTAATTAATTCAATTTAAATCAATTACTTGAGAATTAATCACTTAATCTTGTTTAATAATTAATTAACTATTCCATTTCAAATCATTTAATTAATTAATCACTTCTTAATCAATTTATTAAATCTTAATTAGTTAATTAATTACCATTAATCATTAATTAATAACCTAATTATTAATTAATAAAACTTAATTTCAAATTGATTAATCCTTAATTATTTATTTAATTAACTACTAATTATAAATTAATTAACTTTAATTATCTAATTAACAATTCTTAATTACAAATTAATTAGAACATAATCATTAACTTACCAATCTTTAATTACAACTATGAATCCCTAATTACTTAGTTAATTATAATTATTAATTAATCATTCTTAACTACCCCTTTCAAACAATTAATTAATAATTATTATTTATCTTAATTAGCATTTAAAAATCTTCCTTAAAATTTGAAATCAAATTATTACTAACTACAAAACTTTAATGATAATTAAAATTAAAACTTATCTTAAGTTAACTACTAATTAAAATATTAATTAAGATTTAAAACCATTCTTACGTATTCACTTAGTTAATTAAAACATGAAATAAATTCTTAACTTAAAATAGTCAAACATTAGTTACTTCATTAGTACTAAAATTTGTTTACAACATTAACTTTAATTTATTGGGCTTAACCCTTTCGAAACAAAACTCGAGATTACCCCAGGTTTTACTCGAGTAGACACTCGAGTTTCTTACCATTCCACCCGAGTCCATCTCCCGTTCCCCATGTATTTTTCTTCTTCCTCTTTTTTTTAATTTCCAGTTAAATTGAATTTAAGCTTAAGTATAAACTATAGTATCAGATAAACTCTCTCAGGCACCCAGGTTCACTCGAAGCAATCCACCATTTTACTTGAGTAACAACTCAAGTCGCTCACCCCCACAAACTTCTGACATCATAGAATATCGTGCACGGCACAGCGTCACGCCATCGCTACGGCGAACTCCACAATCTTCGGCAAGTCACGAATCACCCCTATACTCGAAATCAAAGCTCGATTCGACACTAAAAATTCTGAATCGAAAATTAGCATTTCGCTCGAAGAACTGTAACTCAACCCAACCAACAAAAACACCTCGCCACAGTTTCTCAGACTACCGGAGATGCTCTGACTCTGTCCACACCACGTCAACATCCCATGCTACCATCCCTAGAATACCATGCAACTCGATGCATCAGAGGTGATGAAATCACCTCGTTTCCAAACATGTCCAAAACTTGAAACAAAACCCTAAATTGACCTCGTCCCACCAATTCGTCCAATAGAAAAATTATTTGACAATTTTCTCGAAATCATCAATGTTCAAACTTGCTTCAAGCAAAATCATAACATTCAAAATTGGTTCGATCATCAGAAAATGGTTTAAATGCATAATCTGTTCAAATGTGAACTGCTCGTGGCATACACAACTAAAAATCACCATATTAGTTTTAAAAATCCTATCTTTAGCTGTTAATTCAAGTTATACAATCGAACTAATGTTTTAAAATATTTGAATTTATCATATATTTGTCTACTTACTGTAAAACTGGATTTTACAGAGCCCATTCTTCATTATTAAGCTTAAAACAAAATCTAGCTCATAAATTATGTTTAAACTAACTTATTTGTTGAAGATTAAAGCCTATCAGAGATTAAGGAAGTGAAGTTTAAATTTTTAACTTGATTGAACTCTGTACTTTTTGTAACAAAAACACAGAGATGACAGAACAAATATAAATAACATACATAGAAATATTCATCTGTATATAACCATATAGCATAACATTTTCCATAAATCATCTACACGATTTTAATTATATTTAAATCCTTTCAAAAATATGTTTACTCACCTAAAAATACTTCTGAACAGAGAACACTTTGTTGTTTTGAAAACTGCAGTTTGAATCTGCCTTTGAATGCTGTTTGTTTTTGTTGAATTGAATTTTAGTTTTGAAAAATGAAGATGCTTCTTATTTTTCTTTTTCTCTGGTTTTGCTATGTTTTTTATTAACGAACTGGAATAGAGAGATACACATATATAAAGAAAACAGTTTGTACAGGAAGGTATTATCTGGTTTAGTTTTCTTCTTTTTTTTGATCAGATTTTTTTCTGAAATGAAAAGATTTCTAAATACTTGAAATGACTTAATTTTGGCTGAGATGATAGCATTTAGTGTAATGGTTTCCTATTTTATTTACATATTTATCTCATTTGGTTTTTTGTATGAAGATATTTTGTTCTATTAACTTCTTGCTTGCATAATTCATATACATATTTTTGTCTGGTTTTACTTTATACTTTGTTCTTATAATTTTTGACTTATGTTGCATGCACACCATAATCACTAAATCCTTTTTTTATTTTTATTTCTATTTTAACTATCAATGTTTAATTTATATTCATATGTATTATGTATACTTATATGTTATATTTATATTTAATACTGATAGGATTTGATTTTATTTTAAATATTATCATCCATATATATATATATACACCAAATGTTAATAAGGTAGAGCATTTTAATTCAATTATATAAGATAGATTTTATTGTAAATATTTTTAAGAGATTTTATTTTAAATTTCCAAATCAAAGTTTCCTTTCAAAATACAAATTTATATAAATAAATGGCGAATATTCCAAAAGTCCTATCTTTTTAAAATGATAAGTTTATATTTTATGTAATTGGATTAAATATTTATTAAAATATTATTGCCAAAATCTCGGGTCTTTACAGTAAGCCTTGACATCATTGAGTAGGCAAACATTGGATAAATACTTGTGTAGTTATGGAATGTTTCTAACTGCGTCAAAGTAAACAACTGCGGCAACCTATATAAGGTGGCATTTTGCCATCGTAAATCATCTGGGTCAAATTCATACCTCTTTGCCTATGTTTTCAATGGATGATGCATACAATTGCTTTAAACACCTTCAAAGTCACTTATATAAGTGGAAGAGGCCCTGCATGCCTTATCTTCGACTTTATTAATGCCAAAGAAACTGGATTTCATGTTAACTAAAATAGTTGTAAAAAGGGGCAAAGAGGCCAATGTTTTAAGAGGGTCAAAGACCCTATATCGTCAGCGATTAGCCATCTAACTTATAAAAGTTAAAGCTTTGTTTTAATAGGTGGATAGCCAATAATTTATGATAGTCGACAACGTTTTCTTCAACATGGTTTTAAAATAATTTAAGTTAAATTTTACTTTGGGTAGAGGGTCGATGAGGCATAGTGCAGCATGAATGTCACCTATCTTCATTAAAGGCAGAGTGCCTTACATTTTTCTACTTCACCGATGTCCTTGGGGATACCAATGTCGTTTTAAATTGTAAACTTTGATGTTTTTCTATACTAAAGTAATGAATAGTAAGGAGTCATATGCTATATGTTTTGACTTTAAATTCTTGGGGATACCAATGTTAATTCAAATTATAATTATGACACTATCATCGGGGATACCAATGAGTATAAACTTCAACATGGAACATTAGGGGATACCAGTGTATGTCACTTTGAAATGTTAAATTATAAGGGGAAAGAACCTAATTGGGAACAAAAATAGATATAGGTTAATCATGTGGATAGCACGGATTAAAGCAAAACATGTAGGTAACATGGGTTGAATAGAAACATGTGGGTAACATGAGTTAAAAGGCCAAGTGATGGGTTCATAATGATTCTAGAAAAACTATGGGATGTGTGATGGATAGTCCACATCATTTTAAGTTAAATGGAATATATGTAATGCATAGTCTACAAAATTTTAAATGATTATACCATATGTGATGGGTAGGGGATGGACAATCCAAGTAATAAATACATGTGAATTGGATAGTCCACATAATTTTGAATATGTTTGAATGTGAGATGGAGAGTCTACATAATTCTAAATATGTTTAAATGTGAGATCGGTAGTGCACATAAATATAAGACGAGTAATTAGATTAAAATTAGATTGATAGCCAGTTTAAATTGTGGCGGGTAGTAATTTGAAATTAAGGTGGATAATCTAATGAATTGGGATGGGTGTTCCAATATGTATTGCATGATTATAAATTCTATTTTTTATGTTCTTACCATTATGCTTGTAGGAGCACAGTGTATTATCGTTATGATTTGATAAGGTACCAATGAAGGGAAAACTATGACGACGCGACTTTTCGACGCTCGAAAACCGACATTAATACGTCCACTGTATCAACTGCCGAGCAATCGAATGCCGGAAAACCGTACCGTTATGGTTAAAGAAAAAGAAAGAGATAGAATAAGAGAGAAAAAGATAGAACCGAACAGAAAGAACAACATAACAATATCTGAATCTCACAATCGCAGCGGAACAACATATAATAGATAAATGAATAATCTTTAAACAAAGAACTATATCAGTTATTACATTACATCACATTACATTAAATTACATCATCAGAGTGTACAACAACAACCACAAACAGCGGAAAAGAAATACTATATACTAGTGAATACGCCATGCCATCCAGCTTGCCTTCGGCAACTCCTGAATTCCAGAATATCCTGATAAACCCGATTCTTGACTGCCCGTGTGGAAATTGGTGGGCACCCAGAGTTTAGGAAGGAAACCAATAAACTCCGAGTCGGTCATGGGACTGGTGTGAGAACTAAAACATTTTATTTTTAAAACAAAGTACATGATAATTTTTAAAATAAATTCGCAATGCTTTTTAGAAAATGAGACTTCCATAAGGCATCCCACACACACACACAATGCAAACGCAGAATCGGAGGAGATTTCTCCTTATGATAGTCAAAGATGCTTGATTAGCATTAAAAAGAAACATTTGATATTATTACTAGTGCATAGTGTAGGAAAAATCATTTCGAAAGTAAAGATATAAATCTTAGCCAACATATGACCATTATCGTATGACTACTATAGCTACCATGTTCAATAGCAGGTTACTGCCACATTCCATGGCAGGTTATACAACTAAAACCGTACAGGGTTCGTATTGTTTCTTTGGATTTCCAACAAATGGTCAGGCCAAGGAACTTCCCATTGCCACATAGGTACGCCTCTGGAAAGACGACCCGAGAACCTAACCGGATCTCTGTCAACACAAGGCCGGGTTACCCCTAACTGGGTAACTACTGACACGAATATGTCATTCCCCGATCGTAACCGTCTATATCCGAGGATCCTCGATTTCCAACAGCCACAAAGCAATAAATTTGCAGCAACAACATAGGTTAAGTATCTGGGCTCCATACCATGATACCACCTCTATCCAGAAGGAATGACATACACTAAAGGGGCGCTACCCTCTAATAACCTTGCTGCATCCTTCCTGTTTTGACCATTTTCGGGGTGTGAGGTCCGACGAAGTCTCGTCCATAAAGCCACGCTTTATACAAAAGCTGTTCTTTGATCATCAACGCTCAACAGCACTTCGTATGCCACATTACCAATTTGGGAATGTATCACTAGTAACCATTAACTACATAACCTCTAAGGGTGTTAAGCTAAGAGAATAAATTCTCCGCCACCAACGGAAATATATTTGATAGAAACCAGCTTTACATCTCAAATTGTAACGTCAGACACACATCCATACAAGTCCGTTCCGAGATCGAACGGAACCGAAGGCACTTACAAAGAAGTCCTTGCAATTCGGATATTCACTAATCACGATCGGACTTTCCATCACAAAGGGTAATAAATTCTATATCGGAGATCAGCCGATGCAGAAACATTCGACGGTAATCCTTCCGTTTTCACAAATATTCGGTCTTTAACACCGATCATCAAATGCAATCCATAACGACGTATCACATATTCGGAATGGGTTATACGACCCCAAGGTCCTTTCCCGGCAAACCCGAATAGTGAGCGCTTATTTCAAAAATAAGTGTGGCATTCAAATTCAAGCAAATCACAACAAATACCTATTTAAAGGTAAATATTGATAGCCGGTTATTTAACTATCAATAGGCATGCTCAACATCACCAGATTCCAAATAATTTTCCAAATGATTTATTTTCCAAAATATCTTTACTAGATATATAATTTCCACACTTCAACCATTTGAAAACAAATTTTCAAATCACTTTTCACCTTTACCACTTTTGAAAATAAATTTCAAACATTTTCCTTACGCGGAAGTACTTTCATTTCAAAATGGTTCATTTAAACCAATTAAATAAATCGTTAACGATTTACTTTATATTTACGTTCCAAATCCGTAAATTTATTCCCATACTTCAAAAATAAATCAACGTTTATTTTTAAACAAATTCCCCTTTCTTTTATAAATTCCATAGTGAATTTACACTTCCAAAATATCTATGAATCTACGATTTTCAAATCGATTTCTAATATTCATTTTCAATTTATCTTTAAAAGATAAAATCCCAAAATATTCACTTCATATTGGAAAAAATTTCCATACTTATTTAATAATAAGTAATTCAGAAATCCATTTATTTTCAACATTTTGAAAATATTCAATATACTTAAATCGAAATTAAGTATATATTTCATTCTTTAAAGAAAACATCATTTCAAACACATTTATTTGAGTCAAAACGAATGTTACGTACAACATCGTTACGACGACCCAAAATCACTAGTATAGTGATTCGAAATTTAGATAGATATATAAATCCCAATACTATACAAAAACATTTCCTTTCAGAAATCATTTACTATAACAACAGTGTTATAGTCCACCATTTCCTTATTTCTCGAAAACGTCTGTTTCAACAATGAATGTTGAAATCTATGTATTCGACTCATATTACATTTTAAAACATCTTTTTAAAATAATTAACTTCATTTTATAATATAGCTTTTCGAAAACACAACCATTTTATTTAATAATATATTCACTGTCCAAAATCGTGAATATACTTCACTAACCAACTTTCAATATTTCTACACATTTTATATAAAGAATAGTTCTCTATCCAAAATCGCGAATATACTTCTTTTAATAAATTTCTATATTCAATTTATCAAATTCCATTGATTTCGAATTTATAAACAATGTCTATAAATTCCATTCCTATTTATAAACTTCGATTTATAAGTCTCCTTTATTAATCCAATTCAATTTATATATCTCAAATATATACCAAAAGTCCATATTATAAGTTAAATACTTATAATTCATTTATTTACAAAATCGTTCTTTTTAAAATTTCTATTACTTATAAGATTCATTTATATTTTATAACAACTTCAACTTATAATAATCTCCTATATTAACAATTTCTATTAATATCCCATTTAAATGCCCAAAATCCAGTTTATAAGTTGATTACTTATAATCTTTTATTTTACGAAATCTATTTATTTTAAATTTTCACAATTTATAAATCTATAGATTTCATTCACTAGAAATCCATTTATACTTCTTTTTAACACTTATAAAACTCGTTTTATAATTCCTATATTTTTAATTTATAAATATTAATTTTAGAATTCTTTTATATAAACCGTTTATAATAATTCAAAAATCTCAATTTAAATAAACCAACCCTTTTAATAATTTACAAAACGTTATTTAAAACTTATATAACTCCAAAATCATACTTAAGTACTATTTTCCAAAAATATAATTTTTATAACAATAAAATTACAATGTTTATTTATTTTAACAATTCAAAATTTAATAAAACGTATACTTTCAAAAATTACTTTAAAATTCTTTTTAAAATCAAAATCATTATTTTAAAACTTCAAAAATGGATCCGATGATGCAACAGCACCAAACAGTCAATCATGACATCCAAATGTCATATATCGATATGATAATCAACAAACACCACAATATTTGTAAACAAATAAATACTGGTGAGAAATCCAGTTGGATCCCTCCAATCTGTTTCCCTGCATCCACAAACATTAGCACAATACCAATTCCGTTCCAGTACGGAATTATCGCGGTATATGGGATTGATAAAAATATTATCCGCTTAATAGGCGGTGCAATAGGGTCTCATCCGCTATATAATGCGGGAAAATCAACTCCAAGTATATATATAATACTAATTTCACTTTGCGGTGAAATTATCGCGGTATATGTTTTTAATAAATAACCTCCGCTTACTAACAGCGCATAATGTCTATTTTAACAATCAATAGATAACAATCAACATTCAAACATACAATCAACAAATTTTAAATATAACTATTTAAAATTTAAATCGAAACAATTCGATTGAGTGAGAAGTTCTCACCTTGCTTTCCATTCAGTTTCGCGTTTTATTTTCGAATAAATTAAACACGCGTTTAATTTTATCCGAAATTCAAACTAACTCCAAACGACTCCAAAAAAGATCCATAGCGTAGTGCTCGACAAAACGAAGCCAACGCAATTCGTTTCGTCAAATTCCGACCTCGTATGAATAAGATATGATATTTTGAAGTTTACACGCATTATAATATAAATTAATTTCTATTTTCTTTTATATTTTTATACCCAGATTCAATCGCCACCATTGATTTCAAAGCCCTCAGATCTGGGCCGCGTATTGCTTCTTCTCTAACATCAGAAAACACGCACCGAACATGAACCCAAGCCGCCATCTCTTCATCAATTTTCGCGACCTCTACAAGCTGCTTCAACTCGATCAACAACATGGGTTTCGAAGCCCTACGCAAGAGCTACCTACGGCCGAAAAATGGTGGCGCTCGGTCGTCCCTGGACCTCAAGATGCGTGCATAAATGCAAGACGAACGCGGCCCCAATTTGACTTCAAACGACGATGATTACTCAAATCCACCGTTGGATTTATAGCTTACGCAATGCTCTACAAGTTTGCTTTAGAAAGTTTTTGATAATGGTCGATGGATTTAGAGATAAACGAGGGGAAGGTAGTAGAGTTTCGGCCATTGGTTATTATAGAAGCGGAGGCTCTGGTTTAAAACCCTAGGCCGTTTTGATTTGTGAAAAATGGCAAAATATAGGTCCTTTTATAGAAAATTGCCACACACTATTCATCCAAAATTTTCCGAACTCCAAACGAAGCGTGCCGGTTGGCATTTCTAAGATTTACTCCACGTTCCGAACGCAATGGAACGTGTTTCGGAGGCTAATTTGATCATTTGTGCGAGTTACGGCAATAAACGATCAATTTTAAATTAAACCGATTAAACGAATTTTCTATGCGTTTTGGCTTGCCCCGGACAAACGGTAAATCCGATTGACACGAAATTTGAAACCTTATAATAATATCACATTACGGATCCGATGAAACTTGTTTTGTCGAAATCTGAGACTGTTTGAAAAATGGCTATTTTAACTCGTCAATTAAATATTAAAATATTCAATTTTCACAAATTAACTTTTAATTCGATTCTAAAAGTTCTATAACATTATTATAACTCCAACATGATTAAATAAAATTTTACAAATCAATTTTAATCATATTTAACCCAATTTTCAATTATTTCTGTATTTTCAACTATTAAATTATCGATTTAATTATCCAATTAAATCCAGATATTCGAAATTTAATTTATTCGACTTATAAATTCCACTTATTAATATTTAAATTCAATTAAATATATAAATTTTAATTAACATAAATTCTGGGTCGTTACCAACTTCCCTCCTTAAAAGAATTTCGTCCTCGAAATTACCAAGTAAGAAAAGGTTACAGAATCTATTAACTTTCCAAAACAAACCATTCAATTTAGATTTTTCAAATCTCTTTAAGTGTTTAACTTTCCCAAAATTCATAGTTAAACTTCTTTCTACAACTTTACTGAGTTTTCAAATCATTTTTAGTTATAGTTTTCAAAAAATTTCAAAATTCCCAAAAAAATTCTAACGCCTTAAATTTTCGGAAAAAATTCACCAGAGTCTCCTTTGCGTGGCTCGATCCGAAAAAAATGACAATATATATATCACAAATATATATCTCATCAAGTGATGAGGCATCCTCCATGGAAATAAGTGTAAAAGTACGATATTTAATCCGAGATATGTACCTTATTTATTATTAGCGAGCATATACGGCTAATATAGCGCGAAAGCGAGCTCCAAATGCGAAGCAAGCGCAATCCGCACCTACTAAACACTCTACAACCACATGAGAAACATGTATATATGAAAGTAATATCAATATACAACATATATCAATACAACAACTACATATGCCAATATAGCAAATGCAACAAAAGCAACAAATGCAAACATCAAACAACTATCCAACCAATAAACATCCAACAAATCCATAACCAAATTAATTACATTCACTTCTCATTAATATTCAATGAATTGGTTTTTTATTCATTTAATCACATTGGATTCATTAACATTGGATTTTACTAACATTCATTCTCAATTCAATTAGTTAACATTCACTAATTAAATTCACATTAGTTCACTTTCAATCCAAATCAAATTCAATTCTATTCAAGTTCATTTTCTTCCAAGTTGGATTTAATGATTTATATCTTTCAATTTCGCTAACTCAATTTCATTAACACTTAATGAATTTATATACAATCAACTAACATCCTTATGACAAACAATGTATATTCAACATAACCAATTTTTTTTAATTTACATTCTATTTGGTTCAACACCTATAATTCCAATTGGTTCATATTAAATTGACTTCCATTCAATTTATTCAATTTCTCAACTTCATTATCTTCTAATGAATTCACACTTTCATTCTTTATTCCATATCAATTCTTTTACATTTGATTGATTAATATTCCATCCACTCATCAATTCAATTGCTAACTCTTTTAACAATATAAAGTTGAATTTCATTCATATAACTCAAGTTCAAATTCTTAATGACTTCATTTCATTAATTCACTTATCTTCCAATTTGATTTCAATCAATTTAGCTTTCAATTTGTCAATTCAATTTCACTAACACTTAATAGGTTCAATAGTTGGTTCATTTTAACTTTTCACATTATCTAGATAGAGTTTTCAGAATTCAATTGCCCGGTTTTTCTCCAAAACCATTTTGAAATTATAATCAACTCAAACCCAATTTCCTATGGAAGCAATCCATCGCTTTAGAAACTCGAAAATGAATTCTAATGATGTGGCCATCATCATCAGGATTATTTTCCAGCGACCGAAGTGAGTTCAGTGCTTCCTCACTTCCACGAATTCATTTTAAAACAATTCTCATTCAAAAATATTTCCTAAAATAATATTCAATCGTTTCCTTCAATACTTTGGAAAACAATTCAACATTCCCAAGAGTTTTAAATCCCCAAACCTTTGTTTTCATTACATTTAAAACACTTTTCAAAATTCCCGGGATTAAATTCTGGTTTCAATCAAATTTAGTTATTCTTCCTTTGGATAAATCATACTTACAGAATTTTATTTGGTTATAAACCCTTTCAAACTCTAAGTTCTTATATTTGATTATTTCATTAACAACCAAACAATCAATTCATATACACTTTAATAATTCTAAAAAATTATTCCTTTATATATAAAATATAATCAAGGCAAAATTATTTCATTTACCCATTTTTAAAACAATATCGTGTCAAATTGTTCTGTACAAGTGTTTAGAGATCCCTATCAACAACGTTAATTACTCGTGTTGACCAGAATCTATATACCACTCAACAAACCAATCATCATAATATAAAACAATTTCATATTCACTAACAAATACGCGCTCGTATCTATTATTACACTCAAACACATTCTAGAGTACTACTAACTCCATCTCTAATAAGTAATTCCCAACAGAGCCATGGTTGTCGCTTAACCATATGCTCTGATACCAAATGTGACAACGCGACTTTTCGACGCTCGAAAACCGACATTAATACGTCCACTGTATCAACTGCCGAGCAATCGAATGCCGAAAAACCGTACCGTTATGGTTAAAGAAGAAGAAAGAGATAGAAGAAGAGAGAAAAAGATAGAACAGAATAGAAAGAACAACAGAACAGTATCAGAATCTCACAATCGCAGCGGAACAACATATAATAGATAAAGGAATAATCTTTAAACAAAGAACTATATCAGTTATTACATTACATCACATTACATTACATTACATCATCAGAGTGTACAACAACAACAACAACAACAAACAGCGGAAAAGAAATACTATATACAAGTGAATACGCCATGCCATCCAGCTTGCCTTCAGCTACTCCTGAATTCTAGAATATCCTGATAAACCTGACTCTTGACTGCCCATGTGGAAATTGGTAGGCACCTAGAGTTTAGGAAGGAAAACAATAAACTCCGAGTCAGTCATGGGACTGGTGTGAGAACTAAAACAGTTTATTTTTAAAACAAAGTACAGGATAATTTTTAAAATAGATTCACAATGTTTTTTAGAAAATGAGACTACCATGAGGCCTCCCGCACACACACACAATGCAAACGCAGAATCGAAGGAGATTTCTCCTTATGATAGTCAAAGATGCTTGAAACGCATTAAAAAGAAACATTTGATATTATTACTAGTGCATAGTGTAGGAAAAATCATTTCGAAAGTAAAGATATAAATCTTAGCCAACATATGACCATTATCGTATGCCTACTATAGCTACCATGTTCAATAGCAGGTAACTGCCACATTACATGGCAGGCTATACAACTAAACCGTACAGGGTTCGTATTGTTTCTTTGGATTTCCAACAAATGGTCAGGCCAAAGAACTTCCCATTGCCACATGGGTACGCCTCTGGAAAGACGACCCGAGAACCTAACCAGATCTCTGTCAACACAAGGCCGGGTTACCCCTAACTGGGTAACTACTGACACGAATATGTCATTCCCCGATCGTAACCGTCTATATCCGAGGATCCTCGATTTCCAACAGCCACAAAGCAATAAATTTGCAGCAACGACATAGGTTAAGTATCTGGGCACCATACCATGATACCACCTCTATCCAGAAGGAATGACATACACTAAAGGGGCGCTACTCTGTAATAACCTTGCTGCATCCTTCCTGTTTTGACCATTTTCGGGGTGTGAGGTCCGACGAAGTCTCGTCCATAAAGCGACGCTTAATACAACAGCTGTGCTTTGATCATCAATGCTCAACAGCACTTCGTATGCCACATTACCAATTTGGGAATGTATCACTAGTAACCATTAACTACATAACCTCTAAGGGTGTTAAGCTAAGATAATAAATTCTCCAACACCAACGGAAATATATTTGATAGAAAGCAGCTTTACATCTCAAATTGTAACGTCAGACACACATCCATACAAGTCCGTTCCGGATCGAACGGAACCGAAGGCACTTACAAAGAAGTCCTTGCAATCCGGATATTCACTAATCACGACCAGACTTTCCATCACAAAGGGTAATAAATTTCTATATCGGAGATCAGCCGATGCAGAAACGTTCGACGGTAATCCTTCCATTTTCACAAATATCCGGTCTTCAACACCGGTCATCAAATGCAATCCATAACGGCGTATCACATATTCGGAATGGGTTATACGACCCCAAGGTCCTTTTCCGGCAAACCCGAATAGTGAGCGCTTATTTTCAAAAATAAGTGTGGCATTCAAATTTAAGCAAATCACAACAAATACCTATTTAAAGATAAATATTGATAGCCGGTTATTTAACTATCAATAGGCATGCTCAACATTACCAGATTCCAAATAATTTCCCAAATTATTTATTTTCCAAAATATCTTTACTAGATATATAATTTCCACACTTCAACCATTTGAAAACAAATTTTCAAATCACTTTTCACCTTTATCACTTTTGAAAACAAATTTCAAACATTTTCCTTACGCGGAAGTACTTTCATTTCAAAATGGTTCATTTAAACCAATTAAATAAATCCTTAACGATTTACTTTATATTTACGTTCCAAATCCGTAAATTTATTCCCATACTTCAAAAAAAATCAACGTTTATTTTTAAACAAATTCCCCTTTCTTTTATAAATTCCATAGTGAATTTACACTTCCAAAATATCTATGAATCTACGATTTTCAAATCGATTTCTAATATTCATTTTCAATTTATCTTTAAAAGATAAAATCCCAAAATATTCACTTCATATTGGAAAACATTTCCATACTTATTTAATAATAAGTAATTCAGAAATCCATTTATTTTCAACATTTGGAAAATATTCAATATACTTAAATCGAAATTAAGTATATATTTCATTCTTTAAAGAAAACATCATTTCAAACACATTTATTTGAGTCAATACGAATGTTACGTAAAATATCGTTACGACGACCCAAAATCACTAGTATAGGGATTCGAAATTTAGATAGATATATAAATCCCAATACTATACAAAAACATTTCCTTTCGGAAATCATTTACTATAACAACAGTGTTATAGTCCACCATTTCCTTATTTCTCGAAAACGTCTATTTCAACAATGAATGTTGAAACCTATGTATTCGACTCATATTACATTTTAAAACATCTTTTTAAAATAATTAACTTCATTTTATAATATAGCTTTCCGAAAACATAACCATTTTATTTAATAATATATTCACTGTCCAAAATCGTGAATATACTTCACTAACCAACTTTCAATATTTCTACACATTTTATATAAAGAATAGTTCGCTATCCAAAATCGCGAATATACTTCTTTTAATAAATTTCTATATTCAATTTATCAAATTCCATTGATTTCGAATTTATAAACAATGTCTATAAATTCCATTCCTATTTATAAACTTCGATTTATAAGTCTCCTTTATTAATCCAATTCAATTTATATATCTCAAATATATACCAAAAGTCCATATTATAAGTTAAATACTTATAATTCATTTATTTACATAATCGTTATTGTTAAAACTTCTATTACTTATAAGATTCATTTATATTTTATAACAACTTCAACTTATAAAAATATCCTTTATTAACAATTTCTATTAATATCCCATTTAAATGCCCAAAATCCAGTTTATAAGTTGATTACTTATAATCTTTTATTTTACGAAATCTATTTATTTTAAAATTTCACAATTTATAAATCTATAGATTTCATTCACTTAGAAATCCATTTATACTTATTTTTAACACTTATAAAACTCGTTTTATAATTCCTATATTTTTAATTTATAAATATTAATTTTAGAAATCTTTTATATAAACCGTTTATAATAATTCAAAAACCTCAATTTAAATAAACCAACCCTTTTAATAATTTACAAAACGTTATTTAAAACTTATATAACTCCAAATCATACTTAAGTACTATTTTCCAAAAATATAATTTTTATAACAATAAAATTACAATGTTTATTTATTTTAACAATTCAAAATTTAATAAAACGTATACTTTCAAAAATTACTTTAAAATTCTTTTTAAAATCAAAATCATTATTTTAAAACTTCAAAAATGGATCCGATGATGCAACAGCACCAAACAGTCAATCACGACATCCAAATGTCATATATCGATATGATAATCAACAAACACCACAATATTTGTAAACAAATAAATACTGGTGAGGAATCCAGTTGGATCCCTCCAATCTGTTTCCCTGCATCCACAAACATTAGCACAATACCAATTCCGTTCCAGTATGGAATTATCGCGGTATATGGGATTGATAAAAAATATTATCCGCTTAATAGGCGGCGCAATAGGGTCTCATTCGCTATATAATGCGGGAAAATCAACTCCAAGTACATATATAATACCAATTTCACTTTGCAGTGAAATTATCGCGGTATATGTTTTTAATAAATAACCTTCGCTTACTAACAGCGCATAATGTCTATTTTAACAATCAATAGATAACAATCAACATTCAAACATACAATCAACAAATTTTAAATATAACTATTTAAAATTTAAATCGAAACAATTCGATTGAGTGAGAAGTTCTCACCTTGCTTTCCATTCAGTTTCGCGTTTTATTTTCGAATAAAATTAAACACGCGTTTAATTTTACCCAAATTCAAACTAGCTCCAAACGACTCCAAAAAAGCTCCATAGCGTAATGCTCGACAAAACGAAGCCAACGCAATTCGTTTCGTCAAATTCCGTCCTCGTATGAATAAGATATGATATTTTAAAGTTTACACGCATTATAATATAAATTAATTTCTATTTTCTTTTATATTTTTATACCCAGATTCAATCGTAGCCATCGATTTCAAAGCCCTCAGATCTGGGCCGCGTATTGCTTCTTCTCCAACATCAGAAAACACGCACCGAACATGAACCCAAGCCGCCATCTCTTCATCAATTTTCGCGACCTCTACAAGCTGCTTCAACTCGATCAACAATATGGGTTTCGAAGCCCTACGCAAGAGCTACCTACGGCCAAAAAATGATGGAGCTCGGTCCTCCCTGGACCTCAAGATGCGTGCATAAATGCAAGACGAATGCGGCCCCACTTCGACTTCAAACGACGATGATTACTCAAATCCATCGTTGGATTTATAGCTTACGCAATGCTCTACAAGTTTGCTTTAGAAAGTTTTTGATAATGGTCAATGGACTTAGAGATAAACGAGGGGAAGGTGGCAGAGTTCCGGCCATTGGTTATTATAGAAGCGACGGCTCTGGTTTAAAATCCTAGGCTCGTTTTGATTTGTGAAAAATGGCAAAATAGGTCCTTTTATAGAAAATTGCCGAACACTATTCATCCAAAATTTTCCGAACTCCAAACGAAGCTTGCCGGTTGGCGTTTCTAAGGTTTACCCTACGTTCTGAATGCAATGGAACGTGTTTCGGAGGCTAATTTGATCATCTTTGCGATTTACGGCAATAAACGATCAATTTTAAATTAAACCAATTAAACGAATTTTTTATGCGTTTTGGCTTGCCCTGGACAAATGGTAAATCCGATTGACATGAAATTTGAAACATTACAAAAATATCATATTATGGGTCCGATGAAACTGGTTTCATCAAAATCCGAGACTGTTTGAAAAATGGCTATTTTAACTCGTCAATTAAATATTAAAATATTCAATTTTCACAAATTAACTTTTAATTCGATTCTAAAAGTTCTATAACATTATTATAACTCCAACATGATTAAATAAAATTTTACAAATCAATTTTAATCATATTTAACCCAATTTTCAATTATTTCTGTATTTTCAACTATTAAATTATTGATTTAATTATCCAATTAAATCGAGATATTCGAAATTTAATTTATTCGACTTATAAATTCCACTTATTAAGATTTAAATTCAATTAAATATATAAATTTTAATTAACAGAAATTATGGGTTGTTACAAAAACCTGTTCCGCTCAACGGCGTAGTCTCATTAGATATCTATTTAGTTCGAGATGGTAGGTTATTATTCATACCAGATTGTTGTCTGACCCGAAGTTTGTGTTTTTTCCTTTAAAATCTCGGGTTCTCATTTGTGTAGGTCGGGAGTAAGGGCTTTCAGGTTCTAGTTAGACAAATAAGCTTCTAGTGACATGCAGGAGGCAATCTAGATATTATGTGCTTCATCTATTTCTGCTGTGTAGTGTGGTTTTCTGTATTTGGATGCAATGGAAAAGTTATATAATTGCTAGTTGCTTGACACCGATCAACCAAGGGGGTATTTTTATGTCACTCTTAGGGTATTTTGGAATAATTATAATTTCTCCGAGCGTGGGTTTGCGAATGAGATTATGTGATGAATATGAAATGCCATTTGTGAAATGAAATGTGAATTTTTTATTAAACTATGTTAATTTTTTTTCATATTCTTATGTTTCTTATTATTGATATGATTAACATAGCCACATTTTATCATCGCGAACTAATAACTGTGGATAACTGCAGCATCCGTAAAAATTAGTTTTAGGCTTTAGAATGGATAATGTTACAATATTCCATCAAGTACAAACGTATCTTCAAGCGAAAGACTAATATAGTTGGAATATAGTGAGAAACATTGATAAGAATAATAATTTTACTCGATTGTTGAAATTAGCGTAACAGGTTCATTATTCGATGTGCTCAAGTTAATTCAGATTTTGCTCAACAAATTATCATCTAGTATGACTTCGTATGTTGGCACATACGTATTGAAATAGAAAAATATAAATGATGGTTTAGAATAAACCATTTGCATGTAAAAGCTAAGGTATCTTGAAGTCAGTAGGAGCGATATTGAGTTTGTGGATTTTTGAATATGATCCATGAATAGATATGAAAGTATCGTTCGACAAGCATCAAAGTTGAACAAGTGTTTTGATAGAAATATCAAGTAGTTTGATTTTTAGTCCAAATGCGGAGAAATCCTATATCTATAAGGAAGAACATTAAAAGGTACATAGATATTTCTTAACTATAAATAAACATCATACTGCTGATTGTTAATGATGTGCTTATGCTAAAATCAATTCTAGATTGGTTGTTTAATACTTGATATTAGATTTGTAAATTATATCTTTAATAATATGTATAAAGGATGATGGAAATGTCCTAAAATGGTATACATACACACTATATTAAATTGTCTAATATTGAGTTTGTAAGATGGATTCCATATGCATTGACAATAGGAATTACACATGTCATATTGTCTACAATCTCACACTTCGCTTATGTATTTGATGCACAGAAAAAGCATCAAATCCAAATTAAGATTACTATATATTTTGATTTTTTCTCAAGTATTCATGATATACTAGAGATATATTTATAGAAACAACGAACTCCTTATGAAGGAGTGCATAAACTCAAACTTCATATGCGATATCGAGTATAGTATATCGATCCTAAATTCATGTACAAATTTAAGAACTCCAAGTTGGAATTATTCCAAATAATAAGTAATGGCTGATTCAACCAAAGGCTACTGCAATGTAAGAAGTATAAATAAATGGATAAATTTATAACTAAGCTGAAAGTGATTCTAAATATTGAGAATCCCATAACATTATATGATAACAATACCGTGATATAGTTCGTATAAGAACCTGGAGCTCACTAGAAGTCAAGAGACATACTCTGAATAGTTTCCAAACGATGAAGATAGTTTATCAACGTCAGAGAGAGTTAATTTACGGAGTAGATAATTAAAACAAAAATAACATACCAATAAAGGACCGACTTGAATATTTTTTGAGAAAATGATCATTGAAGTAAGATTCCATAATCGATACCAAGTGTAACTGAGAGATTGAGAGAGTTAAGGGTATGCCTAAGGGGTAATTATGTAAATTGTCACATATATTTAACTCTACGACTAATCTTGTTCAGAATAAAAGGTGTTTTTCTATTATAGTTCTTATGTAGTATATAATTAATTAAGTTATTAATTTAAAGTATATGCATGGAAAATCCTTAAACGATATGTTATGTGATAGGAATTACAACGTGTTGTAATCATAAGAATTTTTTCATATTAAAAATAACATATTGTTTTACACATCTCTAGTCAAGATATTAAAAGAAAGGATATCGATTCATTCGTTGAGACTAGAGTATTTAACGCTCTCTAAATGTTAGGAAGTGTATTTCTCATGGCTGCTGGGGGGCACAGAGGGGTTACCTACTAATAGTTATTGGATAACTGTAGAATGACTCACTCAAGAGTTTTCTATTGTTAATATAACTAACATCCAAAAGAAAATCTTGAAGTGATGATGCTATGCAGTTCTGTCAACTTGAGAATACCGTTAAACTTTAATATGGATACTCCACTTAAGTATGTTTAAATAGTGGCACAGCCTCCATAGAATGACTATAGCTAGGTATAAGTTGAAGCACTGGAAGAAAACACTATTCCAGAGGGTTCGTTTTTTCAAGAATTAGTATCATGGTCAACTGTAGTTAACTCGAAGTCAAAATATCTGCCTAGAATTATATAATTAATCATAAATATTATTATTGAAACAAAGACTTTGTGCTTGAACTTAGAAATTTGAATGTGGACGATATTAGAATTTTGACCGATACCAAATTCCATAAGTCCTAATGTGATATAATTTGGATGAAGAAATTTGGTTTAAATAATTATTACTACCAAATATCACTTAATAAAATGTAAAATTGAATTTTTACCAAAAAGATCTATAAGCAATGAATAAGCTTAGGTGACATGTGAACATTAATATTTGAATTTTTCAATATAAATTGTTGGATGAATTCACAACTCCAAGTCACATATCTGCATTTGTAATTTCTCCAAAAAACCACTCAATTTAATTAATGTATAAAATTTTATAAATTGGTTAAATTAACTAATATTTGTGAAATATTCATTATAATTAAGTTATTTGATGTTTTGAATGTTTTTAGCAGTTATTTAAATGTATATATAAAAGTTATATTGGTCTAACGACCCGCTTCTCGACCCTCAAAAGTTGACAATAATACATCCACGATAGTCGTGTGCCGAGCATCCAAGTACCCAAAAAAAAGGATTGTTAGGGTGAAAGAAAAGGAAACATGGATCAGAATCTCACATCGTGATGCGTAATACATAATATACAAATGATCTTTACAAAAGAAAACTTTAATATTCATACAACAAATTAGAGTCTAACCTATCATCAGCCTAGACAGGTACAATAGCCTATCCTTATAAATGTTAATTTATGCAAAACAAGACATACATGGAAAATAAAATACGTCAAGTCTTGGAAGCATTCTATTCATCTTTTGAAGCTCCAAGCGTCCATCACTAATTTGGAAATATACTCGAACCTGACCCGAGTATTATAAGAAAATAGCATACAGATAAATTTGGTAAACTAGTGCGAGAAACTCAAATCATATGGATTTTTATGTTTATAAAACCCTTTCAAAAATAAAGATATCTTCTAAGACGATGCTACACATAAACATGGACAGGTTTTTACCTTACGATAACCAAACCATTTCAATTAGAAAATCTGGTGATATTATAATAATGTCTAGGGTTTAAAATAAATATGTAACATAGCTGAAATGCTTGCATCCCACATTCCAACATATTTAGTATACAACTAAGTCCGTAAGGCACATATTGGAAGATGGATTTCATATAATGACAAGGATACTGGGTTACCACCTGCCATAGTACACCTCTAGAAAAATGTATTGAGGGACTCATATGGACCCCCTACAACACAAACTAACCTACCACTTCCTAGAAAGTACCAAATATGATATCATCTCGGTTGCTTCACAATCTTTTCCTTGAAAGCTCATATGGGCATACCAAATCCATAAATAGTGATCAAGAAAGATGATGATCACACCCTAATGGATGCAACCCACATAGTCCTGCTGCATATCCCATGTTTTAGTCATTATCAGATGTAAGGCTCAAGGTTATGTTTTACCTTTTACTTTAGAAAATCATACATGGAATGCTAACACTGCCCTCCAAGCAACACTGCAATGCCAGCATTCATCCATACAAGTTGTTCAGTATATAAAAAATCGAAAGCACTACTTCTACTACATCCTTTTTGGAATCGTCTTCAGGATTAGTAGCAAGCATCCCTTGCAATTCCTGGACTCTATCTTTAATTTCATTATCTTCAAGATGTCTTCAATTCAAACGCCTATGCTGGTTTGAAGTGGTTTTCAAATAACTCATGCTTATCTGATCCCAGTCTCCCCGAACCAATAATCGGTCACTTCCGACTGACGTAATCCGTGTTCTTTCAGAAGTAAGCAGACTATATAAGAGTCCCAAGGGTATCCCTAATGTACCTCTTAAAGTGAGAGACGTTTCACCGAAATGATTTCTCCTAAGAGAATCTCAAACCATATGAAATTATGAAGCTTTCACATACTTCCTAAGTCGATATAGGTCAAATTGTCAATAATGGATAAATCACTATTTAGTGTAAGTGTATAATTTTCATATGGAAAATTGGACATCATATACTTATCACTGCTTTTCAATTTCAATCTCGTGCTATCCCTCGATTGACAATGAAGTTGGACATGTTAGAGAACAATCCTTGTCTTGAGGTACATTCTTAAACTCTCACAGATAGAAACAGACTTCCATACCTCGAAATTTAGTGTCAAGTATAAGATAAAGTACCTTCCATATACATAAATAATCATGACGTATTTATAGAAATTAACTCTTTTATACTTATCACAATTCTGATACGTTGACCTCTCTATCTCTCATCAAGAATCGAAGCCAAGTAAGTCAGGATACTGGTTGCACCTGGCTTTGCCTTAGTTAAAATACTACGATCCTTGATCTGATAGATAGAGGAAAAATCTACTTATCGGATTTTAGTACTAAATATAAGATGACTTACTTTCCATAAGCATGTCAACGTTTTATCACTACTTGTCATATTTGTTTTACGTTACTTAATGCCATTGACAAAGAAATCCCTTACATAAAAACAAAGTCTTTTTAAACAATTTGAAAACCAACTCCATAAATTTATCGCTCATCTTTGATTCCAAACTTCCTGTTGGAAACAGTTTTGAAAACTCACTTATTTAAAACAAATCTTGATTTAAAATGGCAACATCTTCCCTTTCTAAAGTAAACACTTTTCAAAATCGATGAATTCCAAGCCACTTTAAACATCTTCCCTTTTTAAAGTAACCACCTTTTAAATCGATGAATTTCGAACCACTTTAAAAATCTTCCCTTTTTAAAAGTAAACAGACCTATTAAATAAAAACAAAGTGTTATAAACCAAACTTCCTTTCCAATTTTCCGACACCATTTACTATAACAAAGTTGTTATAGTCTACAGTCTCTTTCCTTTTCATGGAAACCTTTATTACAACAATAGTGTCATAATT
This sequence comes from Allium cepa, assembly GCA_030765085.1. NCBI lineage: Eukaryota > Viridiplantae > Streptophyta > Magnoliopsida > Asparagales > Amaryllidaceae > Allium > Allium cepa. The sequence continues at coordinate 727,696,155 of CM060932.1, read as the reverse complement.
CATGCTATCTTCCTCTCTTTTTTAAAAATACTTTTAAAACTTTATAAAACATACTTTGAAATTTGTATTTAAAACATTCCCTTAATGATGGTCGCTTTTAAACAAAGCTTGACTTTTGAAACAAATAAGTTTCCTTTGTAAAATTTAAACCTCTTGTTTTAATAATTTAAATAAATTTTTTAAATAAAACTTAAAACTCCCTTTTAAGTGCTTAAACAACCTTTATAAACACATTTGAAAGAGAATTTACAAAATATTTAAAGTAGATAACCCTTTATACTTAACTAGAAACATAGATTTTTCAGACTGCATTCATAGCGACTATTGCAATGTGGGACATAACTTTTAAAACTTTGTTTTGTAAATCAAATAAATTTTACCATATATTTTTCTACATTTAAACCACTTTTAAGCCTTTTCAAAAATATTTAAAAACAAAAGTCTTGTTCAGAAACCATTTCAAAATATTTTTGGAAAACAAGTGGTAAATCACCTAAAAGTGAGCACAGGATTTCAACATCGCAATAAAACCAACAACAAATAGGTTAATTATAACTAAGCAACATTCTCTTTCCTTATACACAAACATTTACATAACCGATATTATACAAGGAATCCTTTAGGATCCCTCTGCAAAATTTTCATTCTTCAAAGTGCTTCTATAGTGACCTATTCACTATGAAGGCACTTTGACTTCCATCCATTTTGCTTTTATCTCTTGTAACACAATGAGTATTTATATCATTTGCTTCCAAGCGAAAATCAAAATCAACATAAGCATATCACAACACATACATACAACTATATAAGTAAGCCCTAAATTATTACAACATGTCATCATTTTAAAACTAAATGAAATTGAGATATCTCACTTTCAAGCTCACCCAAACTCTTCTAAAAAGCTACTTAACCGGAAATTTCAATCCAGAAACTTCTAGATAGTTAGGAAAAGAAGAAGAGATAGAAGAAGAAGAAGAAACAGAAAACCCAACCCAAAGTCACACATTCACAGCAGGTAAAATATTGTATCACATAAATAATAGTTATACAAAGGAAACTGTACTTGTCAAATTACAGTTTAATATATATATATCAGAGTTACAACATATTTACAATCACAGAACAGACAAATCAATCTGTTTCAGATACTATAATATATCACATCATAAGCTTTCCATACGTTCCTGCTTTCCAGCTCACCTCCTGAGCTCCAGGATGTCCTTACCTAAAAATCTGTAAAACTCGGTCTGACCCGAGCTTTACGTCAAAGTAACACCCGAGTCAGGCTAGAAACCAGCGTGAGTAAACCCATCTAACTTGGAATACAAAAGCATACAATTTACATAAACCTGGGGTAACTTATATTAATTTACACTTTACAAGTTGTTATAGACATCAACCATTTCACACGTCAATTTCTAAGTGCCTAAACTTAGATTTAAATGGTCCAATTTACTTAAGTCATTCCACTTCAGCCTAATAGTTTCACATATCAAATTATAAGAATCGAAGTGGTTTCGGGTATTTACTAATACCCGACTCCGGTCTCTTCGAAACCATTGTCAACTTGACTTAAATAATTCAAGTGAAATACAATTCTACTTTTAATACAAGATGTCACGGTAATTCATCATTCTATTCATCCTTTAATTACATTTAAGTAATTAACCCTTGATTAATTTCACAAGTTAATTATCCTTAACCCAATACGGTAATTGATTAATTTCACAAATTAATTATCCTTAACCCAATACGGTAATTAACCCTCAATTACTTCATTAATTACTAACCATAATTATTAATCACCCTTGATTAATAACTTCAGTAATTATCTACCCTTAATTACTTCACCAAATAAATTAATTACTTCTTAATTAAATATCTCTAATTAATCCCTTGATTAATATAAAGTAATTTAATCAAATTCGAGTTAGATTCACTAAGGTTGGTTTGATCCTTTAAACCAAGTTAACATTACGCTATCACATTTAATTAATCTAATTAATGATTAAAATTAATCACATTAATTAATTATTAAATAATCCTTTAATTACACTTATCAATCTCAGAAAGTAATTATACTTAATCAGTTACCAAGCGACTATCTTTAATTAATCAATGGATTAATTAATCATATTCACCTCATTTACACTGGGTAATTCATTCCTTAATTACCCTATAAACAAATTGATAGATCTTTAATTAATTATAGATTAATTAATTATTTTTAAACTTAAGATACAAATTTAACTTAAACAAGATTTTAAACAATTCAAAACTTTTATCTCATATGTTAAAAGAAACATCTACTTTATAAAATAAGTTTTAAAGAATTTAAATCCCAGTTCAATTTAAATTCAAATCAATTTTAAAGCACCTAAACATTACAGGTTATTTATTTATTTATTTTTTATTTTTTTATATATATTCAATTTAAAAATTACTTTTAAATTCAAAACTGAAATACAGCCTGAACCTTAATTACAGATTTAAACTTAAATCCTTGAAAGCTTTACTTACATAAATCTTCAAATCATTTAACCTTCCAATGTAATTAAATGATTTAAATTTAAACTTATTTTATTTTAAAACCTGAAGTTCAAAATTTGATTACAGATTTAAAAACCCAGATTTAATCTCATTTTAAATTTCTAATTTAAAATTTTAAACTTCCAATTCAAACCCAAAGCACACATATGCTTTTCCACTTATGAGTTTTCAAATCAAATTTAAATTTATAAACATAAATGATTTCAAATCTGAGATTCAAACTACTAGCATTCATATTCAAACTCAGTTTTAAACTCAGTTAAATTTTCAGTTTAAATTTTATACTTCTCTTTTGATTTAAAAAAAAAAAGAAAACAGGTTTTCTGTTTTGCTTAAAAAAAACAACTTAAATTTTCAAAATTTAAATAATTTCAAAAACCAGAATTCAAACTAATTGAATTCATGTTTAAATTTAGGTTTAAACTCGGTTTAGATTTAGTTTATATTTTTAAACTCTACTTCTAATTTTAAAAACTGTAAACAAGTATCTTCTTGGTAAATGGTTATGGAAATTCAAAGATACTAGTGATAATGCCATTTGGAAGGAGACTATTTCTAATTTCTACTATAATGGTAGTTATAATCTCTATCATATTAGTCCTTCGATTTATAGTAAATTATCTTATTTTTGGAAATCCATCTTAAAATGCAGTGATATTTTCAACTTAGGTATTAATATTATTGTTCATTCTGGTAATAATACTTCTTTTTGGCACGATAGTTGGATTTCCTCTACTCCTCTTAAGTATGAGTTCAAAGATTTATATGATATTTGTAACTTTAAATTTGCGTTTATTTCTGATGTTTTTAACTCTGAAAGTGACCCTCCTTGGATTTTCAATTTTAATAGTATTTTAGTAGGCTCTACCTTTAGACATCTTTATTTGCTTTATGCTAAGCTAAATCTGTATAACATTGACAATGATAATGACCATATTAGTTGGGAGTGGGCTAAGAGTAAGAAATATTCTTCTAATTCCTTTTACAAATTTATTAACTTTTCGGGGGTTTCTGCAAATAGTTTTAAATTTATTTGGAAGTCAAATGCTCCTCCAAAATCTAAGATTCATACGTGGCTCATCATTCATGGTAAATTAAACACTATCGAATTTTTTAAAAAGAAAAATATTGATATTGATAATAAATGTCATTTTTGCAACACATACTCTAAAGATATTAATCATATTTATTATGAATGTTTGGATACTCATTAATTCTTTTAAAGACCCTTAATATTTTTGAGTTTAATATTAGCTCTAGAGTTTCTGATTGTTTTTTCTATTGGAACTCTTTTAGATTTAGGTTCAATAAGAATTATAGATACTTGCTTGATTCTTTATTCACTGTTTCTTGTTGGTACATTTGGTTTGAAAGAAATCAAAGGATTTTTAATAATAAAAATCAACATTATAATAATTTGATAATTTGAATTTCAAATTTCTGTTTAAATTGGATTTCTAATTCCAAATATAAATTAGCCAAAAATAATTGCTTTAAGGATTACCTTAACAAGGTTAGAAATAATATTAACATATTCAAACTTAATATCAATAATTTTGCTTCTAATAATACTTATATTAATCCCTTTTCTGATTTAAATAATGTTCATATGTTGCATCATAATTCTCTTACTATTTTTAGCCCATAAATTAGTTTCTTGTTTTGTTTTTCTTTTTTTCTTATATTTTCTCATTCTTAGAATTGTTTGTTTTTTGTTCTAGATTATGCTTGCTTTAATTTACTCTTTGGTTTTTATTCTCACATATATGTATATAAATTCTATTTATATACATATATGTGATTCATTCTAACTTGATTTCCTAGTTTTGTTACAGGTTTGGTTTAGATAGGTTGCTGGTTTTTCTCTTGACTGGTTTGCAGGTTTGCTTGCAGCTTTATTCAGGTTGGCAGGATAGCTTTTCTCAGGATTTCGGATTGCGTCTGGCATTTCTTTTGTTTACTCCAGGTCTTTAGTGTGGAGTTTTTTCTTTTTGGTCCACCTTTTGGAGTCCTTCTCTATGGTTCATCTGAGGCATTTTTGTTGAGTTTTGTGCTTTAGTATTTCGGATTTTAGATACCTCTAACACCCTATTATTGGGCGGTGGCCTTACCGGAGCTCGGTATTAGGGTGTAATGGGCGGTGGCTTTGCCAGAGCTCATTTGAGGGGTTTCTTTTTCTTTATTCTTTTAGTTTTATAGTCGTGCCACCTGCCAGGCATGTTGGCAGCTCCTTCTTTTTTGTTATATATATAGCGCTCCATGTGTTCTCTCCTCTTTTATTAGAGGATCGCACATTTTTCTCAAAAAAAAAACAGATTTACTCGAGCCTCCCTATATATTACTTCGAGTCATAAATCATACTGCTTCGAGTCACTACTCAAATTACTCGAGACCATCTCGAGCAACAAAAACCTGAAACCACCAAATATTACACCATCATCCCACTTCCTCTGTGCACCTGCACATCGACTCCGGCCATCACTGGCCAACCACACGACCACCCCACGGTCAACAATCATCCCCTCAGGCCATCCAAACACCAACCCGTCAACATTTTCCCTAATTCAAAGTCGCGGCCAATTTTCCCAAACCTGGAAACAAAACAGCAACTTCACTCAAACCCTGTCAACGCCTCGTTGACGCGACTCCTGCCACCATCACCTTCGAAACTCCGGCGACGTCTTCCTCAAACCACCATCTATCAATACCCCAGAAATGGTTGAACTTGATCAACCGAGGAGATCAAATTCAAGCAAAATCAGTAACCCGGTAAAAACTAGGGTTCTAGACTTTATATTCAAATCTCAATCTCAAAAAAAATTGCAAACCAAACTAATAATTTTCCTAACATCTCTGATATCTCCTACTCTTCCAGAAACAAATTCAACTCCTCAACCTTCTTGTGGCAACAGAGATGCCCAAAAACTCAATTTATAGTCAAAATAAAACTACTCTTATGTTTAAGCATTATAAATTATAAATTTACTTTTAAAAATCCTATTTTTACATGATGGTTTGATATACAAACTTGAAATATTGTTTTGTAATGTTTAAATTTCCATCTTATACAAATTGTTACCCTGTTATATTTATTTTCTGGTAAAACAGAATTTGTTTAACTTATATAAATTTTAAAAACTTACTTTATCTCGAAATAAACAAGTTTCATTTCAAAATTAAAACATAACAGCAAATAAATCAAAAGAAAAAGGCTTTTTTTCTATCAGCTAGAACTTATTTTCTAAATAGTCAAAACATAAGTGAACAGAATGCACCTCATATATACATATACACAGCAAATTCAAAAAGTTTAGTCATTTCTAATATGAAAGCATGGAACAACTTTTACCTACTTAATTTTCTAAAGGTTGAGTTATCACCTGTTAGAAGAAGATAACAGAGATCGGTTGATCAGGATTCCTATTTCAAATTGAAGTTTTGAATTTGCTACTAGCTGTTCTAAAATTTGAACTGAATTTGCCTAGCCTGCTTAAGAATTTACTTGAGTTGATGCACTGCAGTTAGCTTGTTGAGGATTGAATTACATCTTGTATTTGAGTGGATTCTTTGCATTTGTTTTTGGGCTGAGTTGAATCCGAAGCCTCCCAGGTTGAAAATGAAGTTGATTTGCAACTTTTAAATCCTTAGCTTGAATTTTGTTATGATTTTGATTTGATGATTTAGGTTGAGAAGGTGGTTGCTTACAACTTCCAGGTTTGCTAATTTTTATTTTACAGGTTTAATTGATTTTTTTTCCTTCTCCTTTGTTTTGAAATGAAGAATAGGAAAAGATTTGAAGAAAAAGGAAAGATGCATATATAGATTAATTAAGATTTATTAAAATATAAAAAGAAAATAACCTAAATGTTTGACACTTGTTAAATTTTCTTGACATTTGTCAATTACAATATTTAAGCATACTACACATGTTACAATATGAGTTAATCTATTAACATTTGTAATTATGCATTTTTAATTTACTTTTAAATGTTTTTTTATTGTTTTTTATTAGCTTTTAATTTTATTTTTCTTATTTAATAAATACTTCCTTAATTTATGTAAATAAAGTTCTTTAAGGAAAATAATGTAAAACAATTCTTATTCATATATTTTAAACTAAAATATTTAAAATAATTATCTTTTAGATTTAAATTTAAATCGAAATTCAAATGCATTTTCACTTTAAAGTACAATTTTGAAATCAACTCAACTATATGTAAGCAACACAAGTTAAATTTGTAATCAATAATTTTATTTAAAATATATGCATATATATATATATATACACAAAACAAAATATTTATTTGATCAGATTCATTTATTCAATCTATAAATTCGGTATTTTTATGAATTATCCCAATTATTTTATCAATTACAGATGCCCAGAAATCTGGGTTATCACATTCCTCTCCCCTTTGAATCTTTTCGTCCTCGAAAAGGAATGAAGCCAAAATTTATTATAATGACTATTATCCGAAAAAATCTTCTTTGAAACACTTTTAAAACACTTTTAAAATATACATAATATTATCAAATAGTTTTTATAAAAATACTTTTAAAACACTTTTTATAACTCGATGTTTCTACCAGTCCATCCTTGTTCTCACAGAAATTCGATCATATGTTGATCAGGCGTACGACTGAAATTCTATAAGTACTTAGCAGACCCTTTTTAACACCCGGTGAAAATACTTGAAAATAATTTTATTGAAAATATAGAAAATAGTTTTTTTGAAAATAGAGGATATATCTTTGGTGAGAATGCTCTGAAAATCATCACCCCCATCCATGGTCGCAGTTACATTCCAGGGTTACATTGCCGTCACAGCAAAAGTCCATGTAACTGCAGGCTCTCCGCGGCCTCTCGATTATGCCATGGATCCCACAACAGATCACGGTTACATTGTAGGGTTACGTTGCCATCGCAGCAAAAGTCCATGTAACTGCAGGCTCTCCGCGGCCTCTGATTTTCGCTGTCGAAATGAAACTTCTCCACTCCTACATAGGTCGCAGCCTACCGATATAAAATCAAACGCAGACTGTTGGCTCTCAGCGGCACACACGACTTTCGCTATGTTATACCATAGGTCGCAGTCTACCGATACAAAATCTAACACAGACTGTTGGCTCTCAGCGGCACACACGACTTTCGCTATGGTATACTCTACTCATAATCCCCAGGCACTAGTTTTGTCCGAGCTCAAGGCAGCACCACCCGGTGGTACTCCTGAGAAGCTCATTTCAAGGAGCGCCTTTTTCCCTAGAGCTATCATCAAAACATTTTATACTATACACATATAGTATCTTCAAATTATACACCTAGTATGATCTCATACAAAGCTCCTTTACACAAAATCGATTATTCCAAAATCGATAACTCTCAAACTAGGCTTTCCAAATTCTCATATTGATTTTACCCAAAAATCAAAAGCCTTTCCAAATCCAAAGGTTTCCAAAACCTTTTCTAAAATCCTCATAAGATCCTTTATATATATATATATATATATATATATATATATATATATACATACATACAGATATATATAATTTTTTTAAAACTTTGGATCTTTTCAAACTTGTATAAAACTCCTTTTATACTTCAAACATTTTCAAAATCCCTTTTCTTCTGGCAAAAGATTCCACAAGGGAAGTTTCATTTTATAAACAATAACTTTGTTTACTCAAAATCAAATATTCAAATTTGATTTTGTTTTTCCAATATCATATTCATTCAAATCCGTACGATGTACACATATCATCTGTACTGTATATCAATCTGATCGCTCACTCGACCACACAATTTCACTTCCGAACTAGTATCGTCCACCCGACTTTCTAGTGCGGACACAGATCTGGTTTCTTGATCAGAAACCGTCATTCTCCTTGCATAGTCGTAACTATGATAGAGAATATCCAGAACCAATCAACAATCCATATGCAGGTCCACCGTCGAAAATCGAATGAAAAATCCCAACTAGGATCGACATACTATCTCGAAATTCTGTGCTCGAATCTGGATCAAATCACTATGCGAATAGAATAACATATGTACACCCTACGTATTTATCTTTATTGGTTATTAGCCAAATCAATTCTTCACATTCACTTTAATTTTCATTCACTTATTCACAACTGCTTCAATCCCATTTGGATTATCACCTCTATTCTTATCTTGATTGGGTATTTAACCAATAACAGTTTGAACTCCGACCCGTTTATTTAGAAAATAGCTTGAAATTTTTTAAAATAGATAAGTAATTGGAAAATAATAGGTGTAAAATAGTTAAAATAATTATAGAAATTTTAGATAATCGCAAAATAATAGTAAGATAGTAATTAGTTTATAAAACATTTGGAAAATTATTAAACAGTTTCAAAAATAATTGTAAAACAAGTATAAGATAATTTGGCTTTTAAAAGAAAGGTTGTATATATAATGAATAGTTTGGAAAAATAGGTTTATATTTAAACAATTTATATTAAAAATAGTCCAGAGTCAAAACTGCTCACTTCCCAATCTCCAGTCTCATCAATTCAATTTAAATTTCCGCTTCCATTTAAATTGACCCAATTCCAATTTAAATAACTTCAATTTCCATTGAAATTGATTCAACCCCTACTCAAGCTGAATTAATCACAATTTCTTTCCAAATTCAATTCAAATTCCATTTGAATTTAAAACTATTCAACTTTAATTACAATTCCAAATTATTCGAATCAAATTTCAATTCAAATTTTTCCATTTGAATCTTATACTCATACATCTTCAATCACAATTTCAATTAATTCAAATCAAATTCAATTTGAACTAATTCAAATTTCAAATTTAAATTATCTCGAATTATATAAATTCGAGTTAATACTTCAAATGTTGATTTAATTCCTTTAAATCAATTTTCCTTTAAAGTTTTTAAACAATTCAGTTCTGAGTTCAAATTTTAAAATTCCATTTTAAATTATCTTTACTTAACTCATTACATGGTTCAAGTAACAGTTTCAAACTATTTCTCAAATCTTAAGTTCAAAGGAATTCCATATCTTATTTTAAATTTAAGTTAAATTTTATTTATCTCTAAAATGGATATATTACCATACTTCACTTCTCATTCATTTCAACAAATCTAATTCACTACTTAAAGATTTTTAACAACAATAGGATGATATCAACTAATTTATTTTAAAACATCCATTCATTTTCAATTTCTAGATCTCAAACCCATTATGAGATCACACAAACTCTCAATTTCAATTAACCATTTTACTTCCCTCAGTTAAGCTCAATTCACTTAATCCAGTCAACCTTACCCGATCTGAATCTTCCATTTCAAATTTTTGAACTTCTCATAAATAATCTTCCCACTTATTAAGTTTAAAAACTTATCACATTGAGTATCACATCTTATTCCAAATTCAAAACTCACCATTTAGAGTTTATTTCAAACCACCTTTGATATTATGTATATCCACTTGTATACATATTAATTTCTTTTACATACTAAGTTATACTTTAAAATTTTAAACCACCTTGGGTTTTTAATTCAAAATAAATTTCTTTTAAATTTTCCAACAACTCTTGTTTGAAATAGGCCATTTCATTCAATTGCATTAAATAATATTATTTATTGTTTCTTTAAATTAATTACGTCATTAATTAATTCCAATTAATCACATTCGGTAATTAACTTATTTCTTAATTACCTTCATTGAGTAATTGTCCTTTAAATTACTTACCTCTAGTTACTTCATTAAGTAACTTCCTCTTAATTTATCATTTCCAATTATTATCCATAAATTGATCTCATTAAATAAAGTTTAATTAATTACATAAATTAATTGATTATCCTTATCCTGAAACCTTTTCCAAATTCAAGATTTAATTTCAGTTTGGTTGTATTTCTATTACTTCTTAATTTAACTCAATAATTTAACAACCAATTCCTTTACTATTTGTTAGAAAAATTTATTGCTTTATATATCAAAATATAATCTTATATAAAACCATTTAAAATCTTTATATAAGAAAATAACAAGTACGCTCTTATATATATACACCCTCAACTCATCCTAGGGTACCACTTACCCTATCCTTAATGAGTAATCCCACCAGAGCCAAGGTTCTCTCTTAACTTTCAGCTCTGATACCAAATGTAACGACCCGGAAATTTCGATCCAGAAACTTCCAGATAGTTAGGAAAAGAAGAAGAGATAGAAGAAGAATAAGAAGAAGAAACAGAAAAACCAACCCAAAGTCTCACATTCGCAGCGGGTAAAATATAACATCACATAAGTAATAGTTATACAAAGGAAACTGTACTTGTCAAATTACAGTTTAATATATATATATATCAGAATTACAACATATTTACAATCACAGAACAGACAAATCAATCTGTTTCAGATGCTATAATATATCACATCATAAGCTCTCCATACGTTCCTGCTCTCCAGCTCGCCTACTGAGCTCCAGAATGTCCTTACCTGAAAATCTGTAATACTCGGTCTGACCTGAGCATTACATCAAAGTAACACCCGGGTCAGGCTGGAAACCAGCGTGAGTAAACCCATCTAACTTGGAATACAAAAGCATACAATTTATATAAACCCGGGGTAACTTATATTAATTTACACTTCACAAGCTGTTATAGACATCAACCATTTCACACATCAATTTCTAAGTGCCAAAACATAGATTTAAATGGTCCAATTTACTTAAGTCATTCCACTTCAGCCTAATAGTTTCACATATCAAATTATAAGAATCGAAGTGGTTTCGGGTATTTACTAATACCCGACTTCGATCTCTTCGAAACCATAGTCTACTTAACTTAGATAATTCAAGTGAAATACAATTCTACTTTTAATACATGATGTCACATCTATTCATCCTCTAATTGCATTTAAGTAATTAACCCTTGATTAATTTCACAAATTAATTATCCTTAACCCAATACAGTAATTAACCATCAATTACTTCATTAATTACTAACCATAATTTTAATCACCCTTGATTAATAACTTCAGTAATTATCTACCCTTAATTACTTCACCAAATAAATTAATTACTTCTTAATTAAATATCTCTAATTAATCCCTTGATTAATTATAAAGTAATTTAATCAAATTCGAGTTAGATTCACTAAGGTTGGTTTAACCCTTTAAACCAAGTTAACATTACGCTATCACATTTAATTAATCTAATTAATAATTAAAATTAATCACATTAATTAATTATTAAATAATCCTTTAATTACACTTATCGATCTCATAAGGTAATTATACTTAATCAGTTACCAAGCGACCATCTTTAATTAATTAATGGATTAATTAATCATACTCATCTCATTAATTACACTGGGTAATTCATTCCTTAATTACCCTATAAACAAATTGATAGATCTTTAATTAATTATAGATTAATTATTTATTTTTAAACTCAAGATACAAATTTAACTTAAACAAGATTTTAAACAATTCAAAACTTTTATCTCATATGTTAAAAGAAACATCTACTTTATAAAATAAGTTTTAAAGAATTTAAATACCAATTCAATTTAAATTCAAATCAATTTTAAAACACCTAAACATTACAAGTTATTTTATATATTCAATTTAAAAATTATTTTTAAATTCAAAACTGAAATACAGCCGAACCATAATTACAAATTTAAACTTAAATCCTTGAAAGCTTTACTTACATACTCAAATCATTTAACCATCCAGTGTAATTAAATGATTAAATTTAAACTTATTTTATTTTAAAACCTGAAGTTCAAAAATTAATTATAGATTTAGAAACCCAGATTTAATCTCATTTTAAATTTCTAATTTAAAAATTTTAAACTTCCAATTCAAACCCAAAGCACACAATGCTTTTCCACTTATGAGTTTTGAAATCAAATTTAAATTTAAAAACATAAATGATTTCAAATCTGAGATTCAAACTACTAGCATTAATATTCAACAGTTTTAAACTCAGTTAAATTTTCAGTTTAAATTTTATACTTCTCTTTTGATTTAAAAAAAAGAAAATAGGTTTTCTGTTTTGCTTAAAAAAACAAGTTAAATTTTCAAAATTTAAATAATTTCAAAAACCAGAATTCAAACTAATTGAATTCATATTTAAATTTAGGTTTAAACTCAGTTCAGATTTAGTTTATATTTTTAAACTCTACTTCTAATTTGAAAAACTGTAAACAGGTTTTCTGTTTTTGTTCTCTAAAACCTAAAGCACAGATTTACTCGAGCCTCCCTATATATTACTTTGAGTCATAAATCATACTGCTTCAAGTCACTACTCAAATTACCCGAGACCATCTCGAGCAACAAAAACCTGAAACCACCAAATATTACACCATCATCCCACTTCCCCTGTGCACCTGCACATCGACTCTGGCCATCACTGGCCAACCACACGACCACCCCACGGTCAACAATCATCCCCTCAGGCCATCCAAACACCAAACCCATCAACATTTTCCCTAATTCAAAGTCGCGACCAATTTTCCCAAACCTGGAAACAAAACAACAACTTCACTCAAACCCGGTTGACGCGACTCCTGCCACTATCACCTTCGAAACTCCAGCGACGTCTTCCTCAAACCACCATCTATCAATACCCTAGAAATGGTTGAACTCGATCAACCGAGGAGATCAAATTCAAGCAGAATCAGTAACCCGGTAAAAACTAGGGTTCAAGACTTTAAATTCAAATCTCAATCTCAAAAACAAAAATGCAAACCAAACTAATAATTTTCCTAACATCTCTGATATCTCCTACTCTTCCAGAAACAAATTCAACTCCTCAACCTTCTTGTGGCAACAGAGATGCCCAAAAACTCAATTTATAGTCAAAATAAAACTGCTCTTAGATTTAAGCATTATAAATTATAAATTTACTTTTAAAAATCCTATTTTTGCATGATGGTTTGATATACAAACCTGAAACATTGTTTTGTAATGTTTAAATTTCCATCTTATACAAATTATTGCCCTGTTATATTTATTTTATGGTAAAATAGAATTTATTTAACTTATATAAATTTTAAAAACTTACTTTATCTCGAAATAAACAAGTTTCATTTCAAAATTAAAACATAACAGCAAATAAATCAAAAGAAAAATGCTTTTTTTCCCACCAGCTAGAACTTATTTTGTAAATAGTCAGAACATAAGTGAACAGAATGCACCGCATGTATACATATACACAGCATATTCAAAAAGTTTAGTCATTTCTAATATGAAAGCATGGAACAACTTTTACCTACTTAATTTTTTAAAAGTTGAGTTACTCACCTGTTAGAAGAAGATAACAGAGATCGGTTGATCAGGATTCCTGTTTCAAATAGAAGTTTTGAATTTGCTACTAGCTGTTCTAAAATTTGAACTAAATTTGCCTAGCCTGCTTAAGAATTTACTTGAGTTGATGCACTGTGGTTAGCTTACTGAGGATTGAATTACATCTTGTATTTGAGTGGATTCTTTGCATTTTTTTAGGCTGAGTTGAATCCGAAGCCTCCCAGGTCGAAAATGAAGTTGATTTGCAACTTTTAAATCCTTAGCTTGAATTTTGTTATGATTTTGATTTGATGATTTAGTTTGAGAAGGTGGTTGCTTACAACTTCCAGGTTTGCTAATTTCTATTTTACATGTTTGATTGATTTTTTTTCCTTCTCCTTTGTTTTGAAATGAAGAATAGGAAAAGATTTGAAGAAAAAGGAAAGATGCATATATAGATTAATTTAAGATTTATTAAAATATAAAAAGAAAATAACCTATATGTTTGACACTTGTTAAATTTCATTGACATTTGTCAATTACAATATTTAAGCATATTACACATGTTACAATATGAGTTAATCTATTAACATTTGTAATTATGCATTTTTAATTTACTTTTAGATGTTTTTTATTATAAAGCTTTTAATTTTATTTTTCTTATTTAATAAATACTTCCTTAATTTATGTAAATAAAGTTCTTTAAGGAAAATAATGTAAAACAATTCTTACTCATATATTTCAAACCTAAAATATTTAAAATAATTATCTTTTATATTTAAATTTAAATCTAAATTCAAATTCATTTTCACTTAAAAGTTTAATTTTGAAATCAACTCAACTATATGTAAGCAACACAAATTAAATTTGTAATCAATAATTTTATTTAAGATATATGCATATATATATATATATACATACAAAACAAAAAAATATTTATTTGATCAGATTCATTTGTTCAATTTATAAATTCAGTATTTTTATGAATTAACCCAATTATTTTATCAATAACAAATGCCCAAAAATCCGGGTTATCACAACTACTTTATTCTACAACCCAAGAACCAACACCACATCAGATTATCACCTTGCAAGCTCGCCAAAATCCCTCCCTTAAGCCCCAAATGCTCTTGCACAAACCCTTTTCCCCTTAATTGCTCATGGCCCAAGGCTTATTTTAGATTTTTGGCTTCAAATTTTGGAATTTTGAGGAAGTGGTATTGTTACAATGTTGCTTTTGAATTTAGAGTGAAAAAGGAGGTGTTTTGACATAGTTTTGAAAATGGAGAAGATAAAAAAGAGAAGTGAAAAATGGAAATGAAAGTGAAAAGGTAAAGAGTGTGTGTTCTTTTATAAAAATTGAAAAGTGGAAAATTACTAACGATCCTTCCTTAAAATAAGTTAATACCTTACTTAACATTAAGATAACACACGTCATTTCATCATGTTATGTACCTAAGCCATAACTTCTTCTTTTTCTAATGTCCTTTAAGTATTTTTAATATTCTTACATTTAGAGTAAGAAGAAAAGGTCTTTTTCTTACTATTTGTTTAATTAATTACATTTTAAATCCTTTAAGTATACTTACTTTTACTAAACCTTTTTAGCTTATTAAATAAATTGTCATATGTATAAGTGTATGATAAAAAAGCATACATATGCATGAACAATGTTACGACAATTTTCGTTCGATAAAAAGTCAAATATCTGACAATCTATTTTTAGTCACATTTTCAATTTTCATCGAACTATTTATTTTTGTAAACAAAATTACAAAATAAGTTTACCATCATTGATTATTAATTGAAGAGCATTATTTGATTATTAAAAAACATTAATTGAATATTTGAAATTAATTAATATTCTCAAATCAAAGCGATAAAATTCTGGGTCATTACAATTTGCAAATATCAATATTTGGCATAGGTACACCTTTTTAATGAGGTTGAAGTAAATAATTATATTAGGTTTTATTTCATTAGAATCTTGCCAATTATGGATGCATGTTAGGACCAGCCAATGCATGGAGAAAACTAATGGATTGAATGATTGAACTAAATAAGGAAGTTAAATAAGAAGTATGAGAAAAAAAATCTTTTATCCGATTAAAAAAATATCCTCATTTCACTTTCTTTTCTGCAGAAATCCTCACTCTTCTTCTCCAAAATAATGGTCGTCATTATCTGCTTTTAAACAAAATCAAAACCAATGACAACCTAAAATCAACCATCGAATTAATTTAAACCAAAGTTCTTTATCCATCTCTTGCAAGGATTAAATGTGGATCTTGGCAATCCGAGGAGAAAGCATAAATCAAGGTGTAACTTTGGCTAGATCTGAGAAGTATCTTCTATTTCAAATCTTCTATTAAATATAAGATGATTATCATAGTATCTGTAGATATTATTGCCTCATTTGATTTGAAATTGTTTATGTAATTTTAATTTTTTGTTGAATGAATTGATTTGTTATTAAATTTGATAGATCTATGTTTTAAACCCTCAATTCATAGTGTTATTTTTTAGATCTGTAAGTTTGTATTCACGTATTATTTACATTTTTGTTGAAATAGAAATATTATGTACACATGCTGCCACTTCATTTTAAATTGAAAATACTCATTCATTTTGAATGCTTTGTTGAATAATTCGTTCTGTTTTTAATCTAATAAATTATAATAGAAATTTACATGTGATTAAAACAATGATTTGATAATTAATCCAAGATTTAAAATCGATTACAATAATATTCTAAATTTGTTACCCAATTTATTGTCTCAAATGTCATTATTTAAGTATTTCAATGGATTATTAATATATTGTTTAATTTGTTATGTTCCACGTTTGTTTTGTACAAAAAAACTAAATTTCATTTGGATTAAAACTTTTGATTTATAAGTATAGATGTATTTTTAGTCAACTAATTCATGTATACATAAGTTTACAAATGCATCAGAAAATTTTATTGCGGTATGGAAATTTGTTTTGAATTAATTGGAAAATTATGGTTTAATCTTCATATGCATATACTTATACACACACATGTATATGTAATGTGTGTGTGTGTTTGTACCTACAAATGTATGTATGTGTGTGTATGCGCTCGCACGCGCGTGCGTATAAATATTTAATGTTTGTATTTCATATAATTTTTATTATTATTATCAAACAATTTAAAAGTGATGTGATAATATATAAATATTAATTATTATTTGATGTCAATGTTATTATGGAATAATGCCTCTTTCATGTTAATTAAATGGTACACCAATTACTTTTGTTAAAAAGGGAAGGTGAAATCAATCAATTATGCCACCTTTCATCTCCTTCCTCATTAGATTCCTATGTGATTGCATATAGATTTGTTCTTGTTTAGTCCTAGATATTATCATCAATTGATCATACTCACTTTACGTTTAACAATTTCGACATAATGAAAGTATGAACATATTTGATATATTCAGAAAAATTCATATTTCACACTTAATTAATTTAGAATTAAATTAATAAAACTAAGAAAAAAGTAATAAAAGATGATTTTATGAAAAAATATTAGATTGGATCTAATAAATCATTTAGACTTCGTAGGCCTAATAAATCTAAAATAGGAATTTTTTGAAACATACCTATTTCACTAGCTTTCAGCTGGCTCGGGTCCAACAAAACAAATAAAATAGCGCATATAGATCATAGAGTTAACAATGGTATTATACTCTACAAGAAAAGAACATAAAAGAATGGAAGCTTGCACTTCATCCTTAATTTTTACTTCCGTTGCTTAAAGGTTCATAATAAGTGTGTTTAGGCATCCTCCTGAGCTAATATATCGGTTTCAGGCTTCATCTAGAATAAATAAAATTGTCGTTGCAGAATGATGCAGCTGGTGAGATTTGTTAAAGAACTTTCTTTGAAGTGCATCCCATAATTGCTTACTAGTTTTCATATGAAAAAACTCTTTACGGATTTCATCAAAAAGACCAAGCTAGATGACGGTAAAAGCATCCTCTTCCGATTCCACAGCGTCTTCATGCGTCAATTTCTTCAATTTCCTTGGATATGAGACAATCTTGAAATTCCTTTTCTTTCTGCAGCATCGCTTCCATCTTTATCTTTCATGTGCCAAAATCATAATTTTCATCGACTCCATAATTTGTAAAGCTTCTACCAAAGCTACTCTCTGTAGAATTAGACATAGCTAAAATAATCTTCAAATATAATAGCAAGCTCCGATACCAAACTGTAGCACAAAAGTTAGAGTTTTTGGTAGCATAAGTAGAACAATCAATAATCTAGTTTGTGGACATTGTCAATAATTCCAATTTAACATAGAGAATAAAAGAAAATCAAAGGACACAAATTAAAAATAATGAAAGAAAGGAAAGAACACAACAATATAACAAGGTTTGGCTATTTCTATGTCCTCGTACCCGACAATATGAGGGAGAGCTATCTTATTAAAAAGATGAACAAATGTCTTTATATATCTAGCTGTGAGGATGAAGACTTCCTTGAAGATAAAGTTTAAATCTTTTAGGAAACTTGGTTTGATTTCAACACAGATTAATCAGAATAGTCAATAGCGTTTTTAATCATAAAATTTCCAAACTTAGCAGTAACAGTTTTCATGAAAATAGACATTTTTTAATATAAATTACAATTATCATCTCAATTCATATAATGGAAAAACAAATGTTTACTTGGTTTGCATGAAATGATTTCTCTTTATCATCAACTTTCTTTTTAGTACCACCTTTTGCAATAAAAAGGTTGTAATTTTATGTTGGTTAATGAGTTAATTACCTTGGTTATGTTTATAGGGTGTAGGGATTGGAATAAGAGAATGTGTAAGAAAAGAAATACTAATGAGAGTGACTAGGTAATTTAAGTGGGTTTGTATTTTATTTTTTTAAGTTTGACTTGGGGTAACATCAAGTGTATATTTTAGGGGCGAATAGCAACAGAGACTACATATATGAATTATGCTGGTAGTATCCGAGAGGATAAATGTTACATGATGTAAATATTATTCCTTTTTCAATTTCTTTTTTGGCATTCCAACACCACTGTCCCAGTGGTTATGCGCTTTAGCTTTGGTCCATGAGGCCATAATTTTGTGTCCTGCGTAACACAAGATTTGTATTGCTGGACATATATTGATTTATAGTATGCTATAAACTACATATGACTTATAGTACAACTATGTACTACCACTTAAGTACCCAATTTCAAAAATATGAATTCTTTTTTTGGATATAACAGAGTGGAAATGGACATGCATTTACCGACACTCTTACTAAATCTACGAATCATCTTCCTAAATAAATCTTAGGCTATGTTTGGAGTTTTGTAGTACTGTTTATAATTGGTTTTGAGAGCATCGATTTTGATTGTTATGATTGTTGTGGTTTTTATTGGTTTGTATGAACTATTTTTACAACTGATCAATCAATGCTTGGAAGTTTAATATACACTGGTTTTAAGTGTTCTCCAAAAAAAGTAATATTACTTACATATCCTTATATTTAATTTTTAATTCATTTCTTTCTTTTTTATCAAATTATAAATACATATCTTATTGATGTTTCCTTCAGGTTCATGTTGTAAGCTTTGTTTATGTTATAGATGTTGTGTTCGCATGTTGCAGTCCTTCAAATTTAAACAATAATTCATGCCTTGGTTATAATTACAACGGTATCAACGTTTCATTTCCTAGCTTGCCTACGCATGCATTGTGTACCTAGCTTTCCTCAGTGCTAGTTGCACTAACTGCTTTCATGTCTCTGTTCATTCAAACTTACATTCACATGCTAATCAAATGCTTCATCTCCAATGCACAGTGTTAATTTAGAAAATGGATCAACACCCAAAAATCAAATTAAAACACCAGTTCAAATAAAGTGAATTGAAAAGTAAAAAAAGGGGACACAATTTTTATAATGGTTCAATGTAACTCCGGTCTACGTGCACATCAATTTCTTTTAGTAGTCGTTCTCGCTTAAAATTACAACTATTTATCTCAGATTTGGCCACAATCTAATGGATCTCAGATTTACAATGGAATGTCTAGGTGTTTTAGAGGTGGAGGTTGAGGACAGGAGTAAAGAAGAAGAAGTTGCAGATCCAAAAGTCAGAGAGCTGGAGAACATGAAGCAGAAAGAAAATCCCCCTTTGGCTGCAGGTAGGCTGGTATTTATAGGGAAATAAGGGTGTACAGGTCCAGATGCCCGCTTGCAGCAGAGTCCAGGAGTTAGCCCGATGCCACATAAGAAATCACGTGGTCCGTCAAGCTATTAGAATAACTCGGCCGCGAATTAAATAATTCAGTTCCAAGATATTTCTACTCGAGCAAATTTAACTTCATTCTTTTTCTTGCTTTTCCACGACTTTGAGTTGATTATAATGATCTTTTTGATAGTTGGTTCCTTTGCTCTTTTCTCATTAATCTTTGGAAATGCTTATCCAAACCATTGGAAAATCACTTGACCACGAGTTATTTGATTATCACAAGAGGTGTATGATGTTTAGAAAGTAGAAACAGGAGGAGAAATAGGTTGGGGCCAACCTATTTAACTCACAGCCGACCTAAAACAACTCGGGGCCGAGTTATTTCCTCCCACCCAAACTTCTTGGGTTCGGTTCTCTAATCTTTCTGATTATGTTTCCAAGTCTATGGATCATTTCATCTTGGTTTTGATCTTCTAAGTCCGGTTGAAATATGCTTTGGCTCAGAAGTGGGTTAAAATTTGCCTCCCTAAGTACGCCTATAGAATCTAAAGCGTGCTTTGCTTAATAATAAAATCCGCTAATCAGTCTTCGATAGTTGAGCTCTCCAACTTTTCAGTGATCTCGATCTTGATGAATTATCCGGAAGTATCATTCCACGTATCCAAGCCATCCTATCTTCACCCAAGTGTTATCTTCTTTTCTTTGATTGCTAGGCATTCAAATCCTTTTATCAAATTTGCATCAATTTCGAGATATGGTCTCGTTAGATCGTTGATCTTTTAATCTAGGGTTTGATCTCCAATCTAGGATTTTGTAACAAACCGAGATTTTCGACCTTCAAAAATCGACATCAATACATCCACTTTATAGATAGCCGAGCAATCGAGTGCCAGAAATACTATGGGTGCATAATAAAAGGTAGATGAAAAATAGAAACATTAACACAGAATATCACAATTGCAGCGAAACTAAATATAATATATAATAATAGATTTTATACAAAAGAATCTGTAATTGTTTTATACTTACAATCATATGAGTACAACAATCAATACAATCAATCTGGATAGTTATAATAACTTGTCCCCACACGGTGGAATAAAAACAAGTATGTGATATACGTCTGGACTCCTCTAACTCGTCTCTTGAGCTCCATAGCATCCTAACCTGAATATGTAATACTCGGTCTGATCCGGGTATTATAATAAAATAACGCCCAAGTCAGTCTAGAAAACCAGCATTCATCTATAAAAGTTATCCTAGGTCTGGACAAATCGAAATATCATCTTCATCATCTTCACGGTATTCATTCGTAACATTCAAATTAGATCGAAGTGATTTTCGGATAATTAAATCTAATCTCGGTCTCTTCGAAAAGATTAACGAAATTGAGCAATATTGATGGTCAGTTATTTAACCATCAATAAAACATACATAAGCAAACACCATGCCTCATCTTATAAATCTCCAAAATATTTATTTCAAAACATTTTTACCACGATATATATTTAATCTCTTTCAATATTTCTATATTTGAGAACAATTTTAACACTTGGATCCATAATAGGATATTTCACCCATTTTCAATACTTAGAAATATTTCCAACTTCCAATTTTATAACACTTAGAAAATATTTCTATTCCAAATCATTTCCTACTAAAAATATTTTCATCTTCCTTTCAATACTTAGGAAAATATTCATACATATAATTTGGAAAATCTTTTTAATATTAAACTTGGAAATATTTCATAACTTATCCCATAAGTCTCCAGATTTTTAATAGATTCTTCCTATGATTTCCAAACCAATTATACTTATTTATAATCCCAAACAACCATTTATAACTTCTAAATGAATTCAAATTCTTTCCGAAGTTGTCGCATCTAAACATTGAAAATCTTCTCAAGTCTCTAAATTCCATTTATAAGATTTCTCTTATAAAATCTCATCCTTGAAATAAAAATTATCTACATAAATAAATTTTCAATCATTTCAAAACTATATATATGTATAATGAGCATTTTTAGAGAATAGTAATTTATTTTTATTTCTTAATTATGTTATAACTTATTATTTAAAATATTAAAAACACTTTAATGAACACCAATAACTCATTTTTAGATAAACAAATAAACTTCCAAATCTGATTTTAAAAGTTCGATTTTATTAAATAAATACTTAATATTTGAAATCTACTTACCAAAGTATTTCAATATCAACTAGTTTAAAATTTCATAGTTTAAATAAACAAATTTTCCTATTGAAAATAAACTTAACTTCTTAGAATTAAAAGTATATTTATAAAACCTCATTAGCAAATTCAATTTATAAATTCCCCTCGAATCACATTACATCACTTCCATTCCGATCTCCATTTAAAACCGTCTTCACCTTTTCTATCAAAAATAGTATCCACTACTTTCCACCCTATTTCCATACTCTAATATAAATTCACCCTATAAATTTATATTCTCAATTTATCATCCTAATATCAATTTCCTTTATTTGTAAACATCATTTATAAATTTTTATAACTCCTTTGAGTTTTACTTCTTTACAAAAACAATCTTATCTATAAAATTTCATTTTTATAAATCCATTCCTTTATAAATCCCATTTATAACTTTCAATCTAATTTTAATTTCGACTTCAACTCCTTTTTATATTTCTCGGATATATTTTATAAATTCTTTTTATATAATTCATTTTTAAAAAATCTCCATTTAAAGATTCAAAATAATTAAGTATAACCAAAAATCAAATATATTTTTCTCTAACTCAATTTCTTTAAAATAACCCTAATTCCAATATAAATATTTTTATATCAAAAATTCCCTTTATTCCTTAAATTTTCAAAAATATATTTATGGTATTTAAAATACCAAAGTTCAGGCCAGTGCTACAATAGAATCTAATAATTCCAATCACTACAATAATCTATAATAGATTATTCTACACAATACATATATCACAATATATGAAAATAAATTCAACATTTTTAGGAATCCAATTGGATCCCTCCAACGTGTTTTCCTCATCCATAGATATTAATACAACATAAAAATACAAATCCCACTTCGAGGGAGATATCGCGATGTATAGGGTCATCCGCTATTATGCGGGGCACATAGGGTCTCATCCACTATAATGTGCCGGAATATTACTTCAAATACTAATATATACTACTATATATATAATATAATATCATTCAAAAGATAATTAATTCAGCCAAACATCCAGAATAAATTTTAACTATTTAAAATTAAAATCTAGCAATCCAAAAGGAGTGAGATTTACCCACCTTGATTTTTTTCTATGAAATTGCCAATCGTTCAAATTCCAAATTTATTCCAGTGTATAAAGTTTCATTGATACGATCCAACTTGACCGGTTTTATCCATTTTGAACCTCACATAAAAATTATAAAATCTATTAACATTCGCATTCAGTTTTGTATAAACTAATCAATTAATATTGATTACAATAAATTTCTTAATTAATTAAGCAATTGTTGTTACCTCCATCACATTCGTGACTAAAAGACAATATCACGCGCGAACATGCTCGCCTCTACCTCACACCATGCCACCAAGCTGCCTTCACCCAGCTCGAGCTACCACTGCCTGTGCACACCATAAACCCACACGCGTGCGTATGCACTAGCACATTAGCTCCATTGCGTCACCCTAACATCATGTAACTGGCCACATCGTCCATCATCCTTGAATCTCCATAAGATCACCGCCTATCGCCTGAGCGCCTCCATCTGAATGCCTTCATCGCACACCATTGCGTATGCGTGGGCACGCACTATATTTTTTTTGATTTCGTTTTGATTTTGATTTTGTTCTATTCGATTCTCTTTTTTTATTACCGTGATTTCGATTTATCACATCTAAAGGAAGAAAAGGATTCGCGAGATTTAAGTAAAAAAGAAAGCGCTTCGATTATACGATTAACCGATTATAGGGGGTTCAAAAGCGAGAATTATATATATATATATATATATATATATATATTATTTATTCCTCAAAATATCTCGCTTTACATAACCAAAAATTCCAAACCGCTGTTGAGGCATGCCGCCAGGCGTTCATAATGTTATACCCCTATTCCGAACACAATGGAAAAGGATTTGAGTCCTCATTCAATCGTATGGAGAAGATAGCCTTTTGGACCCAATTATTATATTGAATTTTCAATATTCATTTCAACGCGTTTCTATCCCGTACGACCAAACGAAAACTCCAAACGCTACGAAATTTGAAATCCAATAATAAAACACTATTATGGATCCGATGGAACTAGTTCTATCGACTTCCGAGACTGTACCCTGGGTTGCTATTTTAACCCGTCGATTTAATCGACGATTTCAGAATTTTGTGAAATTACTCAAAATTTCAGTTTAAAAAATTTATTAACTCGATTATAATTCCAAATTTAATATTTAAACCATTTAAATATTCATAATTAACCATTGAAAAATTTAGGTCATTATAGATTTGATCTCTTTGGATCATTTATCGCCCAATCTAGGATTTCAATCTCTTTGGATTCTTGCTGAGTCCAGTATGCTCACTCTTCGATGAGGGGACCTAATGACCAAGCAAGCCCATTGCTCAATCTCCTATGAGGAGTCGCCTAACCTTTTCTTCTTCCTTCTTGGTCATGCCCGTGAAAAGATTCATGGTTCATGGAACATTAAACTCTCGTAGCAAAGTTGGATTAGCAAAGAGAATAGAGCTCGGGATCAATATGTTCACCCTAAATGATATGATCATGTTCTTTCTGCGTCCATATAACAAAACTATGGGACGAGTACTTCGCTACTTGGCCTCTCATGTCCATTACATGGAGACAACTAACAAGGCGCTAGTACATTAGTTGTGAGCACTTTTCGTATAAGACCATCCACTTGCTCTCCGACAAAGGAGCTTGCGCCCTGCACTCTGGTCCCGTCTTTCAGGACAGGACTTTAAAGGGATCAATATCATAAAAGTTCATCCACTCGCTCTTCGGCATGGGAACTTGCACCTTGCACTCTAGTCCTATCCTTCCAAATGGGTCCTATCCTTCCAAATGGGACTTTAAGGCTATCACTATCGTACAAGTTCATCCACTCGCTCTCTGGCAAGGGAACATTCACTCTACACTCTGGTCCCGTCTCTCTCCGGACGGAACTTAAAGCGATCAATATCAGTCTTCACATTTAATGTGGATTTTTCAAAAATCAAATATCCAAATCAAAGCAGAAAAGTAGCGATCCTAATTATTCACCCTAGACATCCTACTCAAAGCATGCCTAAAGACCAATCTAGGCCCTATACACATGTAAGAAGTCCGAGATTATTGTCCTAACTAGTCATCCCAAACATCCGACTCAGAACGTGCATAGAGACTAATTTAGGCCTCACACATGTGTAAGCGATCTGAGGTTATTATTATTCTAATTATTCAAAGCAAGAAAAAGCAAAGTGAGTTAATCGAACCTGAATCCCTACTACCCGATCATGGGATTTCAAGTCTCGGACAAGATCCCTAGTTGTTCCTTGATGCATTCGTTGTAGATGTGGCTACTCCAGCTGCACCATCGTTGTTTGGTTTCTCACGTACTACTGCAGTTGATTGCTCCGAATCAGTTCTTATATCATATTACGAAGGTGTTAATACTCGTTCATTTCATGTATATCTAGCACATGAAAGATGCAAAACTTTCTAGATCTTGTCTCTCGATCACTAGGTTCCCTCATAGCAGGTTTTAGATAGAGGATCTTCCCCTTTGTGTCCAGATATATCGTCTATATTGTTTCAATTAAGTCAGTGTAGGAAGAGAATTTTAACTCCCTCCTTTGTCGTTTCGATTCTTTGAAGTCATCATCAACTCTTATTTTTTCTCTGTCCTTTCCATTTCCTGATTCGAGCAATCCCCTATTATCCACAGCATTAATTTCATCATTCTCAGCTTCAGCGTCTTCCTAACATAAACACTATGATAACCCGGATTTTTAGACATCTGTTAATTGGTAATTAACTAATTTTAATTATTAAAAATATCTGATATAAATGTAAATTGGTTTAAATCTACAATAAATGTTGAATTATAAATCTTTGGAGATGATAAATCTTATAGTAAATAAATAATATTATATTTCACTATTTAATTCAAGATAAAATATCCATATATATATACAAGCTTGATAATATATGAGAATATATATGCCTATGGAATGAAATATAGGAAAATTTGTAATAATGTGGATGTATATAATATTAAAATCCATAAGATATTCTATTTATTCCAAAGCAATATTTTTATTTTTTTCAAAATCTCAAAAATAAATTAGATTAAAACTCTACATTTTCAAATACTAGTACATATATAGTTACTAATTAATGTATACATAGGTTTTATACTATTTCTCTAAAGATACATTAATTAATAAAAGAGAATCTATAAGTATAAAAGATAAAAACAAAAAATAAAATGTAAATAAATATAAATACATGCATAAGAACATTTGTAAGCTAAGGATGACTGCAATTTACAAGGTCAAACATTGTTTCTTCATTTTCAAAAAAACAAAAACAAAAAAAGGAATGAGAAAAATGACTTTAGTTGAAAACCAGGCCATATACAGGAGCAATCTTTATATATTTCTCTCATCTTTCTTTCAAATAAATAAAAATCAGAAATAAATGTAGAAGCTAAAAAAACTTCTCCAAAACTTATAACTGAAGCAAACAAATTAAAGCTCAACTTAAAATCAAAATCCAACTTAACACAACAAGATCAAAGCCTGAAGCATTCAAGAACAGGAAGCAACAATAGAGAAGATCAAATAAAACAAAGAATCGGCACTCTGGTTTCAAAAAAAAGGTGAGTAAGCTTTCTTTTAAAAAGTTTAACCTTCCTTATATAAATATTATGATAAAAGATTAAGTGAAATGCTTAAGTTTTTGAATATGTATTCATGCCTATATATGGATATGTGGATGCCTGTATATATGTTGCTTTGCCGCTGTTCTTGCTTCTGAAAGGTTCAAAACCTTTTCGAAATTCAGATGTTCTTAATCCAAGTAGTTATAGGTTGTGATGTTTGAAGTAAATATGTTTATATGTGAGTATACCTGTTTTTAAAATTTGTTTCAAGCGAGATTGACAAGCTTTGTCACTAGATTAAGGTTTATAGGGGATAATCAATATTCCCAGGAAAAATCAATCGGTGTAATTCAAAATTTCACATATATAACTAAAATATATGTTCAAAATGATGAATTTAGGTGGCGTTCTTTTGATCTTCAATTGTGTGGTTGTTTGGATAAGGGGAGTTGGTCGGAATTTGGCCGTTGAGGTATTTTTGGCGACCTCGATGCTTTCAAGCATAGGGACTTGGGTCGAAGGAAGCTGAGGTGTGGGCGGTTAAGGGAAAATCGGTGTAGTGGCCTCCGATGGGGTGAGGCGTGGAAGTTGAGGAAGTTTAGGGTTTAAGGCCATGATTTTTGAGCTTGTTGGGCTCGAGCTTGTGGTGGTGTAACGGTAAGGGTAGAGCCGTGCGCATGGGGGAAGGAAGGAGGAGGAAGGTGCGGCGAATCCTCTGGTGGAGTAAGGTGGACTCCAGTGGTCGGAGATGTAGGGACAAGGAGGAAGAGGGGAGATCGGTTCATTCTAGTTCCTGATTGGGCGGCCGGTTTTTCGAGTGTAAGGTTTAGGGTTCGTTCCAGGCGTGGAGGTGGGTCCAGGCGATCATGGGTGGTTTGTCAAGACTGTTGGTGGCATGTGGAAGTTGGTCGGAGTTGGTTGAATGTGCATGGTTCAGTGTTCAAAGCTTCGTGCATGGGAAGAAGAAAGAAAGAGTAAGCCTGGAAAGGAAATAAAGAGAAGGGAAGAAGTAATGGGCCGGAATAAGGGTTTGGGCCAAATTAAGTAAATGAGGAAGATAAAGATAAGAAAAAGGAATATGGGCCAAAGAGTTGGTCGGGGAAGTATTAATATCGTTAGCATAAAGAATAAGTAAAGAAAATGTTAACAAAGTTTTAAGCATAGGAAATGCACAAGTTTTAAAGTTATACACAAAATAAGTTTCCAAGTAAATTTTTTAACAAAGTTTTCAAGTAAAAAAATATTTATCAAGTTTTTCATGCAAGTTCAAAAGATTAAAATTTTAAAGTTAAATGTTTAGGATAAATTGTTTTGGTATTGAATAATTAAATATTAGGTTAATTATTTAATTAAATCTCTAAGTGTTTTCAACATAAAAGGATGTGATTAAGTAAGTGATTAGAGACAAATGTAGTGAACTTAAATTAATAAAAAGGTCTCAAGAGATTTGGTATAAATTAATTTCAAGCGTTTAAATTAAATAAGATAAATGGTTTATCTTAAATTAATTAATGTAAGTAATTAAAGGAAAATTAATTAATGTAAGTAATTAAAAGATAATTAATTAATGTGAATAATTAATTAATTTCAATACTTAATTGAAATAATAAATGATTTTTGTTAATTAATAATAATTAAGCAGGATTTCAAGTGATTAATTAATGAGTAATTTATTTATTTGTGTTTAATTAAATTAATTAAGAATAGTATAACTAATTAATCTACCTTATGAATGATCAAATTATATTGAATTCTTGGGATTGATAATTAGTGATGTTCTGTGATATGTAATGCTTTGGCTGAACTGTGATAATCTATCTTTGATGAATTGCTGTGTGAATATGTTATTCTGAAGTAAATTAAATTGTTTTAAACTTAAACAAGTTAGCTTAAAATGGTATTGGATTCGAAGAGACTAGAGTCAGATATCAGTAATATCCGAAACCATTTCGATTAGTAACTACCATAATTCTTTATAGATTTGATTTGTAAAATCAAATACGCTGGAACGGAATAAACTAAGTAAACTGGACTAAGTAACAATACATAGATATTATTTTGTGAAATAAGTGATTGACTATAACAAGTTAAGAACTCGTAGTAAGTTACGAGTTACC
Source organism: Allium cepa (assembly GCA_030765085.1). Taxonomy (NCBI): domain Eukaryota; kingdom Viridiplantae; phylum Streptophyta; class Magnoliopsida; order Asparagales; family Amaryllidaceae; genus Allium; species Allium cepa. The sequence goes on along the minus strand of CM060932.1, from coordinate 727,667,107 downwards.
CCAGGATTTCAAAGATGCTTTATAACCTTAAAATTTCTTATTATATGGGTTTACTCACACTGGTTTCCAACATGACTCGGGTGTTACTTTAATGTAATGCTCGAGTCAGACCGAGTATTACAGATTTTCATGTTAGGATGGTTCTGGAGCTCAGGTGGTGAGCTGGATGGCAGGAACGTATGGAGTACATTCCGCTATGTTTTGGAATTATATTGTTTCTATTCTGGGACGAGTTGTTACAACTGTTCAGTTTATTCATGAATGATTGTACTTTGATATATTGATTGTAAATTGATAGTTACAGCTTTTCATTGTATAAATGTTGTTATTTGAATATTACATTTTGTTCCGCTGTGAATGTGAGATTCGGTGCTATTGATTCTTGTTTATTTTTCTACCTTTTTTCTTCTTTACCCTAACAATCTGGAATTCCGGCAATCGATTGCTCGGCACTTCTACAGTGAACGTATTAGTGTCGAATTTTCGAGGTCGAAATTTTAGGTCGTTGCATCTTGGTATCAGAGCAGAAGGTTAAGCGAGAAGCTCGGCCCTGGTGGGGGTTACTCATTTGAATAAGGGTCAATGGTACCCTGGAATGAGTTGAGTGTAATATATATATATATATATATATATACATATATATAAGGGCATACTTGTTATTTTCTTATATAAAGATTTTAAACCGATTTTAAAAATGATTTTTATATAACCTTATATTTTGATATATAGAGCAATAATCTTTCTAATTATTTTATATATTAAGATAATTGGTTGTTAATAAAGTTGAATAAGACCATAAGAATTTAAGTGGTAATATATAACCAAGTAGGAATTGGATAGTATGAACTATACAATAGGCTAAGCAAGAAATGGATTCAAACCAGAAATTAAAAATCCTGAAATTTGTAGAAGTGTTTTCAGAATGCTGAAATAAGTTACCCTGATTTTATTTTCCAATAAATTATGAGATGGTATATCGTGAATTGGTTTCCAGATATGTTAATTTTGGTCATTATCATAAGATGGTTGTTGTGTCTAATAATGGGATGTTTGTTTTCTAATAATAATTAATGATAAACCAAAATGAAATGTTTTAAGGAAGTAACAATGACTTATAAATTAAAAAGGATTTAAATTGTGAAGTTTTTTTTTAAATCTATGTCCAGAAAAATTAAATTGTTTTGAAGTGTTAAAAGATATAATGAATAATATTTTTTTTAAAGGTAAGAATCTTATCCTTAAACAAGAGTTGTTTAAAAAAAATTAACAGAAATTTGATTTGAACTGAAAACCAAGAATGGTTTAAAATTTAAAATATGAGTTAGGGTGCCAAAAAAATGAATATGTATATAAGTGGGATATACATAGTAACAAGTTGATTGGAAGTAAACTCTAAGTGTTGAGTTCTGAATTTTCCCTAGAATGTGATATAAAAACCCAAAGTAAAATAAGTTATTGAACTTATAAGTGGGAAAGGATATTGATAAGAAGTTTAAAAGTTTGAAATGGAGAATTCAAATTGAGTAAGGTTGACTGGATTAAGTAAACTAAATTTAACTTAGGGGAAGTTAAATAACAAACAACCCGAATTGGAAATTTCAAGATGAAATTGAGATTTAACTTAGGGAAGTTAAATGGGTTGGATTGAAATGGGAGTTATGCATGATCTCAAAACAAGTTTGAGTTCTGGAAATTGGTAATGGATGCTATTGATGGATGTTTTAGATAATTTGGATGATTGTTTACCTTGGCTTATCCTGATATCATCCTATTGTTATTAATAATCTATGAAACTGTGAATTGGATTGTTTAAATGAATTTAGAAGTGGATTGAGATAATATATATCCATTACTGAAATTAATAGAAATAAAACTTTAGTTTGAAATTGTTTAAATGATTTTGATTTTTAGAAATAAAATAGTAAATTATGGGAATGTAATCACTTTGAACATAAGATTTAAATGTTAAGAATGAACCTGCAAACTGAAAATTGTTTAAGAATTGGTTTCAAGTTAGAAGTTAAAATTTGGTAATAAATTGTATTCTGTAGATTAAATTGTTTCAAAAGTTTTAAACTCCTATTTTAACCTTGAAATAAGTTAAGTAAGGGTAATTTAAAATAAACATTAAAAATTTGACTTAGAATTAAATTGTTAAAAAAACCTAGGTTGATAAATTAAAACTAAGAGTTAATTTGATCTAAGGAATTAAAACGATATTTGAAAATTTAATTCGAATTTATATAATTCAAGACGGTTTGAAGTTGATATTTGAGTTGAAATTAATTCAAATGGGAAGTTGAAATGAATTAAATGGAAGTGGAAACTGAAAAGTGGTTGAAATAGGTGATTGAGAGATTGAACAGTTTGACTGAAAATATTTTCAAATAAATTGTTTTAATACAAACTATTTTAAATCTATTTTCCTTGCTATTTACTATACAACCTTTATTTTAAAAATCTAAACAATCTTATACTTATTTTACAACTATTTTGGAAACTAATTTCTATTTTACATCTGTTTTACAAACTAATTACTATGTTACAACTATTTTGTAACTATCTAACTATTCTACAACTATTCAACTATACTATTTATAGCTATTTTACAACTAATAACCATTCTACAACTACTAATCTATTTTAAACTTTTCAAGCTATTTTCTAAATTCAAGTTGGTCAGAGTGAAAACTGTTTAGAATTGAAGTAATAAACCAAGTGGAATGAGGCATGAATAAGTGAATAGAATTCAAAGTGAATGTGAATGAAAGAAAATTGATCTAGCTGATAATCAATGAAGATAAATACGTAGGATGTACGTATATTATTCTATTCGCATAATGATTTGATCCAGATTCGAGCATAGAATTTCGAGACCGTATATCGATCCAAGTTGGGACTTTTCACTCAATTTTCGACGACGAACCCTGGATATGGATTTTTGGTTGGTTCTAGAAATTCTATCATAGTTATGGCTATGCAAGGAGAATGACAGTTTCTGATCAAGAAACTAGATCTGAGTCCGCACTAGGAAGTCGGATGGACGATACTAGTTCGAAAGTGAAGTTGTGTGATCGAGTGCGCGATCGAATTTGATATTACGTATGGATGATATATGTATACCTTACACGCTTGAATGAAATAGATATTGAAATTTTGTAAATAAATGTAAAAATAATTTTTGAAATAGGAAAATATATTTTGAAATATGTGATGAATAAAAGTGGAAGTTGGATATCTCTCTAATTGAAATTCGCTTTATAAGGAGTAACTAAGGTGGTAAATAAATTTATAAGGGAAACCAAACTTGAATATTTGATTTGGTATAAATAAAGTTATATATATTTGTAACAAATGATAAACTTTCCTTATGTTGAATCTAAAACCAAAAGAAAAGGGTTTTTGTAAAATATTTGAAGTATAAAAGGAAATCTATATAATAAAGTGATCCAAAGATTTTTCAAGTTGGAAAGAATAAACTTATATATATCTATATATATAAATGATTTTTGAAAATGGATCTGAAATTTTTTTGAAAACCCATTAATTTTGAAGGGCTTTTGATTTTGGAAAAAATCAATTTTGGGAATGTGGAAAGCCTAGATTGAAACTATCGATTTGCGATATCGATTTTGTGTAACATCCCCGTTTTTAAATCAAATTTAATTTGGTAGTTAATTTAACTTTTAAAATTAAATTGTGAATTAATTTGGTATTTTCTAAATTTAATAGATATTTGTTTGTTTATTAATATAAATATGATTTTAAATTAAAATTTCTAATTGGAAATTCTGAAATAAATATTTTTGAATAATATTTTAATTATAAATTTAATTGTAGATTAATTTGAAATTTGAACAAAAATATATCAAAAGATTGTAAATAAAAGAATTGATTTGAAAATTCAATAAATTGTGAATAAAATTTTGATTTGGAATTTAAAAAATAAATATGTTGAAAATAAATTGGATTTGAAAACCCCGTATTTTAAAAGGATAATAAAAGTTTGTTTTCTAATTTTAAATATATATGTGTATAAATATTTATATTTGAAAGTTATAATTTGAAAGTTTAATCCTAATATATATGTGTGTGTGTGTGTGTATTTGTTTATTAGTGTTTAGTTTTATTTAAACCATATTCTTTAAATTTGAAATACACATATAAATAAAAGGAAATGGATTTGTTTAAATTGAAAATGTAAACATACGGAGATATAAAGCAATTTATAAAATAAAAGGGTTTAAACATAATTTTTTGCTTTATTTAAGTGAAGAATTAAGACATAAAATTACTCAACAGATGTGAAGAAGTTAAACCTGAGTTTGAACAAGTGTAATTAAAGTGGGCAAGTGGCAAATGTATATCTCCTTTTAAGTTTGAATTTAAATAACATATATAAGAGAAAAAAATTTCATTTCATTTCAAAATTACAAACTCTTCACTTCTCATCCTCTTGAAAATTTAAACCAGAAACAAACTTTAAAAAGATCAAGCTTGAGATAAAACAAAACAGAAAAGAAGATAAAAGGAAATCAAAAGAAGAAAATAATAAATTCAATAAATTTCAATTGATTAACATGAACCTGATCAAACAAAGCAAATATGAAGATCAATTCAAGGCTTCAAACTGAAAATCCAAGACCAGATCAGGAATCAAAACAATTCCAGATTTTTAGAAATTCAAACATTTCAAGCTCAAACATTTTTCCAAGCCTTTGTTCATCGTGACAAGTGAACAAATCTATCTATAAAAACTTGAATCTGGGTTATGCTTTGTTTCTGTGAAGTGAAATTGTTTTGCACGAATATAAATGTGATTTTATGCCTGATGTATTCAAAGATATGTGGGTATGCATGTATGAGTACAGGCATATCCACCCTGTTAAAGGATATACAGTCTTATGATAGGATTTAAATTAAAATCCTCTTCTTCCAATCCTTTTTAGAATTTGAGATTTAAACAAAAAAGTGATTAGATTAACCAGATCTTAGTTTTAAAAATGCTGTAAAGCATAGTTCATAAGTAGTTTTAAACTGGAAGTATGAATTACACTAAAAACTCAAAAGTATGACAAAATTGACTTTAAAGATTTATTGTTTCACTTATGCAATCTTTTTTAAAATTGGAAATATGATTTTTAAGATCAACTTTATGGTTTTTAAGTCCCTAATCGTTGAGGAATCTTATATTGACCAAAAATGGGAATTTGGTCAAATTTTGGTGATCGTGGTGGTTAGGGATCTCGGGTTTGAAGTGGGGGTGGCTAATGTAATGATGATTGTCGAAAAAATGGAGGAGGTGTTAAAGGTGGCTGTGGCATCCGAAGTTCGTCAATTTAGGGTTTAAAAGCACGGTTTGGTCAGGGATAATTCTCAAGTTTTTACGTCGCCGTCATAGCATCGGAGGAGACCGGTCCGAGGTGATCGAGGCCGGAAGTCAAGGCGAAGCTTTGATGAAGTTTAGGTGGTCTCTGGTGATCTTGGTTGACTGAACGAAGTGGTTTTGGGGGACTGGGTTATTCTAGGTGGATGTGAGTAGCTCGAAAATTTGATTTCGCGTTTGATTCATGAAACTGGGTGGCTGGTGTGTTGAGAGAGGTGATTATCGACATGCCAACAATGGAATTAATGGCCAGAGCCACCACAATCATTTGTGCATGTGCACGGCGTTGATTTGGTGTCACTTACGTTGGGTTTGAGGAAGAAGGATGTAGCCTCGTGGACGGGCTTGAGAAGATGATGGTTTGGCTCGAGTATTTTTCGCTATGGCTCGGGTTGTTTTGAAACATAACAGGTTTTAAAATTTAAAAGAAAGAAAAATTATGTTTCCAAATTTTCAAATTTTAACAGAAAGCATGAACCAGGTTTTAATGCAAATGAATGGTAAAGAAAAATGGAGAAAACAAGTTTCAAAGTATAAATTTTTTTTAATTAAATTTTTTGGAATTGTTTTAGTTTTTGGAAATTATTAGGTGTTTCAAATAAAATAAAATGGTGTAATTAAGAAGTGATGAAGGAAGTTTGAAATTGAAATATAGTATGAATATAATATATCCTGTTTAAATTTTAAAATGTATATATAACCTTTATTTTTAAAAGTTTATTTTAAATAAACTTGATAATGAAACTAAGAAGTTAATCGAATGTTTTAAAAATGTTAACTTAAAAGTAAAGTTAATTTCTATTGTTAATTAATTACAAGGTTTATTAGTTAAAGATTTAATGATAATTTAATGATTATAATTACTTGATAATTAAAGAGAAATTAATTAAAGTATAATTAATTTACGGGTAATTAATTTGAGAAAAATTAATTAGTTAAGATTAATTAATTAATAAAAGTAACTAAAGGATGATTGAGTAATTAAGGGTTAATTACTTAATTAAGTAAATAAGGATTAATTAATGTAGGTAGTTAAGGAACAATTACTTAATTAATGAAATTAGTTAAGAGTTAATTAACTAAAGGATGATTGCTTAATAATTAATTAAGGGTTAATTAATTAATGTGATTAATTAAGAATAATTAATTAATTAAGGTAAATTAGTTAATGAAGGTGATTAAGGAATGAAATTTATTGAGGAGTAATAAATTAATGTAATTAATTAATTAAGGATAATTAACTAAAGGATAATAAATTAATTAAAGGATAATTAATTAATTATTAAAGGTTGATTAATTAAAAAATTAAAGGTTAATTAATTTATTATTAATGGTTAATTAATAAATGACTAAAGAATAATTAATCAAAATGATCTATAATTAATTAATATTAATTAACTAGGATTAATAATTTATTCATAAGTGATTAATCTGATTTCAATTAATCAGATGATTAATTAACCTTACTTATGGGTGTTTGAATTGCATGGAATGCTTTTGACATCCCTGATGTGTGACACTTTGTGATATGAATTGTTTTGATTTGAGTTGTGATGAATGTAATGTAATTATCTATGATAAATGTAATTTATTTATCTGTGATAAATTTATATTATCTATGAATCTATGAATGGAGATAAGCGTTATTGGATTATACCACTTGTCGATATTGATGTGCTTGATTCTATGATGATTGATGATGTTGCACGATTGTGTTAAACCCCTGGACTACACCTTACACACACAAATATGGATTGCCTGAGGAAATTGGTTAAGCCACATATTTTTGAAATGGTTTTAAAATTGAATTTTGAATCCAAATGGTTTTGGAAATGGAATTGAGTTAAATATGAAAAGTTTTGAAAAGGTGTTTGGAAGATAAAAGTTATTTTGAATAACTTGATTAATTTTGGAAATTGAAATAGTTTGATTTGAATTTGAATTCAAGATTTGAATTATGGTTGAACAAGTTATATAATGTGTTTATATGGGTTTTAAACCATTTTAAAAATATTATTCTGGAAATTTGAATTTAACCCAAGTTTAATACTTGAAGGGGTTTAACTCGTGCAAATGTGATCGGATTTTTCCGAAACGAAGACTATTGGTTTTCTAATAATAATAGCTTTCATATAAAGAAAGGATTTCCAATTTGTGTTGAAAAGATTTTAAATTTGAAATGAAAATTGTTTTGAAAGCTATTAATGAATTTTGGTCAAAGATTAGTGAACTTTGTTTCCAAAATAAAAGGATCTTAAAGGTGCATCTTTTGTATAAAAGATTTGAATTGTGAATCGTTTTGAAAGCTATAATTGAATCTTTGTGAAAGATTGTTGAACTTTATTTTGAAAAGAACCTTAAAAGGCATCTTTTGTATAAAAGATTTGGGATTGAAATGGAATTGTTTTGAAGGGCTATAAACGAATCTTTGTGAAAGATTGGTGAACTTTGTGAAGTGAATCATTTTGCTTAAAGATTTGTAAATGGTAATTTGTTTAAACCATCTTAAGAAAAGTTTTGGGTAATAAGTTGTGATTTAACTGAGATCCCAATATCCATATGTTTTTAAAATATTGCGCTCATTATTCGGTTTAGCCAGGAGAGGACTTCGTGTCATATAACCCATTCCGAATAATGATACGTCGTAAATGGATAACATTCGAAGACCGGTGTTGAAGACCGGATATTTTCGAAAGTGAAAGGATAACCCGTCGAACGTCTCTGCACCGACTTGTCCCCAGTATAGAGATTTGATCACCCTTTTTGATGGGAAGTCGGGACGTGATTAGGGATTAACCGGATGTGCAAGGGCTTCTTTGGAAGTGCATTCGGTCCTGTTCGAACTCGGAAAAGACTTGTATAGATGTGTGTCTGACATTACACTTTGAGATATAAAGCTGGTTTCTATCGAATACATTTCTGTTTGGTGGCGGAGACTTGCTTATTGCATCATGATGATGGATTGAGCTATCTTTAGTTTGGAGTTGGAGTTGCAGGATGGTGTTGGATTCTTTTGGAGATTCTATTGGAGTTATCTTTCCGCTGTCGTTGGTTGCAAGGTCTAGACCATCCAGTTGTGCTGTTCTGTCCATTGTATCTTGTATCTCTGATAATATTGATGAATTCTTGTTGTATCATTGTTGTTATCAATTGCTGTATATCAATGATATATTCATTCTGTTTCCGTTGTGTTTGTTGTTGTACTTCATGTGTTATAAGCTCCGGCGAACCAGATTCGGCGTTTAAATCTGCGGCATTCGAGTACAAGTGAAGTACAAGTGCCAATTTTCGAAGGTCGAGTCAGGGTCGTTACGTATCAGAGCTTAAGGTTGAACTTTAGCTTTTGGAGTATAACACGTTAGGTAAATAATTAGAGATAGAGTGAAGTATACCTTAGAATGAGTATATCCCTAAGATGTCCGTCCGTATGCCTTAGTAAATTCTCTTACTATCCACTGATAGTGAGTATGAGTGCAAGAAGAGGACTAGATAGGGGACAGGGAAGTACCACTACAGATGGTCAATCCCTGCAACAACGGAAACAACTTTCTCTATCAATCTCCTTTGATCTAGTTTCAATTCTTTGATTTCTTCGTGGCAGCTCGTGGGAGAAGCTTTGGTATGGTGGTGGCCCTGCAAATCGTTATAGATAAGTTTCTACCTCATATCCCTTCATCAAATTTCTATCAGCTTTTTGTTTTTAACTTTAACGAAATTTAGATTTTATTGGAATAAATTGGTAAATTAAATATGAAGTTAAATTAATTGGTATCGATAAAACAATTTCGGTTAAAACCAAACTTGGAAATTTTTTGCTGTGATTTCATGTGTGAATCAAAGTCCGAAGAGGGAGAGGTTGATATATACTTTGGGATACTCCAATCTAGATTGAGTATCCATTATTTGTTCTGTTGGGTTTAGATATATTCTATGAATGGTCAGTTATTCCTTCGGACAAACCAATACCCTTGTATATCCGTAGATCTGGTGATCCGGGTATCTTGTGAAATATTGAATGAGTTCGTTCTCATATTGATGATATTCTGATTTGGTAAGCCAAATACAGAATAAATATTCAGTTTGACCTGGTGAACTATTCATGTGTGTTCATCTGTTCTTTGTTGTCTCCCTGTCTAGCAAATTTCGAGGATGAAACTTTCTTAAGGGGGGAATCTGTAACATCTCCGTTTTTATATCAAATTTAATTTGAAAAAAATTTAATTTTTAAAATTAAATTGTGAATTAGTTTGGTATTTTCCAAATTTAATATATATTTGCTTGTTTATTATTATAAATATGATTTTAAAATAAAATTTCTAATTCGAAATTCTGAAATAAATATTTTTGAATAATATTTTAATTATAAATTTAATTGTAGATTAATTCAAAAATTTGAAAAAAATATATCAAAAGATTGTAAATAAAGGAATTGATTTGAAAATTCAATAAATTATGAATAAAATTTTGATCTGGAATTAAAAAAATATGTTGAAAATAAATTGGATTTGGAAACCCTATATTTTAAAAAGATAATAAAAGTTTGTTTTTCAATTTTAAATATATATGTGTATATATATTTATATTTGAAAGTTATAATTTGAAAGTTAAATCCTAATATATATATATATATATATATATATATATATTTGTTTATTAGTATCTAATTTAATTTAAACCATATTCTTTAAATTTGAAATACATATATAAATAAAAGAAAATGGATTTGTTTAAATTAAAAATGTAAACATATGGAGATATAAAGCAATTTATAAAATAAAAGGGTTTAAACATAATTTTTTGCTTTATTTAAGTGAAGGATTTAGACGTAAAATTACTCATTTTAACAAATGTGAAGAAGTTAAACATGAGTTTGAACAAGTGTAATTAAAGTGGACAAGTGGCAAATGTATGTCTCCTTTTAAGTTTGAATTTAAATAACATATATTAGATAAAAAAAATCATTTTAGTTCAATTTTTCAAACTCTTCACTTTTCATCCACTTGAAAATTTAAACCTGAAACAAACTTTAAAATGATCAAGCCTGAGATTAAAACAAAATAGGAAAGAAGATCCAAGGAAATCAAAAGAAGAAAATAATAAATTCAAAAAATTTCAATTGATCAACATGAACCTGATCAAACAAAGCAAATATGAAGATCAATTCACGGCTTTAAACTGAAAATCCAAGATCAGATCAGGAATCAAAATGATTCTAGATTTTCAGAAATTCAAACATTTCAAGCTCAAACATTTTTCCAGGCCTCTATTCATCAAGACAGGTGAGAAAGTCTATCTATACAAATTTGAATCTGGGTTATGCTTTGTTTCTGTGAAGTGAAATTGTTTTGTATGAATATAAATGTGATTGTATGCCTGATGTATTCAAAGATATGTGGGTATGCATGTATGGGTACAGGCATATTCACCTTGTTAAAGGATATATAGTCTTATGATAGGATTTAAATTAAAATCCTCTTCTTCCAATCCTTTTTAGAATTTGAGATTTAAACAAAAAAGTGATTAGATTAACCAGATCATAGTTTTTAAAATACTATAAAGCATAGTTCATAAGTAGCTTTAACCTGGAAGTATGAATTATAGTAAAAACTCAAAAGTATGACAAAATTGACTTTAAAGATTTATTGTTCACTTATGTAATCTGTTTTGAAATTGGAAATTATGATTTTTAAGATCAACTTCATGATTTTTAAGTCCCTAATCATTGAGGAATCTTATATTGACTGGAAATGGGAATTTGGTCAAATTCTGGTTATCATGGTGTTAGGGATCTTGGGCTTAAAGTGGGGGTGGCTAATGTAATGGTGGTTGTCGAAAAAATAGAGGGAGGTGTTAAAGGTGGTTGTGGCATCGAAAGTTCATCGATTTAGAGTTTAAAAGCACAGTTTGGTCAGGGATAATTCTCGAGTTTGTACGTCGCCGTCATAGCATCGGGGGAGACCAGTCCGAGGAGGATCGAGGCTGGAAGTCAAGGCGAAGCTTTGATGAAGTTTCGGTGGTCTCTGATGATCTTGGTTGACTGAACAAATTGGTTTTAGGGGACTAGGTTGTTCCAGGTGGATGCAAGGTAGCTCGAAAATTTGATTTTGGGTTTGATTCGTGGAACTGGGTGGCTGGTGTGTTGAGAGAGGTGTTTGTCGACATGCCAGCGATGGAATTAATGGCCAGAGCCGCCTCGATCGTTTGTGCATGTGCACGACATTAGTTTGGTGTCAGTTACATTGGGTTTGAGGAAGAAGGTTATGGCCTCGGGGACGAGCTCGGGAAGATGATGGTTTGGCTCAGGTATATTTCGCTATGGCTTGGGTTGTTTTGAAACATAACAGGTTTTAAATTTTAAAAGAAAGAAAAAATATGTTTCCAGGTTTTCAAATTTTAACAGAAAGCATGAACTAGGTTTTAATGCAAATGAATGGTAAGTAAAATGAAGAAAACAAGTTTCAAATTTTAATTTTTTTAATTAAACGTTTTGGAATTGTTTTAGTTTTTGGTAATTACTAGGTGTTTTAAATAAAATAAAATGGTGTAATTAAGAAGTGATGAAGGAAGTTTGAAATTGAAATATAGTTTGAATATAATATATCTTGTTTAAATTTTAAAATGTATAGATAACCTTTAGTTTTAAAATTTTGTTTTAAATAAACTTGATAATGAAATAAGAAGTTAATCAAATGTTTTAAAAATGTTAACTTAAAAGTAAAGATAATTTATATTGTTAATTAATTACAAGGTTTATTAATTAAAGATTTAATGATAATTCAATGATTAATGATTATAATTACTTGATAATTAAAGAGAAATTAATTAAAGAATAATTAATTTATGGGTAATTAATTTGAGAATAATTAATTAGTTAAGATTAATTAATTAATAAAAGTAACTAAAGAATGATTGAGTGATTAAGGGTTAATTACTTAATTAAGTAAAGAAGGATTAATTAATTAATGTGGGCAGTTAAGGAATAATTACTTAATTAATGAAATTAGCTAAGAGTTAATTAACTAACGGATGATTGCTTAATAACTAATTATGGGCTAATTAATTAATGTGATTAATTACGAATAATTAATTAATCAAGGTAAATTAATTAATGAAGGTGATTAAGGAATGAAAATTAATTGAGGAGTAATAAATTAATGTAATTAATTAATTAAGGATAATTAATTAAAGGATAATTAATTAATGATTAAAAGTTGATTAATTAAAAAATTAAAGTTAATTAGTTTATTATTAATGGTTAATTAATAAATGATTAAAGAATAATTAATCAAAATGATCTGTAATTAACTAATATTAATTAACCAGGATTAATAATTTATTCATAAGTGATTAATCTGATTTTAATTAATCAGATGATTAATTAACCTTACTTATGGGTGTTTGAATTGCATGGAATGCTTTTGACATCCCTGATGTGTGACACTTTGCGATATAAATTGTTTTGATTTGAGCTATGATGAATGTAATGTAATTATCTATGATAAACATAATTTATTTATTTGTGATAAATTCATATTATCTATGAATCTGTGAATGGAGATAAGTATTATCGGATTATACCGCTTATCGATATTGATGTGCTTGAATCTGTGATGATTGATGATGTTGCACTATTGTGTAAAACCCCTGCACTACCCCTTACACACACAAATAAGGATTGCATGAGGAAATTGGTTAAGTCACATATTTTTGAAATGGTTTTAAGATTGAATTTTGAATCCAAATGGTTTTGGAAATGGAATTGAGTTAAATATGAAAAGTTTTGGAAAGGTGTTTTGAAGATAAAAGTTATTTTGAATAACTTGATAAAGTTTTGAAATTAAAATAGTTTGATTTGAATTTGAATTCAAGATTTGAATTATGGTTTAACAAGTTATATAATCTATTTATATGGATTTTAAACCATTTTAAAAATATTATTTTGGAAATTTGAATTTATCCTAAGTTTTATACTTGAAGGGGTTTAACTCGTGCAAATGTAATCCGATTTTTTCAAAACGAAAACTATTTGTTTTCAAATAATAATAGCTTTCATATAAAGAAAGGATTTTCAATTTATGTTGAAAAGATTTTAAATTTGAAACGAAAATTGTTTTGAAACCTATTAACGAATTTTGGTTAAAGATTAGTGAACTTTGTTTCCAAAATAAGAGGAACTTAAAGGTGTATCTTTTGTATAAAAGATTTGAATTATGAATCGTTTTGAAAGCTATAATTGAATCTTTGTGAAAGATTGTTGAACTATGTTTTGAAAAGAACCTTAAAAGGTATCTTTTATATAAAAGATTTGGGATTGAAATAGAATTGTTTCGAAGGGCTATAAATGAATCTTTGTGAAAGATTGGTGAACTTTGTGAAGTGAATCTTTTTGTTTAAAGATTTGTAAATGGTGATTTGTTTAAAACATCTAAACAAAAGTTTTGGGTAATAAGTTGTGACTTAACTGAGATCCCAATATCCATACATTTTTAAAATATTGCGCTCATTATTCGGTTTAGCCGGGAGAGGAATTTGTGTCATATAACCCATTCCGAATAATGATACGTCGTAAATGGATAGCATTTGAAGACCGGCGGTGAAGACCGGATATTTTCAAAAGTGAAAGGATAACCCGTTGAATGTCTCTGCACCGACTGGTCCCCGGTATAGAGATTTGATCACCCTTTGTGATGGGAAGTCCGAACGTGATTAGGGATTATTTGGATGTGCGACGGCTTCTTTGGAAGTGCCTTCGGTTATGTTCAAACCCGGAACAGACTTGTATGGATGTGTGTCTGACATTACATTTTGAGATGTAAAGCTGGTTTCTATCGAATACATTTCTTTGGTGGCGGAGAATTTATTCTCTTAGCTTAACACCCTTCTCTGAGACGTACGAGCTTAGAGGTTATGTAGTTGATGGTTACTAGTAATACACTCCCAATTTGGTAATGTGGCTTACGAAGTGCTGCCGATCATTTGTTGATCAAAGCATAGCTTTGTAAAAAGTGTAGCTTTGTGGACGAGACTTCGTCGAGCCTCACAACCCGGTAATGGTCGAAATAGGAATCGTTGCAGCAAGGTTATTTAAGGGTAGCGTCCCCTGAGACTATGTCCATTTCCTTGTGGATTATAAGTGGTATCATGGTATGAAGCCCAGATACTTAACTTTGTGGTTGCTGCAAACTTTTGGCTTTGTGGTTGTTGGTTGATAGGAGCCTCAGATAAAGGTTGGTAACGACCGGAGGATGGCATACTCATGTCAGTAGTTACCTAGTTACAAAGGTAGCCCGGCCTTGTGTTGACAGAGATCCGGTTAGGTTTTCGGGGACGTCCCTCCAGAGGCGTTACATTCGGTGTGGTAAGTTCCTTTGCCTGACCATTTATTGGAAATCCAATCACCAATACGCGCCTTGTATGGTTTTAGTTGTAGAATCTACCATTTAACATGGTAGCTATAGCAGGCATACTATAATGGTATGTATGCTAGCTAAGATTTATATTATACTTTTGAAATGTTTTCTGCACTATGCACTAATAATAATATAAAAGGAATTTTGCGTAGTAAGCATGTTTGACTATCATTAGGAGAATTCTCCTCCAATTCTGCGTTTGCATTGTGTGTGCGGTGGGTGGCCTTATGGTAGTTTCATTTTCCAAAATGCATTGCAAATTTCAATTTTAAAATCTTTTGTTGTTTGTTTTAAAGATAAAACTGTTTTGTTTGCTCATACCAGTCTCATGATTGACCTGGAGTTTATTGTTCCCTTCCTAAACTCTGGGAGCCAACAATTTTCCACATGGGCGGCTAGAGTTGGATTTTTCAGATAGTTAGATAGTAGATGTAGATTCAATATCTTTGAAGCTTTTGGATCTTAGCGATCACATTTGCTTCATTCTGTAGTTACCTAGTTTGCTTATTGCATCCTAATGATGGATTGAGCTATCTTAGTTTGGAGATGGAGTTGCAGGATGGTGTTGGATTCTTTTGGAGATTCTATTGGAGTTATCTTTCCGCTGTCGATGATTGCAAGGTCTAGACCATCCAGTTGTGCTGTTCTTTCTGCTATATCTTGTATCTCTGATAATATTGATCAATTCTTGTTGAATCATTGTTGTAATCAATTGTTGTATATCAATGATATATTCATTCTATTTCCGCTGTGTTTGTTGTTGTAATAGGTGTGTTATAAGCTCCAGTGAACTAGATTCGGTGTTTGAATCTACGACATTCTAGTACAAGTGAAGTACGGGTGCCGATTTTCGAAGGTCGAGTCAGGGTCATTACATTTTGTGTTAAAGAGATTTATATGTGATTCATATAAAGAGTATGAATTGAAAGATACTATATGTGTATAGTATAAAATATTTTGAAATTGGCTATGGGGAAAAAAGCGCTCCCATTTAAATGAATTTCTAGTAGGAGATCCACGGGGTGGTTCTGCCTTGAGCTCTAAGGGGTTTCTAAATTTGGTCCTGGTAGGAAGTCCATACAAACTAAAGTTCGTGAGGATTGGGGTTGGGGTAGAGAAAATCGAGGGCGCTGATACCTACAGTGACATTTAGGTTATGCTGTGACGATAGTGTAACTCGGTGTAACTGCGATCTATCGCACACCATAGCGAAAGTCGAGGGCAGTGATTGCCTACGGTCTACGTTTGATTTCGTTGGGAGAGCGACGTAACATCGGTAGACTAAGATCTATGAAGACATAGCGAAAGTCATGTGGCAGTGAGTGCCTACAGGCTACATTAGGACTCAATTGATGTAGTTTGCGATCTATGTGGTCTGTGTAGAGAAGTTTCATTTGGCAGCGAAATTCGAGGGCGTTGATGCCTACAGTTACATGAGTTTTTGCCGTGATGGCGACATAACCCCAGGTGTGGCTGCAATCTGTGGCGGGTTCCATTGTGTAATCGAGAGGCGCGGAGGCCTACAGTTTTGTAGGCTTTGTCGGGATGGCGACCAAATCATCGAGTTAACTGCGACCATGGAGGGGGTGATGATTTTCAGAGCATTCTCACCAAAAATGTTTTCTATATTTTCAAAAATGTTTTCTAGGTATTTTCACTGGGTGTTGAAAACGGGTCTGCTAAGTACTTATAGATTTTCAATCCAACGCATGATCAACATATGACCGAATTTCTATGAGAACAAGGATGGACTTGTTGAGACATCAAGTTATAAAAAGTATTTTTATAAAGTTATTTTGACAATATTATGTACATTTTCAAAAGGATTTTTGAAATTTTAATTAATGGGAATTGAGAGTTCAAAATTTTTAAAGGATAATTTAGCTGATAATGAGCATTATAATTAAAATTCTGGCTTCGTTCCTTTTCGAGGACGAAAAGTTCTAAGGGGGAAGGAATGTGATAACCCGGATTTGTGGACATCTATTAATCTATAATTAACTAATTTTAATTATTAAAAATATCCGATATAAATCTAAATTGGTTTAAATCTCCAATAAATGTTGAATTATAAATCTTTGGAGATGATAAATCTTATAGGAAATAAATAAAAAATATATTTCACTATTTAATTCGAGATAAAATATCCATATATGTATATACACACAAGCTCTATACTATATATGAGAATATATATATCCCTATGGAATGAAATATAGGGAAGTTTGTAATAATGTGGATGTATACAATATTAAAATCCATGAAATATTCTATTTATTCCAAAGTTATATTTTTATTTTTTTTCAAAATCTCAAAAATAAATTAGATTAAAACTCTACATTTTCAAATACTAGTGCGTGTGTGTGTGTATATACTTATTAATTAATGTATACATAGGTTTTATATTATTTCTTTAAAGGTACATTAATTAATAAAGGAGAATGTATAAGTATAAAAGATAAAAACAAAAAATAAAATATAAACAAATATAAATACATGCATAAGAACATTTGTAAGCTTAGGATGCCAGGCAATTTACAAATATCAAACATTGTTTCTTCATTTTAAAAAAAAAACAATAAAAAAGGAAAGAGAAAAATGAATTTAGTTGAAAACCAGGCTGTATACAGAAGCAGTCTTCATATATTTCTCTCATCTTTCTTTCAAGCAAATAAAAATCAGAAATAAAAGTAGAAGCTAAAAAAAACTTCTCCAAAACTTATAACTGAAGCAAGAAAACTCAAAGAAAACTTAAACTCAAATCCAACTTAACTCAACAAGATCAAAGCCTAAAGCATTCAAGAGTAGGAAGCAACAATAGAGAAGACCAAACAAAACAAAGAAGCAGTACTCTGGTTTCAGAAGAAAAAAAAGGTGAGTAAGCCTTCTTTTAAAAAGTTTAACCTTCCTTACATAAATATTATGACAAAAGATTAAGTGAAAAGCGTCAGTTTTTGAATATGTATTCATTCCTATATATGGATATGTGGATGACTGCATATATGTTGCTTTGCCTTGGTTCTTGCTTCTGAAAGGTTCAAAAACTTTTCAAAATTTAGATGCTCTTAATCCAACTAGTTATAGGGTGTAATGTTTGAAGGAAATATGTTTATATGTGATTATACCTGTTTATAGTGTGTGATGTTTGAAGGAAATATGTTTATATGTGAGTATACATGTTTTTAAAATTTGTTTCAGGTGAGATTGACAAGCTTTGTCACTAGATTAAAGTTTACAGGGGATAATCAATATTCCCAGGAAAAATCAATCAGTGTAATTCAAAATTTCACATATATAACTAGAATATATTTTCAAAATGATGAATTTAGGTCGCATTGTTTTGATTTTTAATTGTCTGGATATTTGGATAAGGGGAGTTGGTCGAGATTTGGTCGTTGAGGTATTTCTGGAGACCCCAATGCTTTCGAGCATAGGGACTTGGGTCAAAGGAAGCTGAGGTGAAGGCGATTGAGGGAAAATTGGTGTAGTGGCCTCCGATGGGGGTGAGGCGTGGAATTTGAGGAAGTTTAGGGTTTATGTCTATGATTTTTGAACTTGTCGAACTTGAGCTTGTGGTGGTGTAACGGTAAGGGTAGAGCCATGCACATGGGTGAAGGAAGGAGGGGGAAGGTGCGGCGAATGCTCTGGTGAAGTAAGGTGAACTCCGGTGGTCGGAGATGTTGGGACAAAGGGAAGAGGGGAGATCGGTTCATTCCAGTTCCTGATTGGGTGGTCGGTTTTTCGAGTCTAAGGTTTAGGGTTCGTTCCAGGCGTGGACGTGGATCCAAGCGATAATGGGTGGTTTGTCAAGACAGTCGACGACATGTGGAAGTTGGTCGGAGTTGGGTGAATGTGCACAGGTCAGTGCACAAAGCTTTGTGCACGAGAAGAAGAATGAAAGAGTAAGCCTGGAGAGGAAATAGAGAGACGGGAAGAAGTAATCGGCCGGAATAAGGGTTTGGGCCAAATTAAGTAAATGAGGAAGATAAAGATAAGAAAACGGAATATGGGCCGAAGAGTTGGTCGGTGAAGTATTAATATAGATAGCGTGAAGAATAAGTAAAGAAAATGTTAACAAAGTTTTAAGCATAGGAAATGTACAAGTTTCCAAGCTAAACACAAAACAAGTTTCCAAGTAAATTTTTGAACAAAGTTTTCAAGAAAAAAGTATTTATCAATTTTTACATGCAAGTTCAAAGATTAAAATTTTGAAGTTAAATGTTTAAGATAAATTGTCGTGGTATTGAATAATTAAGTATGAGGTTAATTATTTAATTAAATCTCTAAGTGTTTTCAAAATAAAAGGATGTTATTAAGTAAGTGATTAAAGATAAATGTCTTGAACTTAAATTAATAAAAAGGTCTCAAGAGATTTGGTATAAATTAATTTCAAGCATTTAAATTAAATAAGATTTAATTGATGTGGTTCAATAATTAATTAAGACAAATGGTTTGTCTTAAATTAATTAATGTAAGTAACTAAAGGAAAATTAATTAATGTAAGTAATTAAATGATAATTAATTAATGTGAATAATTAATTAATTTCAATAATTGATTGAAATAATAAATGATTTGTAATTAATTAATAATAATTAAGTAGGATTTCAAGTGATTAATGAGTAGTTAATTTATTTGTGTTTAATTAAATTAATTAGGAATAGTATAACTAATTAATTTTGCTTATGAATGATCAAATTATATTGAATGCTTGGGATTGATAATTAGTAATGTTCTGTGATATGTAGTGCTTTGGCTGAACCGTGATAATCTATCTATGATGGATTGCTGTGTGAATATGTTATTCTAAAATAAATTAAATTGTTTTAAACTTAAACAACTTGGCTTAAAAAGGGTATTGGATTCGAAGAGACTGGAGTCAGATATCAGCAATATCCGGAACCACTTCGATTAGTAACTACCATAATTCTTTATAGATTTGATTTGTAAAATCAAATAGGCTGGAATGGAATAAATTTAGTAAACTAGACTAAGTAACGATACTTAGATATTACTTCGTGAAATAAATGATTGACTATAACAAGTTAAGAACTCGTAGTAAGGTACGAGTTACCCTGGGATTTCAAAGATGCTTTATAACCTTAATATTTCTTATTAGATGGGTTTACTCACGCTGGTTTCCAGCCTGACTCAGGTGTTACTTTAATGTAATGCTCGGATCAGACCGAGTATTACAGATTTTCAGGTTAGGACGTTTTGGAGCTCAGGTGGCGAACCGGAATGTATGGAGTATATTCCGCTGTGTTTTGGAATTATATTATTTGTATTCTGGGACAATTTATTACAACTGTTCAATCTATTTATGAACGATTGTACTCTGATATATTGATTGTAAATTGACAGTTACAGCTTTTCTTTGTATAAATGCTGTTATTTGAATATTATATTTTGTTCCGCTATGAATGTGAGATTCGGTGTTGTTGATTCTTGTTTCTTTTTCTACCTCTTTTTCTTCTTTAGCCTAACAGTCTGGAATTTCCGGCATTCGATTGCTCGGAACTTCTACAACGAACGTATTAGTGTCGAATTTTAGAGGTTGAAATTTTGGGTCGTTACAAATATCTCTCGGTTTATGGTAGAATTCCATGAAATCCATCAGTGGATCCCTTTCTAAAGCATTTTATAGGTCTTGTTTGCTACTTAGAATACTACCACCATTAAGATTAAAGAAGGATCTAGTTTATCGATGGCTACAGCTGCCACGTTGAATCTTGTCAAATAGCTTCCCAAGGTCTCTCCAGGCTCATGTTTCATGCTTGATAATGTCATTACATTCTTCGATATCGAGACATGAACTATGAACTCTCTCAAGAATTTATTTGGCAAATCAGTTCAGGTGCTTGGACCCACTCTCCAGCCATCTGAACCACAATGCCGCCAATTCTATTAAGTATAGTGGGAAGCATTGCCCCGTTACCTCCTCAGAAGCACCCGACACCTCTATATGCCAGATGTATCTCATCAGATGGATCGTCAGATCCAACTTTCCATTGTATATTTCCAATAGTGGAATCTTGAAATCAGGAGGATTCCTTTTATTTTGGATATTAAAAGTGAATGGATTCTTGTCTACGTCCTTTAAGATTTGATCTAAGTGTCTACCCCTAATTATCCTCCTTACTAACTTAGCAATTCGGTCTTCGCCGTCCAATGATGGTCTTCGACCAAAAGCGATATTCTGCCTCCTGCTCCTATGTGGGAACTCCGGCACATACTCTGGCATATACTCCTCGGCTACAGATTAGCATTCTGACCTTCTCCTCTGGCTTCCTTCTGTCCTCCGCTCCTATAGATAGGTTCTGGCATATACTCTTTTGATCATTGCTCATTCACATTGAGATTTATGTTTCTCGCTCTATCATCATCCGTTCATGGTATCTCGGTTGTCATACCAACATTGCCACTACTATAGTTCTCTCAGTACCGAATTGATTTGGGTCATCATCGACTTGTTTTGTTTGTGTAGGCATTGTTCTAGTTTTCTCTGCTCCAACCTCATATGCTCCTGCATTAGTTCATGGTATTTAATTCTAAATTCCAGCAGCTTCAGCTATTCTCTATTGTCTCATCTCTTGGAAATCCTTCAAACATTTCCTGTTGTCTAGCTACCACTCCATCCTGCATCTCCTTCATCATTCTTTTCATATCTTCCATGGTAATATAAAGGGATTAATGAGAATTTGAGGACACCTCCTGGTTGCCCCCATGTTCTAGTTTGCTTCCTTTAGTCTTAGATATAGTGCCAGGTTTCTTCACATTCAGGCTTCAAGTCTTCATCTCTTGTTCCCTCCCAATGAAAACACCTAAATGTTAACCCATAAAATGGACTAATACCTAGAAATCAGATGAAAGTACAAGTTCAAATAAAGTAAATAGAAAGCAGTAAGAGGAGACACAATTTTTATTGTGGTTTGGTGTAATCTCCAGCCTATTTCCATTTGAATCTCTTTTATTGGTTGTTCTCTCTTCGTGTTACAGCTATTTATCTCAGATCCATCCATAATCTAGTGGATCCCAGATTTACAATGGAAATTCTAAGTGTTTTAGAGGTACATGATAGGAATAAAGAAGAAGAAGTTCCAGATCCAAAAGTTAGAGAGCTGGAGGAGATGAAGCAAAAAAATATCCCTCTTTGGTTGCAAGTAGGCTGGTATTTATAGGAAAAAGGGTGTATAGGTCAAGAAAGCCCGCTTGTAGCAAAGTCCAGGAGTGAGCCCAATGCCACACAAGAAATCACATAAACCCCCGAGCTATTAGAATAACTCGGCCCTGAGTTAAATAACTTGGTGCCAAGTTACTTCTACTCGAACAAATTCAACTTCATTCTTTTGCTTTCTTTTCCATCTTCCTTTTGAGTTGTTCCAAGTATTTTTCCATCAACTTTGAGTTGATTCTAATGAACTTTCTGATAGCTGATTCCTTTGCTCTCTTCTCATTAATCTTTGAAATTGCTCGTCCAAATCATTGAAAAATCACTTAACCACGAGTTATTTGAGTAGAACAAGAGGTGCATGATGTTCGGGAGGTAGAATAGGGGGAGAAATAGGTCAGGGCTGACCTAAAACGACTCGAGGCGAAGTTATTTCCTTATCAATTTTTCCACCCAAACTTCTTAGGTTTAGTTCCCTAATCCTTATTATCATGTTTCGAAGTCCATGAGTCATTTCATCTTGGATTTGATCTTCTAAGTCCGGATGAAATCTTCTTTGGTTCAAAAGCAAGTTAACAAACAGTACTATGCACAATTTACAATCTATACTTTTTGTATTTAGATTCATAAGCTTGCTTTATATTCTATCTAACAAATTGTACATGTTTTCTCTATTATTTGAAAGAATAAATGTTTTCTCTGTTGTTTTGTATAACTTAGCCTTAATCTTAAAGTAGAGGAAATCAAAACCAAATAATAGAAAAACTACATATTTATAGTAATTTTTCAATCATTACGTATATTTATGCACACAAAAAAGTGAAAGTTCAATAAGCATTCAAAGACATTTAAAATCAACTATACAATTGCTCAAATAATATTTCTATAAATTGTAAAATAATTATAAATAAAGTAATCAACGATGCAAAAACAATTAAATCTTGAAGGATTGACTTTAACATCCTTTTGAAGCAGTATAAGGAAAATGACATCAATGTTTATAGTTTTATAGGGTTTTCAAGTAGAAAAAGTGAGCAGCAAGTAGGGTTGAGCAAATGCTTGGTTTGATTTGAAACCGATCAAAATTGTTGAAACCAAAATAACCATTCAAGAAACATAAACCGAACCAAACTGATATTTTCTAAAACCAAAACCAACCAAACTAATAACATTTGGTTTGTTTGGTTTATTTGGTTTATTTTAAAATGAATTTGATCTTTTATTTGTCGATATAATATAAGATTAAAACTTGATTCCGCATGATGAAAACATTTTGAAAAACAAATTTCTCTTCTAAAAGTTTTAATATAAATTAAAAGAAAAATAATAATGTTATAAAATATCATAAATAACAGTGTTGCTAATAGTAATTTTGTTATTTTAAAATAACTTAATTTTTAAATTTGGATTTATTGGTTGGCTTGATTTTTAAATGTTCAATAACAAACCCGGAATAAACCAAAGAAATAAAAAAAGAAAAACCAACTAATTAACTATCAAAACCGAATCAAATGGACCAAACTTAGTTCGTTTGGTTGGTTTATTCAATTTTAACCAATAAATGCTCGACCCTAACAGCAGGCAACTCATCATCTTCTTCAATCCTAATCTCAACTAAATACTGCACCAATTCATCATCCTTGATTGAAGACTAGTTTGCACATTGTGTAACACTTCAGAAGGAGATTCGATGCTCTAACACATCTATAAGTTCCTTGAGTACATTATCTTTATTAATAATATGTTTTTTTTCTTTCTTTTTTGTAGAACATCAAAATTTAGGTTAATAACAACTATGAACTAAGTCACTTTTATCTTTGATATTTACAATATTCAATGTAGCTACACTATGTCCCACCATCTCGTCAATTTCATCGATAGCGATCATTGTATTATTTTAAGACAGGATACTTTTTGCACTTGATTTCTTTAAGAGTATCACTTTCATTTCCATTCTCTATCATTTGCAAAGAGCTCATGTAGCTTTTAAAAATTATATATTTGTTTTTTATTTCAATTTAGGAGTATTTGAATTGGATTATACGAAAATTTTGATACCTTTAGAATTATTAAATCAAGAAATGCAAGATGAAGCTTCTTGTTATCTCACTAACTCCCAATAAGATGATTTTTATGATGATACTTAGAATAATACTTATACTCTCCAATGCAAGGAAATTTTTGGCTTTATATTAGTACTAAAAACATACTTACCTCAATAAATTTCTACTAAACTTTAAGTTCAACATTCAATGTGGAAGAAGTTTGATCATAGGCAATACTACTCAGTCCATCTTTGGATAAATCATGACAATTTGACCAAGATTTTTGATGTTTTCCATGTAATTTTGGATCCTCTCTATGTCCAATCCTACGTCAGGGAATGGTAGTTTCATTGTCTATGAAAAACATGTGCTTATGATGTCAAAAATCCTCCTACTTTATTTCCTTGAACATGCTCAAGAAAACAAGCATCGACAAATACATAATCTATTATTTAAGTCCATCGCAAATGTGGATCTTTCTTCCTTTTTTTGGGACATGGTTTCTTTATAAAGATACATCATTTTACAAAAAATATAGCAACATGAAAATAACCATAGTCATTGCTTTAACAAAATATAATAAAATGGAATAGTTCATATCCAACTTATTGCTTAATGTCAAAAGGAAGAAAAAATACATATGGGTTAAGGAAAGAAGATATGCGATTACATTTATTCAGCTTTGTAGAAAAAATAAAGAAAGTAAAGTATATAAATTTTTTATTCAGTTCTAGTTTGTACATTGGCAACCCACATTGCATTTTTGATAAATTCTCCTTTTCATGCATCTTCGGTAGTATCGAAATTGCAACTGTAGGATCGATTTCACCCTAGAGGGGGGGTGAATAGGGTGATAAAAATTAATCGAGGAAGCTTATAAAATAATTTCAATTCAGATCACAGAATAGCAGCACAGATATCGCAGAATATAAATAACAGAAAAAACAGAACAACACAGTATTTACCCAGCTTCAGCAAAACCCTGCCTACGTGCTGCCCCCAAGGTTTCTACTAGAAATTAGATAGTCCCTCGCTTACACACGTAAACTCTCTATACCCGCTATTGACTAATCTAACTCTACGCTCAAAACCCTGCCACAACTCAGCCACTAAGTTGCGAATTCTCAAGCTACGCCACGTAGCTTGTCCCCTAGTCACACGACTAGAAATTTAAAACGATTTAAAAAGAAAATACAATTAAAAACAATTTAAATAAAATAAAACCCTATTTAAACATTTAAAATCCCTTAATAGAATAGAATTCTTTTAGAGGAATAAGGCCGGCCCTCTTTAGTGATTCAGCCCGTCTTCTTTTATTTCCTTTGTTCGTGAAAAATTGGAGATGGCGGCCGTTGTTTCTTAAATTAGTGCTTCGGCTCTTCTACTTCAAATTAGGGCTTCGACTCTTGATCCAAATTTAGGGTATTGAAGCTGCGCCTTTTTCGTGTGCTTTGTTCTCGTTCGATCGCTCTTGGCTGCTTCGTTGTTCGATCGAGTTCGACTCCTTGCTTAGGTATGTAATTTTATCTTTTTGCTTTACTGGGTTGATGCTTGAACTCGATCGTGATTCGAGTTGGATGATTTGTTCTTTGTTATGCTCGAACTCGAATACCTCAATTGCCGATGATGTTAATCACTTTTATAGGGTTCGACGCCCTGAATTTTCGTTCGTACAATTATATTTGAATTTGTCAAATTCTTCATCTCGACCACTTTATTATTCTTGAACGATTGAGATTGATTCTGACTTGTTCAATATGAATATGCTTTCGTTGCTTGATGGTTACGGTTTTGATTTATTTCGTGATGACCACGGTGTTGATTTCTACTGCTTTGGCCTTGACTCGTTCATCTTGAAATTGTTTTGATTTCTGGATAAAGTCACGGCTTTGACTTTCTCAAAGATGCGTACTTGATACACTGTCATGAATTCGAATTTTTTGTACTGTTGAACTTCGTTCATTTGTACTTTGTTTCTTTATAATGCTCGAACTTGTTCATGTGATTCATGCTTTATTTTGACCTGATCTTCTAGTTGTACACTTTGTAGTCTGCATTTCATATGCTTGTAACCTTGCTACTATATGTTTGATAGAAAATTTGATGTGTGGTCAGACCTTAACTTCACTTGTGCATTGTTAAGTAGTTTGTAGTTGCTGTGTTCCAAGAACATGCTTCACTGCATTATGAAAATGTTGCATTGTATTCTGACCTTGTTGCCTCTGCTCATTTGCCGGTTAGCTTGCTCGTTCGGTCTTGTCTGATCTCTGGTTTACCATCTGCATTCACTACAGTTTGTACATGCATTTGCCACTGTTTGATACAGTTTTGAACTGTACAGTATGGTCCATGAATGCAAGATATTGAACTTGTATATATTTGCACATTTGTTACATTGTACTTGTTGTATGTGTTGCTTCATGTTTTTGTTCATGTTGGCACTGTCATATTTTGGTCATGTTGCCTTCAGTAGCTTCTGGTTGGTCACTTGATTCACATGTGCACTGCCTGTTTGAAGTTGTAGCATGTCACTGTGATGTTTTCATTTGCTTGAGTTTTAACTGTGCTCGAGCTCTGTCCATACTTGCCTTTGTGGTCTTCACTGCGTTCATGATGGTTGCTGTGCACTTTTGTGCTTTGAGTCAGTTTCATTGTTTTAGTTTCATTGTTGCTGTGTTATCATCATGTTGGTTTGACTTGAACTCGATTCACTTGAACTGTCACTGCTTGGTCTTTGTTGCATTTGTTTGAGTTTGTACAGTGTTGTACTTGTTGCCTTGTATAACTGGTTCATTCCACTGTTTCATGCATGCTCGACATTGTGACTT
Organism: Allium cepa; assembly: GCA_030765085.1. NCBI lineage: Eukaryota > Viridiplantae > Streptophyta > Magnoliopsida > Asparagales > Amaryllidaceae > Allium > Allium cepa. The sequence continues at coordinate 727,640,269 of CM060932.1, read as the reverse complement.
GTTTTGTTTGCATTTGTCCCTGATCTGCATACATGATTGTTGCAGTCCATTTTGATGTTGGTCTTCGTTGCATTCATGTCATGTCGCCTTGTGTTGAATCCAGTTTCAAAACTCGGGTTTGACCTTGTGCTCGTGTCGTGATATATTGCATGTGAGTTGAACCCGATTTTTTATTTGGGTTTGACCTGTGCTCACCTGTCCCTGTAAATCAATCAAGTGTATATATCGGCGTGCACAGCCTTGTGGCATATACAGTAATACACTGTGTATGTCACAAGTTGTTCGTGTATGATGAATTCAAATATAAATGATGACGAACAACCCAAATAACCGAGGCAAATAATATTTCCAAAATCCATCTTTTATTTTATATTGCAAAAATATTTTATTTTCAATTTTACTGCGTTAGTGAATATTTTTGCAGATTGCTCAGATGCTGGATTCAAACTGGAATGAAGTTGAAGATAAAATATGAGTGAATGAGCGATATGTAGTGAGGACATTTGTAAATATGAAATTGTGATGTAATTGAAATCAAAGTTGTATATGTGAATAGTGAGAGATTGAATTTGTATACTATTCAAAATTGTAATAAATATTTGTTTGAATAAAATATTCTGTTTGAATTCAAATTCCGTGTTATATATTTTATTCAGCAAATATTTATTTAATCTATGAAAAATAAAATAGTATATTAACAAATACATTTAAGTGAATGTATATATGTTTATTATCATCAAACAAAAATCATATAAGCGCATATTCTACAATCTTCCCCTTTTGATGATAACAAACATATATTTAAGATTTTGAATATGTTAAATGTATTTGATCATTCATATGCTCTAATTGCTCCCCCTATTTAAATGCTCCATCTCTACACAATACTCCCCCTACATATATGCATACAAATAAAAATATGCAAATGAGCCTAGATGCAAATAGAAAATTATTTGACCTTTGCTTGATTTTATTTGACAAAATCTTAACTCTTCTCTCCCCCTTTTGTTATCAGCAAAAGAATAATAGTGCTAGAGAAAATAGAGATAAAGTTATCGATATTAATTCAACATTAAAACTCAATTGAATATAAATATTAAATTTCAATAAAAAATCAAACAAAAATCATAAATATTTTGTTAGGCGCATATTCCACTTTCGGAATGATGGAAATGATGTCATCATATAAAACCATACAGTTTTGTCTATTTGTGGCATATTTATATCAGGAATTTGAATATCTACTAACCATGCATAACCGTTAGGACCTTTAAAAGAGATTAGTAGTATTCCAATTTTATTTTAAAAAAAAATTGAATTCAAGTATCTTCTAACCACGCATAACCGTGAGGACTTTTAAATGGGATTAGAATCAACTTGTATTATTTTAAAAAAATCAACTTTTGATATGCGTTCCATACATGCAAAACCGTGAGGACTTTTAAATGAGCATGGAAGCACATAACAAATTCCAAGTAATTCACCCATGCATAACCGTGAGGACTTTTAAATGAGAGTGAATACTTTGGTATTTATTATTATTATTATTACCTTTTTTTTTAAATGTGAAAAATGAAAAACGAACATTTCCTGTTTAAAGTACCATATATCGACAAACTATATAGAATTTTGATGAGTGATGGTTGTTAGAAATATGATAGATATAGAGATGGTCATGGAATTTTTACTAACAAAAAGTTTTATAACTCTTGTTTAAATTTCTAAAGAAATTTTCTAATTAGACTTTCTCGAGTTATAATATATAATCAATATCAACACTCATCACTTTTTCAATCACTATTTTTCTTTTCGATAATCATTTGGGAGTCAGATTAGTCATAATAGTCATTTAAAATCAAATTCAAAAATAATTATGAAATTAATTTTTCAAAAATGACTAATCTGAAAATATGGTCAAAAATGATTTTCTCCAGGGGGTTTTTAAAAGAAAATTTTCTGCTATTTGAAAATTATTTGAAATGAAGAATATGCAGATATTTTCTTTGAAAAACGATGCAGTTACTAAATGTCTCAAAAATCATGTTCAACTAGTAATTTTTCTATCAACTAGATTACCAGTGTAATCTGCATCTGAATTTCTTTTTCACTCAAAATCATCATCAATTGAATTTTATAGACCAAAAACATGAAGTGTGCACCAAGAATTTCAAACTCAATTTTTAACAACAATTTAAATGACATTCTTTTGAATTTGAAATGAAGCCGTGTTAATAATCAGAAAACCGTGAATATAGAGTTAGCCGAATTATAACCAAATGTATTATTATCCAACAAAACACTATTTTTAATCCAAACTGATATATATGAAGTAATTCAAAGAATCTAGAGATTATTATAGTGTTTTTGGCATAAGAATATAATTGGCCAACAACTTTGAATAAGTCAGAATCATCATCTTTTCATCATCTCATTATTGGCTGATTTTAATTCAGAATATGGTGCAGATTATCACATTTAATATATCGTTTAAAACATACCATTACCTGTTTTACCTTTACGATATTTTTCGATGTTGTCTATTGTGATTCTGTCACCTTTGAACTAGGCTAAGGAACTTTGCTTTGTCGCCCGTTGTGTTTCTGGAATAGCCAAAAATCCAGAGAACAATATTGTTGTTCCTTAGCCTGCCACCACACCTACACGGAAAAAGATTTATGTGACCTATTTGTTTTTATAGGTCCATGATTGTTAGTGGCAGAATATTTTGAAAAACAATTTTGTAAAGACCCAAAACTATTTATAATTGTTCCCTTCGGCACCCAAATTTGTTTAACTTTGAGAGAATTTATATTTGTGCCTTTAGGAACCCAAATCGGTATAGTTTTCACATGTTTGGGTCTATACCAACAATTATTGTGATCGTGTCCAAATTTTCTACAAATTGTGCACATAGAATTATCTTGATTAATATTGCTTTCAACAATTTTCGAATTATTATATCCAAGTCCTTGTCTAACCGTATTAACAGTTTGCTTTCCTAATAGCATATTCAACGATTTTTCACTTTTTGAAAATTTATCTAAAGTCGTTGACAATTGTTGGACTTGTGTTTTGAGAGATTCATTTTCGTTCAATAATTGAGTGCACTTTTTGATAGAATTCTCTCTCCTTGAAATTTCACTTTCTTTTAAAATCAGAATTTCATTTTCAAGTGATTTTATTCTGATTTCTGATTTTCTAATTTCTTCTTCGAATGTTGGACACTTATCACACTTAGGGATCCTACTTTGATAGGTTTTAACTAATTGGTCAAGTTGTTTATTTAAATCTATCAAAGTGTCTTTTTGTGATTCAAGTTTAGAGTATTTTTCCCTAAGTCGTTCAAAACAGCCATTTACTTCGTGGAAATAAATAAGTAATTCAGAGTGAGTAAGTTTTGATACCTCGCTTGGCTCGTCATCGTCGCTATCGGTTATATTCCTATGAAGGCAGATATCTGCTTTCTCGCTCTCACTGCTATCGCTTTTATTCCACGTGGCTGTAGCATTTCTCCGTTTTGATTTCTTTTCTTTGTCGAGTTGAAATCGGGGATAATTGGGCTTGATATCACCGGGTTTGTTGCAAGTGATCCCGTGTTCTTTCGAGTTGTCTAGTGCTTTGATTATTCTGCTTTTTAATTCTTGATTTAGAGCTGGATTTCCATATTTGTGGTTCCATCTTTTGAATTTCTTCATTATTAACGCCAGCTCAGCTGCTCCATCATCCTCCTCCTCATCACAACTGCTTTTTACAAATCCTGTTAAACACATTTCTTCAACTGAGTCGGTTGTGGAGGACTTCTCATTGCTGTTGACTTTTGCACCATATATTGCAATTAAAGTATTCCAGATTTCCTGTGCATTTTCACAATGAGAGATGAAATTAAAATTATCTTGATTAATATGAGAATATAATATATGCATAGCAAGGCATTAATCGAGATAATTTTCTTATCTGTTATATCACACCCGTTTTCAATAATATCCCAACATTTAATATTAACAGATTTTAAATAAAATTCCATTTTTAATTTCCAATTCAAAAAATCTGTTCCATCGAAAATAGAAGGAATAATATTGGAGCGACCCTCAGCAGAAGTATTAATAAAAGAAGCCATTTCAAAAATTCAAAATTTTAAAACAAAAACCAATTTTTAAAAACACGAATTAAAACAAAAATTGATTTTTGTAAAAAATTTAAAACAAAAACGGCTTTTGTTCCTAGCTCTGATACCACTTGTAGGATCGATTTCACCCTAGAGAGGGGGTGAATAGGGTGATAAAAATTAATCGCGAAAGCTTATAAAATAATTTCAATTCAGATCACAGAATAGCAGCACAGATATCGCAGAATATAAATAACAGAAAAAACAGAACAACACAGAATTTACTCAGCTTCGGCAAAACCCTGCCTACGTGCTGCCCCCAAGGTTTGTACTAGAAATTAGATAGTCACTCGCTTACACACGTAAACTCGCTATACCCTCTATTGACTAATCTAACTCTACGCTCAAAATCCTGCCACAACTCAGCCACTGAGTTGCGAATTCTCAAGCTACGCCACGTAGCTTGTCCGCTAGTCACATGACTAGAAATTTAAAACGGTTTAAAAAGAAAATACAATTAAAAACAATTTAAATAAAATAAAACCCTATTTAAAAATTTAAAATCCCTTAATAGAATAGAATTCTTTTATAGGAATAAGGCCGGCCCTCTTTAGTAATTCAGCCCGTCTTCTTTTATTTCCTTTGTTCGTGAAAAATTGGAGATGGCGGCCGTTGTTTCTTAAATTAGTGCTTCGGCTCTTCTACTTCAAATTAGGGCTTCGACTCTTGATCCAAATTTAGGGTATTGAAGCTGCGCCTTTTTCGTGTGCTTTGTTCTCGTTCGATCGCTCTTGGCTGCTTCGTTGTTCGATCGAGTTCGACTCCTTGCTTAGGTATGTAATTTTTTTTTTGCTTTACTGGGTTGATGCTTGAACTCGATCGTGATTCGAGTTGGATGATTTGTTCTTTGTTATGCTCGAACTCGAATACCTCAATTGCCGATGATGTTAATCACTTTTATAGGGTTCGACGCCCTGAATTTTCGTTCGTACAATTATATTTGAATTTGTCAAATTCTTCATCTCGGCCACTTTATTATTCTTGAATGATTGAGATTGATTCTGACTTGTTCAATATGAATATGCTTTCGTTGCTTGATGGTTACGGTTTTGATTTATTTCGTGATGACCACGGTGTTGATTTCTACTGCTTCGGCCTTGACTCGTTCATCTTGAAATTGTTTTTATTTCTGGATAAAGTCACGGCTTTGACTTTCTCAAAGATGCGTACTTGATACACTGTCATGAATTCGAATTTTTTGTACTGTTGAACTTCGTTCATTTGTACTTTGTTTCTTTATAATGCTCGAACTTGTTCATGTGATTCATGCTTTATTTTGACCTGATCTTGTAGTTGTACACTTTGTAGTCTGCATTTCATATGCTTGTAACCTTGCTACTGTATGTTTGATAGCAAATTTGATGTGTGGTCAGACCTTAACTTCACTTGTGCATTGTTAAGTAGTTTGTAGTTGCTGTGTTCCAAGAACATGCTTCACTGCATTATGAAAATGTTGCATTGTATTTTGACCTTGTTGCCTCTGTTCATTTGCCGGTTAGCTTGCTCGTTCGGTCTTGTCTGATCTCTGGTTTACCATCTGCATTCACTACAGTTTGTACATGCATTTGCCACTGTTTGATACAGTTTTGAACTGTACAGTATGGTCCATGAATGCAAGATATTGAACTTGTATATATTTGCACATTTGTTACATTGTACTTGTTGTATGTGTTGCTTCATGTTTTTGTTCATGTTGGCACTGTCATATTTTGGTCATGTTGCCTTCAGTAGCTTCTGGTTGGTCACTTGATTCACATGTGCACTGCCTGTTTGAAGTTGTAGCATGTCACCGTGATGTTTTCATTTGCTTGAGTTTTAACTGTGCTCGAGCTCTGTCCATACTTGCCTTTGTGGTCTTCACTGTGTTCATGATGGTTGCTGTGCACTTTTGTGCTTTGAGTCAGTTTCATTGTTTTAGTTTCATTGTTGCTGTGTTATCATCATGTTGGTTTGACTTGAACTCGATTCACTTGAACTGTCACTGCTTGGTCTTTGTTGCATTTGTTTGAGTTTGTACAGTGTTGTACTTGTTGCCTTGTATAACTGGTTCATTCCACTGTTTCATGCATGCTCGACATTGTGACTTGTTTTGTTTGCATTTGTCCCTGATCTGCATACATGATTGTTGCAGTCCATTTTGATGTTGGTCTTCGTTGCATTCATGTCATGTCGCCTTGTGTTGAATCCAGTTTCAAAACTCGGGTTTGACCTTGTGCTCGTGTCGTGATATATTGCATGTGAGTTGAACCCGACTTTTTATTTGGGTTTGACCTGTGCTCACCTGTCCTTGTAAATCAATCAAGTGTATATATCGGCGTGCACGGCCTTGTGGCATATACAGTAATACACTGTGTATGTCACAAGTTGTTCGTGTATGATGAATTCAAATATAAATGATGACGAACAACCCAAATAACTGAGGCAAATGATATTTCCAAAATCCATCTTTTATTTTATATTGCAAAAATATTTTATTTTCAATTTTACTGCATTAGTGAATATTTTTGCAGATTGCTCAGATGCTGGATTCAAACTGGAATGAAGTTGAAGATAAAATATGAGTGAATGAGCGATATGTAGTGAGGACATTTGTAAATATGAAATTGTGATGTAATTGAAATCAAAGTTGTATATGTGAATAGTGAGAGCTTGAATTTGTATACTATTCAAAATTGTAATAAATATTTGTTTGAATAAAATATTCTGTTTGAATTCAAATTCCGTGTTATTTATTTTATTCAGCAAATATTTATTTAATCTGTGAAAAATAAAATAGTATATTAACAAATACATTTAAGTGAATGTATATATGTTTATTATCATCAAACAAAAATCATATAAGCGCATATTCAACAGCAACCATCGTTAGTGTATCCTATAGGTTCTTTTGACATTTTAGTGTCAACTTCAGTAATGATACTTTCATATAGATCTATTCCCATCTAAAATTTGTGAATAATACAAAAAGCCGACATAATTAGTTTTTGCGTCTTAAATTGTACTCTTAAATTGTGCGCGCCTCGATTCCACTTGCTATGATAGGAGAACGTTTCTTGACTATTCCAAATGCTCTCTCTACCGCATTGTGTAATCAAGAATATCGATGATTGAAAAGCTCATGAGCATTTCTTAGTAGATTTTGTTGGGAGTTCTCTTTAGTATGATTATGCTATCCTTTATAAGGTGTGATGAGACCACCACGTAACATGAATCCCGCATCAACAAGGTACAATTTTCCTAAATTTATCCTTTATAAGGTGTGATGACACATTATTAGAGCATTAGCTAATTTAATTATTAAAAAGACGATTGTACACTTACCCATAGGAATATGAAGCGGATAATCTCATGCTAGGGCATTGTTCATTATTCTAAATCAGAGGTGGTTTCTTCCCACCTAGTAAATATGTATGTAAATTTTAAGTCAAATGTAAAAGGAGCCAAAACTTTCATAGTTGGATATCCCTTTCTATCACTATATCTAGCGGCATTTGCAATCGATACCTTAGCATGGATATGTATATCATCGATTTCCCCACCACAATCCTACATTTATTAAAACCCAAACCATGGTATAATGAAATATTATGTTTAATTATTGACAATGTGTCCTAATAAAAGGTAAAACCAGGGTGGTATATTGTCTCGTATGATACTTGGTCTCCATTTAGTTGTATAATAAATTTATCTTCTAACTTTATGATTGCACCGATAACTTTATGAAAGTAGCAACCGTCAAGCTCTCCAGAGTGTCGGAAGAGAAGAAAACATGCACTTTTGTCTTCTATTTTGTCCTATGATCCAAAGGAACTTAGCAACTTATTCTTCAAACGTCGCTTGTTGAGTTGCTCAGAGTCCTCTGTCCTTTACAAAAGCACTATATAATTCAGTGAATGGAGCTAGACCAATTCAAATCAGATATCGACCACTTAGAACACCTAAGTGTTTTGTTACTTCACAGCATACTTGCTCACTTTGCAAACATATTGCATGTTTGATTCAATTTGAATTAGTACTATTTTACATATTTCTTTGATGCATTAATGTAAATATAATTTCCATACAAAATATTAATTGCATGTGATGCAAGCTTATGCATGTGTACTTGATTAAGTCACCGTTATTGGATCCTTAGAAGTCTGCCATTTCGATTTGTAATTATTATTTGAAATATATAAGTTAGGAAAATAATCAAACTTCATTTCTCACATTGAATATCAAAAATTATCAAAAAATGTCATGCACTATTATGCATTAAAGTGTACTCAATACAAGTGGTACTAAATTTTCTCAATACAGCGTTTTCCGAGCATATAAGTTGTTCCTAAACCCACATATTTCTTGATTTTTTGTAACCATACATTAAACATATATAATACAACTATAATGTAATTATAACAGGAATATATAGTAACTATTAACACATACATTAGAAAAGAATTTTTATCAAAAAATATACATATCATTTGCTCTTATCATTTTAGACCCGTAATTAATAAGCAACATAATCAAAAACCTATGGTTAGAAGAATCATTTTGGACAGTCGTTAAGCAACATAATCATGTTTGACATAGTTTTTTTTAACCTTTTCTGTAACGACCTGAAAATTTCGATCCCGAAAATTTCAGATGGTCAGGAAAACAAGAAAAGAGAAAGAAGAAAAACAGAAACAATTCACAGAAACGTCACATTCGCAGCGGATCAAAATATAATATCACATAAAAAACTGTTTTACAAAGAATAACTGTATCAATACACTTACATTTTTATACATCAGAGTTACAACCATTACACAACACTAGATAGTTTAAAACAACGCGTCCCAGATATACAACAATATATCACAGCGGAAATACGTTCCTGCCATCCAGCTCGCCCCCTGAGCTCCAGAACGTCCTTACCTGAAAATCTGTAATACTCGGTCTGACCCGACAATTACATCAAAGTAACACCCGGGTCAGGCTGGAAACCATCGTGAGTAAACTCATCTAACATGAATTACAAAAGCATACAACTTATGTGAACTCGGGGTAACTTATATCAATTTACAACTTCACAAGTGGTTATAGACATCACTTATTTCACACATCAATTTTTAAGTACCAAAACTTAGATTAAATGGTTCAATTCACTTAACTCATTACGTTCCAGCCTATTGATTTTACATATCAATCTATAAAGAATCGAAGTGGTTTCGGGTATTTACTAATACCCGACTCCGGTCTCTTCGAATTCAATACCATCTTAATCCACGTTACTCAAGTGAAACACAATTCAACCTTTAAATACAAGATGTCACTTTTTATACAGCAATTCATCATCGACAAATAACCACACAATCACTATTCAAGACAAACATATCGTATCACAAACATTTCATATCAGAAATATCAATCAATCATTCATAAGCAAGGTTTGTTAATCACCCATTACTAAGTAAATCAAATTAATTACTTTAATCATTTTTAATCTTGCTTACTTAACGGTAATTAATTAAAAACCATTAATTAATCATTCCCTAATTATTCTCTTTAATTACATTCAGTAATTAATTTACCATATTCATTAATCAAGCTTGATTAATCACATTCAGTAATTTATTATTCTTAATTAATTATATTAATTAATTACCCCTTAATTAATTAATAAATCCTTTAATTAATTACACTGAATAATTACACTTAATTACTTCCACTAAGTAATTATTCTTTAATTACTTTCTATCAAGTAATTACCCATTGATTAATTACAGACTGTAGTTATCCATTAATTACTTCATCAAGTAATTAGCATCAAATAAATCACATTTATTAATTACCCCTTAACTAATTACATTAATTATTCTCTGTTAATCAATTTCGTTAATAATTAACAACAGTAATAAATCAATCCTTAAATTGATTTCACAAATTAATTAACTAATTACCTTAATAATTAAATTAATTAATTATTCCTTTAACTGATTACCTTAATCAATTAACCATCCTTATTAAATAATTTATACTTTATTTAATAACATCATTTAAGACACCTCTTAAAACATACAGGAATTTACCTACTGTAAAATTACTTTAAACAACCAAATTTTATAACATTTTAGAACCTATTCCTTTCGATAATCTTTTAAACCTGATTTCTTTATCAACTAAACATATATACCAGTTACAGGCCCGAGCCCTCACTATCATTATCTTTAAAAAAAAATATCTACTTAAAATATATTTTAAAACTTTTTCAACATTTATCTTTTGCAAAACAATTATTTTCATAACCCTAAACTTTGTTATACTTTGCTTAGAAACATTTTAAAGCAAGTTCTTTGATTTAAATCCTGAAACACACCCTTTCTTTTTCTCTTCCTTCATTTTTGAAATTGTTTCTTAAACAAATTATACTTGAGACAACATTCTAAATTCCCAGCAAAGACACGACACACACACAAGCCTCCTCTCTGTTTCGAGTAAATCGAGCGAAAACTTGAGAAAACTTGCAATTCCCCCGAAGCCTCAGCAATTCTGAAACGACGTGCACGTATGCACGGTACACACCTCTACGACCACCTCTGGCCTTCTTTCCGACCATCGACAGATCACTGACGACCTCAACTAACCCCTCGACTTCACACAACGACGAATTTCCTAGCGAAAGGAAATCGCACCCCATCGACCAAAGACTGGAACTCACCTTCATCGGAAACCATCCTCTCACCGTCGATCTCGCCTACGAGATCCCTCACCGTCCCTACCACAAAATCCTCTCAACCTCCAGCACTGATTCCCTCCATCGCAAACCATTCCGATCCACCATAATTCTCATACGGATCGCAAATACAACGACTGCTTCAACGGAGCATAAAATCCTAACTTGTTGAACTATGGCCACCTTGGCCACTAATAAGAACAAGCGCTAATTTTCTCATGATCGTCAACCCTCCAGCCAGCTTCGACCACAATCTCGACGACATCCACCATGCTGATCGCTAGAAATTGGCAATAAACCCCATTTCATTCAAGTCTGATTATCTCATCAATTTCCAAACTAGAATCTAAATTTACACACCTAAATTCTTGATTTATTAATACGAACCATAATATAAAATCCAAACTTGAATTTATAAACATCAAAATTTTGACTTATTTCATATTCTTACTGTGATTTACTCTTTTGAATTTATCTCTAATATAAATTCTTGAAATTATTTAAAAAAAAATTAGTATACATTGTCGTAATCATCTTCACTTTGAAGATCAAGGTCTAAAATCATTTAATTAGAAGATATGAATTTGCAAACAAATTAGGATCCTGTTTAATCAGAGGATATGCATATTTCAGAACAAAAATACACTGTTATATCCTATTTACTAACATGCAAATCACAGCCATCATTCAGGCAAAAAAATTATACTGTATCACTGTAAATTTCCTACATGCATATCAAATTCAGTACCATATTTAAACTTTGTAAACAACTCACAGGCATTTCTATAAAAAAAAAAGAGGAAACTAGGTCAGATCACTCACCTGCTTATGCAAACAAAGGACGGAGCTATAAGCTTTGTTTATTATATTTTTCTCTTTCAGGGCTTTGTATTTTGATTTTGATTGAATGCTGCTTGCAAATTTGAATCTGAACTGATCCTTGTTGCTTGAGTTGATTTCGATATGCTTACATCTAGTCCTTGCTTTTTTTCAGATTGGAGAAGATTGCCTTGCTTTAAATTTTCCTGATTTTGGGTTGCTTCAGGTTTTTTTTTGGTCTTTGATCTTAAACCCTTTTCTGGTTTGAAAATTTGTTTCCAGGTTGGAATAATTTTTACTTTGATCTGATTTTAGTTTTTTTTTAATTTCTTCCTAGGTTTGTATACAAGAAAAGAAAGTGTAAAAGCATATTAATATATACCACTTTGATTTTCTTTCATTATTTGAAATTAAAATAAAAAGAAAATAAACTAACATGACACTTGTTGAATTGTATACTATATATTGTACACTTGTGGATTTTACGTGTTATAAAGCTTACATATGTTAATTTGTGTGTTAAAATATTTACACATGTATTTTGAATGTATTCATTAATTTAAATATTTTTGAAAAACTTATATTTTTAATTCTATTTGGTAAATATATTTTCTTAATTTATTCTTATAAAATCCTTTAAAGAAAATAATATATAACTACTTATCTACCATTTAAAATCAAACATACATTATTATTAAATCCACTTTACTTTAAAATATTTTTCTTTGGATTTCAATCTCAAATTCAGATTTAATTTAAATTGACTCATATATATTTTAAACAAACACTCATTGAATTTGTTTAAAAATAATATTTTTGCCAATTTTAAATAATTATACCAGTAAATTATCAAAATAATATTTATCATCAGATTTATTTGTTCAGTTTATAAATCAGTGTTTTCAATAGTAAAAATTAGATAATTATCCAATTATCTTATACCCAAAATCCGGGTTATCACATTTTCTTTCAATGAGTAACACTATCTTTTAAAAAAGACAACAATATTTTTTCAAGAATATCTGTTTGTGAAGACTTATGTGTAACCAAGATTCAGAAAAACATAATCATGTCATGATATTTCTATTGAGAATTTTATCAAACAACTTAAGTGTGATTCTATTTTCCTAAAATCGAGAGAAGAAATAATTTTACCCAAGAAATAAATTAACAAAACTGTCATGAAAATTAAATGTTCTTATATGAATAGACCATAACTATTGTTCACCTAAAACAATGGTGTAACGACCCGTAAATTCTCAATAATGTAATTTGTTGATTTAATACGATTTTGGTGACTAAAATTGGAGGAATAAAGACTTTGTAATTTAATAGTAAAACAAACGTTAAATGAAATGTAATAATTTAATTAAAACTAATTATGAAATGTCAATTAATTGAAATAACGTACATTGTTGCACTTAGTTATAGATTTGAATAAAAGAAAACAAGTGTGAATGTTGAATCATTAATGAGGTAATATATGATCAATATAAATCGAAGTAAATCAGTGTTAATTAAGTAATTGTAACAATTGATTTGTAAATAATAATGAATTCATTAATGTGATTTAAAATAATAGTAAAGGTTGTAACTTACTATTTAATTGGTCTATTAATTTAGTTGTAAATGTTAGATTTGGGTATAAAATTTGAATATAAGAAAACAAGGGTAAGTGTGGTGCGAACGAATGAATTAGTGTGCAATTGAATGAATTCAACGTTAGATGAGTAATTATAACAATTAGTTGAATATATAATAAATTTAAGGGTAAATTAAAGGGTAATGGCAACAGCTATTATAAATTGTTTATTTAGTCTATAAATTAAATAGGAAATCTTTAATGTCATTAATGGGAATTAATGTAGTAATAGGAGTTGTGAATGTATAAATTAAATAGAAACATAAATTTATTTATAAAGTAAATAAATTAGTAAAAGAATGGAACTAAGGTAAATTTATTTAATTGGTTTCAAACCTTAATTAATGTGTACAATTGACAAAAGTACACATTTTTAAAAAAAAGCAACATTTATACAAATTTAAGATGTAAATAGGGGTGTATTAATGTAATGGAATATAAAACTAATGTAACCAGGTTCATAGAGAAATAGTGGGGATAGTATAAAGATGGAAGTTTAATGAAATCAAATTATGGGAATCAATTTTAATTAATTGGAATGTAATATATAATAAATGAATTTAATGATAAGTAGATGAATTTAATTATTATATTAATTAAAAACTAGGATGAAATGGGAATAATTAATGTAATAAAAACAAACCAATGATAATTTACCATAAAATGATAATTGATTCAATAACAAGATTTAAGAATTAAAAATATGGATTTATTGGGAATTTAAACTTATACTTTTTAAATTAGATAAAAATACAGTGTTTACACAAAATGCCTTTCTATATTTTATTTTCTATTTCCTATGTTTGTTTCTCTAATTTTTATTTTCTATTTTATTTGTATAAACTTTGAATATATTTATTTGATTTTTGATTGATTTTACTTTTAATAATAGCTTAGGAATTTAAAGAGATACAGGATACCTGTTTTGTTTATTTGTTGCATTTTCTTTGCGTGCAAACAAAGAAAAAAAATAGACAAGATTCTTTCTTCTTAAATTGTGCCTTTTAATTTGCTAGCCTTTTAATTTTCTACTCTCTTTATTAATTCTTAACTGTTTCTCACCTATTATAACTGTGCATTACTCTATCAAATCACATACAAAATCTTTCCAAATATCTCACTTCTTCATTTTCCTTTCTGATTGAAAGATATTACATAAGTTTCTTTTATTAAATATAAAATAAATCATATTCATTCACTAGCCTCTTTATTTCTTGCCTTTTTATTTCCCTGTCTATTTAATTACCTACCATAGCCATGTATTGTAAACCCTAGCCGCCATCTAGTTTTACAATTCATGTGCAAAACTTCTCATTTAAAGTCATTGGCGTGAGATTTTTTTTTGCAAGCTATAGATCCATGGCTTCTCTTCCTCATCCTTTTCCATTTTCTTTTGTTTCTCCTTTGTTTTTCTCTTGTTTGCTTGGCCTCCGTCTCCTCCTCGCACACCTCTAACCATCATGACCAAGCAATACAAGATGATGGTTGAACCCATATGTGGTGTAGCCAAGCCATTAATTGATTAGGCAAGTTATGCCACTTTGATTCGTTTATTTTTCCATTGTTTAAACCTCTATTCTTTTGTATTGAATCATATTCTTATGTATGTAATATTTGTTTGCATACAAGATTTGGATCTGACTCTTTATTCACTCAAGTTTGCATTGTGCTTTGTTGTGCTTTTTTGTGTTTTGCGGAGTTTGGATTTTTATTCTGAATTTCAATCCTAGCTTTAAAAAGGTGAGTTTTATCACTCTAGACATATGTACTTACATTATTGTGGAATAATGACAAGTGGATCTGTATAAATTGATATGTTATTCATATATGCCTATGATACGTTATATGATGTTAAATGCTGTTTATATATTTGTTACGTCATCTAATATGTTAATAAAAGATATATTGTTCATTTTATCTACTGTATCATTTCTGCAAGTTCCTTATCACTATGGTTTGAAATGATACATACCCGAACGCACTTTAGAATAAGGAAAAATCATTATGAGCTGAAATGATAGGCTCGAATGATTTTTATTGCATTTATTTTACTTGGGATTGTGGGTTTGAAATGATAGAACCCAAATTTTTCTTTTAAATTACGGATTGAAATGATACGTATCTGTATCGCTTGGCCTAGGTTAGAAAATATTATATAGGTCCATGGTTATATTTTAAATGATATTTTTCCTAAAAATTTATTAAGCACTTCATATATTTTCTGAAAATTATTAAGCATTTCAAATATTTTCTGAAAATTATTAACTATTTCAAATATTTTTTGAAAATTATTAAGTATTTTGGAATTATAAATATATGAAAATTTTAACTTAATTTGATTTAATGCTTTAAAGTAAAGAAATATTGTTTGTCCATAAGTTAAAATTTTTATACGTTAATTGGTTTTGGATGGAGTTTAAAGAGTCTTACTTATGATAAATAACTTAATAATTAAGTTTGAATTAATTTGGAATCTTAAATCTAACCTAGTAATTTTAATAAAGGTAATTTATTGAAATAGGCATATTTTGTATAATAAATAATGGAATTTTGAATAAATAAAATAAAATACATTTTATGGGACATTTGTAATAAGTTTATTTAACTTTGCGCCATAGTTGAATTGATGTCTAAAATGAATAAATCTATTAAGGAAATTTGATTGTTATATTAATTATGATAAAATGTTCTTTTGTGAAATGTTATGTTGGGTAAGATAAACAGTTATGGTTTTAAAATGGAAAAAATGTAATTTAAAAAATGACTTAACTTGGAAATTTGAAATTTGGTTTTAAATGGAAATATTAAGTTAAGCAAATAAATTTAAATTAATTTATTTATGGGATGGGTATGTTGAATAAATTATTAAGTTATTTATTGGAATAAAGGTTAAGCAGTTTATCAAGTATTGACTTAACAAATAGTTGTTTAATTTAAATTGGATATTGATTAATAAATGTTATTTTACTAAAATTTATAAGTTAAGTAATATCCAAATAATTTTTTTGAAAAGTGGAATAAGTTTGATAAGTTAAAAATGAGAAAATTGAAGACATATTGTTTTAAAGGGTATAACAGAAATTATAGCGTTTCTGAAATGCTGTAGTTTCTGAATTTGAATTATGTTTTGATATATACAAAATATACCTACCGCAGCACTTTATAAATGCTGCTGGTTTGAAATATACAATGTTTTGGAAAGTTTATAGTTGAATGAATAAACTTATAAATGCTACAACTTTAAAGTGAATATTATTTGACATTTAATTTAAACGGTTAAATTAATCTTGTTTCGAAGATATTAAGATTGAAGATAGATGGTCTAAATAAATATGTTTCAAAATGTTTGATTTTCAGAGTTGTTATAACTTGAAAGTAATATGACTTTGGAAATGAAATTATTGGAATTTGTATTTAATTAAGAATTGTCTTTAAATATATAAAATTGAACTTAATTAATTGAAGATTTAAGAATATGACTTTATAAAGTGGTTTGTTTTAAGATGATTTAAAGCAATATTTCGAGTTTAATAAATTGAAGGAATATTCAATGATTTGCAAATTGGGTTTCATTTAAATGATATATTGATTTGGTTTTGGTATTTAGATGGTATACTATTATTGGGTTTTGAAATGGATATTATTTGGAAAGTAATGGTATTTGCTTTTAAATGGTTTTGGAATAGAAATGATTTTGAAATAAATGTCCATGGGTTATAATAATGATTGGCTGTTAAAGAGACTGGGATCGGAAGTTGTCATAATCTCTGCCAACTCCGAAAACCACTTTAACAACCGTGTACGTGGTGGAGATTACAGAATGAAGTAGGATGGTGGTGGCATTCCTTTGAGGTATATGCGTGGTCTCGACTCCTGTGAATTGGCTTATGGTGATTAAAACAGGAGCGATTCTCAGGCCAATGAGGTAGCCCCTCCGATCGGACACACTTCTTCGATATTATATTCTGACTTTGGATTGATTTAGTGGCCACTTTTGATTTTTGATTTGGGGGCGTGGCTCGAGGTGGGCGGTAGCTGCGGCTATGTGTTACCACTAGCCTGGATAGCAATTGGTATATCTACCCTGGCATTGCCTAGTTGTGCTGTGTCACCTACCCTAGCGTGCCTTGTATGAGTTTGATTTGTGTCGTACCCATGGAATACCCTCTAGTAGCCTCCCGATCAGAAGGTATTACAGTACTGTATAGACTATTGGCACTATTATGTGTTAAGGGCTATATGGGTAACCCCTTAACGCTATTTTAAAGTAAGTTTATTTTACTATAGACATTTTTATAGTAGCGAAATATTACTACATAGTAAATAGTTTAACGGATCCTTAGAGGATGGGCGGTCCCAAGCATCCTTTAAGTTACTTGTACCTTATATCACAGTTCACTTGAGTTGGTTTACATTGTATAAGTACGTATGTCCTGACTCGAGTGTTTTGTGTTTTTTGTTTTGTGTTTTGCTTTACGCTCGGGTCAGACTAAGTGATGCAGCATTAGAGACTCACCTTCGGAGTTGGAGTTTTACTTGAAGATCCAACCATCTATTTCACTCTCAGTTATCCAGTTGATTCCAGTTCAGCTTTGTACTTGATTATCATCTTGTTATTTCTGTTGTACTTTGTCTAACTCTGATGTACATGTATACTAGCTTCATGAATTACTATTTCTTTACTTCCGCTGCATTATATTACTCTGTATCTGCGATCTGTGATTTATTTATTTACTGTATATTTTGAGTTTTTCCAACTTTATTTTACAATTCGGTATTTTGAGCAATTCAAGTCCGACATGTGCGGATGCGAATGGTTGAAAATATCGGGTCGTTACAAATGGCATAGAGATTCATAAATTAAATACTTCAAAATAAAGGATTATGTATGCTTTTTTTGGTAATGTTTGAAATTAAATGAAATGCCTTTTGAATTGGATGACTGTTTTAATCTTATCTCAATTGACTTTGGGAATATTATGAATAAGATTTAAGGATGAACTAAATAATTGTACAAAATAATTTTATTCTTTTAATTTGCGACTATGATGAGAAGCAAGAGTGTGCTTTGAATCATGTTTGAAAGTAGAAAGTAAAATTTTCTATACTATACTATTAGAATAGAGTTCGCTCTCTCGTTGCCTCTTATCTTTCCCACTTCTCATTTCTTTGTTTTTATATAAAAAATAAATTATTATTTATTTTATCCACTCTACTATATAAAAAAGAGAATATTGGACTCTTTATATTCTCTTCTTTCATTGACACTTACTCAAAATATCTTTCTCTCATCAATTTATGAGAAAAAATTCTTTACCTACATAAAATTAAATGTACTCATTTAAAACCAAATTTACTTCCATTGTAAGATAGTCATTTCCCTAATATGTATTATAACTTGGTTTAAGTTTCACATCTACCTCACTCCATATATTCATTATTCATGAATAATCCACAAGATGTTCTCTTCCTTTTCTCCATGCATTCAATGTACGGAAAAACATATTATTTCCTTTTTTAATTTCACGTATTTACTTTCTTCCTCCTCCTATAACAAATGTTTCTTCCACATCTCAAGTTCCTTATATAAAAAATTCAATTCTTTTCTTCACCTTTATATTCTGCTTAGTAATTTTTAAAGCTATTCATGTTTTCGAATAACTTTTTTCTGCCTTGTGCATTTAGGTTCTAGATTTTTATGGAAAAATTATCTAAAAACCGACAAATAACCTTGGCTTAGTGCATCAATGAACTTAAGTTAAAGGTTAGATCTTTATTTATTACTTATTATTCTTTTAATTTGAGTTTAAATTATTATTTTTGTGATAAATTCCTGACTTTAGTCTCTAATTCAAATCTTGTCCAAAATATATTTTCCTCTTATATTTTTTCGGGTAGAATGCTTATGAATTTGGTTTTCTTCATTTATTTTGTGGGAGTTTATTAGATTTATGCATAAACGTCTTAGAATCTTCAGTTATTCTGAATAAATGTTATAGGTAAAGTTGAACTATTTTTTAGTCTTCACGTTTTGTATAAAAATTCACTTTAATTTATTTTTGTTTTTGTTGAAGATTATGAATTTGGTTTCTTTTACTAATTATGTAGGGAATTATTGTATTAATTAACATACATTGAAAATATTAACCTTAAGTTATGTATAATTAAACAAAAGTAAAGTTGGTTTATTTTCATACTTAAACGTAAGTTTATAAGAAAAATCAAGTCAAGGACTGTGACAACCTGCTATTTCATACCATTCAAATCGAAAATAATCCACACATGTCAGACTTGAATGATGCAAAATAACAGATTGTAAATAAATTTGGAGCAAATGAAATAAAATACACATAATCACAGACATAGAACAATCAGAATAACTCGCATCGGAATATAAAATAACATAGTAGTTCATGAAGCTACTATAACAAAGTCTCAAAACAAATACATAATATCAGTCTGAAAACAACATAATAGAAATCCCAAATACATAGAAGTTCACTAATACATGAGATAAACTAGAATAGCTGAAACTGAAATAGATATGAATATAGATAGGCAGAATCTCCAGCAAAGACCAGCTCCAGAAAGAGAATCCAAAGCTGTGAATACTCAGGCTGACCCGAGTGTAAAGCAAAACACAAAACACTCGATTCAGGACATATATACTTATAGAATGTAAACCAACTGAAGTGGACTGTAATAAAGATAAAAGTAACTTAAAGGATGCCTGGGACCGCCCATCCTCTAAGGATCCGTTAAACTATTTACTATATAGTAATATTGCGCTATATAATAATGTCTACAATAAAATAAACTTACTTTAAAATAGCGTTAAGGAGTGACCTAATATTCCCCTTAACACATAATAGTCCCGGTAGTCCATCCAGTATCAACGTATCTCCAGATCGGGTGGCTACCATAAATACTCCATGGGTTACGGGAGAAAAACAAACTCGTAGTAAAGGCTCGGTATGGTAGGTGACACGGCACACAAGGCAATGTCAGGATAGATATACCAATTACGCACACGGGCTGGCGGTAACGTAGCAGCCACTACGCCCACCTCAAACAACACTCAAAATCAAGGGGTGCACCCAATCAATTACAACAGTAATAGAATGGTATCGAAGAAGTGTGTCCCACCAGAGGAGCTACCCCTTTTGGCCCGAGATCACTTCTGCTTTAGCCACCTTAAGCCAACTCACAGGAGTCAGGTCCATGTAATCTACCTCAAGAACCGCCATCATCCTACTTCATTCTGCAATCTCCACCGCGTATACAGTTGTTAAAGTTGTTTTCGGTATCGACAGGGAGTATGTCCATATCCGATCCCGATCTCTTTAACAACCAATCGTTATTATAACCCGTGGTTATAATTTTAAAATGGTATTTATACTTCAAAAATCAAATATCATTTCAACAATTCAATATCATTTCTAATCCATTTCAAAATATCAATATATCATACCTTTTTAAAACCACATTCATTTTATATAGATTTAAAATACCATTTCAATTCACATTTCAAAATAGTTTATATTTCAAATCGAATTACTTCATTTAAATCATAAAAATGAAGTTATTATATTTAATAATTAAATATTAAATTTCCAAAATTTTAATCTTTCAAAATTCATTCATTCACCTAAATTTATCAAACTGTGAAAATTCACCTTTCGCAACATTTAGAAAATGCTACGGAAAGTTACTTCTAAAACAATTCAATTTAACAAAAGACGGCATTAAAAATATTTTAATAGGGTAAATTTAGTTTCAAATAAAACTTAGTTAAATTAGACAATTACAGCACTTACAAAGTGCTATAAAGCCCTTAATTAAATTTAGCCATTTAGTTCATTTCTATCAACTACAGCATTTACAAATGCTATAATATCATTTACATTAGAAATAATAGCATTTCAAAAATGCGGTTAATTAAATTCCGAATATTCAATATAATTTCGTAAATAATTAAATTTTTATTTAAACCATTTTAAACTAATAAAACTCATACATTTTCACTTCTAAAACAATCATTTAATTACTCTTATATTTATCATTTTATAAAGTTATATTTTCATTCAAAAATCAAAATTAAATAATAATTTACTTATTAAATTCAAACATTCAATTAAATTCTTTAAATTAATTTTTAACTTAACACTTAAGTTTATGTTTCCATATATAACTTATTTTCATTTTATTTTCTTAACTTAAAATTCATTTTTAAACAAAATTCACAAATTTCCAATTTAAGTTATATTTCAAAATTCAACTTAAATATTCATTTATTTAACCTTTTAACTTATTCAAAAATCATTAACACTTTATAAAATCATTTTAAATTCATTTTAAATCAAAATATCATAAATTTACATTCTAAAAATATTTTTAAAAATTTCAGAAAAATATATCCTAACCACGGGTCTGTATATCATTTTCTAACCTACGTAAAGTGATACGGATAATATATCATTTCAATCTGTAATTTATAAAGAAAACCCAGGTTTTATCGTTTCAAACCCGCAGTGCCAAGTAAATGAAATAATTAAAAATCGTTCAAGCCTATCATTTCAGCCCATAATGATTTTTCCCTATTCTAAAGTCGGTTCGGGTATGTATCATTTCAACCCATAGTGATTCTAATCTACAGGGAACTTGTAGTGTGATAAACTGATATAAGTAAACATAATAACATTATATAATAGTAACAGATGATATAACAGGTAAATAAGCATGGGTGAACATCATATGATCATAGCATAGCAGATATAACATAATGATATGTGTTTACAGATTCAATTGCGATCAGTTTACTAGTTATATAAGTATAAATTTGTCTGGTGAGAATTACTCACTTGTACAAGCTGGAGATGACAACCAAATACATAAAACAGAGATCCACAATGGCACGAAAGCATGACTACGATTTGTGTGTGGAAGAGCCAAAGCTAATTGCCTTGTCACATAGCAAACAAAACAATATATACAACATAAATTTTCAAACCAAAATATTATTAAACTAGCTAGAAATATATGCACAACACATAACCAAAACTTTTGCACTTGCATTCAACAATCTTATACTCGGCCATGGGTTAGAATACATGGCTATGGGGTGAATTTGGTTCAGGTTTGGGTTCAAAAGGTCGGCTATAACATAAATATAAAGGGGTAGAAGAATATATGCATGAATTTTCAACACAAGGCAAATAAAATTGGATTTTTCTATGCAATCAAGTCTCGACCAAGGCATGCACAAGCACGGCCAGGTCTGGAGGATCAAGTATAGGTGTGGCAGAGGTAGTTGAGTCAGCAAGTGGCTGGTGGTGGTGGTGCAAGGGTCGGCCAATATGGTGTGTGAGGTGGTGGAGCAATATGGTGAGCTCGGCCAGCATATATAGGTGGAGTTTGCTTAATTTTTTTTGTGGATCTTCAACCAAGGTAGCCACGGCTATGGATGGATAGTGGGCTGGAGCGGATGGTGGCTGGTTGTGGTGGTGGTGGAGGCGGCTATGGTGATGGAGGTGGAAGTCCGAACTACATGAAGGTGAAGCAAGTGCAAAATCAAAACAAAACAATGGAAAAAGAGTGAAAAAAGAATGGAAATTTACCAACACTTTCTCTCAGGTGATGGCTGAATATTTTTGTGTGTTTGAGAAAGTTTTTATGTGAGAAACAAATGAGGGAGTCGGCTGAAACAATGGGTATATGGCAAGCAAATGAAATGATGTGTTGTTTGGTGTGAAAAGGTAAATTGAATATGAAACCCTTCAAATTTCTTAATTCTTTTTGCATATTTAAATACATATAGAAATGGATATAAATAAAATAAAAACACAAAAAATAATGAATGAATAAAAATAAATAAATTTTAAATAAATATATTTAAATTAAGAAAATAACTAAAAATGGAAACTAGGCTTTAAAAATTGAAAATAAATTCAATAAATTTTGGAAATTTTTTATCATCACTTTAAAAATATTTAAAAATGAAATCTTGCAATAAAAACAAATTTAGAATAATTTAAAAATAAAAATAAAGTCAAATTTAAAATTATATTCAAAAATCTAGGATTGTTACACTCTCCCCCACTCAAATCTTTTCGTCCTCAAAAAAACGGGCAAGGAAAATAAAGAGAAACAAGATACAAAAATATAATAGTACCTAAAACAAATAATTCCGGATTTGAAGCACGGATGCCTTCCTCCGTCTCCCAGGTACAATCTCGATCGTCAGTACTCCACTGTACTTTGACCAGATTAACAGATTTCCTTCTGAGCTACTTCGTACCTCTGTCGACAATACGAAGTGGCGTCCTCTCGACAGTCGGATTAGGATCAATATTCAAACTAGAAAGAGCAGAAGGCTGGACAATAAGAGATGGATCATGAAGATATCGGTGAAACATGGAATACATCATGCACTCCAGAAAGCTTCTCCAGCCAATCCAGACGATAATCCAAAGAACCAGCTCTTTCCACAATGCAGAACGGACCAATGAACCTAATAGAAAACTTCCCTCTATGACCAAAGCGAATGACATTCTTAAGGGAGAAACCTTAAGGAAAACCTGATCACCAACAGCAAATTTCAAATTCTGCCTACGCCTATCAGCATACTTCTTCTGCCTATCCTGAGCAGCTCTCAACCTCTTCTTAATCTCCTCAACTCTCTCAGAAGCTTCCAAAATCACATCAGGACCAAGAACCAAATGATTACCGAATTCAATCCAACAAGATGGAGATCTACAAGGTCGTCCGTATAGAGCAGCAAATGGAGACATTTTGAAACTGCCCTGAATGTAAAGATGGAATGAGATAGATAAAAAGATTAAGGTAAGGTTAAAATAGAATATAAGATTATACTGATAGCTATTATTGTAGGTGAATTCTAAAAGATAGAGATGATCTTCCTAAGATCCTCCAAAATCAAGCACACAAGCACGGAGAAGATCCTCGAGAATCTGATTCACTCTTTCTGTTTGACCGTCGGTCTGTGGATGGTAAGCAGTGCTCAGATTTCAGATGAATACCCAGAGATTCCTGAAAAGCTTTCCAAAACTGACTGGTGAAGATAGAATCACAATCACAAACAATACTGAGAGGAACACCATGGAGACAAACAATCTCTCTCATGTAGATCTCAAATAAGCTAGAAGCAGAACGAGTAGACTTGACCGGAATGAAATGACCGAACTTGGTCAGTCTAACAACAATAACCCAGATACTCTCATTACCCCTCCGAGTCCTAGGTAAACCATCGATGAAATCCATGGAAACCTATTCCCACTTCCAATTAAGAATCTCAAGGGGCTGCAACAAACTAGGATTCTTTTGGTGATCGACTTTGACTTGCTGACAAGTCGCACACTGACTAACAAAGATAGAGATATCCCTCTTCATCCCCTTCCACCAATAAAGCCTCTTCATATCCTGATACATCTTCAACACACCAGGATGAATAGAACACCTAGATCGATGATTCTCCTGAAGCAAGTCCTGCCTCAAACCATCAACATTCGGGACACAAATCCTGCCCTTAATCCTCAAAATCCCTCTATCATCGATCCGAGCTCCACTACCACCACCACTACTACCAACCCTGCTATGAACTCTCTTCTTCATTAATCTAAGCATCACATCCTCATCCTGCTTAGCCATAATACGATCCATAAGGGGAGAAGAAGAAACAACAAGCTGACACAACAAAGCCTTCTTCCGACTTAGAGCATCGGCCACAACATTAGCTTTACCAGGAGTATTGCTAATATCGAGGTCATAAGAAGCCAAAAACTCAAGCCAACGAACTTTCCTCTGATTCAAATCCTTTTGGGTGAAGATATACCTTAGAGACTGATGATCGGTGAAAAGCTCAAACTTGGTTCCAAGAAGATGATGCCTCCAAAGCTTCAAAGCAAAGACGACGACAAGCAACTCTAAATCATGAGCAGCATAATTTTCCTCACGGGTTTTCAACTGACAGCTGGCATAGGCAATGATCTTATCATCCTGCATGAGAATAGCACCCAAACCCTCACAACTAGCATCAGTGTATACCGTCAATCCCCCACTTCCATTCAGAACGGTAAGAACTGGTGCGGAAGTTAGCTTGCTCTTTAACTCACTGAATGCAGCCTTACACTGATCACTCCAGACAAACTTGGCATTCTTACGAGTTAAAGCAGTGAGAGGTGCAGCAATTCGAGCAAAATTCTCGATGAATCTTCGGTAGTAACCGGCAAGGCCCAAAAAACTATGAATATCAGATGGAGTCTTTGGAGTTTCCCAATCCTGCAATAAAATAGGGAGTAAATAGGGACAACCAAAAAGATAGAATTATTAAATGAGAAAGAAAAGAGAAGAAAGAAAGACTTACATTGATCGCAGCGATCTTGACTGGATCAACAGAAACTCCACTATTAGAAACAATATGCCCGAGATATCGGACTTCATCCTTCCAGAAATGGCATTTAGAAAATTTAGCCTTCAACTGATGATTTCTGAGAGTCTCCAGAACAGATTTCAAATGTGATTCATTCTCTTCCTTGGTTTTAGACAAGACAAGGATATCATCAACAAAGACTAGAACAAATTTATTAAGCACATCACGAAAGACACGATTCATCAAATTAACAAAGAAAGCAGGAGCATTAGTCAAACCAAAAGGCATGACTAACCATTCATAAAACTCATTCTTAGTGCGGAAAGCAGTCTTGAGAATGCTATCCTCAGCAACCCTTAGCTGATGAAAACCTGCGGCAAGATCATGCTGAGAGAAAATAGTGGCACCATAAAGCTAATCAAACATATCATTGATACGAGACATTGGATATCTACTTTTCATAGTGAGCTTGTTAAGCTCCCTATAATCAACACACATCCTCAGAGAACCATCAGACTTGGTGACAAAAACCACAGCGGCTCCCCATTCAGAAAAACTAGGCCTAATCAGACCATTGGAAGACAAGTCCTCAATTTTCTTTCCCATCTCAACCTTCTTGCGGGGTGCCATTCTTCTAGGAGGAAGACCAACAGGTCGAGCACCAGGAATAAGATCAATTCGAAAATCAATTTCCCGCTTCGGAGGTAAAGAAGTGACTTCACCAAATACATTGGGATATAGTCTAACCACATGATTCAAATCAAGATCGCTAGGAGAAGAATCCAAAGAATAAATAAAGTTGCCAACAAAATCCAGAGGCATGCGACACTAAATAATCAAGGAATTTACTTGATCATCAACAAGGTGAACAGATCGGGCTTTACAAGAGATATGGGCATCATGATTCCATAACCAATCCTAACCAAGCAATAAATCAAAAGCATCGAAGCCCAGAACATAAAAATCACCACTAAAGCGAAAATGATTAAAATGGAGAAGTTTCACTTGCTTACAAATCCGATTAAGGTTAGCAGGGCCCCAATAGGATTTGAAACACATAATGGAACAGAGACATACTCAGGAGAAAGGAGATGCTCAAACTTATCACACAAATCAACAAAAATAAAACTGTGGGAAGCTCCAGTATCGAATAAAACACGAATAGGATGATGGAATAAAGTAAATGTACCCTGGAGAGTACCTTGGTCATCACTAGGAGCAGGAGAAGATGGAGGAACTAGAGATGAGGCAGAAGTGACAGCAAATATACCAGAAGGCGTGTCCTTCTGCTGGGTAGGGCAATCCTTCCTAAAATGACCAGGCTGGAGACAGATATTGCAGAGATCACGCCTAGCCAACTTAGCAGGTGGAGGAACAGCAGCACCAGCAAATGTAGGACAGCTATTGGCATAGTGTCCCTTCTGATCACACCTAAAGCAAGTAATAGAGGAGAGATCAACTGGTTGCCTCTGAGCAGGAGCAGATGATGAAGATCCCAAACCAGGACGCTTTTGCCAATTCTTCTTCTGCTGATGATAATTAGGCTTACGCTTCTTGGAATTAGCAGAGGAAGACTGAGCACCAGAAGCAATAGGAGCCTTAGATGTAGGGTTCTCATAGCGAATAGCCATATCCATAAGCCGGGTGAAAGTGCCATGAACATGAGAAATGAGGCGACTATAGTACTCTGGACAAGCACCAGCAATGAATTTCTCATTCTTTTTTAGAGGAGTATCAATCAGGTTAGGACCAAACTTGGAAAGTTCATTGAACTTCCTCTCCTACTCAGCAAAAGACATGCTGCCTTGCGTAAAATCCATAAATTCACGATAAAACTGAGATTTCCCGGCTTCGGGCATCCATTTTGCCACAAAAGCCTCCCTGGAAAAGAGATATAGAACCACTTTTGATAGATTCAAAAGAAAAGGAAAATAGGAACAAAATTCAAGATAACACAAAGGATACCTAAACTGCTCCCAAGTAATATCAGCTTCGACGGTGTTAGCCGTAACGGACTCCCACCAATCTAGAGCAAAATCATGCAACTGCCAAGCTGCTAACTGATGCTTCTAGGCATCAGTAATCTCGAGACCAGTAAATATCATCTCTAGACTCCGCAACCACTGCTGAGCCTCAATGATGCTCTCTGAACCGATGAATGGGGTTCTAGTAAGTTGAGTGAATTCCTTACAGAGAACAGTAAATCTAACATGAGCAACAGGCTGAGGAGCTGGGACAATACCACGACCCCTACCTCTGGCATTTCCTCGATTCATCCTGAAAAATATCAAAAATGAATTTAGGACAAGATAAAGAGAAGCCAAAGATAAATTAAGATAAGACAAGATAAATTCACTCGGATGAATATCCTAAAGAAAGAAAAATTTAACAAGGTAGATACGAAAGAAATGAAGTTAGAAAATATTTGAAAATCCCTTTTGAAATAAGAAAAATTTTATATATCAAAATAATCATTGAAAATCTTTTGAAAACATTTTGGAAAATCATTTTACACTTTGAAAATACGTTCTCTCACAAAGATATGATTCTGAGATTGATTTCACTCACTCTAGGGTATTTCTACCCTATCTCTAATGACTTTTGCACTACACGCAATGGTTTGGCTAAAACCAAATCTCTGATACCA
Organism: Allium cepa; assembly: GCA_030765085.1. Taxonomy (NCBI): domain Eukaryota; kingdom Viridiplantae; phylum Streptophyta; class Magnoliopsida; order Asparagales; family Amaryllidaceae; genus Allium; species Allium cepa. The sequence continues at coordinate 727,611,908 of CM060932.1, read as the reverse complement.
AATGTGACGGGCCGTGCCAGTGGGGTAACGCCCACCGTAGCATACATCGGTACCTGTGTTCTGCCTTTACAGCCTGCCTCTCGACTGCACCACCAACCCCCGTAGGGACATGTCGGAGTAAGAGTCAACTGTTCGCTACCAAACAAGGAAGCGAGAACCCCCTATCATGATGCACCCTCCAAGTGCAATGGCAGACACACATGTCAGACTTGAATGATGCAAAATAACAGATTGTAAATAAATTTGGAGCAAATGAAATCAAATACACAGAATCACAGACACAAAACAATCAGAATAACTCGCAGCGGAATATAAAATAACATAGTAGTTCATGAAGCTACTATAACAAAGTCTCAAAACAAATACATAATATCAGTCTGAAAACAACATAATAGAAATCCCAAATACATAGAAGTTCACTAATACATGAGATAAACTAGAATAGCTAAAACTGAAATAGATATAAATATAGATAGGCAGAATCTCCAACAAAGACCAGCTCCGGAAAGAGAATCAAAGCTGTGAATACTCAGGCTGACCCGAGCGTAAAGCAAAACACAAAACACTCGAGTCAGGACATATATGCTTATATAATGTAAGCCAACTAAAGTGAACTGTAATAAAGATACAAGTAACTTAAAGGATGCCTAGGACCGCCCATCCTCTAAGGATCCATTAAACTATTTACTTTATAGTATTATTGCGCTATTATAATAATGTCTACAGTAAAATAAACTTACTTTAAAATAGTGTTAAGGAGTGACCTAATATTCCCCTTAACACATAATAGTCTCGGTAGTCCATCAAGTATCAACGCATCTCCAAATCGAGATACTACCCTAAATACTCCATGGGCTATGGGAGAAAAACAAACTCGTAGTAAACGCTCGGTATGGTAGGTGACACGACACACAAGGCAGTGCAAGGGTAGATATACCAATTACCCAAACGGGCTGGCGGTAACGTAGCAGCCACTGTGCCCACCTCGAACAACATTCCAAAATCAAGGGGTGCACCCAACCAATCACAACATTAATAGAATGGTATCGAAGAAGTGTGTCCGACTAAAGGAGCTACCCCTTTTGGCCCGAGATTGCTCCTGTTTTAGCCACCTCAAGCCAACTCACGGGAGTCGGGTCCACGTAATGTACCTCAAGAATGTCGCCACCATCCTATTTCATTATAGAATCTCCACCGCACACACAGTTGTCAAAGTGGTTTTCAGTATCGACAGAGAGTATATCCATATCCGATCCCGGTCTCTTTAACAACCAATCGTTATTATAACTCTTGGTTATAATTTTAAAATGGTATTTATACTTCAAAAATCAAATATCATTTCAACAATTCAATATCATTTCTAATCCATTTGAAAATATCAATATATCATACCTTTTTAAAACCACATTCATTTTATATAGATTTAAAATACCATTTCAATTCACATTTCAAAATAGTTTATATTTTAAATCGAATTACTTCATTTAAATCATAAAAATGAAGCTATTATATTTAATGATTAAATATTAAATTTCCAAAATTTTAATCTTTCAAAATTCATTCATTCACCTAAATTTATCAAAAGAGTGAAAATTCACCTTTCCAGCATTTAGAAAATGCTACGGAAAGTTACTTTTAGAACAATTCAATTTAACAAAAGACAGTATTAAAAATGTTGTAATATGGTTACTTTAGTTTCAAATAAACTTAGTTAAATTCGACAATTACAGCACTTCCAAAGTGCTATAATAGCCCTTAATTCAATTTAGCCATTTAGTTCATTTCTATCAGCTACAGCCTTTACAAATACTGTAATATCCTTTACATTAGAAATAATAGCGTTTCAAAAATGTTGTTAATTAAATTCCGAATATTCAATCTAATTTCATAAACAATTAAATTCTTATTTAAACCATTTTAAACTTAAAAAAATCATACATTTTCACTTTTAAAACAATCATTTAATTACTCTTATATTTATGATTTTATAAAGTTAAATTTTCATTCAAGAATCAAAATTAAATAATAATTTACTTATTAGATTCAAACATTCAATTTCAATTCTTTAAGTTAAAATTTTAACTTAACACTTAAGTTTAAGTTTCCAAATATAACTTGTTTACATTTTATTTTCTTAACTTAAAATTCATTTTTAAACAACATTCACAAATTTCCAATTTAAGTTATATTTCAAAATTCAACTTAAATATTCATTTATTTAACCTTTTAACTTATTCAAAAATCATTAACACTTTATAAAATCATTTTAAATTCATTTTAAATCAAAATATCATAAATTTACATTCTAAAAATATTTTTAAAAATTCCAGAAAAATATATCTTAACCACGGGTCTGTATATCATTTTCTAACCTACGTAAAGTGATATGGATAATATATCATTTCAATCTGTAATTTATAAAGAAAACCCAGGTTTTATCGTTTCAAACCCGCAGTCCCAAGTAAATGAAATAATTAAAAATCGTTCAGGCCTATCATTTCAGCCCATAATGATTATTCCCTATCCAAAGTCCGTTCGGGTATGTATCATTTCAACCCATAGTGATTCTAATCTATAGGGAACTTGCAGTGTGATAAACTGATATAAATAAACAAAATAGCATTATATAACTGTAACAGATGATATAATAGGCAAATAAGCATGGGTAAACATCATATGATCATAGCATATCAGATATAACATAACGATATGTGTTTACAGATTCAATTGCGATCAGTTTACTAGTTATACAAGTATAAATTTGTCAAGTGAGAATTACTCACTTGTACAAGCTGGAGATGACAACCAAATACATAAAACAGAGATCCACAATGGCACGAAAGCATGACTACGATTTGTGTGTGGAAGAGCCAAAGCTAATTGCCTTGTCACATAGCAAACAAAACAATATATACAACATAAATTTTCAAACCAAAATATTATTAAACTAGCTAGAAATATATGCACAACACATAACCAAAACTTTTGCACTTGCATTCAACAATCTTATACTCGACAATGGGTCAGAATACACGGCTATGGGGTGAATTTGGACCAGGTTTTGGGTTCAAAAGGTCGGCCATAACATAAATATAAAGGAGTAGAAGAATATATGCATGAATTTTCAATAAAAGGCAAATAAAATTGGATTTTTCTATGCAATCAAGTCTCGGCCAAGGCATGCACAAGCACGGCCAGGTCTGGAGGATCAAGTACAGGTGTGACAAAGGTAGTTGAGTCAGCAAGTGGCTGGTGGTGGTGGTGCAAGGGTCGGCCAATATGGTGTGTGAGGTTGTGGAGCAATATGGTGAGCTCAGCCTGCATATATAGGTGGAGTTTGCTTTTTTTTTTGTGGATCTTCAATCAAGATGGCCACGGCTATGGATGGACAGTGGGCTAGAAGGGATGGTGGCTGGTTGTGGTGGTGGTGGAGGCAGCTATGGTGATGGAGCAGGAAGGCCAAACTACATGAAGGTGAAGCAAGTGCAAAATCAAAACAAAACATTGGAAAAAGAGTGAAAAAATAATGGAAATTTACCAAAATTTTCTCTCAGGTGATGGCCGAATATTTTTGTGTGTTTGAGAAAGTTTTTAAGTGAGAAAAAATGAGGGAGTCGGCTGAAACAAAGGGTATATGGGCAGCAAATGAAATGATGTGTTGTTTGGTGTGAAAAGGTAAATTAAATATGAAAAGACAATGCACATTAAAGGTCAAAAACCCTTCAAATTTCTTAATTCTTGTTGCATATTTAAATACATGTAAAAATGGATATAAATAAAATAAAAATAAATAAATATATTTTAAATAAATATATTTAAATTAAGAAAATGGCTAAAAAAATGGAAACTAGGCTTTAAAAATTGAAAATAAATTCAATAAACTTTGGAGAAATTTTATCATCACTTTAAAAATATTTAAAAATGAAATCTTGCAATGAAAACAAATTTTAAATAATTTCAAAATAAAAATAAATCAAATTTAGAATTATATTCAAATATCTAGGATTGTTACAAGGACCTCTAGCTCAAGTGGTTAAAAGCATGGTGTTTAAAACTAAGGTTCTAGAGGTCATTGGTTCGAGCCATCAAGACATCAAAATGAGTTATCTACTTGGATAATAATCACTCTTATCCTCGAAAAAAGAAAAAATTAAGTAGGGAGAAAAAAATTATATCTAAAGCAAAGGAATACATACAATTTATTTTGCAATAAAGCAATGTAGGGAAAATGTATAAATGCGTAAGAAATTTTTTTGTTCATTTTTCAGCAAGAAACTTTAAAATATGTGAAATGTTTAGTTTTAAGCATATATATTGCAAATATTATATTTTAAATTCTTTTTGTTGTCTTGGTTACCTCAACTTATATTTTATAATTTTGGTATTATCCTTCTTAACCAATCTACATTTTTCATATTTTTCTATTATATTTTTTAGTATACTATGAAATATTCATAAAAAGTCATATACATGGTTTCCACCAAATTCTTGCTGATATTATGAAACAATAAGGTAACTATTCGTGATTCTTTTTTTATTAAATTTGATTTATGTTACATTGTTCTGATTTTTTATGCAGATAAAAATGTTCATAGATAACTAAACAATGGAGATGTAGTTGCTTATAATAATTATAAGCAAACTATTTTTAAATAGGTAGAATAATTTGTAATATTATTACCATGCAATTGTTAAAATGAATTATTTGCTTTTGATTTTGATCAGTTTGAACTCAAAATAACTAAAAAAAATTAATTACAATTAATCTATTTTATTTTTTATTCAATTAATGAGAAAAGTAATTACATACTAATTTCTTTAATAATAATTATAGAATAAAACTTCAATCGGTTAATTACTTCTAATTATTTCCACAAGTAATTTCTTAAAAGTAATATTTTTGTGTGTATCTTCAAGTAGTGTTAAAAAAACTAAGTGCATAAGTGGTAGTACATAGTTATACTACAAATCTCAAATAGTATATAACATACTGTAAGTCAACATAAGTCTAATTGTTCGAATCACGTGCTACTCAAGATTCGAACTGTCATGGGTTAAAGCCAGATGATCTAACCACTAGGACAGTGGTGTTGGATATTTTATAATGATACATTATTTTTCTTTGAATTATGTAAATTTGTGTACTATTTCAGTTATAATGTTCACATTTATATTTGAAGTAAAGGCAATTATTATTTGGTTATTCCAAAAGTTAGACTTTACAAGTTTTATGTTCTACGTATATGTCTCATGTTATGTTATGCTATGTGTGTTAGAAAAAACATGACAATTTATGACACGGTAATATTCTTCTATAAAGATTATGAATTTGGCTTCTTTCACATTTTTACCAAAAAATTATTGTGTATATTAACATATAAATACTAAATAACCATGGGTTGTTCTATATAACTAAATAGAGGTAAAGTGTCTTTTTTTTCTTTCTCAAACTTAAATATATAAGAATAATCAAGTTGGAAGAATTTTTCGTTGTTATTATATGATTTAAATATGTACCTATGAGTGTTTCAAATTAAAGGTATTGTGAAGAGCTTCTTATTGGAAGAGTAGGAAAGTCGATTGGAGGAGGACAAATGCTATCTAGTGCAAGTAACAAGCACCTAGACATCTGAATTCCGAAACTAGATGTATGAATGCATGTACGTTTTTAAATTAGAAGTGATTCAAGCAACTAGACATCTAACTTAGGGAATTTGACATCTGAGTTGCTAACACGAGAGTTTCGGGTAGCTTTACAGAGATGTCTGACCTCCCAAGTCAAATGTCATTCAAATGAAGTTCATAGAGAGTTTTCTCAAAAGAAGACGGCGAAGGAATTATGAGATGCATTATCTGATGCATATCAAGACAAGTCTCTCATGAATTGGATTATTCTTCAGTAATTCCTCTATTTATTTAAGATGAAGCCTAGAGTCGATCTTATGGATCATGTTAATGCTCTTATTACATTGGTTATGAACCTTAAGGCAGCAGAAGTTAAGATTAAAGATGAGGCTCAAGTAGTGATCCACTTGTATTCTTTGCTTAAGGAGTATACTCTTCGGTTAACTCCTGATATATGGTCGCAATAATATTAGTCTGCTAGATGTTAAGGCTGGTCTTCATAATGAGGCATTGAGAGATAGATTGGTGAGGACTAATGTAGACAGTGGCTCAAAGCGCTTATACGTTTAGAAAGGTAGAAGCCAAGGCAAGTCAAAAATGGTGAAGGTCGAAATACGTTACGGTCTCATTCTAGGAGGACTAATTCATTGACTCGCAATTATTATAAAAAAACCGTGGTATTTTGTGGCTCAATGTCCCAAACTCGAAGGATGAAGAAAAGAACCAAAGAAAGCTTCAGTATCTACTACTTGGCATCAGATAGAGAGAGTGATACTGATGTGTTTATAGGTTTTGGATCTTCTAGGAAGAGCACCTTATGGCTTATTAATTCTGGCATATCCTATCATATGACACTTGATAGAAAATATTTCTCTACATACCATAAGATTGATGGAGGAGAGATTCTAATGGGCAATGATGCTTCTTACTATATGGTTGGTGTTGGTAGTGTGAAGTTCAGAATGTTTGATGGCATTATTTGTACCATTACCATTGTTAGACATGTACCTGATTTGAGGAGGAGCTTGATTTCTATTGGGGGTTTGAGTAGGCTTGGGTTGAAGATTATAGTTTAGGGAGAGAAAATGAAGATGTTAAAGGGTTCCACGATTGTTATGAAAGGCATGAGGGCTAGAAATCTTCATTTATTTAAGGGCACTACTGTAATTGGTGAATCATCTTTTGTTACTTCGGCTGATTCAGAATCTACCATGTTATGGCATTAATGGATGGGACATATTGGTGAGGGAAGTTTGGATGAGTTGAGAAAGTGAGGATTGATTGATGGTGTTTATCATTCAATAATTGTATTTTGTGAGGAATGTGTTCTTGGGAAGGCGATAAAGATTTGTTTTATTATTAGAAAGCATAAAACGAAGGTTTTTTTAGAGTACATTCATATAGATGTTTGGGGGCTCTACCCTTTCCCATCTTTGGGTGGAGCCAAATATTTCGCTTAATTTACGGATAATTTCTCTAGCAAAGTTTAGATATACTTTCTACAATCTAAGAGTGAAACCTTTGATAGGTTTCGAAAGTGAAAATCTACTATTGAGTAGTAAGTTCTCCATTCTAATAATAGCGGTGATTATATCATAGGAATTTCATCAATTTTTGTGATTTTGAAGACATTAAGAGGCATTGTGCCACACTTGGCGACCCTCAGTCTAATGGAGTTGCTGAAAGAATGAATTGGACATTATTGGAGAGAAATCGTTGCCTCTAAGTGACTACGAAGTTGAATAAAGGATTTTGGGCTTAAGTTTTATCTATGGTGGCTTTCCTCATTAGTCGCACGCATTCTACTACCATTGATATGAAAATCCCTGAAGAAATATAGAAAGGAGTGCCAGTTAGCAATTCATTTCTCAGAGTGTTTGGATGCCCAACTAATGTACATGAGAGAAGTGGTAAGCTGAAACGTAGGGCTTGAAGTGTATCTTTCTAGGTTATAGAAGAGGACTAAACCGATATAGGATGTGATATTCTATCAGTAAGAAGACTACTATCAACAGGCAAGTGACTTTTGATGAGAATGCTATTGTAACACCTTCTAACTTTTAATAACATTATTCAGAAGATTTAATTAGATAAATTAAATAAAATAATGTAAATATTAGTGTGATAAGGGGATTGAGATTTGAAACTTTATTTAGAGGTCGTGCTTAAATAAACATAAAGAATGAGTTTATGGAAATGGTTTGTTAGATAATTAATAAGAGAATAAAACATGGGCATTATGGGTAATATCCGCACCCATAATCCCATTACCTTTAAAATCTCATTTCCATTTCTTTGCACGTTCGTTTTTAAAACTCAAAAACGTAAATTAAAGAAGAGCAAGCAGGCCATAACCTAGGGAAGGAAAAAGGGGGAAATCGATTAAAGCTAAGCAATCAAGCAAGGGGAATTAATCAAAGATAAATCTCAAGTTCCTTATCCTACTCAAGGTGAATAATAATCTAAACCATCTTTACTTTTGGTTTTAAAGATAATTTGATTTCAGAATTAATTTTAAATCCACCATAATGATTTTTATGATGATATGCTTAAATTTCATGATATGTTATAGGCAAACAAGTTTGTTTGACAAATGTTTTACTCGATTTTAAGGCTAATATCATTTAAATTGGGTTTGAAATATCATAAGAATTTAACATGTTATGTAAAAAATTATTTTGGAGATGGTTAAAATTTTCATAATATCCAAGCTATGGATAGTTTATTATGAACTTTCAAAGGAGAGTATAAATAATTGGGTTTAAAAATTAATTTCAGTAATTACATGCAGGAACTTGGGTCCAATAATTTTATATGTTAGATAACATATTAAAAGTGAATTGTTATGATTATTCCTAAGAAATTTACTATGGAAATTAAATTAATTTAGTTGGAGGACTTATATATTTTAATTGTTTTGATTAAGGGAAGGCCTTCTTTGCTAATTGTTTTTAATTAAATCTGAAACGAATTTGGTAGTATTTTAGGAAAAGATTTGTGTAAAGTTTATGACAACTAATTAAAGTTTTACAAATAGGAATGTTAGTTGAAAAGTATTTACCTAAAAAGGCAATAATGCAATTTTTGTTTGGAAGCATGTTTTTTCCACTTCCTGTAGTAACCTTTCGACCACGTTCCTTCCCCCCATCTAAGTCGAAACCAATACACTTGGTATCAATACTTTGATACGTAGTGGATTGGAGAAAGGAGGAAGGAATGAAGTCAAAACAATGCTTTTGAAGGGGTCAAGACCACTTTAAATAGCTTTCGAAGGTCTTTTGTTTTACTATCCAAAGAAATGTCACTTGTCTGGTTTTAAAAGAATGCTTTCAAAAGGGTAGCTTTCGAATGGGTTGCCATGTTTTTAAAATCAATACTTTCGAAAGGGTAGATCGAACCCAGTCGAAACCTTGATGTCGCCTTTATGCCTTTTAAATTGATTGAAGTCATCAACGAGTTTGAAAGGTAGTTTTTGTTTTAAAATGCATTAAGCTACTTCCCAAAGCTTTCGAAAAGGTTCTAGTAGCCACATAAAGGTTTCAAAGGCAATGGTTTCGAAAGGGGTTTCAAAGCAATCCTTCCAAATGTTTTGCTTAAATGATTAATGCTTTCGAAGGGAAGTTCCAAAGCCATCTGTTTTTCCTAAACTCTTTTTAATTATTCCAAAAGAGGTACTTTCGTTTGTATTCACTTTGACCCAAAAGATATGTTTAAGATTAAATCCAATGGTTTCGAAAGGGGTACTTTCAATGGTTTTGAAACTATGCTTTTATAAATAAGCAAGTGGTGATTTAATACTTTCGAAAGGTATGATTTGATGGTCTCAAAAGATATGTTTCAAAGTATTTCGAAAGGCATATTCTTAGTGTTTTAAAAAGAAGATTTGAATGCTTTGGAAAGAGGTTTTTCAATGGTTTCGAAAGTAGAGGTCTAAGGTTTCGAAAGCCTTATTTTTCAAAACAAAGAACCCAATCTCGTTTTTAAAGGAAAACCCCACGGCACTGTAAAAGAGCTTTTACATGGCTTTAAATTTGGAGTTTTGAAGAAGCTTTCCTTGATAAAATAATAGGTTAAAGGGAATAACCTTGTTTCATATGAAAAATTATTTCAATGATATTAAACCACGAATATTGGTATTATTTTTATGTTTACGCTTCTTCTATAAATATATTCACTAAGTAATGGACCCATAACTGTATTTTGGGGAGTAAGGGCAGAATAACTAGGTAGGTTGACCAAATAGTGAATATAAGTTAAGTAACTTCTAAATGAATAGAATTGCATCCAGGAGGTCAGGTAGACCATAATATAGGATGCCTAAAGACTAATTAAGAAGTTGCTGGTTTAGATAAATTAATAGTGAGCCCATGAAAACTATTTTAAAGAGAGTTACTGGCAGGGGCCAATAGGTTTGTAGTGAAATTATGAAAACTATGTTTGGATTAAGTTATTGACAAAAGTCAATAGGTTCATAGTCAACCCATGAAAATAATGATATGTGGAAAGTTATTGGAGATACCAATAGGTTCAGCGAAAACCCATGAAATAATTAAATGAAGTTATTGGAAGGGGCCAATTGGTTCTTGCCGATCCCATGAAAACTATGAGACCAGACATATAGTCTATAAACTTTAATCAAGTTATTAGTAAGCCCATGAAAACTAATAGGTTAATAGTAACTCTAGAAACTATAACTATGACAGATAGTCACATGAATGGGGATGGGAAATCCAAAATGATTTAGTTGTTTGCATATCATCATAATATTTTAAATTTCTATGTTTTTAACCATCGTGGATGTAGGATCATAGTATGTGGTTATTATAGCTTTTTGATAAGATAATAGTGAGGGGAAAACCCATTCTGCTAAGCAGCATGGTATCACTAGATATCTAAATGGTTCAAGATGGTAGGTTATTATTCATGTCAGGTTTTATGTCTGACTCGAAGTTTATGTTTTCCCCTTAAACTCTCAGGTGCTCAATTTACTTTGAGTAGTTTGAGAGTTGAGGTTTTTAGGTACCTCTTTAGAGGAATAAGCTTTTGGAGACATGCAGAAGGCAAGCTAGCTAGCATGAGTTCTTTTCAATTTGATTCCGCTGTGCTTGTTGTAAAGGCAAAGTTGTTTAATTGCCTATGTTTAGACTCTGATCATTGAAGGGGCATATTTATATGTGCTCTTGGTGTATGTTGTAATAATTAAATTTTCTCTGAATGTGGTTTTCGAATCTGGGATTATATAATAAATTTGAAATGATTTAAAATGGAATGAAGAGGTTGTTTAACGATTTTAAATTTTTTCCATATCCATGTGTTTCTATTATATCAATGTACCTAACATTATCGTATTTGGTCACCAAGGATTAACAACTATAGATGACTGCAGCATTCGTAGCCGTTAGTTTTAGGCCTCCAAGTGGGGGATGTAACATTTGGTATCAGTGCGTAGGTTTATGAATATTTAAAAGAAACTTAAGTCTAAAAGGTTTTTTAAAACATAATCCAATGAACCAGAAAATAAGATTGGGGGTTGGGTTAACGCTATAGTAACGTAGTTATGGTTGATATATATGTGTGTATATATATAAGTATGTATTCTCCTCTCTCTTAGATTATTCTTATGTATCTTAATAAGGCTTGTATGCAGATTTATGAGAAAGGAAGATATGGAGGTAGGAAACGGAAGAAAAAATCTCGGTGGAGGAAGCTCCACAACAAACGGAAACGTTCGACCCACTAGGAGGAACCCGGGTCGACATGAAAATGCTAATCAAAATGCAGATGCCAATGTAGGTGTTGGAAATCCACCAGTGAATATGAGGATGATTTATCAGTTCTTTGTTAATCTGATGCAAGCAAGAGTGGCTGCTGGTTTAGCCGAGAATGTTGGAGGAGCTAATCCCATGCTCCATTTGGGCACAACAACGCTAAGTTGAGTAGAGTTTACACCACTCTTGGTGGGAAGCCATTTGTGGGAATAAGGGATGCCAAAGAAGTTGAGAATTAGCTATTTCATTATTAGAGAATCTTCACCGATTTGGAATCGAATGATAAGCAAAAGATAAAACTAGCCTCTAAGCAGTTGCAAGGGGTAGTGCTCCATTGGTGGAATAGTGTTGCTACCGAAGTTCCTGAGGAAGAGTTGACTTGGGCAAAAATTTTAAGGAGATTCAAGCAGAGGATTTTTTTTGAATTTGCTAAGTCGGCATTGTTGATAAAGTTCATGGATTTGGTGCAAGGAGAAATGTCGGTAATTGATTATGCCACTAAGTTTGATGAGTTGTCTAGATATGGGTATGCTACCATTGAAACCATCAATAAGATGAATGAAAAGTTCATTCGGGGATTGAGACCTGAGATTGCTAGAGTAACCCTGCAACATCTCCCTAATCCTTGTAATGTAGTTGTGGAAATGGAAATCCGACATGAGGAAATTCTGTTAGTTCCCAAGCTGATGGTTTTGATGACAAAAACCATTGGTCTTGTTATAAAATATAAATGCTAATAACTTTGTCTATATATATATATATATGCATATGCATGATATATATATATATATATATATATATATGCAAGTACTGAGAATGAAGACTGTACAGTATAGAAATTCTAGACCGATGAATTCACGATTGTAGAAATCAAGACTGAAGACTCATGAGTATGAAGAGTTCAAGATAAGTGATAGAGTCTAGATTTGTGTTAAAACTTCATAATAGCATTAAAATCTTATTCTAATTTTAATTGTGGAATGGAATCCACTTTCTCACTTTAATAGTGGCATGAAATCCACGACCTCATTAGTAAGATGGAACCCACGACATTCTCTAGTGGAATATTCAAAATGACTCATTTTTTAAAATTTTCAAAACTATCTTTTTAAAAAGATATTTCTCTCTTGGTTTAAATATTTTAGTCTTAATTCAAAATCTATTTTTAATCATACTAATTTCAAAATCATTTCTTGCTTTTAAACTATCTCCTAGTTTTAATGTTTTAACTTTAATCTCAAAATATTTATATATATCATTTTTATTACTTTTATATTCCGTAAGATCACTTTCCAAAGGTTTGTATAGTCACAAAGTATATTCAAAATAGTTTACAAAGTTCTAAGATTGTTTCGACAAACTTTAGAAAGAAAATTTCTTTTCAAACAAAAATCAATTCTCAAAAATACTATGTTGACATGATAGCCGTAGATTTTAAAATTTAATTTTAAAAAGAAGTGTCTATTCATCGTAACCTTTCACGAATGGATATGACCGTTGCTCTCCTATATGTATCAGTAGTTCTAAACGAATTTTCACTTAAGATTTATTTGTTTTCTCTCCTCTTTCTCTTTAATTCTTATTTTCAAACATTCTTAACAAAACTCTACCGAAATACTAAGTGAATCAAACTCGATCGTCTCTAGTTTGATTATCTAACACTATCTCTCAAAGATCTTAGTGCTATTCGGAGTTATAGGATCACTTGTATTCAAAGATCGAATCAAAGTGTATCGACTCTCTCTATCAAAGTGCGATTGGAAACGGTGTAACTATGGCCCGTAAATCAATTAGGTATGATTGTAGCCCATAGATCAATTAGGTGATCATGTAGCCTAGTTAAATCAAGAGAGTTTTCCCTGGACTCGGAGACAGGAGGGTGTATCTTATGGCCTTGAAATCGAGGTTGTAATATCCACATTATATTTGAAAAGAAATTTGCATAAGAAATTATATGGGACTGGATGTAGAGTAACTCTGAACCAGTATAAAATTCCGATGTGTTCTTTCCTTTAATGCTTTTATTTACTATTTGCATATGTGTCTAGTTCTGCAATTTTCTCTGTGTTTGTGAATTGCATCTGTTTTGGTTTAATTTGAAAAGATTTTAAAGAGATTCATAAAATTAATTAAACACTATTCACAATTCTCCCTCCTCTAGTGTTAATTCTTCCTTAAGATCTGTAATCCGCGTTTCCTACATTTGGTATCAGAGCATTGGTTTTTAAAATTATCATAATCTGAATTGTAAGAAATTCTAAAATGGTAATATTTGGAGATTCTGTTAACATTCGTTCAAAACTATCCAAATCATCATTATCTCATAAGTCTACATATTGTTATTATAGAAAATCAAGTTATCTACCGAATTGATGTGTTGTGCAGGAACAGAATTGTTATATGGCTTTTGAAGAATCAACACTCAATGGAAAAATGGTGAAAATCAAGAAAAGCAAATGGATACTTGATTATGGATGTTCAAGACATATGACTGGTAATCCGGGGATACTGAGTGACATAATTTATGCAGATAGAGGAATGGTCAACTTTGAAGGCAATTCAAAAGGATATGTGATTGGCATCGGCAATGTCTGAAACTCTAAAACTCCTATTATTTCTAATGTTCTGTTAGTTAGGAATCTAAAACAACTTACTTAGCATAAGTCAACTATGTGACAAGGGCTACAAAATTAAATCTGAACAGGATAAGTGTCACATCAAAGGTGATAAATCAAATATTATCTTTGAAGGAATTAGGAAAGAAAATATTTATATTCTCAGTATGAAAATCTCAAATGATAACCTATGTCTTTTGGCTAATATAAGTGACCCTTGGATTTGGCATAAAAGATTTAGGCATTTGAATTTCAAATTCTTATCTAGACTTTCAAACTTGATCTAGTAAGTGGTCTTCCTAAAACGGATTTTAAAGTAGATAGTACATGTGATGCTTGTCAATTAGGAAAATTTAGGAAGAGTTCATTCAAATTAAAAGATATGATTTCAATTTCAAAAGCTCTTGAGTTACTTCATTTAGATATGTTTAGTCCATCTCAAATTCAGTCACTAAATCACAGTAAATATGTTTTTGTAATTGTAGATGATTATCCTAGATTTATATGTACAATTTTTCTAAAAAATAATAGTGATGCTTTTGATTTATTTAAAACTTTTGCAAAAAGAATTCAAAATCAACTTTCTTTAAAAATCAAAAATGATTCATTTGACCACAGTGGAGAATTTGAAAATGAAAATTTTAAGAATTTCTGTAATAAAAAAGAAATAACTCATAATTTTTCTTTTCCGGAATTCAAGAACAAAATGGAGTGGTAGAGCGTAAAAATAGGATGATTCAAGAGTATGCAAGAACTATGCTTTCAGATAGTAAATTGCCAAGGAATTTTTAGGGGGGAATCAGTCACTACAGCTTGTTACATTTTGAATAGGATTTTAATTAGACCTCTAACCAATAAAACACCATATGAGCTTCTTTTCAATACAAAACCAAAGTTATCTTATTTTAAAGTTTTTGGAAGTAAATGCTTTATTCTAAATACAAAGGAAAATTTGGATAAATTTGATCCTGAATCCGACAAAGGAATCTTTATCAGATATTCTTATAGATTTAAAGCATACAGAATTTTCAATTTAAAAATTAGTGCCATTGAAGAAACAATGCATGTATCTTTTGATGAAAATTTCAAAGATTTTGTTCAAATAAATGATGAAGATGATTTTGTTACTTTAAATAATGAATCAGATGAAACAAATTATGAAACTATTCATCCTAATAAAAGGATCAGGCTTTAAAATATCATCCTATAAAAGATATACTAGGAAATATTGAAATTATTGTTAGTACTAGAAATCAACTAAACAGGACGAGTAATGTAGCTTTCATATCAACTATTGAACCCAAAAATCCAAAGGAAGCGTCATCGGATGATTCATGGATTCTTGCTATGCAAAAATAATTGAATCAATTCACCAGAAATGATGTATGAACTTGTTCCTAGACCCGATGACAAAACTATAAGAGGAACAAACGAGCTTACTAAAATAAAATGAATGAATAAGGTGAGGTCGTTAGAAATAAAGCTCGGTTGGTCGCGCAAGGTTATTGTCAAGAAGGAATAGACTTTGATGAAACATTTGCACCCGTAGCAAAATTAGAAACCATTAGAATTCTACTTGCTTTCGCAAACCACAACTATTTCAAATTATTTCAAATAGGTGTCAAAAGTGTGTTTTTAAATGGTTTTGTTAAAGAGGATGTTTATGTCGAACAATCTCCACTTTTTGAAGAAGAAAAGTTTCCAAATCATGTCTACAAATTAAAGAAAGCTTTATATGGTTTGAAACAAGCTCCTAGAGCCTGGTATGACTGACTAAGATCTTACCAATTACAATCAAATTTTGAAATTGGTAGAGTGGATAACACTCTTATTATGAAAAGAAACAAAAATGATATCCAGTTAGTGTCGATTTATGTTGATGATATCATTTTTGGATCAACAAACAATGAAATGAACAAAGAGTTTTCTGAAATAATGACAAAAGAGTTTGAGATGAGTCATATGGGTGAACTTATTTTCTTTTTAGGATTGCAAATAAAACAATTAAATAGTGGTATTTTCATTAGTTAAGAAAAGTATGCTAGAGATCTAATTAGTAACTTTGGTAAGACCAATGCGAGTGGAAAACCCACCCCTATGGCAACAATGAAGCCTTGAATAAAGAAGACATGTCAAAAGATGTTGATCAAAAACTATACAGGGGGATGATTGGATTGCTACTCTATATAACTGGGAGTAGGCTTGATATCATGCATAGTGTCTGTCTCTATGCAAGATACCAATCTCAACCCAAAGAAAATCATTTAAAAGTTGTTAAACGTATCCTAAGATATGTTGAACGCACTTTAGACTATGGCCTATTTTACCTTAAAAATGATTCATTTGATTTAATCCCATATTTTGATGCTGACTACGCTGGTTGTAAATCAGACCAAAAACGTACAAGTGGAACTTGTCACTTTTTAGGACATTCTCTGATTTCCTGGTTAAGTAAAAAGAAAAATACTGTCTCGCTATCAACAAATGAAGTAGAATATATCTCTACTGCTTTGGCTTGTTCTCAAGTTATCTATATGCAACAGACCCTAATGGATTTTGGATTAAATATTTCAAAACCGCTCATTTATTGTGACAATACAAGTGCAATAAATTTATCCGAAAATCCTACTTATCAAGCCAGAACCAAACGTATTGATATCAGACATCATTTTCTCAAAGATAATATAAGTAAAGAGATTATTTCTCTTGAATTTATCAACAACGAGAATCAAATAGCTAATATTTTGACCAAACCATTGAATCGGTCAAACTTTACTAAATTAAAAAGAGAACTAGGTATTTATTCTATAACTTAGATATAGAATATAGATATAGTAACATATATATTTAAATAAATAGAGAAAAATAAAATTGTCAAAATTTTCAAAGGGATGTCGACATACCCCTACCCCCTATGTCGACATACAATGGTCAGATTTGAAAATTTTATTTTCCCTTAAAGATTAATTTAGTGGTTATATAACCATAATTGTAACAACCCTGGTTTTGGAGATTACCGAAAATATTAAATTATAATGGAGATTATAATTTAATATTGTAATTAATTAATTAATTAAGAGAAAAATGAGATGTTTTATTTGAGATAAATGATGAATTTGAGATGTATTGGGTTAATGAATGTAGAATATTGTTTAAGATGGATAAATATTAATAATTTGTTCAATATTGTGTTTCTTTAAGATAATATTGGCATTTTATTAATTTAAATATCGAGAAATGAGTAAATAAATTAATAATCATGAACAATGTGGATAATTTAGTGAGAAATGATTTATTAGTGACAAAACATGTATTTGTTTTGTTATTAGATGTGTAAACTAATATAATTTAACCAATTGTGTTAATTTTGCAATTTATTGTCCAAAAATAAGAAAATTGGTTAAATTTGATAATAAATGAATATAAAATAATAAAATTGTTGAAACATAAGTTTTAATAATTTTATTGGAAACTAGATGGCAAGACGAATCCAACACATCCAAAATCATGAAAATCCAATCAAATATGTGTAAGTTATGTACATTTATATATTGTATAAATTATGAACACATAAATAATAAAACAAATAAATACCTATGTCTAAATGGGTTTAGCCCCAACCCAGGTCAGCCCATAAGAAACATCCAGATGCAAAAAAAAAAAAAAAAAAAAAAAAAACTTGTACGTACAAAATTTTCACCGTTTCTTTTTTTAGTCTTCTTCCTCAAATTAGCCAGTAGCTTCACAAAGCAAAATCCATGTCCTCCTTCTTATCCAAGCCCTAATAAATCAAATTATAGCTGAAATTAAAAGAGTAATTAGCCAAATTAAAGAGAGCAAGGTAATCTCCATCATGTTAATCTTGGATTTGTGATTTCATTTGTGATTTTATTGTATATTCATGTTTAGGGTTTGCTTTTGCTTTGCATGTCTCTCTTCTTGTAGTAGCAGCCTCCGGAGCTTAGTTGCAAGCCTAGAAGACCTCTCCTTGCTATTCAATTCTTCGCTCTTGCTGCAATAGGTAGGAATTATCTTACAGCAAGCTAAATCATCTGAAGTTGTGGAAAAATCTAATTTCTGTATGTCAATTTTTTTCGGTTTGTTCATATTGAATCCTGAAAATAACCTATTTTCATTAGCTTGTATCTCCCTCATCCCTTATCGGATTGAGGTGATTTTGGACTCTTTTCGAAGCTTATTGACTGTAATATATTCACGCCAATTTTTATGGCATTTGGATTTCATTTGATGCCTGAAAACTGAGTTAGAAGTTGCTGTGTCGAATGGCTTTTGGCACAGAAATACTCTTTTGCCGAAGTAGTATTTTGCGCATATCTTTTGAACCACAAATCGGAATATTGAAATTTTGTATGTTATGAAATTCCCAGAGAATATGCTATAACTTTTCTTTGAATCAATTTGCCATATTTTGATGTTTCCTATGCTGAAATCGTGAATGTTTGTCTCTGGCCTGTAGTTGTTAGCTACTGCACATAAAATTCATAGGATAGTATTTCGTCCATAACTTTCACGTTACTGATCGGAATATTGAAATTTGGATGTTCTGAAATCCCCAAAGAATATGCTATAACTTTTCTTTGAATCAATTTGCCAAATTTTGATGTTTCCTATGCTGAAATCGTGAATGTTTGTCTCTGGCCTGTAGTTGTTAGCTACTGCACATAAAATTCATAGGATAGTATTTCGACCATAACTTTCACGTTACTGATCGGAATATTGAAATTTTAGATGTTCTGAAATCCCCAAAGAATATGCTATAATTTTCTGTGAATCAATTTTCCAAATTTTGATGTTTCCTATGCTGAAATCGTGAATGTTTGTCTCTGGCCTGTAGTTGTCAGCTACTGCACACAAATTTCATAGGATAGTATTTCGACCATAACTTTCACGTTACTGATCGGAATACTGAAATTTTGGATGTTATAAAATCCCTAGAGAATATTCTATAACTTTTCTATGAATCAATTTGCCAAATTTTGATGTATCCTATGCTGAAATCGTGAATGTTTGTCTCTGGCCTGTAGTTGTTAGCTAATGCACATAAAATTCATAGGATTGTATTTCGACCATAACTTTCACATTTCTGATCGGAATATTGAAATTTTTGATGTTATGAAATCTCCAGAGAATAATCTACAACTTTTGTGTTTTAAGTTTTATATGATTTTGATGTTTAAATGGATAAAAACTATTATTTTTACTGCTGGTCTGTCATTGACAGCAATGATATTCATGTGTTTGTTCGGTTTTGACAATTCCATTAGCATTCTTTTGCAAAACATTTACATGAAATTTGATGCTAATATTTGGCCATGATATCCAGCAATGGATTAGCCAATTTTACATGAGTTTTCGGATTTAAATTTATTTAAATTCAAATTGTCATTTTTTTATGCATATTTAAAGGATTTTAAGCAATTATTATTATATTTAAAAAGTTTTTATAAATTGTTTTATGGCCTTAAAAATAGTATTCTCTCTATTAAAAATCCGGTGATTTATTATAAATAGTTTTATAAATCCTACTTTTGCTATAGAAATATTTTAGTCCTATATAAAAATATTTTATCATTTTGTAGAGTATTCGGACATACGAGAAAGTACATTAAACGATTTAGTAAAAACCACGGGGTATGGGACTCGTGCGCGTTTACTTTATCGCTTAAGTATGAACTTGTATGATCGAAATATTTAGAGGAATCTTTTGATCTCCTCCATGATTAGGGACCACTCCTTGGTACCTCAAGATGAACTTAGAGCATACTTTTTCATATTAGCATGATGAGCTTGTACGGAATGTAGTCCAATAATTCCCGAATGGGAATATATAGACGATGTTGGACTATTACGATTTGTTGATTTAGATTGTGTTTTACTTGTCGATGAAATGAGACAAGTTTGAATTTATTTTTGGTTTATCGTAGCGGAATTGCTACGAATTGATTATTTACATTCGCCGATGAAATGAAGCATTGTGATTATATTGATTTATCATTTCTCCTAATGTGGAACCAACAAGTGATTAGTAAACCATTAGGTGATAACTCATGGTATGGAACGTGGGTTATACCCTTATGGGTTCCTAGTCTCGATGTTGATACACATTCAAGATTGGACTAGTACTATGAGACCACGAGTTTATTGGGGAATCAAGATTTGAAATTATACCTCAAATCATGAATTTACTATTACTCGGGTCTTTGACGTCACCGATTGGGACTGATTAAATTATAGGCTACGTAGTCGTCAAGATTGTCAAGATTTATCTAGATGACTGATCCCGATCATCACGATTGTTGGTACCAAAGTATAGTACTAGTGGAGATTCAAAAGCACGTGCAAAATTATCTTTTGGATGCTTTATGATTTATCGGAATTTAATGATTTCTATAGCCTTATATATGAATAAGGCGATATTATTTTGTGGTCCATGATTATTTAGATCGTTTCATGACTTGTTGGAGTTTTATGAGATTTCACGATTTCATGGATGTTTGTTAATAATTTACTTTACTTAATCACATTTCCCCTTACGCAAGACATTAGAATATTAGCTTGACACCTTCCTTGATTATCATTGAACCTTTCATTTATTCTGTTGGGTACAACAGAATGAATGTTTCCCTTTACTTATTATCCTAGAGTTCCTTATCTACTGATGAGTTTAGTTGCCTGACCCGTGTGTTTTTTTCACTCGGGTCAGACCGAGTTGCAGGTTAGCCCGGATTTCTTTTGCCTCCAGTTCAGCTTGATACTTTTTGTGGGACACATATATGTATATTTTGGCTAGCTAGTCTTCGTCTTTTGGGACTACTCCTTTATGATCACTTGTATATTTTTAGGATGTATATTTTGACACTTAGCTACCTAGTAGTTACCCTTATATCATGTATTATATGGATATGTATGGTGACGGTTATGTATTTATATGACTGATCTGGGTTTGCTTTTCTATGACTTTGATTATTCCGCATATTATATTACATTATTTCTGAAATGTTATATAGCCACCATAGTGTGCAATAGTTATGCACTAGACGTGTCAACCACACATGAGGTAATGAAAAAAAATTGACACATACTTGACATGTTTAGTTCATAGCAATTGTATGCTATGTTGGTCGCTCCTATCCAGCCTTATTCTCTGCGTCAGTAGACAGAATTACTCGTTAATTCCCTTTACTAACGTGGGTCTCGGGGTGGGGCGTCACAGCTTGGTATCAGAGCATCGTTTTAGAAATTAATGTGATATGAACAGAACAGCACACGAGATACCATACATTAAATACAATACATCTACATGTATCATCCCATAAATCACAACCCGTTTCACCTTTGCTTATCTTTGTCTTTACCCATGATTCAAGTGTGTCCCTTTTCGATTCCTTTGAAGTAAATAGAAAGGAATACATCTAGGAATGTATATTTTATTCCGTAGTATTCCTTAATTTTCGCATTCGAATTTCTTATGAATATATATATTTACCCTGTGAATAATCCTATTGGAGGATCCGCTACTTTTAGCTTATATTGTGATGATGTTGAGATTTTGATATGTGGTTATTCCTTCCATGCGAATCTGCACGTGATTCCTTTCCTTGGTTTCGATATGATTCTCGGTATGGACTGGCTAGTTCGATATGATGCCAGGATTCTTTGCATGGAGCGAGTTCTTTATCTTCGACATCCTGATTGTCCTGATCTGCTATCTCTTTCGCTTCGTGATTCTGATTGTGACTCTGTGGCTTCCTTATTTGCTCTCGGTTCTCATGACATTGATGGTGATATATCTCTTATTCCAGTTGTTTGCGACTTTGCCGATTTATTTGAGCCTGTTTCTGGTTTGCCTCCTAAGCGATCTATCGAGTTTCGTATTGATCTTATTCCAGGTGCTCAGCCTGTTAGTCGTCCTCCTACGAGGATGTCTGCACGGGAAAATGAGGAACTCAAAAAGCAATTCCTTGAGCTTGAAGCTAAGCATTTCATTCGTTCTAGTTCTTCACCGTGGGGTGCTGCAGTTGTATTCGTGAGGAAGTCCGATGGGACTCTTAGGCTTTGCGTTGACTATAGCAAGCTTAACGAATTAACCATCAAGAATCGCTATCCCTTGCCTCGAATTGACAACATGTTCGATCAATTAAGTGGTGCTAAGGTCTTTTCACAATTAGACCTTGCCACTGGTTTTCATCAGCTCCGAGTCGCGGAAGATAGTATTCCTCTCACCGCATTCCGCACTCGCTATGGTTCTTATGAGTGGCTCGTCATGCCGTTCGGATTGACGAACGCACCTGCCTACTTTGTCGATCTTATGAATCGAGTATTCCGGGAATATCTCGGTAAGTTCGTGCTTGCTTTCATTGATGATATTCTTGTATATTCAAAATCCAAAGTGGACCATGCTCGACATCTTAGAATTGTTTTGAGTACTCTTCGACAACATCAACTCAAAGCAAAACTTTCTAAATGTCACTTTTGGGAGAAGAAAGTGAAGTTCTTAGGTCATGTTGTATCTTCAGAGGGTATATCAGTTGATCCCTCTAAGATAGAGGCTATTCATAATTGGAAAAGGCCTGAGAATGTTCATGAGATTCGTTCTTTTCTGGGTTTAGCTGGTTATTACCGCCGCTTTATCAAAGACTTTTCCCGTATTGTGCTTCCATTGACCAGCCTTACGAGAAAAGGCGTTCGATTTATTTGGTCAGATAAGTGTGAGGCTTCTTTTCAGTGATTGAAAGAGCTTCTCACTAATGCTCCTATTCTTGTGGTTCCTCATGGGAACCAAGATCTTATCGTTTATATCGATGCCAGCCTTAGTGGTCTTGGAGCAGTTTTGATGCAGCAAGATCGGGTAGTTGCTTATGCTTCGAGACAGTTACGTCCGAACGAGATTCGGTATGCTACCCACGACCTTGAGCTTGCTACCATTGTCTTCGCTTTGAAGATTTGGCGTCATTATCTTTTGGAAGAGCACTTCGTCCTTTACACCGATCACAAATCTCTTAAGTATCTCTTTTCACAGAAGGATTTGAATATGAGGCAACAACGATGGTTAGAGTTTCTTGCCTCATATGATTTTGATATTGAGTATACTCCTGGTAAGGGTAATCGAGTTGCAGATGCGCTTAGTCGCAAGCATTCGGCTGTGGTTTCTATGATGTTAGCCGAATGGGATGTTCTGATGACCCTATCTTCTTGTGAGATTCGTGATCTTGTTCCATCTTCTGATTCCCCTGATTTGTTGTTTAGTATGGATGCTCGTCCATCTCTATTGGATCGTATTCTAGAGGCTCAGAGGCATGATGATTATACGATGCGTCTCATTCAGTCTTGCTCTTCTGAGTCCCGTAATGATGAGTTGCGGGATTATTCTGTTGATTTTCACAGTTGTCTTCGTCTGAAGAATCGTATCATTGTGCCTTCTGACGCAGCACTTAGGCGTGACATACTTGATGATTGTCATCGCTCTAAGTATACCATTCATCCTGGTAGTAGTAAGATGTATGCGGATATACGTCGTCTTTATTTTTGGGAAGGCATGAAACATGATGTTGCTAGTCACGTGATCAAATGCCTTACCTGTCAGCTTGTCAAGGCCGAGCATCAGCGGCCATCTGGTCTTCTTCAGCCTTTAGATGTTCCGCTTTGGAAGTGGGACCAAGTCTCGATGGATTTTGTTGACGGCCTACCTCGTTCGAGGTCGGGTCATTCTAGTATTTGGGTTATAGTTGATCGTATCACGAAATCTGCTCATTTTATTCCTATTAAATCTAATAGGAATGCCCCTCTCTTGGCAAAGCTTTACATAAAGGAAATTGTACGGTTACATGGTATTCCTTCTTCGATTGTTTGTGACCGAGATCCATTATTCACTAGTCATTTCTGGACGAGTTTTCAGCAAGCTTTGGGTACAAAGCTTAATCTTTTGACTGTTATCATCCTCAGTCTGATGGTCAGACGGAGGGAGTGAATCGTATTCTTGAGGATCTCCTTCGAGCTTGTATTCTTGATTTTGGTGGTTCATGGGAGGATCACATTCCATTGGTTGAGTTCTCGTATAATAATAGCTTTCAGTCCAGCATTGGCATGGCGCCATTTGAGGCCCTATATGGTAGACCATGTCGTTCTCCCTCTTGTTGGTTAGAATCTGGCGAGAAGTTTATTCTTGGTCCGGATTCGATTCGTGATTCTTCGGAGAAGATTTCCCTTGTCCGACAGAGAATGAAAGAGGCTCAGAGCCGTCAGAAATCCTATGCGGATAATCGTAGGAAGCCTCTTGAATTCGCTGTTGATGATTATGTCTTCATTCGTATATCTCCGATGAAGGGAGTGATGCGCTTTAGCTCTACTGGGAAGTTGGCTCCTCGCTATATAAGGGCCATTTTCGATTATTGAGCGCATTGGCCCCGTAGCCTATCGAGTTTCTCTTCCACCCCTTTGTTCTGGCATTCACGATGTATTCCATGTCTCTCAGTTGAAGAAGTGCCTTCGAGATTCTGATTCTATTATTGATTCCTCCGAGCAGCTTGAGCTTGAGATCTCACCGAGTTTAACTACCGTTCAACATCCGGTTCGAGTTCTTGGTTCAGAGGTGAAGCGCCTTCGAAGCAAGAATGTTCCTTTAGTCAAGATTCAATGGTCCGATAATCCTAATGATTGCACTTGGGAAACCAAAGAATCTATCGAGCGTGCTTTTCCGGATTTTCTCTCTCCGTTTGATCATAGTGAGTATTTATTATCTCAAGCTTATTTCCGTTCTTTTGTTTGAATCTTTGTAGAGTTGTTATAGATTTTTCCTTTAGAAATTGCGTGGACGCAATTTTGTTAAGGAGGGGAGTCTGTAACAACCCTGGTTTTGGAGATTACAGAAAATATTAAATTATAATGGAGATTATAATTTAATATTGTAATTAATTAATTAATTAAGAGAAAAATGAGATGTTTTATTTGAGATAAATTATGAATTTGAGATGTATTGGGTTAATGAATGTAGAATATTGTTTAAGATGGATAAATATTAATAATTTGTTCAATATTGTGTTTATTTAAAATAATATTGGTATTTTATTAATTTAAATATGGAGAAATGAGTAAATAAATTAATAATAATGAAGAATGTGGATAATTTAGTGAGAAATGATTTATTAGTCACAAAACATGTATTTTTTTTGTTATTAGATGTGTAAAATAATATAATTTAACCAATTGTGTTAATTTTGCAATTTATTCTGCAAAAATAAGAAAATTGGTTAAATTTGATAATAAATGAATATAAAATAATAAAATTGTTGAAACATAAGTTTTGATAATTTTATTGGAAACTAGATGGCAAGATGAATCCAACGCATCCAAAATCGTGAAAATCCAATCAAATATGTGTAAGTTATGTACATTTATATATTGTATAAATTATGAACACATAAATAATAAAACAAATAAATACCTAAGTCTAAATGGGTTTAGCCCCAACCCAGGTCAGCCCATAAGAAACATCTAGATGCAAAAAGAAAAAAAGAAAAAAAACTTGTACGTACAAAATTTTCACCGTTTCTTTTTTTAGTCTTCTTCCTCAAATTAGCCAGTAGCTTCACAAAGCAAAATCCATGTCCTCCTTCTTATCGAAGCCCTAATAAATCAAATTATAGCTAAAATTAAAAGAGTAATTAGCCAAATTAAAGAGAGCAAGGTAATCTCCATCATGTTAATCTTGGATTTGTGATTCCATTTGTGATTTTATTGTATATTCATGTTTAGGGTTTGCTTTTGCTTTGCATGTCTCTCTTCTTGTAGTAGCAGCCTCCGGAGCTTCGTTGCAAGCCTAGAAGACCTCTCCTTGCTATTCAATTCTTCGCTCTTGCTGCAGTAGGTAAGAATTATCTTACAGCAAGCTAAATCATCTGAAGTTGTGGAAAAATCTAATTTCTGTATGTCAATTTACTTCGGTTTGTTCATATTGAATCCTGAAAATAACCTATTTTCATTAGCTTGTATCTCCCTCATCCCTTATCGGATTGAGGTGATTTTGGACTCGTTTCGAAGTTTATTGACTGTAGTATATTCACGCCAATAATTTATGGTATTTGGATTTTATTTGATGCCTGAAAACTGAGTTAGAAGTTGCTGTGTCGAATGGCTTTTGGCACAGAAATACTCTTTTGCTGAAGTAGTATTTTGAGCATATCTTTTGAAACACAAATCGGAATATTGAAATTTTATATGTTCTGAAATCCCCAGAGAATATACTATAACTTTTCTTTGAATCAATTTGCCAAATTTTGATGTTTCCTATGCTGAAATCGTGAATGTTTGTCTCTGGCCTGTAGTTGTTAGCTACTGCACATAAAATTCATAGGATAGTATTTCGACCATAACTTTCACGTTGCTGATCGGAATATTGAAATTTGGATGTTTTGAAATCCCCAAAGAATATGCTATAACTTTTTTTTGAATCCATTTGCCAAATTTTGATATTTCCTATGCTGAAATCGTGAATGTTTGTCTCTGGCCTGTAGTTGTTAGCTACTGCACATAAAATTCATATGATAGTATTTCGACCATAACTTTCACGTTACTGATCGGAATATTGAAATTTTGGATGTTCTGAAATCCCCAAAGAATATGCTATAATTTTCTTTGAATCAATTTGCCAAATTTTGATGTTTCCTACGCTGAAATCGTGAATGTTTGTCTCTGGCCTGTAGTTGTTAGCTACTTCACATAAAATTCATAGGATAGTATTTCGACCATAACTTTCACGTTACTGATCGGAATATTAAATTTTTTGATGTTCTGAAATCTCCAGAGAATAATCTACCACTTTTGTGTTTTAAGTTTTATATGATTTTGATGTTTATATGGAGAAAAACTATAATTTTTACTGCTGGTCTGTCATTGACAGCAATGATATTCATGTGTTTGTTCGGTTTTGACAATTCCATTAGCATTCTTTTACAAAAATTTTACATGAAATTTGATGCTAATATTTGGCCATGATATCCAGCAATGGATTAGCCAAGTTTACATGAGTTTTCGGATTTAAATTTATTTAAATTCAAATTGTTATTTTTTTTATGCATATTTAAAGGATTTTAAGCAATTATTATTATATTTAAAAAGTTTTTATAAATTGTTTTATGGCCTTAAAAATAGTATTCTCTCTATTAAAAATCCAGGGAGTTATTATAAATAGTTTTATAAATCCTACTTTCGCTATAGAAATATTTTAGTCCTATATAAAAATATTTTATCATTTTGTAGAGTATTCGGACATACGAGAAAGTACATTAAACGATTTAGTAAAAACCACGGGGTATGGGACTCGTGCGCATTTACTTTATCGCTTAAGTATGAACTTGTATGATCGAAATATTTTGAGGAATATTTTGATCTCCTCCATGATTAGGGACCACTCCATGGTACCTCAAGATGAACTTAGAGCATACTTTTTCATATTAGCGTGATGAGCTTGTATGGAATGTAGTCCAATAATTCCTGAATGGGAATATATAGACGATGTTGGACTATTACGATTTGTTGATTTAGATTGTGTTTTACTTGTCGATGAAATGAGACAAGTTTGAATTTATTTTTGGTTTATCGTAGCGGAATTGCTACGAATTGATTATTTACATTCGCCGATGAAATGAGGCATTGTGATTATATTGATTTATCATTTCTCCTAATGTGGAACCAACAAGTGATTAGTAAACCATTAGGTGATAACTCATGGTATGGGACGTGGGTTATACCCTTATGGGTTCCTAGTCTCGATGTTGATACACATTCAAGATTGGACTAGTACTATGAGACCACGAGTTTATTGGGGAATCATGATTTGAAATTATACCCCAAATCATGAATTTACTATTACTCGGGTCTTTGACGTCACCGATTGGGATTGATTAAATTATAGGCTACGTAGTCGTCAAGATTGTCAAGATTTATCTAGATGACATGATCCCGATCATCACGATTGTTGGTACCAAAGTATAGTACTAGTGGAGATTCAAAAGCACGTGCAAAATTATCTTTTGGATGCTTTATGATTTATCGGAATTTGATGATTTCTATAGCCTTATATATGAGTAAGGCGATATTATTTTGTGGTCCATGATTATTTAGATCGTTTCATGACTTGTTGGAGATTTATGAGATTTCATGATTTCATGGATGTTTGTTAATAATTTACTTTACTTAATCACATTTCCCCTTACGCATGACATTAGAATATTAGCTTGACACCTTCCTTGATTATCATTGAACCTTTCATTTATTCTGTTGGGTACAACAGAATGAATGTTTCCCTTTACTTATTATCCTAGAGTTCTTTATCTACTGATGAGTTTAGTTGCCTGACCCGTGTGTTTTTTTCACTCGGGTCAGACCGAGTTGCAGGTTAGCCCGGATTTCTTTTGCCTCCAGTTCAGCTTGATACTTTTTGTGGGACACATATATGTATATTTTGGCTAGCTAGTATTCGTCTTTTGGGACTACTCCTTTATGATCACTTGTATATTTTTGGGATGTATATTTTGACACTTAGCTACCTAGTAGTTACCCTTGTATGATGTATTATATGGATATGTATGGTGACGGTTATGTATGTATATGACTGATCTGGGTTTGCTTTTCTATGACTTTAATTATTCCGCATATTATATTCATTATTTCTGAAATGTTATATAGCCACCGTAGTGTGCAACAGTTATGCACTAGACGTGTCAACCACACATGAGGTAATGAAAAAAAAATTGACACATACTTGACATGTTTAGTTCATAGCAATTGTATGCTATGTTGGTCGCTCCTATCCAGCCTTATTCTCTGCGTTAGTAGACAGAATTACTCGTTAATTCCCTTTACTAATGTCGGTCTCGGGGTGGGGCGTCACAATAATTTTCGAATTCATCTGTCTTTTTACTTCATTTTCTTTTTAATAAACTTCTGAAAATTCAAAGTAATGGCCTCCTCTTCTAAATCAAACCAAAATGCAACCATTTCCTTCCATTCTCCTAATTCTGGTCCATTCCAACATACTACGTTGGTTCGAGTAATGAAAATCGAGGAAATTATAAAGGATTCTCTGTAAATGTTGACTAAATTACAAGTCATGCAAATAAGGATGGAAAAGGAACAAGAGAAACAAGGCAAGGTTCTTAGAAATTTGCAAAAATTTCAAATGAATACTCATGCGGACCCTATTGTGATTGAAGATGATTCCTCCAACATACGTATTTATAACCAATTAGAGGACGACAAAGAAGAAGAAGAATAAGAGGAAGAAGTGCAAGTGGACGAGGACGATAATGTTGTTTGCGTTGGAGAAGTCTGTTTTGAAAAAAATGGTAATTTGGTCGAATAACATTGAAATTTTTGTCTTCATTATCCTAATTATTCGATTCACAAGTCACCAATTGTAAAGAACTCTCGTTAGATTGTTATTATATTAATTTTTTATATTTTGTGTACTTGTATATATTGTCTATGTTTCATATATGTGTGTGTGTGTAATGTAACAACATATATAATAAAATTAGATTTATGTTTCGCTTATTATACTTCGTGATTAGCATTTAGTTCCATAGTATTAGTTTAAGGGAGAGTTATGTAGTTTAGGCTTAGTTTTTATTGATGGCAAAGGGGGAGAATCATAAAATAGGATGGTTGGGCAGTTAGTGGGGCTTAGATTAAGGGGTAGTCGTTGGAATAAGGGGGGGTCAGAGTGGAATAAGAGTTTGGTGGAGTATATTTTATAAACATTGGTTATCATCATCAAAAAGTGGGAGATTGTTAGTTCCTAAGATGATGGTTTTAATGACAACAATCTTAGGACTTGTTATAAAATATAAATACTAATATCTTTGTCTAGATATATATGTATATGCAGGATACACACACACACACACACACACACACACACACACACGTAGGCACTGAGAATGAAGACTATACAATATAGAGATTCAAGACTGATGAATTCAAGATTATAGAAATCACGACTGAAGACTCATGAGTATCAAGATTATCAAGAATTCAAGATATCAAGATAAGTAATAGAGTCTAGATTTATGTTAAAACTTCATAATACACTAAAATCTTTATTCTGATTTTAATTATGGAATGAAATACACCTTCTTGCTTTAATAGTGGGATGGTACCCATGACCTCTTTAGTGGGATGGAGCCCACGACCTTCTCTAGCGGAATAGAATACATGAAATTTTCAAAATGACTTATTTTTTGATTTTTTTTCAAAACTATCTTTTTAAAACGACATTTCTTTCTCGGTTTAAATATTTTAGCCTTAATTCAAAAACTATTTTTAATCATATTGATTTCAAAATCATTTCTTGTTTTTAAACCATCTCCTAGTTTTAAGTTTTTGCTTTAACCTTAAAATATTTATATATATAGTTTTTATTACTTTTATATTTCGCATGATCACTTTCCAAAGGCTTTTATAATCATAAAGTATATTCAAAATAGTTTACAAAGTCTAAGATTGTTTCAACAAACTTTAGAATGAAAATCTATTTTAAAACAAAAATTAATTTTTGATAAATACTAAGGGATGTCGACATGCCTATACCACTATGTCGACATGGTAGCCATAGATTTTAAAATTCAAATTTTCAAAAGAAGTGTTTATTCATCATAATCTTTCACGAATGGACATGACCGTTGTTCTCCTATATATATCAGTAGATTTCAACGAATTTTAACTTAAGATTTCTTTGTTTTCTCTCCTCTTTCTCTTCCATTTTTATTTTC
Organism: Allium cepa; assembly: GCA_030765085.1. Taxonomy (NCBI): domain Eukaryota; kingdom Viridiplantae; phylum Streptophyta; class Magnoliopsida; order Asparagales; family Amaryllidaceae; genus Allium; species Allium cepa. Next base: position 727,581,113 of record CM060932.1, on the reverse strand, counting down.
AAACGTTCTTGACAAATCTCTACCGAAATCCTAAGTGAATCAAACTCGATCATCTCTAGTTTGATTCTCTACCACTGTCTCTCAAAGATCTCGGTGCTATTTAGAGTTATAGGATCATTTATAATTAAAGATTGAAAGATCGAAGTGTATCAAGTATCTCTCTGCCAAAATGTGATTGGAAACAGTGTGATTATGGCCCATAAATCAATTAGGTGTGATTATAGCTCGTAAATCAATTAGGTGATCTTATAGCCTGGTTAAATAAAGACAGTGTGCTCTGGACTTGGAGACAGAAGGTTGTGTCTCATAGCCTTGAAATCAAGGTTGTAATATCGACATTATATTTAAAAAGAAATATGAACAAGAAACTGTGTGGGAATGGATGTAGGGTAACTCCAAACCAGTAAAAATTCGAGTGTCTTCTTTCCTTTACTGTCTTTATTTACTATTTTTGTTTGTGTCTAGTTATGTGATGTCTCTGTGTTTGTGAATTGCATATGTTTGGGTTTAATTTAAAAATATTTCAAAAAGATTCATAAAATTAATTAAACACTATTCACCCCCCTCCTCTAGTGTTAATTCTGCCTTAAGATCCTAATCTGCATTTCCTACAAATGCTTGTTATTCATGGGAAGGAAAAGCCAGTTGAAACCTAGGTTTCTCAGGGAAAGAATAGGAAGTACTTTAAGAAGGGTACCCAAAAGGGAGAGGATGCTATGAAGACAAAGGCTGATCTGGTTTGTTTCTAGTGTGATAAGAAGGGTCATTTTGCTTATGAATGCTGGACAGGCAAGTGGAAGAAGACTACAGAAAAGAAAGGCGTAAAGTGCTTTAATTGAGATCAGGTTAGACATTATAAGAACTAGTACCCAAAACCAATCAGGTTGGACAGGGGAAAGGTCTTTGCAATTGAACCGTTACCTTCTAAGCCAACTGCAACTGAGAATGGAAAGACTGTGATGGAAGGTATGATTTTGATTCAGAGTATTAGGATATTATTTGATACCGGTGCATCACATTCATTTATATCCAAGTATTTGGTTGATAGGTTATGTTTAAAACCCACATACCTTATTACTTCCTTAAGGGTTACGAATCCGATAGGAGGGTATACAACTATGGGGATGAGATGTGACCAGTTAGAACTTGATTTGTTAGGTCATAAGTTTGCATGCAGTCTGTATGTTTTTGATTTCGTAGATTTCATGATCATTTTGGGTATGGATTGGTTAGGTAAATATGAGACTAGGATATTTTGCCAAGATAGGGAGATATTGTTGAGACATCCTGATAGTCATAACCGAATCATCTTCTCAGTGGAGAATTCTGTCAGAAGTGCTTGTGCATTGTTAAGTGCTATGGCAGTGAGAGATGAGTTAAGTCAGGTTCGGGTAGCAAAAGAGTTTGCATATGTATTTGAGCCAGTTACAGGACTACCACCGAAATGAGCAGTTGAGTTTCAGACAGATTTTGTGTTAGGAGCTAAACCTGTTAGTAGATCACCTAGCAGGTTGACACATACCGAGATGAAGAAATTAAAAGTGCAGCTAGTGGATCTAGAAGAAAGAAATTTTATTAGACCAAGAAATTCGCCTTAGGGAGCATCTGCTATGTTTGTGAAGAAACCTGATGGGTCGTTAAGGATGTGTATCGACTATTGTAAGTTGAACAAGAAGACAATTTAGAATAAGTATAATTTGTCGAGAATTGATGATCTATTTGATCAGTTGTGTGGAGCTAGAGTGTTTTCCCAATTGGATTTGGCGATAGGTTTCCATCAATTAAGAATGGCACAGGTCAGTATTCCATTGATAGCGTTTCAGACTAGGTATGGCTCGTATGAGTGGTTAGTAATGCCATTCAGGTTAACAAATGCGCCAACTTTCTTCGTGGATTAGATGAACAAGGTTTTCGGATAGTACTTAGATAGGTTCGTGTTGGTATTTATGGATGACATTTTATTATACTCTAAGGATGAAAGAGAGCATGAAGGTCATCTTAGAGTGGTGCTTGAGACGCTAAAGCAGCATCAGTTGAAAGCGAAGTTTTCCAAGTGTCATTTCTGGAAGAAAGAGGTTAAGTTTCTTGGTCACATGGTCTCAGAGAAGGGTTTGTCAACCGATCCAGATAAGATCTAAGTTGTTAATAACTAGAAGTGAACAAAGACGGTGACCGAGATTAGAATTTTTCTTGGACTAGCTGGCTATTACTGAAGATTCGTTAAGGATTTCTCGTGGATATCAGTACCATTGACTAATTTAACCAAGAAGGATGTGAAGTTTATCTGGTCCAACAAATGTGAGGACACATTCCTTAAGTTAAAGAATTTGTTGACCAACGCACCTGTGTTAGTAGTTCCAGACGAAAACCAAGGTTTGGTGGTGCATACAGATGCATGTGGGACTGGATTAGGAGCCGTGTTAATGTAGAAGGGTAAAGTTATTGTCTATGCTTCATGACAACCTATACCACGTGAAGTGATATATCATACTCATGATTTTGAGTTGGCTGCGCTGCTACAGTGATCTTTGCATTGAAGATTTGAAAACATTGTCTCTTAGGGTAGAGATTTGACTATACACAGATTATAAGTCTTTAAGATATTTATTCTCTCAAAAGGAGTTGAATATGAGACAATGGATATGGCTGGAGTTTTTAGCTGCTTATGATTTTAGTATAGAGTATACACCTTGGAAAGGAAATAAGGTAGCGGATGCTCTTAGCAGAAGACATCAAAGTGCGGCATTGGCTATGTTGGCAGAATGGAAAGATTTAGAAGCTTTGACTACTTGTACTATGCAGTTAAGACCGACTGATAGTTCTAGTCAGAGCACCGCCATGTTGTCCTGTTTGGAAGTTCGACCAGTATTGATCAAAAGAATTGCTTCTAAGTAAAAGGAGGATCCATTATTAGCCGAGAGGATTAGAAGGCTTGAAGTTGGATTGGAGATAAATGATCTAAAGGACTTTAGACTTGACTAAAGGGGATATTTGAGAATTAAGGGACGGTTGTGTGGTCTGAATGTTGAGGACTTAAGAAAAGAAGTTATTAGGGAATGTCATATCTCTAAATATATGATTCATCCTGGAGAAACAAAGATGTATCAGGATATGAAGGGGAGCTTTTTACTGGGAAGGTATGAAGAAGGATGTTGGCTTGTGGGTTAGACAGTGTGTAAACTGTCAACAAATGAAGGTCGAACATCAGAAGCCGAGTGGGTTGCTTCAACCTTAAGAGATACCAATTTGGAAATGAGATTCGATATCCATGGATTTTATAGATGGGTTGCCAAGGTCAAATAGAGGAAATAAAAGTATATGGTCATAGTGGAAAAGTTGACCAAGAGTGCCCATTACATTTCAGTTAAGTCAACCAGGACAACACCTATTTTAGCTAAGTTGTTCATGAAGAACATAATTAGAATGCACTGAATTCCTAGTAGTATAGTCAGTGACAGAGGTACCTTGTTAACTAGTGAATTTTGGAAGGGTTTACAGCATGTATTAGGTACTGTAACGTCCCTATTTTTTATATTTAAAAATATTAAATTTAATAAGATTTTGGAATTTAATATTGTGAGAAATTAAAATTTATGATTTATAAATGGAATTTTTTTATTAGAATATAACTTAATAATGTTTATTGAATGTAATAGACAACCATTTAACATAATTTCAGTAAATGGTAATAATAAAGGTTAATGAGGAATAAATTAAATGTTGTATTTAATAGGGAAATTATATGTTATTTAATCTAAATTGGTTTTGGTATAAAACGTGAAATCAATCATTTGTACGTAAAATATAATCCTTGTTTGTAACCAATAAGTTAATAAACATAAAGTATTAATGTATAACAATTGATTTATTATCATCACATTAATTAATCCGTTTTGAATATCGAATTAGTAATTAATGGAATTAAATGTAATTAAATACTGCGGTTAGTATAAGAAAAGATGTTAACTGTAGAGTTTGAGAATAATAAGATGGAAACTTGTATAATAAATTTCATAAGGGAATTTATGATTAAATAATAAGAATGTAAATTAAAATAAAAGAAATTGTTGGAATTTAAAATTATAATAAAATAGGAAGTTATTACTGTTCTAATTTAACGGTGTAATTAATTCAATAATTAAATATTGGGTTTAACATGGGAAATTGTATTGTAAAAGATTATTGATTTCTGTTTGATCAAGAATGATAAAATAATTGTTAACTTTTAATCTAGAATTTGAAAGTGATTAAATTGGTTTTTAAATAAATAATTCTTTTAATGAATGTGTAAAGTTTCTGTTTGGGTACCGTCTTGGATTTCGACGAAACCAATTTTATCGGATCCGTACTAGTGAATTATTATAGGATTTCAAGTTTGGTAGCGATTGGACTTATCGTTTGATCATGCGAACTTGAAACGCGTAGAAATCAATTAAAGGAATTTAAATGAATATAATTTGATTTTAAAAGATAACTTTTATGTATGATAGAATTAGGGTTTGTAACTAGTTCCATTGATGAGAACCTATATTTTGATATATTAGATGACCTAATTTCGTTTTGGAAACGAAATGGGTTTTTCGGGTCTTTATTATCGCTCCGACCCATTCGATCTGCTCCATTCATTCTTATCCATTCTTGTTTCAGCTTTGTCTATATATAGACTGCTATAAACCCTAGCAGTCTTTTGTTTCATTTTCTATACATACAATTTTATCTCATGTGTTCCTTCTCAATGGTAGACGTCTCAAACCCTAAATTACAATTCCAAATCAAATTGAATATCCAAACTCCTCAAACCCTATCATATAATATATCATCGTCAAGCTCTCGACGAATGCTATCTGCACAATCGAGTTTCGGTTTGTCTAGAAATCACCAAAACATTCTCGGTCATCCATTCTAGGGTTTCGATTCAATGGTGTATCTTCATCCAATCGATGATCGTGAAGTTGCAGTTTGTAGAGTTCGCGAAGTAGGTCTCAGAGGAGTTCTTCGATCATCTGATGGGCTTGTGAATTTTCCACGAAGTGGCGGAGAAGGCGGAGGCGGCGGTCCGTTCCTGGCGTAGTGCGGTGCATTGTATGGGGGGCCCAGGGGGCGGTTGGACGAGGGGGTTCTCATTGTGGCTTCTGATCAAGGCAAAGCAACGTGTAGGATGTGTGGTAGGAGGTTGATAACGGTGGCTGGATATGATGTAGCGTTTCTGTTCGATCGTTAGGGTTGGGGAAGACGGGTAATTACTATTTTACTTTGCTTTATTTTAAATTTAATTTTAACATTTCAACCTTCTAACTAGCATAACTTTTGCATGCGAAATCCGAATGATGCGTAGTTTCTTCCATTGAATTCATATTGAAATTCCGGACAACGAAGAACTGGTTTGATTGAATTTGGAGACTATTCAAATTTTGGGCATTATTTGGATTTTTAATTGGATATAAAGGTGGGTGATTTAACCCACTCATGCAATACTAAAGCTTCTTATGTTAGTTGAATTAAATTTATAAAGTGACAAGAAATGTATTGCTTGGTGTTTGGTATTTTAAATTGCCATTTAAATTTAATTTGAATTTACATTGAATTAAATTAACCTTTAAATTAATATAGAATTTAATTTCTAGTTAAGTACATAATATTTGATAACTAGTTAATTGTTGTCATTTATTGGCTGATTTGGACGTCGATTGTGATAGATGTTTATTTGTTGACATTTTGGATAATTGAATGTTTATTTATTTTTATATATCCCTATTTCACGTTGTATATTAATTGAAAGCAATAAAATGTTATTCAAATTATTCGAATAAATTAAGAAATAGGTTGAAACGATATATACCTATGGCACTTTGATTTGGATTGATACGATATATATCCATCCCTGAAATTAAAAAAATGAAAGAACTATTCACTTGGCTATAGGGTAGAAAATTATATGCGGACACTGGATTGTTTAAATTAAATGGTTTTAAAATCTTGAATTTGGGTTTAATTAAATGATATTGTTTTAAAGGAAATAAATTGTGGATTTATATGAATTTTTCCTAATTCAAGCTTTGAAATGTTGGAATTGGAATAGGTTAAAGAAATTATTTTTAAAAATTGAATTGGAAATGTGAATTTATAATTGATAATTGACTTTAATTCAGAAAATTGATTTATTTTGAAGATTCGAACCTTAAAATTGAACCATGATGTTTAAATTGATTTAAGGGTTTTAAATCAGTAAATTGAAATTGATATATGTTGTAAAGGTTTGAAATAAGAATTGAATATCTAAATCATTGAATTGGGTTGTTGATTTGAATTTGAAGTTAAAATTAAATGTTTCAAAATTGAAGTTAATTCGAATAGAAATAGAAATTGAGTTGATTTGAAATTAAATCAAAATTGAGCCAATTGAATTGAAAGATTGAAATTGAGTTTGTTGATTTGAAATTGGAACATGGGTCTAGATTATTGAAATGGAAAGTAATAGTTTGATTTTATATTATTTTCAAAATAAGTTATTTTAATATAACTTGGACAACTAAACTACTATCCATGGCTGGAAGACTTGTGTTGATTAAAGCTGTTTGTTTTTCGATGACTGTACATTGGGCCAGATGTTTCATTCTACCTTCCAAGCTCCTCCACATGATCAGAGCTGCCATGATGAGATTCCTTTGGACTGGTTCCATTCACAATAGGAAAATTATACCTGCTCCATATTCAACCTTGGAAAGACCAATAAGAAAAGGTGGCCTTGGTATCAAAAATATCAAACTTTGGAATATTGCTGCTGTTAGCACTCATGTCAATGCCATCTTAGTGAAGAAGGACAGTCAGTGGGTGAAGTGGACATGGAGATATCATATAAAGGAAAAAGACTTCTGGACAATGGTGGTTTCTCAGGGTAGTAGCTGGATATGGCGGAAAATTATGTGCATAAGGCCGCTTTTACTTCCCATGCTAAAATACAGTTTAACCCCTAACAGTACTGTGAGCTTTTGGAAGGATCCATGGGTTAAATATGGTTGCATCTTATCCAAACTGTTGACTGCTCAAGAGCAGGAGCAATCCGGTATTGGATCAAATGCTAAGGCTATTAATTATATAACAGACGGGAAGTTGAGTGCACCGCATACAAGTAATCAAACTGTAAGCAACTTGTGGAGAAACATGGCTAACTGCAATGTATTTACAGATAATGATCATGCTCTATCCTGGTGTGGAAAATCTCATTGCATCAGTTCGGTCTTCAATCACCTTGCTAACATTGAGGAGTTGCCTGATTGCATTTGGGTCAAAGTGGTTTGGACTGCGTATACGACTAGCTTTGATAATGTGTTGTTCTGGAGAGCTATTAACAAAGCATTGATGACAAGGGATAAGCTTTTAGCCGTTGGTATGAACGTGGTCGACCTATGTGTCTTTTGCAATGCATCCCCTCAAACAGTTGATCATATTCTTTTTGAGTGCAGCTTTCTTGTTAACATGTGGATTTCATTAATGAATAAAGTTGGGGTCGTCGATATACATGGTATTTCCACTGCTGACTGGACTGTTCTTCGTAAAGCAACAAGGTGGCGATCTAGTAGATGGGATATAGTGTTCTTTGTGCTGAAAGTTTATATACGCAATGTTTGGTCGGAGAGGAATATGCGATGCTTCCATACTGTGACTATGCCGACTACGAGTTTATGGCTTAAGTTGATGAGAGAGATCAAGTTTGGGTTACGTGATTCTGGACATTGTTTCTCCCCACATCATATTGACCTATGGTGTTAGCCCTCCTTGGTTGTGCACGGCATATCTTGTGCATGGCCTTTCGTCTTGCTGTTGTGGTTTTTCCTTCTGTGGTGTTTCCCTATTGTTTTTGGTCTTTGTTTTGTGGTGTTCTTTTCTTTCTTTTGTTAGTTTTCCTAGTTCTGATTGTTTGTGTTGCGTTTGTTATCTTCGTTTTCCTGTATTAATAAACTGGTAGGGGTCCAGTCAACCTCGCTGTCTACTCTAAAAAAAAAGTTATTTTAATATAAACTGTTTGTAATTTATCTTTTTAATATTCAAACTACTTATATTTTCTAAACTATTTTACTATGTAAACCACTTTCAATACCAAAACCATTTTATATCAACCATTTTAAATTATTTAAACTATTTTAACTATTTTAAACTATTTATAACTATTCAAACTATTTTCCAAAATCTCAAACTGTGCAAAGTTGGAAGGTTTATATTTAAATCATCGATTTAAATGTGAATGCAGTTAAATGAAGTTATAACTTAAGTTGAAAATTGAAATGATATTTTCATGTGAAAATGACATATTTTGAGTAAATATGGTATTTTGAAATGGAGCAATATTTTTGAAGTGAATATTATACTTTAGCATCATATATGAATCATATTTGTAATGTAAAAGAACCAACCAGTGTGTAAAACGACGTTGGGTTGTTAAAGAGACCTGGGCCTACTCTCTATCAATATTGAAACCATTTTAACAACTGTGTACGCGGTGGATGTTATACACAATGAAGTGATTGAATTGGAGGCGTTTGCTGGATTTAAAGAAAGAGAACGATGATGGATGACCCCGACGCTTGTGTCAAATGAAAATGACTAAAATATGAGCCTATGTCTGGCCAAGGAGTTCACAACCTTTAGGGTCCATCACCCCTTCGTATTATTATACTGATTTTGGACTCGATTGGTGCACCTTGATTTGATTTTGTGGGTGATGGACTCGGTGGGCAGTCGTGGCTATGAGGTGTTACCACCAGCCAGAAAGGGTAAACTGATAGAATCATACCTTGGGCATTCCCTTACGTGCCTTGTCATACTTTTATCCTTATAGGTACCCACTATGATTCTGTTTTAGTATGGTACCTATAGGGTACTCACTAGCTACCGACATTACTGGTTGTGTTACAGGACTGCATAGACTACCCATTTAGAAATGTGTTAAGAGGGATCAATGTAAAGTCTTAACGCTATTTTACTATTTTACATTACTGATAGACACTACATATATAGCTTATTCTTCTACATATAGATAGATTAACAGATCCTTAAGAGATGAAAAATCCCATAACATCTCATAAGTTAGCACGCACGTTATACATTGGATGATAAATGTAAAATCCCGTAAACATCTCGGAAGCTATTACACTCATATTTACTTGTTGTTGATTTAACTTATATAAAAAACTTTTAGTTCTGACTCGAATGTTTTTTCTTTTCATTATGCTTATGTCAGCCTAAGCATTTCAGTGTTGAAGACATTATTCCTTGAAGATGGAGATAGAGCTGCATGATCGTATTTACTATTATTATTCTACTGCATTATTTTGGTATGTTATCGATTGCACTTTTATTTTGTCTAAAAAATTTGTAACCAAAAGTATATTGTAAAACACTTCATGAACTATTTGTTTGATTATTATATTTTGTCAATTTCACTGTGAGATTCTGTGGTCTTATTTTTCTTCTTTTCTCTTATTTTCTTTTTATCCCATTGGCAATCCACCCTTTTGAAGGGTTTAAGTTAGACATGTGTGGTTTAGGTCGATTTAAAATGTCAAAAAATATAGGTCATCACAGGTACCAAGCTCAAGATGAGTACCACGTATCACCTTCAAAAAGATAGGCAGACCAAGGGAGTCAATAAGGTACTGGAGGGTTTGTTAAGAGCCTGTGGTAAACTTTGGTGGATCCTAGGAAGATCACCTATACTTAGTGGATTTTTCCTATAGTAACAGTTATCAAACAAGTATAGGAATGTCACCTTTGAAGCTTCGTATGGAAGGCCACACAAATCACCAGCATATTGGTTGGAGACTAGAGACAGATTAGTCTTAGGTCTAGATCTGGTTAGAATAGTGACAGAGAAGATTGAGTTGATCGGAGCAAGGATGAAGGAAGCTCGGCCTAGATAGAAGAGTTATGCAGACAAGAGGTGTACAGATCTAGAATTCTCAGTTGAAGATATATTTTTCATTAAGATATCCCGATGAAGGGTTTGGTATGATTACAAAGTCAGGGAAATTAGCACCAAGATATGTTGGTACATTCCAAGATATAGAGAGGATTGAAAAGCTCGCATACAGAGTAGAGTTGTCGAGCAGTATGGCAGGATCCATAATGTGTTTCATCTTTGCAAGTATGTGCAAGATCCAGAGACTATTATTCCTTCGACAGGGTTGGAAGAGTTGATAGTAGAGCCGAATTTGACTTTTGTTAGACAACCAGTTCAGGTTGTAGCGAGAGATGAAAAAAGGATAAGGAACAAGACATTCAAGTTGGTGAAAGTTCAGTGGAGCGACAACGAGAAGGACTGTACTTGGGAGACAAAAGATAGGATTAGAAACACTTATCCAGTTCTACTATGAGGGTATGTTCTATATCAGCTTTATATAGAAAGTTGCTAGTCAGGTAGGCAAGTACGGTAGTTAGGAGTTGTTACAGATGATAACTATGTTTAGTAATTAGTCCTTACTGAATTCCAAGAATGAAATTCTTTAAGGAGGGGAGCCGGTAACACTCTTAATTTTTAGTAACATTATTTGAAAGATTTAATTAGATAAATTAAATAGAATAATATAAATATTAGTGTGATAAGGGGATTGAGATTTGAAAATTTATTTATAGGTCGTGCTTAAATAAACATAAAGAACGATTATAAATGGTTTATTAGATAACTAATAAGAGAATAAAAAAGGGAATTATGGGTAATAGCCGCACCCATAATCCCATTACCCTTAAAATCTCATTTCCATTTCTTTGCACGTTCGTGTTTCAAAACTCAAAAAGTAAATCAAAGAAGAGCAAGCCAGCCATAACCTAGGAAAGGAAAAAGGGGGAAATCAATTAAAGCTAAAGCATGGGAATTAATCAAAGATTAAATCTCAAGTTATTTATCCTAATCAAGGTAAATAATAATCTAAACCATCTCTATTTTTGGTTTTAAAGATCATTTGATTTTGGAATTAAGTTTAAACCACTATAATGATTTTTGATGATAATATGCTTGGATTTAATGATATGTTATATTCAAACAAGATTGTTTGATAAATGTTTTATTCAATTTTAAGGCTAAAATAATTTAAATTGGGTTTGTAATGCCATGAGGATTTAACATGTTATGCAAAACATTATTTTGGAGATGGGTTAAACTTATCGTAATTATCCAACCTATGAATAGTTTATTGTGAATTTTCAAAGGAGAATATGAATAATTGGGTTTATAAATTAATTTTGGTAATTATATAAAGGAATTTGGATCCAAAATTTGTATATGTTAAATAACATATTAAAAGTGAATTTCTATGATTTTTGAGGATTTTTCCTAAGGAATTTACTATGGAAATTAAATTAATTTAGTTGGAGGACTTGTATGTTCTAATTGTTTTGATTAAGGGAAGGGTTTTTTTGCTAATTGTTTTTATTATATCTGAAATGAATTCGATAGTATTTTAGGAAAAGATTTTTGTAAAGTTTATGACAACCAATTAAAGTTTCACAAATAGGCAAGTTAGTTGAAAAGCATTTACCTAAAAAGGCAATAATATGGTTTTTGTTCAGAAGCATGGTTTCACCGCTTCCAATAGTAACCTTTCGACCATGTACCTTCGCCCCCATCTAGGTCAAAACCAATACACCTGGTATCAATACTTTGATACGTAGAGCATTGGAGAAAGACGGAAGGTATGGAGTCGAAATGGTGCTTTCGAAGGGGTCAAGACCACTTTAAATAGCTTTCGAAGGTCTTTTGTTTTGCTGTAACAATTCGAATTCCAGTAGTCCGGATTTTTCGCAAAATTGCTAAAACCCAAGCCTGTTGAAGTCCGAGTTGAGTATCTAGTATCCTACAAATAGAAAAAGATAAATATATTAGAGCTCATTTAATTATCTCACAGCGAATGGATTAAAATATAATAGTAAGAAAATACTAACCCAAATAATAACACTTCTAAGCAAGTATCAATAGCTGAGAAGTTTCTGCCATTAACCTAACTGTAAAATGTTATGAGGAGGGGGTCAGAATAAAAGGTCTAGTGAATGAATAAATTATATACTTCTAGGCTTAATTCTTTATATACCTTTTTATTTCCATTTACTCTTATATTAGGTTCATTAGATTACAATATTCTCACCTCTATTCGCAAAATCATGCCTATCTACTCCATTGTAGATTAAAACCAAATAACTAACATATACGTATATGTAGCTATATGCCCAATGACCATATTGGTCCTAGGTATCGCCCATGGTCTTTACGTATCCTCCTCGAAAAGGGATCCATCATCTTGCTTCGAGAGCACTTTGTAACTACATCTGCAAAGGTCTGCTTCATAAGGCCTACAATACAGATGATCCATCGTCTTGCTCCTTAGTTATATCTGTAAAGGACTGCTTCGTAAGGCTTATAATATAGATATTCCATCGTTTTTCTTCGCGAGCGTTTCATAGCTACATCTATAAAGGACTTCTCGTAAGGCCTACAATACAGACGCTCCACTACTCACTATCAAAACGTAAATCGCGTCCGCACTGGTCTATACTTTTGCTCGGACATCCATAATGTACCACCCAGTGCGTATATTGAGGACTACATAATCATTCTGTTTACTATCTCAATCCCGTCAACAAGATCTACCTTGTACGGAACTCAGTCGGGGATTTTCTATATTTGTAAAGGACTACTTTGTTAGGCGAACAACACAGATATTCTAGTTGGTCTGTCGCTTTCTCATCGTGGCTATGGCCCCACGCAGCCACAACTCAATTAATCGAAAGACTTCTAAAGAGTTAAGTGGTTGTGCCTTACTGCAAAATATCTAACATTCAATTAGCGGTGCCCCTCATCCAATGTCTCGATAGTGAAAGATTCATTGGCCTGATGGTTTAACTCTAGTCTTTCCCGAAATCTCTCTTGGTCTTCATGTTGGCCGATATCTGCATGCAACTATCCTTAAACTTACATGCGAGTACTGGACATACGAATACCCTACTCTGAACACCAAGCCCTTTTGATTGTCTACAAATGTCCGCTTCGTTATGCCTATAATGCAAATGCAGTCAAGGCATACTCTCTTGATGGAATGCATATAGACCTGCCTCTGGGGATACAGCTTCGTTAGGCCTACCCAAAGGGCCATCCTAGAGTATCCACACGTCCCTTTGGAGTCTCGTACTTCCTTGAAGCCTAAAATTTTAAGTTGGACGTGCTTCTCTATTGCTGGAATCCGTGATGAACTGCTTCATTAGACGCTTTATCATTTGGGCTACTCTAAACACAATTTGATTCTTTTATTATATCCTAAGTATAATCTTTTAATTTGCATTTAGTTTGCTTTCTTGCTCTGTTGGCTTCTTATTTAACTTAATTAGCATATCCTTGCGCTCGTCTAACTTCTAATTATTTTGAGATTTCCAAAAATCTAATAAGGAATGCTGTTAGTATGAGCCACATTCATTATCTTACTTATTAACATAATATATAAATCCTTAAGTTCAATAAAATAAGCCTCTTTTACAATTTCTTTTTTATTTGCTTATTGACTTAGTATATGTTGTTTAAATAAGCTTCTACATTATTCTCTACTGCCATTACATACCAATTTATTATAAGTCTCACGATAAGCTTTTCTGTTCTTATTTTATAATTATAACCTATGTTATAATTCTACTTGTAATTGTTACTTTTTCTTCTTTTATAATCTTTTATATAACAACAAGTGTTTCTTGTCTGTTCTAGTATGCCTTCTTTTATTATGAAATAGAATTTTCTTTAATTCCCTAATATTACATAATGCACTTATCACAATAATTGTCTACTTAAATAGCCTGCATAGTAAATACAGACTTAGGCTCATTAATTTTCACAGCTTCAAATCTTGATTAATAATTTTCTTGTTTCAATTCATACTTTGCTTTATTGTCTTCTATTTTAGGAAGTAATTCTATTTTATTTGGTTGGTTATGAAAACTATATAATCCCATTTCCACATCTTAATATTGGATAGTACTATAAACAATAATCCGTAACCGCAAGATATTTCTTTTACTATTTTGGAGTAGTGTAAAATACAGCAATTTCTCTATTTTACACTAGCTCCCGTTTTTATTTCTTTTATTCTTAGTGTTACGTTTATCGCTATCTTTTTGATGTTAAGTTATGGAAATGTATCATATTCTCTAAACTGACCAATTAATCTAATAATTACTTCCAAATAAACTTTTCCATTTTAAATAAATTTATTACAGTAATTCAATTCCTCAAACTTTTATTTACTTCTTCATTTCAGTATTCTTAATTATTTAATCCATATTCCCACTTAATCTGTTATAATCCATACGCGAAGAAAAAGGAGAAGATAGAAGAAAACAGACGCTTGCACAAAAACCAAAACGTAAAAGATGTAAATAAGGCATAGAAAACAGTATATGAGTACTAATATTGTAAATAAACTGCAAGTTTTCTTATATTTCAGCATAATTTAATTAATATGATTAATTATTGAATAAAATTTTCCAAATGGGAATCTAACGATAATATAATATATCTTAAACTTCAAATATATATAAATAAATCCACTCACCTGTCGTCCTTAACTTCGCTTGTGCTCCACTTAGTTCCACAGTCCTTTTGAATCCCCTTCTTCCAAGGTGTATAATATTTTAATTTAGAAGATCTTCTCCCTAGAAATTATTTTCTTTTTAGGGTTCGGCCTTTGGCCAAGAACCCGAAGAAATACTTTCTATTTAGAAATGTAACGACCTGCCTTTTTTGGTTGATTTAAATCGATGATAAACCACACTTGTCAGACTCAAACCATTCAAAAATACATATTATTATAGGATAAATAAGAAAAAGTAAAGAAAGAAAGAAAACAAATACAGAATCTCGTAGCAGAATGACAAAATATAATAATCAAATAAACAATTCATGAAGCTGTTTACTAATACATTTGTTTATTCTTTTACAACACAAAATCAGAATTACATATAACCAGGAATAAATAAGTAAAAATGCAGAGGAACAACATGATGCAGTGGAGTACATATAATATGCAATACTAATATTAAATCTTCGTCTTTGTCCTCCAAAAGCAGTCTTCGATAAACTGAAAAGCTCAGATTGACCCGAGTGAATTGAAAAGACAAAACACTCGAGTTAAAACTAGAAGGTCTTATGTAAGTTAAATCAACAATAAATAGATATAAGTGTAATGGCGTCAAAGATGTTTACGGGGTTTGACATCTCTTATCCATTGTTAATGTGAGTGGAGAAGCTCGGGATTACCATCTCCTAAGGATCCTTAAACTATGTAGTACAATACACTATTATAATAGTGTCTACAGTAAAGTAAAGTATTAAAATAGCATTAAGGCGTTACCCATATCCCCGTTAACACATTTTAATATGTTCTCTTAGACTATACAGTACCGTGGTTCCTCCGTAAACTGGAGGGCTATTAGAGGGAACTCCATAGGTATGGTATAGACCAAACTCATAGAAGGCGCGATAAGGCATGTGAACACGGCACTCGAGGCAATGCCAAGGTAGATGTACTGATTGCAAAATCGAGCTGGTGGTGTAGCAGCTACTACCGCCCTCCTCGTAAAACACATTCCCAAAATCAAAATCGAGGGATGGCCACCAAATCATCACAAAGTCATAATATGGTATCGAAGAAGCATGTTCAATCAGAGGAATGACCTCATTTGGCCCATGTATAGCTCATGTTTTAGTCACATCTAAGCTGACTCACGGGAGTCAGGGTCACATAACTACCTCATACAAAATCATTCACCAAACCATCCTACTTAATTTTTGAAATCTCCACCACGTACACAGTTGTTAAAGTGGTTTTCGATATTGGCAGAGAGTATGACAATATCCGATCCTGGTCTCTTCAACAACCAAACGCTTATTTCACGCTGGATGGTTCTTTTAAATTTCCAAACCATTTCAACATTGGTATCAAAATATCATATTCAATTCAAACCATATTACTTTAGAAACCATATAGACTTATAAAATCATATTCACTTTGAAATTATCGATAATATGTTAATTAATTCCTCATTTCAAAATCATCTTATTCACTTAAATATGTCATTTTATTCTCAACTTGGTTTATTACATCATTTAACCATATTCGCTTTAAAATCAAGAATTTGAATATAAATACTTCAACTTTACACGTTTGAAATTTAAAAAGAGTTTAGACAATTTTTAAAATAGTTTAAATAGTTTAAAATAGGTTAAAATGGATTAATATTGTTTAAACAGATTAAAATAGATTAAGTTGGTTTAAAATAGATTAAATAGATTAAATTATATTAAATAGATTTAAAATAGATTAAACAAATTTAATTAGTTTAAAATAGGTAAAATAGATAAAATTGGATTAAATAGGTTATAACAGATTAAAATAAATTAAAATAATTTAAATTGATTAAAATAGTTAATTAAATTAAATAGTTTAAATTAGTTTAAAATAGTTAATTAAGTCAAATGGTTTAAATTAGTTTAAAACAGTTAATTTAATTAAAATAGTTAACTATTTTAAAATAGTTAACTATTTTAAAATAGTTAATTTAATTAAAATAGTTTAAAATAGTTTTCAAAGTTATATCCAAACATTTCATTAACCCACTTCTGATAAATTCATTTATTTTTGACACATCAACTTTGAATTTCAAATTTAAATCCTTTGAACAATTCATTAAATCAATTCTAATTTCAACCTTTAACACTTGAATTATTAATATAATTCTGTTTATATAAATCAATTCATATTTCAAAATGCTAGTTAACTGAATTCGAAATTTAAGGAACTAAAAATCATTTAATTTAACCAATCCAGTGTCCGTACATAATTTTCTACTATATGGTCAAGTGATACGAATATTTATCATTTCAATCCGCAATTTAAAAAATTTCAGTTATATATCATTTCAAACCGCAAAACGGAATTAAATAAAAATCCATAAAATCCCTCGAGTCTATTATTTCAACCCATAACGATTTTTCCCTAATCTATAGATCGCTCGGGATTGTATCATTTTAATCCATGGGGTCAATATCAACAATCAAACATCCATCAAAATCATCATCCAAATCTATCAATAAACATCGATAGATAACCGATAATAAATAATAGGTATTAAATTTAGGATTTAAATTCAATATTAAACTAAACGATGATTAAATGCAATAAAAGTCAAATTTATCTAGAATGACAATTTAAACATACCAAACATCAATCAATTAATTTCTAATTACATCATAAATTTAATTTAACCAACATAATATAATCTAGTAGTCACGAGTTGGTTAAAACACTCACCTTCGATTTTAAATCGATTTGAAACCCAAAATAAGGCCCAAAATTGAACTGTCTCAGAATTCGATCAAACTAGCATCAAAATGTTTGGAATTTCAATACGATCTCAATGGAATAAACCGCGTCCGAATCTGAATTCGTATGAAAAATTTACGATCGTTAGAGCATTATACGATTTAAAATTAAGAATAAAATTAAACATTACCCACTCAAAAGCGGCCACATCATCTCCTCACCATAGAACCATAGCTTGCAACTTTCCACAGGTGACTCGACTCCTGTAGCTGCCAGATTGAGATGAGCGTATGCCTCCCCTACAATGTTGCTGGCCATCGTGGCCACCAACCCCCATGCCAGAGAAGCCGCCGACCGCCCATGCCCCACGACAGCTGATCCAATGTGACATTGTTGCGATAACCACCACAGCCGCGTATAAACGTTTACATAGCCTTAGATCGAATTTTTACAGCCCAATCGAACCACCAGATGATAGAATGAACCACGGCTGAACTCCGCTCGGTCATCTCCACGCCGCGGCACTGGAATCGACGATCCGCTGGAGTCGATCACAACCCAATGAATGGACGAGAATGATTTGCCCAATACCGGATAAACCATAATATGATTGCAAAAACGAACAGCAGATTGGAGTTGTGCTCCTCGAGAGCCTCGAATTGATATATAGTTTGAGGAGTTTTAATTTTTCGATTTGATTTTGATTTGCAATTGAAATTGGAATTCGGAATTATGTTTTGTTTTGTCTGAGATTGGAAAGAGGAGGTGCCAAGGAAATATACATATAGAATAATGGAATAAGAAACACCTAGGGTTTATAAGAGCCTATATATAGGCAGATCTGAATATAGAAAGAATGGACCTGATCGATTTGGATTAGAACGATAAAGACCCGAAAAGCCCGTTTCGTTTCCAAAACGAGAATGGGTCATCCCATATATCAAAATTGATGTTTTCGATAGTTTAAACTCAATGGAATAGGTTTCAAGTTCTAATTCCATCGTATGAAAAAGCTAGCTTTAAAATCAGCTTATTTTAAATTGATTACAGTTGAATTTAATTAAATTGATTTTTACGCATTTCGAGTCCATACAATCAAACGGCAAGTCCGATCGCTAAGAAACTTAAAACCTTACAATAATTCACTGTTATGGATCCGATGAAACTAGTTTCGTCGAAATCCAAGACAATTTCCAAATGACCATTTTCACGTTAATTAAATATATTAGTATTAAATTAATTAATCATTTTTTAGTTTCGAATCTTATAAATAAAATATTTTATCATTTTTGATTACTTAGACCCTTTCAATAATTTATTAACAAATTTACATCTCAATTTAGTGTTACATATTACATTGCTTACAGCGTTCAATTTCAGCTGCAATTAAATCTAATTAATTACACTTTCAATACCAATAAATTGATTTAATTTTGATTTCAATCTTTTTATTCAATCAATTATTACTCTATAGACATAGTTAACATTGGTTTATATCTTATTTCATTAATATTTTTCAATTTCATCTTTTACCATATTAGTTGCAATATTTCAATTACATTAAATTTTGCAAATTTATTATGATTTAAATCCCAATAAATAAATTTATCCATGTTTCACTCTTTCATTAAGTCAATTATTGCCTTGGGAATATAATTAACATTCCTATAACTTTTATAGCATTCACATTTTAGATTTATCATCTTAACTATATTAAAGTAACATTTTACTACATTTAATTAAACTTGATTTAAATGAATTGGTAACGAATAACAATTGTCACCTTTTCTACATTTAATAACATATGTATGTTTATTATTTACAAACAATTGTTATGACAACTCTCCTTACACTAATTTTGTTCCATTTATTACACTGTTTGCACAAAAAATGGGCAAACACCTCCAAGTCGTATGATTAAGTTGATTATATATGGTTCTTAGCGATTTGGGTGATTTATGCGAATATATAAAATAGATGGACTAAACTGTAAAAGACACAGATTTATAGTGGTTCGGCCAGAATGTGCCTACGTCCACTTTATATGTTATTCTCCTTTTCTATTCAGATTACAAGTACAAAGCTTTGATTACAAGTAACTGAAAGTTGTTTGAAAGTTCTATCCGTGCCTGAGCTCTCAAACTTATCTCTCATTGTTGTACCCTTGCCCCTCTATTTATAGAGTTAGGCTGAGGGTAGAGGTCCTGGATGTATATAGCTGCTGGTGGGCCTGGGCTGAAGCAATCTGGCCTGGCAACATTGGTTCGGCAATGCCTTCTAGGTCTTGATTCGGTGATGAGTGTATGGTCCGGTCCGGTAAGACTTTGGACCGGTGATAATGCCTTCCTCTCTTGGTTCGGTGGTAGGTGGATGGTCGGTCCGGTAAGACTTTGGACCGGTGATAATGCCTTCCTCTCTTGGTTCGGCGGTAGGTGGATGGTTTGGTCCGGTGAGACTTCGTCCAACATTTGCCCCCCAAAGTGAGGCGCATGCCTGCATGTGTCGCGCTTTGTTTTCTTGCAGTTTGGATAGCTTCATTCGGTTCCAAGTGCCGAACCATCCGGTCCGGTTATCCTGCGCTCTCCTATAAGTAGGGGCATCATACCATTGTTATCCCTTTACCGTCTGAGATAGCCGAATCACTTGAGTGCCGAATCGAACTTGTTTGTTTGAAACGGCCGGATCGACCAAGTACCAATCGATCCTAACTGCCGACCCAGGTGAGTTTGCTTCTACCGAATTAACTTATGCTTGAATTTCCGAATGAGGACGGGGAAGTATGGTTGCCGAATGAACCTTGAGTTGGAACCACCGAACGAATTTTGGGAGTGTGAGTTCCGAATGGGGTCTCGGACTCATACCAACGAATGAAATCTGGTGTTTTGAATTATGGGTGAAGTTCCAGGCTGCATGTACTCGCTTGCTTACATCTCTATATTCCTTATTTTAACAGTATGCTTTTCTGGTATCACAGATAATGTCTCACAAAGTGAAAACTCGATCAGAAAAGAGAAAATCTACGGATAGAAGAGAGTCCCCTGTGGAGCCCCCAACCCAGCCAGGACCGGGACGACAGGGACCCACCCCGAGATCATTAGTGGACGGATATGGTCCTCAAGAGCTTCTGAACTCTCCTCCTGATTTTCCGAGCTCTCTCAGAGAGGAGCAGCTTGATGTTATCTCCCGCTCCTTTGAGATTGATAGAGCACGCATGTTGTTGCCAGGGAAGGGGGTCATGCCATATAATCCCCCTGAAGGATACTTCGCTTATAGTAGGTACCACTACATGTGTGGGGCCATTCCTCCAATCAATGCTTGGATAGTTAGCTTCGTCACCTATTTGAAAGTGGCTCCTTTCCAGCTCCAGCCCAACTCCTACGCTATCTTGGTGTGCCTATTCATGATTTTCCAAAGAAAGTACGGGCCCCCCTTCTAACCGGGAGATTCGGTATCTATATAACTTGAGAGGTTACAGGAAGGGGTCTCCATACATCAGCTTGGAATCGGCCTTGTCCTTCAAGCCGGTCTTGGACTTGTATCCAAAGTTCACCATGTTTAAGATGGAATTGTTCTTCGTCCAGGATGACACCGTTTCGATCCACCGCTTCACCTCTGGCTGTAAGTTGAAGCTTATTTACAATTTCCGTTCTGACTGAGATGCTCCTTTTTATGTGCTTTTATTTCTTGCTAGCGACAGGTGGCTTTGCGGTCATGGAGAATGATCACCTGGTTCAGATGGCCACGCAGATAGAGGCCATTTCGGGAAGGGATATATCAGCTTCTTACCTAATCAGGAATGCCACTCTCCTGGGACACAACTTGATTCTACCACATCAGTCTGTGGTCAAGCAGAGGGATACGGCTGAGGAAAGAGCTTCCAAAGACAAAGGAGGGGCCACGACAAAGAGCAGCAAGAGGAAACCCTTCTCGATACCTCCAGTCGTCGGGGGGAAGAAGCTCAAGATATCTGATGGACCCTCTCCCAGCACATGCCCAGATGTTCCGAAGGAGGAAAGTGGAGAGGAGGAAAGAGGCGAGGAGGAGAGCGGAGGTGATGGAGAAGGCGATGGTGGTAATGGTGGCGAAGGACAGAGTGGTAGTGGCGTTGGTGCCTTGACCTCTGGGCAAGCAGGTGAGATCCAAGAGTGGACGAATGATGCTTTCCGCCAAGCCTTTGAGGGGTTGGAGGAAGGGTCGGCCTTGGTGGAGAAACCGAAGAAATCTGATAAGGCCGGGACTGGTGCTAGTCCATCTTCTGAGAGCATTTCAGCTAGGGCAACTCCGGTGGTTCAAGGTGAATTTTTGACTCCTCTTTTAACTTCACATGTTTCTTGGATTATAGTCTCATGCATGCTTGTAACACTTGGTTTTGTAGGATCGATTTCACCCTAGAGGGGGGTGAATGGGGTGATAGTATTAATTATAAAAATTAATTGCGGAAGCTTATAAAATAATTTCAACACAGATCACAGAATAGTGGCAGCACAGATAAAAATAGAATAATAAATGCATAAATAGAGCGACACAGAATTTACCCAGCTTCGGCAAAAAACTGCCTACGTGCTGCCCCCAAGGTTTCTACTAGAAATTAGATAGTCACACGCGTACACACGTAAACTCGCGACACTCGCTACTGACTAACCTAACTCTACGCTCAAAACCCTGCCACAACTCAGCCACTGAGTTGCGAATTCTCAAGCTACGCCACGTAGTTTGTCCCTAGTCACACGACTAGCAAATACAACGGTTTGAAAAGAGTTTTAAAATTAAAAACAAATTTAAAATAGAAAATAAATAAAGCCCTTATTTAAAAACTAAATCCCTTATACTAAAACCCTAATACTTAATGAATGGCCCCTTTATTATTTAGACCCGCTTCCTTTTCTATTCGGTCCTTTGGAAAATGGCGGCTTCTTCGATCATAATTTAGGGCTTTTGTCCTTCGATCAAAATTAGGGTTTCGGATGCCAATTTATCTCGTTGCTCTTGTCGATTGATATTGATGCTCTATTGATCCGCTTGCTTTGAGTCGCGCTCGGATGCTTCTCTTGATTTGTGAAATTAGGGTTCGGCTTTGGTTGCTTCGAGATAATTGAATTCGCCTTTTCTTCTGGTATGTTATTTGATCTTTTGCTTTCAGGTTTGATTGCTTGAGTTCGATTGCTTTTTCATTCATGCCGATGATGATACTTTGGTACTCGTATTTATATGAATTCGAATACACTTAATTCGTTCGTATTCACTTGCGACTTCATCACTTTCCTAATTTGTTACAACTTGATACGCATGGCTTTCCTGATTTTGTTACACCTTGATACACACGGCTTTAACTTGAGATGTTCGATACGGTTTGAATTATTCGGCTTCGAATTTGTTTCGTGGCCACCACGGCTTTGATTATCAAACGGTCGATTTTCTCTTGATTGTCACTGCAGAAACTTTCCTATTCTACTTTGCTTTGACTTTTTCAAAGAATACGAATTTGAGTTGAATTCTTACTTGGTTAACATATGCTCTTGACATGGCTTCGACCATCATTGTGATCTTCGTTTCTGGCCATCTTCTCTGATGATGTTGATTTTACTGTGACATTGGTCATTGCTTCATTATGTTGTCACTTGATCTGTTTCACTTCCATACTGATGTTCACTGTTGCACTTGAGTTTTTGCTTGCATTGTCACTTGGTCGACACTTGCATCACTGTGGTTATTCTTCACGGTTGTATAATTGCATTTGGTCTGCACTGTGTACTTTGGTTTCATGATACATGCATTGCTGTTGGGATTGTTGTTTGCCTGCCGAATTTTCTTTGTATCATTGTGCATTGTTGTACTTGCAACTAACTTGTGTTTCATTTGTGTACATTGTTTCTTGGCATTGACCACTGTCTTCATTGTATATTCTGTAGCATGTCACTGGATGTTGCTGCAATCTTCACTTCTGGTCTCTGTTCATGTTGGCACTGTCATATTTTGGTCATGTTGCCTTCAGTAGCTTCACTGTTGCATTTTTCCATGTATTTGTGCTTTGATGCATTTGCATGTACTCTGTCATTGCTATATTGAGATCACTTTAATGGTATTCATGTATCTGCTATTGCACTTTGCATATGAACTTGATATTGCAGTCTCTGATGTTGTTGAACTTGGTGACATGCATTTCTTCAAATCTGCCTTTAGTTGTATTCATTTTGTTGTTGTCTGGACACATGTTTTATCACTTGAGCTTGCAGTAATGTATACTTGATGGCTTTTGTAGTCGAGTTGTATTCATGTACACTACTGCTTTGAACTTCTGGTTGGCCACTGCTGCATTACTGTATCTTGTGGCACTTTGGTCTGCTGTTAGTCGAGCTTGCATACTTCATGCTTGTTGTCGTATACCTGTCCACTGTAGTTTCATTGTGGCTTCACTGATTACTTGTCATGTTGCATTACTGGTTGGAGCTGTGCACACGAGTTGGCGAGGCAGTGCACAAGTGTATAAATGTACACGTGTGTATTGCAGCCACTCATGATTACCTGTCCTTGTAGCGTTATCAAGTGTATATATCTATGTGCACGACTTTGTGATGAATTCAAGTGTGAATGATGACAAACAACCCAAATAACTGAGGCAAATGATATTTTCAAAAAATCATATTTCATTTTATATTGCAAAAATATTTCTTTTTCAATTTTACTAAGTTAGTGAATATTTTTGCAGATTGCTCAGATGCTAAATTCAAACTGGAATGCAGTTGAAGACAAAATACGAGTGTGAGTGATATGTAGTAAGGATATTAATGTAAATATAAAATCGTGATGTAATTGTGATGTAATAAAAATTGTATATGTATAGTGAGAGCTTGAATTTGAACTATTCAAGATTGTAATAAATATTTGTTTTAATAAAATTTCTGTTTGAATTCAAAATCTGTGTAACTTGTTCTGTTTGAATTCAAATTCAAATTCTGTCTAATTTATTTTATTCAACAAATATTTATTTAATCTATGAAAAACAAAATAGTACATTACCAAATACATTTAAGTGAATATATATATATATATATATATATATGTTTATTATCATCAAACAAAAAGATATAAGCACATATTCAACATTCTCCCCCTTTTGATGATAACAAACATATATTTAAGATTTTAACAGTGTATTTGACCAATTTTATACTCTAACTGCTCCCCCTATTTAAATGCTTCCTCTCTACATGATGCTCCCCCTACATATATGCATACAAATAGAAATATTCAAATAAGCCTAGATGCAAATGGAAAATAATTTGACCTTTGCTTGATTTTATTTGACAAAATCTTAACTTTTCTCTCCCCCTTTTGTTATCAGCAAAAGAATAATAGTGTTAGAGAAAAATAGAGATAAGGTGATCAATATTAATCCAACATTAAACTCAAATTGAATATAAGTATTAAACTCCAACAAGAATCAAACAAAATCATAACTACCCTTGTTAGGCGCATATTCCACTTTTAGAATGAATGATGGAAATGATGTTCTAATATAAAATCATACAATTGTATCAATTTGTGGTACATTTATATCAGGAATTTGAATACCTACTAATCATGCATAACCATTAGGACTTTTAAATGAGATTAGTAGTATTCCAATTTAATTTTAAAAATGAAATCAAGTATCTTCTAACCACGCATGACCGTGAGGACTTTTAAATGGGATTAGAATCAACTTGTCTATCAAATCAATTAATTTTGATATGCGTTCCATACATGCATAACCATAAGGACTTTTAAATGAGCATGGAAGCACATAATCAAAAATCCAAGTAATTCACCCATGCATAACCGTGAGGACTTTTAAATGAGAGTGAATACTTTGGATATTTATTTATTTTAAAAAAAAAATGAAATGAAAAACAAATGTTCCCTTATTATAGTACCACATATCGACCAACTATATTTAAGTTTTGATAAACCATGGTCGATAGAAATATGATAGATATAGAAATGGTCATGGAATCTTTACCCAACAAAAAGTTTTATAACTCTTGTTTTAATTCCTAAAGAAATTTTCCAAATATAGTCTCTTGAGTAATGCATGTTAAATATCAACACTTATCACATTTTCAATCACTATTTATCTTTTTGATAATTAGTAGGGAGTCGGATTAGTCAAAATTTGTCATTTAAAATCAAATAAAATAGACTAATCTAAAAATATGGTCAAACAATTATTTTCTGGAAGGGGTTATATGAGAAAAAAAATTCTGCTAATTAAAAATTATTTGTAATGAAATATGCAGATATTTTCTTTGAAAAACGATGCAGTTACTAAATGTCTCACCATAAATCACGTTCAACTAGTAATTTTTCTATCAACTAGATTACCAGTGTAATCTGCATCTGAATTTTTCTTTCACTCCAAAATATCACTAACTATATTTGATAGACCAGATCATAAAGTGTGTTTGAAAACTCAAAACGCATTCTAAATGGCATTCTCTTGAATTTGGATTGAAGCCGTGTAAATTAAAAAAACTGTGAATATAGAGTTAGCCAAGTTATAACCAAATGCATTATCATCCAACAAAAACACAATATTTAATCCAAACAAATATGTATGAAGTAATTCAAAGATTAGTGTTTTTGGCATAAATGTAATTGGCCAACTATTTTGAGTAAGTCAGAATCAAAGTCATCATCTTTTCATCATCTCGATATTGGCTGATTTATAATATGGTGCAGATTATCACATTTAGTATATTGTTCAAATAAATATACCATTACCTGTTTTACCTTTATGATATTTTTCGTTGTTTATCCATTGTGAATCTGTCACATTTATAATAAGCTAAGGAACTTTGCTTTGTCGCCTGTTGTTTTTTTGGAACAGCCAAAAATCCAGAAAACACTGTTGTTGTTCCTTAGCCTGCCACCACACCTACACGGGAAAAGATTTATGTGACCTATTTGTTTTTATAGGTCCATGGTTGTTAGTGGCAGAATATTTAGAAAAATAATTTTGTGGAGACCCAAAACTGTTTATATATGTTCCTTTTGGCACCCAAATTTGTTTAACTTTGAGAGATTTTATATTTGTGCCTTTTGGAACCCAAATTGGTATGTTTTTCACATGTTTGGGTCTATACCAACAATTATTGTGATCGTGTCCATAGTTTCTACAAATTGTGCACATGGAATTTTCTTGATTAATATCGCTTTCAACATTTTCAGATTGACTATATCCAAGTCCTTGTCTAATTGTATTACCAGTTTGCTTTCCTAATAGCATATTCAACGATTTTTCAACTTTTGAAAATTTATCTAAGGTCGTCGACAATTGTTGGACTCGTGTTTTGAGAGATTCATTTTCGTTTAACAATTGTGTGCACTTTTTAATAGAGTTCTCTCTCCTCGTTTTTTCACTTTCTTTCAAAATCAGAATTTCATTTTCAAGTGA
This sequence comes from Allium cepa, assembly GCA_030765085.1. Lineage (NCBI taxonomy): Eukaryota > Viridiplantae > Streptophyta > Magnoliopsida > Asparagales > Amaryllidaceae > Allium > Allium cepa. Next base: position 727,554,329 of record CM060932.1, on the reverse strand, counting down.
TTTTATATTAGTTTCTGATTTTTTGATTTCTTCTTCGAATGTTGGACACTTATCACACTTAGGGATCCTACTTTGATAGGTTTTAACTAATTGGTCAAGTTGTTTATTTAAATCTATCAAAGTATCTTTTTGTGATTCAAGTTTGGCATACTTCTCCCTAAGTCGTTCAAAACAACCATTCACTTCGTGGAAATATATAAGTAATTCCGAATGAGAAAGTTTTGATACCTCACTTGGCTCGTCATCATCACTGTCAGTTATTTCACCATGAAGACACAAGTCGGCTTTTTCATCCTCACTGTTAGCACTTTGATTATCTTCATCACTTGTATTCCACGTGGCAGCAAAACTTCTTCTTTTTGATTTCTTTTCAAAGTCGCGTCGATTTTGAGGACAATTGGGCTTGATGTGTCCGGGTTGGTTGCACCTATGACAGATGATCTTTTGTTCTTCTGGATTGTCCAATATTTTATTTATTCTGCTTTTCAATTTTCGATTTAGAGCTGAATTTCCGTATTTGTAATTCCACCTTTTGACTTTCTTTATTATCAGCTCCAATTCCGCTGCTCCATCATCATTATCATCACTATCACTTTCAGTTGTTCCTTTAAGGGCTATTGATTTCTTTCGAGTATCACCTCCTTCACGTTCTTCCTTGAATTTCATTTCTAGCTCATAAGCAGTGAGATTTCCGATGAGTTCTTGGACTTTCATTTGTTTCAAATCTTTTGATTCTTGAATGGCAGTCACTTTGGCTTCAAAACTTCGTGGAAGGACTCTGAGGATTTTTCGGACTATCTCCAATTCTGTATATGGTTTTCCAAGGGCTTTTGATTTGTATACGATATTGGAAAGTCGTCCACGCATCTCTTTGACATTTTCTTCTTTTTCCATTGTGAAATTCTCGTATTCGCTGCTTAGCATGGCAAGATGAGATTCTTTGACTTGAGATGTTCCTTCGTGAGTCACTTCTAGTGTGTGCCATATTTCCTGTGCAGTTAGACAATGTGAGACACGATTAAATTCAAATTGATCCAATGAACAGATAATAGAATTCATAGCTCTAGCATTAGAATTTTGTAATTTATTTTCTAGTTCTGTCCATTGATCCATCGGTTTATCTATTTCCTGATTATCTACAATTATAGTTGGTGCTCTATAACCTGTCTCAACAATGTTCCAAGCGTCAATGGTTTTCAGAAAAATTTTCATTCTATTTTTCCAATAAGCATATTCACCATTGAACATTGGTGGTCTAACTATGGACTGACCTTCAGCAAAAGCATTATTAAAAGAAGCCATTTTTTCAAATTTTTAAACAGAAACTGATTTTTGAAAATTGAATTTAAAAAATTGACTTCTAAACCTTGCTCTGATACCACTTGTAGGATCGATTTCACCCTAGAGGGGGGGTGAATAGGGTGAAAGTATTAATTATAAAAATTAATTGCGAAAGCTTATAAAATAATTTCAACATAGATCATAGAATAGTAGCAGCACAGATAAAAACAGAATAATAAATGCAGAAATAGAACGACACAGAATTTACCCAGCTTCGGCAAACAACTGCCTACGTGCTGCCCCCAAGGTTTCTACTAGAAATTAGATAGTCACATGCTCACACACGTAAACTCGCAACGCTCGCTACTGACTAACCTAACTCTACGCTCAAAACCCTGCCACAACTCAGCCACTGAGTTGCGAATTCTCAAGCTACGCCATGTAGCTTGTCCCCTAGTCACACGACTAGCAAATACAACGGTTTGAAAAGAGTTTTAAAATTAAAAACAAATTTAAAACAGAAAATAAATAAAGCCCTTATTTTAAAACTAAATCCCTTATACTAAAACCCTAATACTTAATGAATGGCCCCTTTATTATTTAGACCCGCTTCCTTTTCTATTCGGTCCTTTGGAAAATGGTGGCTTGTTCGATCATAATTTAGGGCTTTTGTCCTTCGATCAAAATTAGGGTTTCGGATGCCAATTTATCTCGTTGCTCTTGTCGATTGATATTGATGCTCTATTGATCCGCTTGCTTGGAGTCGCGCTCGGCTGCTTCTCTTGATTTGTGAAATTAGGGTTCGGCTTCGGTTGCTTCGAGATAATTGAATTCGCCTTTTCTTCTGGTATGTTATTTGTATCTTTTGCTTTCAGGTTTGATTGCTTGAGTTCGATTGCTTTTTCATTCATGCCGATGATGATACTTTGGTACTCGTATTTATATGAATTCGAATACACTTAATTCGTTCGTATTCACTTGCGACTTCATCACTTTCCTAATTTGTTACAACTTGATACGCACGGCTTTCCTGATTTTGTTACACCTTGATACACACGGCTTTAACTTGAGACGTTCGATACGGTTTGAATTATTCGGCTTCGAATTTGTTTCGTGGCCACCACGGCTTTGATTATCAAACGTTCGATTTTCTCTTGATTGTCGCTGCAGAAACTTTCCTATTCTACTTTGCTTTGACTTTTTCAAAGAATACGAATTTGAGTTGAATTCTTACTTGGTTAACATATGCTCTTGACATGGCTTCGGCCATCATTGTGATCTTCGTCTCTGGCCATCTTCTCTGATGATGTTGATTTTACTGTGACATTGGTTATTGCTTCATTATGTTGTCACTTGATCTGTTTCACTTCCATACTGAAGTTCACTGTTGCACTTGAGTTTTTGCTTGCATTGTCACTTGGTCGACACTTGCATCACTCTGGTTATTCTTCACTGTTGTATAATTGCATTTGGTCTGCACTGTGTACTTTGGTTTCATGATACATGCATTGCTGTTGGGATTGTTGTTTGCCTGTCAAATTTGCTTTGTATCATTGTGCATTGTTGTACTTGCAACTAACTTGTGTTTCATTTGTGTACATTGTTTCTTGGCATTGACCACTGTCTTCATTGTATATTCTGTAGCATGTCACTGGATGTTGCTGCAATCTTCACTTCTGGTCTCTGTTCATGTTGGCACTGTCATATTTTGGTCATGTTGCCTTCAGTAGCTTCACTGTTACATTTTTCCATGTATTTGTGCTTTGATGCATTTGCATGTACTCTGTCATTGCTATATTGAGATCACTTTAATGGTATTCATGTATCTGCTATTGCACTTTGCATATGAACTTGATTTTGCAGTCTCTGATGTTGTTGAACTTGGTGACATGCATTTCTTCAAATCTGCCTTTAGTTGTATTCATTGTGTTGTTGTCTGGACACATGTTTTATCACTTGAGCTTGCAGTAATGTATACTTGATGGCTTTTGTAGTCGAGTTGTATTCATGTACACTACTGCTTTGAACTTCTGGTTGGCCACTGCTGCATTATTGTATCTTGTGGCACTTTGGTCTGTTGTTAGTCGAGCTTGCATACTTCATGCTTGTTATCGTATACCTGTCCACTGTAGTTTCATTGTAGCTTCACTGATTACTTGTCATGTTGCATTACTGGTTGGAGTTGTGCACACGAGTTGGCGAGGCAGTGCACACGTGTATAAATGTACACGTGTGTATTGCAGCCACTCATGATTACCTGTCCTTGTAGCGTTATCAAGTGTATATATCTATGTGCACGACTTTGTGATGAATTCAAGTGTGAATGATGACAAACAACCCAAATAACTGAGGCAAATGATATTTTCAAAAAATCATATTTCATTTTATATTGCAAAAATATATCTTTTTCAATTTTACTACGTTAGTGAATATTTTTGCAGATTGCTCAGATGCTAGATTCAAACTGGAATGCAGTTGAAGACAAAATACGAGTGTGAGTGATATGTAGTGAGGATATTAATGTAAATATAAAATCGTGATGTAATCAAAATTGTATATGTATAGTGAGAGCTTGAATTTGTACTATTCAAGATTGTAATAAATATTTGTTTGAATAAATTTTCTGTTTGAATTCAAAATCTGTGTAACTTGTTCTGTTTGAATTCAAATTCAAATTCTGTCTAATTTATTTTATTCAACAAATATTTATTTAATCTATGAAAAACAAAATAGTACATTACCAAATACATTTAAATGAATATATATATATATATATATATATGTTTATTATCATCAAACAAAAACATATAAGCGCATATTCAACAGGTTTTTATTCCAGGAACGGGTAAAGCGGCCAAGACATCAGACATTCGGCACTGCCTCGAGCAATTCAAACTCCTCAAAGCTTCTACTAAACCAAAACCCTTGACTGACCGTTCCGGGGGCATAGTCGGCTACCGTCCTCTTCTCGGAGTCATTGAAGAGGATATTCGAAAGAGAAAGAGGAGGCGTTCCATGTTCAAACCTTCACTTGGACCTCATCCCCCAACCCAGCCTATTCATGACATCACGGGGGAGGATACTGAGTCCATACCATCTCCACATTCATCAGAGAATCCTACCGTTACTCATGTTGATCGTCCCGACTTGGCTCGTAGCCCATTTGCGGGTCATCCAGATCTAGACCTGAGTTCTCATGATATTTCCATCGATGAGGTCACCGGTGAGCACCTCCTACCCCGCAATCCTATGGTAAGGGTACTTGATGAGGCTAAGTCTTTGGATCTCGACTTGTTGACCACTCGGATTGTGACTATGGGGGATGAGGCCAAGGCAAACATCGATCGGGTGGCTGAGGAGACCAAGAAGTTGATGGGACATCACGCCCGACTGGTCAAGGCTGGAGAGAAAATCGGAAGTGCTAACATTCGATTGCGGCTAATGATTTTCGATCAGGCCAAATAGCTTGCCGATCAGGCCATTCAGATCTCCCAACATGAGGCAGCCTCCAGACGACTAAAGAAAACCATGGAAGAGGCTAGTAAGGCAGAATTGCGAAAGATGGAGGCTGCTTACAAGAAACGAATTGACACAGCCATCGCAACGGTGGATAAGGTTCGTGTTGAGTCACAAGTTTTATGAAAGTTTTGATTTCTGACAAATAAGGCGATCGACATAACAAGGTTATGTTACTATAGATTATAAGTTGATTATTTGATATTGTAATAGTTAAAAACTTGTTAAAAATCTATCCTCAAATAATCACCATCGATATATATACATTTTATAGCATTGCACATTCATTGTGCAAATTAACAGGAACCGGTCGACCGGTTAATAATCATACGGTCGACCGTTTCTGTGTAAAATGCACAATGAATGTGCACACATGCACATAACGTATATATATTTTAAATTCCTGTCTACTGGTCACTTTTTGACCTGTCGACCGTTTTTGAACAGAAAACAATTTTTCCAAAAGACACTTCTCTTCTCCAACGGTTGCATCTCTTAACCTTTCACCAAAGATCATATCTCTTAATGGCAAATAGTTGCAACCATTCTTATCTATATAAACTCATCCAATTCGTTGATTAATAAAACAACGATTTCATATATTCTTTTAATCTAATCTCTGATCTCAATTCTGTATTATAAAAGCTCTAAATTATTTATTGAATCTTTGAAACTATTTCATATCCTTTGATTCAATAATATACTTTCCTTAATCTTTTCAAAACATCATATCGCATACTTTGAGGATAAGATTATAGGAAGGGTGTACTGCTAGTGACAAATCCGTGTTTTCAAGAACACAAGTTGTCAACAACAATTGTATTTGTTCTTTTGTTGAAGTCCTCTGTGTTGTAAGAGGCAAGTGTTGAAGTCCTCAGTATATTAGAGGCGTGAAATCCCGTTCGGTTGTTCGGGTGTTGTAAACCTGTTCCTCCGGGTGAAGCGAGGTAGTTAATAGAGAAAATCCAGATAGAAGTCTGGGACTGGACGTAGGACAGTGCTCCGAACCAGTATAAAAATCTCTGGTGTGATTTTTCTATTTACAATGCTATTATCATCTATTTCCGCATTTGTATTGTAATCCATATTACACGATCCGTGTATACTATATTAGCACATATAATTGTATACACACCACACTTTCATTTGGTATCAGAGCTCGGTCATCATATAACCGTAACACAGTTATTTGATATATTATAGTAATATGGCAAATAACGTAAGCACTAGCACTCAAAACACCACTTACACGGAGGGTCAATCGACACAAAGACCTCCATTTTTCAATGGTCTTAACTATAGTTATTGGGCAACACGTATGTCATTCTTTATGCAATCAAATAGCTATGATGCTTGGAATGCCACTCAAAGAGAAATAGTGAATCCAACAACTGATTATTCAGAATGGACTACAGCTGAGAAAACGGCAGCAGCCGTAAATGCAAGAGCAATAAATATGTTGTTCTGTGCATTAGACCAAAATGAATATAACCGTGTTAGTATCTGCACTACTGCATATCAAATTTGGCAAACACTAAAAATCACTCATGAAGGTACTAACAAGGTTAAACAAGCCAAAATAGCCATGCTAAAAAGTCAATTTCAAAATTTCAAAATGAAACCAAATGAGACAATCAATGACATGTATTCACGGTTTCAAACTATTCACCATGCACTTATTGGCTTAGGACAAAAGTATTCTGATTTCGATGTTGTTTCAACAGTCCTACATTCTCTGACTAGTGAATGGGAAGGAAAAGTATTAGCAATCGAAGAAGCTAATGATCTTTCCGTCATGAAGCCAGATGAATTGATAGGAAATTTAATGTCCTATGAAGCAAATTTGCAGGCTAGAAAAGAACAGAAAGAAGAAAAGAAAAATGTAGCATTTCATGTTGAGAAAGATAAAAATGAATCAGATTCTGAAGATGAAGATTTCGCATTCATTGCGAAAGGATTCAAAAAATTCCTAAAATATCGAAAAGCCAGTCGTTACAATAAAAGGAAACATGGATCAAACAAACCATCTTCATCTGCTATAGAATGTTTCAATTGCCACAAAAAGGGACACATGCAGAAGGATTGTCCAGAACAAAAGAAGAAGTCAGAAAATGACAAATTCAAATATAAGAAGGACAAATCTAAGAAACGAGCTTTCTCAGTAACATGGGATGATTCAGAGTCATCTTCATCAGAAAGTGAAAGTGATTCAGAGAATGAACAAGCTAATGTTTGTTTTATGGCAACAGAAGATGAGGTACAAATTCCTACATTTGATGAATTACTTGATATTAATGCTGAATTGATAGTCAAATATAAAGACTTAAAACGTCAATTAAAAATAGTCAAAACAGATTTAAGTAGAGCAGAGTTTGAACGAGATATGTTAAAAGATGAGAAGAAAATATTAGAAGAGGAACTTGAAAATATTCAAGAATCATCATCTAATGTTGACTCTCAAATATCTCTTTTGAGTCAAGAAATAGAAGCTCAAAAAGAGAAAAATAATGCTCTAACTACTGAAAATCATGAGCTTAAAGCAAAAGTCAAAATTCTAGACCTAGAAAAAGCTAGCTTACAAACAAAGTTTGATGACATTACTCAAAATGTTTCTAACTTTAACAAAGGTCGAGAAAATTTGACAAAAATCATTGAAAGTTCACAATCTATTTCAGACAAATAAGGATTGGGATATAACAAACAAGAAACCAAGAAACATCTTGGAAATAAAAGGAAGAAGAAAGTACAAAAAACTGAAGCTAAGAAAAATCTTAGTTTATTATATTCCAAATCAAAACCAGTTGTGAAATTTCAAAAGAAAAATGTCAAGACTATCAAAATATGGGTTCCTAAAACAAATAACAATTTGATTAGGAACAAATACATTCAGCAATTCATGAATACTGTGCATTTTAATAATAATTATATATATAAAGGGGATACCGGACCCATATGGGTTTGGACTCCTAAGACCTAACTCTTAGGACCCTATAAAAAGTGGGTACCATGGACTTAATTCTATTTTTTGCAGGTCCCACTTAAGAAAAGAGGAAAGTGGATATTGGACAGTGGTTGCTCAAAGCACATGACAGGAGACAAGAGTTTATTAACAAATATTACATATTCAGATGGTGGCTCCATCACTTTTGGAGACAATTCAAAAGGCTATATCATCGGCAAAGGCGATGTGAGCAATTGCGGTACATCTAACTTACCTCTTATTACTAATGTCATGCTAGTTAGAAATTTGAAACACAATTTGCTAAGTATTAGTCAGTTATGTGACAAGGGTTTTATTATTTCATTTTCAAATAATAAGTGTAGTATTCTAGATAAAGACCATAATTTGGTTTTCGAAGGTTATAGAGACAGAAATATATATATTTTGAATATGAACATTAATCATAATTCAGATATGTGTCTTGTGGCTAATGACAATGATCCATGGCTATGGCACAAACGCTTCTGTCATATAAACTTCAGAACTATTGACAAGCTAGCCAAAAACAATCTAGTTAGAGGACTACCCAAAATGAGTTCTAAAGTTAACAACATTTGTGACGCATGTCAAGTAGGAAAATTGACCAAATCATCTTTTAAATCCAAGAAAGTCATATCAACATTACAACCACTTGAGTTACTACACATGGATTTATTTGGACCTACTAGAGTTCAATCAATAAATCACAATCAATATGTGCTTGTAATTGTTGATGATTTCTCTCGTTATACATGGACAATTTTCTTAAAAAATAAAAGTGACACTTTCGATCATTTCAAATCTTTCGTCAAAAGAATTCAAAAATCAAAAGGGATTAAAGTTAAAAATATAAGAAGTGATCATGGCGGAGAGTTTGAAAATAATGAATTTGAACAATTTTGTACAAAGAAAGGTATATATCATAATTTTTCGTTTCCCAGAACTCCACAACAGAACGGAGTTGCAGAACGGAAAAACCGAACTTTACAAGAATGTGCAAGAACATTATTGAATGGAACCACCTTACCAAAACATTTTTGGGCAGAAGCTGTGGCAACTGCCTGTTATGTTTTAAATCGTGTATCCATAAGACCTCTTACCAAGAATACTCCTTATGAGTTATTTAACAAAAGAAAGCCTAAAATCTCATACTTCAAAGTTTTTGGATCGAAGTGCTTTATTTTAAATACAAAAGACCAGCTTGGCAAATTTGATCCAAAGGCCGATGAAGGAATATTTGTCGGTTATTCGGAACGAAGTAAGGCCTATCGGATATTTAATAAACGAACCAAAACTATTGAAGAATCACTTCATGTCTCTTTTGATGAAATCTATCAGCACCCTCACACTATATCAGATGATGACGAATCAATAGTCACTGACAATCAAATCATCACAAATATTGATTCTGACTCAGAAATAGTTATTGAGAATAGTCCTCAAATATGTGAGTTACATTCACCACCAAGAATATTAAGAGACCATCCGCCTTAAAATATAATCGGTGAAATAACATCACATGTCAGAACAAGGAGTCAACTCAATCAAATGGGTCATGTCGCTTTTCTCTCAAATATCGAACCTAAGAATCCAAAAGAAGCTGCTACAGATGATTACTGGATCATTGCCATGCAGGAAGAACTAAATCAGTTTGAGCGCAATAACGTTTGGGAACTTGTTCCAAGACCAACTAATCAGTCAATAATTGGTACTAAATGGGTCTATAAAAATAAGGCTGACGAACAAGGCAATATCACCAAAAATAAAGCAAGATTAGTAGCACAAGGATATAATCAGGAAGAAGGTATCGATTATGAAGAAACTTTTGCACCAGTTGCTCGACTAGAAGCTATTAGAATTCTATTATCTTTTGCTTGTCACCATAATTTCAAACTTTATCAGATGGATGTCAAAAGTGCTTTTCTCAATGGATTTATCAAAGAGAATGTCTATGTCGAACAACCTCCTCTGTTCGTACATGAAAAATATCCTGACCATGTGTTCAAACTTAAGAAAGCTCTGTATGGGTCAAAACAAGCACCTCGTGCTTGGTATGAACGACTACGTAGCTATCTTATTAACTCAGGATTTCAAATAGGCAAAGTCGATCAAACTTTGTTTATTAAACATTCTCGAAAAGATATTCTAGTTATCCAGATATATGTAGACGATATCATCTTTGGTTCAACAAACGATAAACTTTGCAAAGAATTTGCAAATATTATGACCAAAGAATTCGAAATGTCTCATATGGGAGAACTATCTTATTTTCTTGGACTTCAAATAAAGCAACTTTCAAACGGCATTTTTATTAATCAAGAAAAATACTGTGAAAACCTTATCAAACGCTTCGGATTAGAAAATACATCTGGTAAACCAACTCCTATGAGTACAACTACACATCTTGACAAAGATGAAAGTGGTAAGAATGTTGACCAGAAATTGTATCGAAGCATGATTGGTTCTCTTCTTTATCTTACAGCTAGTCGTCCAGATATAATAATGAGTGTTTGTTTATGTGCTCGTTTTCAAGCCGATCCAAAGGAATCACATCTACGAGCAGTAAAACGTATAATTCGTTATCTTAATAATACCAAGGATTTCGGTCTTTTTTATCCAAAAGAATGTCCATTTGAATTAGTATCATATAGTGATGCTGATTTCGGTGGCTCACGAACGGATAGAAAAAGTACAAGTGGTACGTGCCATTTTATTGGAAAATCACTTGTCTCTTGGTTCAGTAAAAAACAGAATTGTGTTTCACTATCAACATGTGAAGCTGAATATATATCAGCAGCTCTTGCTTGTACTCAAGTACTATATATGCAACAAACACTTCAAGATTTTGATATTCATTTATCAAATTCTATTATATACTGTGATAACACTAGTGCTATAAATCTCTCTAAAAATCCAGTAAATCACTCCAGAACCAAACACATTGATATCCGTCATCATTTCCTTCGAGATAATATTGACAAAGGAAATATATGTCTTGAATATGTTCATACTGACAATCAATTAGCAGACATTTTTACTAAGCCTCTGCTCGAATCTAATTTTATTAGATTACGAAGAGAGCTTGGTTTAATTTCAAGAAAAAATCTTGACTAAGAAATTTCTAAAAGAACATCTTCTTGTTAGTTATTCTTTAGTTATTCTCTTTAGTTATCCTTTAACTACAACTATTACATAAACTATTTTTTTTTTTACATTAAATATAAGCCACTGCTTTATTTAATGGTTAAATTCACTTAACTTATTTTTTTGTGATCATTCTTTACTTTCTTATCTTATAAATTCAGTTTTAAAAAGAAAGCTATTTTTAGACTTACAAAAAAAATTTTCTGCTTATATTTTCTTGGTTAAAATTTCTCAGCAACTCACATCCATAGGTTATACATAACAAACTTATATATAAATTTGCAAACATTTTATATTTTGTTCATCCTTTCTTTTTATCAAACCATAATATTCTATACAACGTACACTATGGCTCACATTTGTGACAAATGTGCTCAAGAAACATACATTTCAATTACGAGTTCTGAATCGGAGGAGTTTTATTCTCCTACAACTCCAAAACAAAAATCAAGTTGTCATCATCAATGCTCTTGTATGTCTGATAAAACTCCAAATTCAAAACGAGTGAAGCGGACACTATTCTATTCTCCTCGTACCAAAGCTCAAATCGATGAGATACACCACTACCAGAAACATCAGATAGACCTTCAGAGACAACTCCATTACGGGCAAAGTCAACTTTATCACGAGCAACAACGGACGTCGGCCCGATTGTCTGTTTTAGAAAAGTTGGCAACATTTTTCTGCGGTTCCAACAAACATGACGTGCATGAACCAATGCCGTCTAGGCCATCAACATCCAAAAGTCCTAACTCATGGGATCGGAACTATGAGAAGAATGAAGGAGCTCAGAAACAATGGAGTCCATGGTCGAAACGTATTGAAAGAAACAACGATAATTCTAATGACGAACTTTCTCATTAGACTTATATATATATAGTTTTTATCTTTATCTATCTCTTGTGTAATGAAGGTTATATTTTGTATTTCATATAAAATATAAATAATATAGGTTGATATATGATAAAAACTCTAAATATAAACTGAAATATCACAACAGACCACGACCGGTCGACCGCCCCTTTTATAGCCGGTCGACCGTTTGCTCTCTGGTTGAAAACGGTCGACCGGCCAAAAACATTAGGTCGACCGGTTGTCGTATTTTCAGTTTTTTTATATAACCCTATACGTTACTTTTCCCTCTACCCTCATTCACTCTCTACTCAAACTATTCTCTTACCCCAAATCACAAACCCTAGTTCCCATTCTTCAATTCCCAAATCACAAATCCTCCAACAATGGCTCCTCCTCAAAAGAAATCAAAGAAAGGAGCAACCTCTGAAACTTCATCTCTTACCATCTCCGTCAAAAAATGGCTTCAAACTCCAATTGCTGTAACAAGATGGAATCAAATGACAAATTACAAGTTTCATCCAGGCTCTTTCATCAAATTTGATGATTTCACGGCTTACGGAGTTCGGAGGTTAGCCGATAATGCCAACATTACTCCATTGATAGATTTTTCGGCAAATAGTGTGGAGATAAATCATTTAATGATTAAATTATTTTACGCCAACATGAATCTTGATGAATATCAACCTGATAATCCAAACGGCGTCATCTGGTCTATGGTCTGTGGAAAGCAAATTTTTCTTACTCATGCTAGAATTGCCTCTATACTTGGTATACCAAATCGAGGCGAAGAGTTTTCATCTACCTTCTGCGAAGTTTTCACTCGAAATAGTACCAGTCATCAGTTTATAGAAGACAATAGCGATGGCACTAAGTCTATTGGACTTCGCCCGACAGCCAGGTTACTTCATCGGGTCTTGATGCATTCTCTTTTTCCTAGACTTGGAAATTATGATGCAGTGTACAAAGAAAACTTCAAGGCACTCTATGCTATCTATGGTGAAATCGAAATCAATTGGGTTCACATGCTTTTTGATGAAATTCTCAAGGTAAATAACTCAACCCGGCCTCATTTCTTTTACAATGAATATATCATGAGACTTTTGTTAGCTTGTGGGGTCAATCCTCCTGATTCTGCAACCTCAAAACCAAAATGCATTGATTCCATCACCATCAAGCGAATGAAGCTTCCTCCACCTTATCTTGAAATTATGCCTTTCGAAGAATGGCAACAAGGAGGACCAAGGAAACAACGAGCAACTTCATCTCGTCCTCGTTCCAATGAAGTAAAACTTTTAAAATCAAAGTCATCAACAAAAGAATCACTTGAAACAATCGCGCGTAACCAATTTTTGCTTGAATCACGTCTCAAGCGCATGGACTCAAAAATCGATAAGCGCTTCAATAAGGTCAAGTCATTCTTTGGTATGCTATGGGATGCTATATCTTGTTCCACATCCACCTCTGTTCAAGCATAAGACCCAGGAAAACGTCCTGCTGCTCCAGTTTTCACCTGGACATCATCTGACGAATCTACAGGAATGAGTGGTCATGGACATGGTGAATCATCTAGAGGGCACAATGATGAGGAAGAAGAAGATGATGAGGATGATGATGATGAAGAGGAGATACGATCTGCTTCATCCTAGATTCTATTCTGTTTTAGCTCTTTAAAAACATTCATCGACACTTGTACTAAATAGTGTCGTTATTTATGATTTTCAATTGACATTATGTTCTGTAGTAAACTCTGTTATGATTTTGATGTGTTAGTAATTTATCTTTCTATTCATATCATATTCATTCTATGCATATCATATTCTAGTATCTGTTACTCCTTTTTGTCGATGACAAAGGGGGAGAAAGGGCTAACAATTGCTTGCAGGAACATACATTTATAAGAATTCAAAGAGAAAGAGATCACGTACTCAGGGGGAGATTCAGATTTTGCAGATATATATTGTCATCAATCAAAAAGGGGGAGAATGTTGAGTCACAAGTTTTATGAAAGTTTTGATTTCTGACAAATAAGGCGATCGACAAAACAAGGTTATGTTACTATAGATTATAGGTTGATTATTTGATATTGTAATAGTTAAAAACTTGTTAAAATCTATCCTCAAATAATCACCATCGATATATATACATTTTATAGCATTGCACATTCATTGTGCAAATTAACAGGAACCGGTCGACCGGTTAATAATCATACGGTCGACCGTTTCTGTGTAAAATGCACAATGAACGTGCACACATGCACATAACGTATATATATTTTAAATTCCTGTCTACTGGTCACTTTTTGACCTGTCGACCGTTTTTGAACAGAAAACAATTTTTCCAAAAGACACTTCTCTTCTCCAACGGTTGCATCTCTTAACCTTTCACCAAAGATCATATCTCTTAATGGCAAAGAGTTGCAACCATTCTTATCTATATAAACTCATCCAATTCGTTGATTAATAAAACAACGATTTCATATATTCTTTTAATCTAATCTCTGATCTCAATTCTGTATTATAAAAGCTCTAAATTATTTATTGAATCTTTGAAACTATTTCATATCCTTTAATTCAATAATATACTTTCCTTAATCTTTTCAAAACATCATATCGCATACTTTGAGGATAAGATTATAGGAAGGGTGTACTGCTAGTGACAAATCCGTGTTTTCAAGAACACAAGTTGTCAACAACAATTGTATTTGTTCTTTTGTTGAAGTCCTCTGTGTTGTAAGAGGCAAGTGTTGAAGTCCTCAGTATATTAGAGGCGTGAAATCCCGTTCGGTTGTTCAGGTGTTGTAAACCTGTTCCTCCGGGTGAAGCGAGGTAGTTAATAGAGAAAATCCAGATAGAAGTCTGGGACTGGACGTAGGACAGTGCTCCGAACCAGTATAAAAATCTCTGGTGTGATTTTTCTATTTACAATGCTATTATCATCTATTTTCGCATTTGTATTGTAATCCATATTACACGATCCGTGTATACTATATTAGCACATATAATTGTATACACACCACACTTTCAGTTCGGAGAGCGGATCTCGAGCAGGTAGAGGAGTTATGTGGAAGGCTCAAAGCCGCAGGGCTTGCTCAGGCCAAGCTAAATGAGGAGATGGAGGCGATGAGGAGATCCCTTCAAGCTGACTTCTCGAGATACCGATTGGAGAGGGATGCAGCCGTTGCAAAGTTGTCGGTTTCTGAGGCACGTATGAGGGAGTTTGAGGAGAACGAGGGGATGATGGATGATATGCTGTAGGATATGTATTTTCGTACTTGGAAGCAGGGCAACCTATCATGGATGGACGATTACCCCCGGGTCATGGCTAGGATATATCTCCGGGCTTTGGAGGAGGCCAAGGCTGATGCGGATAAAGAGGGTGGCGTGGCCTTCAGAATGGATGTGGTTACCGCTCAGTTCACCAAGGAGGAGAAGGTGGCGGTGAAGGAGGGCATGCGGCTGGTTACCGTCGAGGAAGTGGGTGTGCAGTTGGAGGATGATGATCAGGGAGCAGACGCTGGTAAGTCTTCCCTTTTAATCATTTCTTAATTTGATTGCTTATCGTTTGTCTGATAGATTCTTCTCCTGAATTGGACAGGTGGGACCTCTGGTCAGAATGATGGGAGTTCTGATCCTGCTGTCAAGTAGATCTTGGGGGGTTGGAAGGATAGAGATGAAGTTCTGATGCTGCCGACTATTTTGACTTGATCCGGGCATTTTTGATTTTACTTGACATTCCTGTATATACTAGTTCTAAAACATTAATGTACTTTCAGGTTGTAATTATGTCATTGCAACGAACGACTTTATTTGTAACATGTAACTTCGTAACATAAGCTGATTCTGTCATATTAGGATGCTGTCATTATTTTGATGTGTTGCAAAAGAAATATAGCTGTGCATGTGCTAGTGATTCAATTGTGTTTTGATGTCAAGTTCTTGCTTAAAATATAATTTCATGTCTTGCAATGTTAATGTGATGTGTGAATATATCAGAGCTACTTATTTGTATACAAGAGAAGAGAGTACCGCCCTTCAAGTTTTTGCTGTAGATGGTAGCTTTGAATGCCTTATGTGATCGAATATGGAATGCAGTTGAATGTCCTGCCATCAGCTGTGAGTTCTTATTCCCGTTAGCGAGTGTCTCCTATTTTGTGTCCTGTACTTTAGTGATCGTTATAGAGGATTGGAGGAAAGTTTTTATAAATAAAATGGAAATGTAAGAAATGGTAAAACTTCCAATCACGGAAGGCCTTCGATGTGCTTAAGTTCGTGACAAACGGGTTTTGTAGTCACTTTCCCTAGTTGTGGGTCTTGGAGGCATTCGTCACCCATCTTACGCCTCCGCGGGGAGTTTTCTTTTTTACCACAGCCGTACTTAAGACACATCGGAGCCGAGATCGCGCACAGTAACTACCCGGACCATTATGGCCCGTAATCGTGGGTATTATTCGATTTACCGTGGCCGGCTAGCGTGGGTGCCGACCGTCAACTGTGAACTGCCCCTGGCTGGCCACACCTTATGTTGGGGTTTATAATCGGTTCACAGTCGTCAGCGAGCCGAACGCCGTAATGAGCTGCCTTGGCTATAGTCGGCCTTCTCGGTGGCTTATGATCGGCTCATTACAGTTGGCTTTGAGGGTCGTCGCGAGCAATGAGTTAACCCGTAGCAGAGGGATGTTGGAGCAAAAGTGTCTCACTCGCGAGGGCATAGATTCGTATAGTACCTGTTGGGTCTTGTCCAGGTGAGGTTGTGCTGCGAAGCGTCCAGAATGGAAATGCCGTTACACAGGGTTTTGTTCAACATAAAAGGATAAAGCTTAACAAGTAGCCAAGATATAAAGGAACAAGCTGAAAAGAGACAAGATTTTTAAAGTGGTTCGGCACGAAAATGCCTACGTCCATTGATTCTCTTTGTAAATTCACTTCATATGGGCAGTACAAGTTAAGAAAAGTATCGACGAAGGTGTTGGATGTTCCATGCCCTCTGGAACACCTCTCCGTCCACTGTTGACAAAATATAAGCTCCGTTGTGGAGATCTTTATGAATTACATAGGGTCCGTCCCAGATTGGATCTAGCGCTCTGGGGCGCGGGAAGATCCGCTTGAGGACAAGATCTCCTTCTCGTAAGAGCTTGACTTTGCAGTTGAATTGTGCTGCCACTTTTTGCTTGTGAGCTGCCACTTTGAGTGCTGCATCGTTTCCTCTCTCTTCAATTAGATCCAAAGAAATGTGGAGGAGTTCTTCATTCTCTTCTGGGTTGTAATGGATCCTACGATGGGAGGGCACTACAGTTTCAACTGGGAGCATGGCCTCCGATCCGTATGCCAAAGAGAAAGGAGTATGTCCTGTTGATGTTCTGTAAGATGTGCGGTAGGCCCAAAGTGCCGTAGGAAGTTCATCCACCCAAGCGCCTTTTGACTTTCCAAGTTTCTTCTTGATAAGAGTTTTGAGAACTTTGTTGACAGCTTTGACTTGTCCGTTTTCCTGGGGATAAGCTACAGATGAGAAGCTTTTGTGAATTCCGTGCTCTCGGCACCAGTCGGTGAATTCCTCGCTGTCAAATTGAAGTCCATTGTCCGATATGATTTTGAGTGGAACCCCGTACCTGCATAAAACATTTTTGATCAAGAAGTTAATGCCGAAGATATTTTATTTAGAGGCTCTGCTTCCACCCATCTGGTAAAATAGTCAACTGCTACTATGTCATATTTGGCTCCGCCTCGGCCTATTGGCAGTTCGCCAATCAAGTCAATTCCCCATATTGCAAAGGGCTAAGGGCTGGTCATCTGAGTAATCTCATTGGTTGGTAGTCGAGGGTTTTAGCAAATTTCTGACATCCGTCACATTTTTTGACGAAGTCCAAGGTGTCTTTGTTTAAGGTGGGCCAGAAATATCCATATCGGAGTATCTTCTTTGCCAGAGTCTGCCCTCCAGTGTGGTCTCCGCAACTTCCTCGATGGATGTTGGTTAAGATTTCCTTGGCTTCCCTTGCAACGAAACATCTTAATAAGGGGTTAGAGAAGCCGCACCGATAGAGGATGCCTTCTTGTATTGTGTAGGAGGAAGCACTCCTCAAGATTTTCCTAACTTCGTTACGCTCGTTGGGTAGTGTGCCATCTTGCAAGTATTTCCGGATAGAAGTCACCCAAGTTTCTTCTTCGATTGTAGCTATCAGATCCTCTTGTTCGAAACTTGGGGCTAGTTGCTTTGAGATGGTTATTGTTCCGGAAGTGGTGTCGTCCTTCATGCTAGCTTGCTTTGCCAGTTCGTCGGCCTCCTGATTCTCTCCTCGAGGAATGTGTTTGATTAAATAGTGATCCAATTGATTAAGCAGCAGCTTGGTCTTCTTTAGATATGCTGTGAGTCGTTCTCCTCGAGTCTGGAATTCTCCCAGTATTTGATTTACAATAAGTTGAGAATCACTATAGAGACATAAAGAACTGACTCCAATTTCTAAGGCAAGTTCTAGTCCTGCTATTACTGCTTCATATTCTGCATCGTTGTTGGTGGCAGCGAATTCCAACCTTAGGGCGTAGTGCAGCTTCCTTCCCCCGGGGTGATTATCACAATACCTGCCTCCGAGCCCTGTTCGTTTGATGCTCCATCTACAAAGAGATTCCACTTAATATCTTTTGTTATTTCAGATTGATCCTTACCTTCGTTGGTAGTGAATTCGGCAATAAAATTGGCCATGGCTTGTCCCTTGATGGCGGTGTGAGGATGGTAGGTGATATCATACTGACTCAGTTCAATGCACCATTTAAGTAGTCGCCGAGAAGTGTTGGGGTGGTGGAGTACCTGCCTTAGCGGTTGATCGGTTAAAACTCTGATGGAATGAGATTGGAAATAGTGTCGCAGTTTTCATGACGTGATTAGCAAACAATATGCTAGCTTTTCAAGTTTGGGGTATCTGGCTTCTGCCCCTGTAAATCTCTTGCTTATAAAGTATACGGGCCGCTGCGCGCGGTTGTCTTCTCTCACCAAAGCGGCGCTTAAAGCATGGGATGATACCGCAAGGTATAGGCATAGTTCTTCGCCTTCATTTAGAGTTGAGAGCACTGAAGGTGTTCGATTAGGTTAAGAAAGGCTGTCGAGCATTCGTCAGTCCATTCGAACTTCCCTTTGTCTTTCTTTAGAGCTTCGAAGAAAGGGATGCATTTGTCGGTTGCTTTAGAGATGAACCTGCTTAGGGCGGCCACTTTCCTGTTTAGGCTTTGCATCTCTCTTTGAGTGGATGGTATCTTGATATCTTGTAGAGCCCGGACATGTTCGGGGTTTTCTTCAATCCCTCTGGCATGAACGATGAATCCCAAGAACTTTCCCGACGATACTCCGAAGGAGCACTTTAGAGGATTCAGCTTCATTCCATATTGGCGAAGTACTTGAAACATCTCGTCTAGGTGGTTTATATGATCGTTGGCTTTCTTTGATTTTACCAGCATGTCATCCACATAAACTTCCATGGTTCGTCCTATTAGTTCCGCAAACATCTTGTTGACAAGGCGCTGATAAGTAGCTCCGGTGTTTTTAAGTCCAGAAGGCATTACTCTGTAGCAGTACAATCCCCGGTCGGTGATGAAACTAGTGTGGTCTTGATCGGGGGTGTGCATAGGGATCTGGTTATATCCTGAGTATGCGTCCATAAAGGATAAGAGTTCGTGTCTGGTTGTGTTGTCCAGGAGTTGATCGATTCGGGGGAGTGGGAAGCAGTCCTTCGGGCAAGCGTCATTTAAGTTGGAGAAGTCGATGCATGTTCGCCACTTCCCATTAGCCTTCTTTACCAGTACCGGGTTGGCGATCCATTCTGGGTAGATGGCTTCTCGTATGAAGTTATTGGTAGTAGGTTCTTTACTTCTTCCTCGAGGGCTGCTGATCGTTCTGCCCCCATGCTTCTCTTTTTCTGCTTTACTGGCACCTTGGTGGGATCGATGTTCAGTACGTGGCATGCTACGTCTGGGGAGATTCCATTCATGTCAGCGTGCGTCCATGCAAATACATCCATGTTGTGGCGAAGAAAATCGACGAGTCGATCCTTCAATTCCGCTCTTAACTGAGACCCGACTCTCAGCAGTCTACTTGGGTCGTGTTTGTCTACAGATACAAATTCCATAGCCTCTACAAGCTCGGTGGTGGCCTCCTCCTCCTTGTCCCTGGGGTCTAATTCGTTGAAAGGATCGCTGGTATATCGAAGAGGAGGGGCTTTCTTTAATTGCTATGCTTCCAAGCTTTTTTTGCAGAGAGAAGTCTCTGCATCCTTCCCTTTATCCTTCCTGCAGTTATTGCGAAGTTCAGTTACATAGAAATCTCGAGCAGTGTCTTGATCTCCCTCTATTTCTCCTATTCCGTCATCTGTTGGAAATTTCATCTTCAGGCACCACGGGGCTAGGACAATTTGAAAGTCATACAAGGATGGTCTTCCAAAAAAGGCGTTGTAGGCCGAGTGGTTCTCTATTAGCATAAATGTTTGTTTTCGCACAAGGGAGCGGGGATGGCTTCTTATTTCGACAAAGAGGTCCAGTTGCCCGAGGGGCATCTTCGCATCTCCAGTGAAACCATGTAGCGGTTTGCTACAGGGAGACACATCCTTCATTGACAGCTTCATTTTGTCGAAAGCATGCTTGAATAGGATATTTACTGAGCTTCCAATGTCTACTAAAATTCGGAAAACTTTGGCTGGGCCGAACCAGGCAGAGATGACCACAGGATCCATGTGAGGGTACTACCTTCCCTCTAGATCACGCCTACTGAATATGAGGTCATCGTTCTCTTTCCGCTTCGGGTGGCGTTCTTCCATCACAGAGTTAATGAAGCCTTCATCGTATCTAAGTGACTTACCGTATCTTTCCATTTCTGCCCAGCTTCTTTCGGCGATGTGTGGTCCTCCTGATATGGTACGGACCACTATCTTCTCTTGACTAGAGCCGCTGGTGTTGCGATTTCCTCCGCCTACTTCTACGAGGGGTAGCCCTGGGTTCTCATTGGCAGGAGTTGAAGTTTTGTTCTGACCTTTCACATAGCGCTCTAATCTCTTCCTTCTGATGTGTTCTTCAATCAAGTTCCGGAGGTGATGGCATTCATTTGTGTCATGCCCATGAGATACGTGGAAGCGGCAGAACTTTCCAAACTTAACTGCGTTATCTGATTCCTTCTTGTGTGAGGGGCGCTTGTATCTAACTTCGTCTTGGGTGGCCAGGAAGATGTTTTCGATTGTTTCATTCAAAGGAGTGTAAAAGTCAAACCTCGGTCCTGGCCGATATAAACGCTTTTCTCCCTTCCTGCCCCCAGCATTGTCTTTGGAGTCATTTCTTCGAACGTCCTTTGCTGCAACGGGAACCCTGTCTGGAGTTGCCTTAGTCTGTTGCCCTGACTGCCTCTCAGTGGCAGCGTCTTCAAGCCTCATATACTTCCCGGCTTCATGGAAGAAATCAGGTAAGGTAGCTGGTTTTTCTTTCGTTAATCTCCTAGCAAATTTAGTATCCGGATGCACACCACTGCAGAGGGCCATTTGGATAAGTTTCTCATCGGCATCTTGGACTGTGGCCGCTGCGGCGTTGAATCGGGTTAGATATTGTTGCACTATCTCTCCGGGTTTCTGTTTGATGTTAGATAGGGAAAAGCGTCCTTGGGTTGTTCCACATGAATGCGAAACTGGCTGATGAACTTTTCTTTCAACATTTCCCATGAGCTGATGGACCCTTGGGGTAGATGGCAGAACCAGGAGGTAGCTAGATCTGCCAATAATAGTGGGAAGCATTTACACAACACTCCCTCTGTTGCTCCTCTCATGAGCATATGCTGTGTGTATCTCTACAAGTGTACAACGGGGTCAGAGGTTCCCTTGTAAGGTTCCATTGTTGGCATTTTCCATTCCCGGGGGGTGATGGCAGTTTCGATATTGCGGGTGAAGGGGCTAGTTACCCTAGCGCATATCCCCCGATCTCTTTGGTCCCGTTGGATGCACCCTCTGAACAATCGCGCCATCCTTTCATCAGAACTTGTAGCGGATAGAAATGAGTTTGGTTCTTCCCTGCGGGATTGATTCCGTCCAGATGACCTGTAGGGATGGTATCGTCTATCACTCCTAACATTTTCCAATGGCTACCTCTGGTTTACCGGGGGCACGCTGGGGTCAGCCACAGTTGGCCCTTGCCTTGATCTTTCCCTGCTGGGATCTGTTCTAAGCGTTCCTTCGGGTCCAACTTCGGGCGGGACTCCAGTTCGGCCCCGTCCATTGGTTTTCCCATGGTTAGGTAGCATGACAGGCTCAACCATATCCGACCGCTGCCTGGTACCTCCCCCATTGGGTTCGGTTCCAAATGTTTCCTCGGGTCGGAATTCGGGCTGAGTCGGGGCTCGGCTCCTACCATGGTTGTTTCTGTTGTTAGCCTCTTCGAAGAAGAAAGACCTTTGTCGTCTCCCAGACCCTCCAGATCGGGACTCACCCCATGATTCAGTGTTGCGGTTGGATTCTTCAGCATCCCTTAAGCGTGACATGAGTTGATCCACCAAGGCTTCTTGTTGAGATGCGAAGCGGTTAGTTACTTCAGCCACAACCCTGTCCAGATCCGCCCTTGTAATTGGTTGTTCCGTAGCAGGGGCTGTAGGATTTGCCTGATTTCCATTTGCTGTTGGAACCGGACGATTGTCTTGATTTCTGATCACCGGATCTAGGATACTGCTAGTTGCGATGTTCTTTCATTTGTTAGCATCTTTCTTCCGTCCGGGAGGCATGTTTTCCAAGCAATGAACGATGCTGATGGGAAAAGGGTTAAGTGGGAGAAGCTGAAGCTTCGAGCTCCCTCTTTCTCAGTGAAAGCACCAAAAATGTTTGCACAAAAAATGGACAAACACCTCCAAGTCGTATGATTAAGTTGATTATATATGGTTCTTAGCGATTTGGGTGATTTATGCGAATATATAAAATAGATGGACTAAACTGTAAAAGACGCATAGATTTATAGTGGTTCGGTCAGAATGTGCCTACGTCCACTTTATATGTTATTCTCCTTTTCTATTCAGATTACAAGTACAAAGCTTTGATTACAAGTAACTGAAAGTTGTTTGAAAGTTCTATCCGTGCCTGAGCTCTCAAACTTGTCTGACATTATTATACCCCTGCCCCTCTATTTATAGAGTTAGGCTGAGGGTAGGGGTCCTGGATGTATATAGCTGCTGGTGGGCCTGGGCTGAAGCAATCTGGCCTGGCAACGTTGGTTCGGCAATGCCTTCTAGGTCTTGATTCGGTGATGAGTGGATGGTCCGGTCTGGTGAGACTTTGGACCGGTGATAATGCCTTCCTCTCTTGGTTCGGTGGTAGGTGGATGGTCCGGTCCGGTAAGACTTTGGACTGGTGATAATGCCTTCCTCTATTGGTTCGGCGGTAGGTGGATGGTTCGGTCCGGTGAGACTTCGTCCAACATACACACTTCTTTATTTATTAATCAACATTCAAATTATCAATTTCTCTTCTAATCCAATTATTAATTAATACACACCCTATTACAATTAATTTACAATCTATCTAACTCTTTAATCATTTTATCGATTGGAATAATATTTAGAGAAGTTATCAGTTACCTTAAATTAATACCATTACATTGCATTCCCGTTATATTCTTATTATTAAATCATAAATTTTTATTTCTTACAACATTAAACCACAAAACCTTATTAAATTAACTATTTTTAATTATCGAAAATTACGGGTCATTATAGTTTGGCCGTAGCAATGAACCCATAGGAGAAAATCTAATTATGAGAAGATAGCTAGGCATAGGGTCCTATTTATTTTGGAGCTTGGGGATCTCAGACAGTCGGATTCTTGGATTGAACCTGGAGCCACCGCGTCACAAGGTTGTTTGGAGCCATAGGATCGAAGAACGTATGGCTTGGATGGGGAAAGACTAAAAAATACGTCACATACGTACCTAGATGGAAAATTCATACAGGTCGCATGCGGGTCGATTGGGCGGTCGACTACCTCTAAGCACCGGTCGACCATATGGTGACTTGCGTGCCAATTGGGTCAACCTGTCGTCGGCCCATAAGTACATTATTTTTCCATTTTGTTTTCTGTTTTTGTTTTATTCATAACTTCTTTATAGTGGTTCATATTTTGAAAATTTATATATAAAACTGATCAGAAAATCACCCCAAAGTAATGGTATAAGTTTCAGAGCCATATTCTGATAATTCCAAAATTATTTATTTTCATTACTTATCGTTATACGTTAAATTTTAACTGTATAAAAATACGGAGTGTTACATTCTCCCACCTTTAGGAAATTTTGTCCTTGAAATTTTCACAAGGGTAAAATTTGTCTTATCCTCACATTTATTACAACCAATTTGAGTACGACCAATATGAGTACATCCAATTATGTAACCATCCGTTCTTTTGTGCAAAAGTGTTTTTAAAAAAAAAATATGTATGTACATAAATTTATAAGTGGTACCGCCTATATGAATGCTTTTTTAATTTTAAAATTTATTTTTTAAAACATGATGCACACGACCTAAATGTACTTGCAAATTCAATATGAATGCAATTTATCAAAAAATTAAAATATTTTTCACCCAATTTTTCTCACACTCCTATTAAATATGGGTGTAGTTCAACCAATTTTTCATCCAAATCCTAACACACAACTTTTAATACTCAAATTTCAGAAAAATCTAATTTTCTGAATTCAAGTTCTTCTGTTAGAAAGAAGACATAAAACAGAGAAACTTCATATTTCTCTGATTTTCTTTTATGCACATCTTTCCCTGTACTAGGGATTTTGGGTTGCAATTTTATAAAACTCCCTTTCTATTTTTCCCAAGCACAGTTTACATAAGAAAATAGCTTTTTAAATTTTTAGTTGACGTTTCCATCGCCTTTTAAATTTGTTGTTTTCCTTTTTGTTATTCTTATTTCTGCTCTTACTTTTTGCAATAACGTTCCTATGTTCTTATTCTTCATTTATGAACATCACAAAAATGAAGAGAAAACACTTCAATACTGATATATTACCCTAGAATTTTAATTGCTTACATAAGAGTTCAATTTTGTAACTAAAAAGAGAAAACTAACCCTACTACAATACGATACTAGATAGATGACATATGTAGGCTAACAAAGCCGTCATCTCCGGTTACAAGGCCTATGTCCCTGTCTGCCTTGACATGGGAAGGCTCTAATAAAGGAATCCAAGCCGCTAAGGTGCTCCTCCTACCACCAATTGCTTCTCTCAACCTCACATCGAGACGTAGCTAACTCATCATATCTTCTAATCACCTCCTACCGTCCCTGTAGAATCTGTGCATGCTCCCTAGCTAGCCGCTCTTGCCATTCGGCAAGGGTCCTAAACTGATCCTCGTAGCTCATCGGTGAAGGGGCTAAGAGGGTCCTGCTCCTCTCCCAAGATCCATATCCATGTCCAATTCCCCACGTATTCTGTGTTATGCGCTCAGATGGCCAAGCGAGCCATGGTGACTCGGTATGTCCTGTGCCACTCCAAACGGTGGCGAGGAAAATTGCTGATGCTCATGAAAGTACTAGGGTGCCTGCCAATATGGTGAGGATTGTGGTGATGGCTACTACTCGTACTCATGCTCCTCTTGTGGAGCCAAATCTAGGCTAATCCTATATGCATCCTCCTCAGAGTGGATGAATCTATCATGGAGTGGGCCTGCTCACTGTAAATTTCTGTCTCTGTCTCTACCTCGACCAACGTAAAGACCCGTGTCCAAAGGTGACAATAATTCATAGTAGATCTGTGAAGTCCAGTCACTATCATATACTGGGCCATAATTGTCCTAGCCCAGTTCACATGCAATCCTCTGAATATGGAATAGGTGGCCCACCTCACAATAGGGTATATCTGATCAAAACTCCCCGTCTTGGGGAAAAGGTTATGTTGTAGAATGCGGATAACTAACCTAGCCAAAAGGGTCAACTCAATAGCACTCCATCCGAGGTGCTGGTGATCTAAAAGAATCTGCTGCAAAACGGCCATGTCCGCCATCTCAATCTGTGCTACCTCTAAGCCATACCCTCTGATATCGAAAATACTAGCCAACCGAGACTCGGTGAAAACTATCCTAACTCCCTTAATCTCCAACTGGAAGGCCAACTCCTCATCCTCATCGTTATACGTAAATTAGCATCAAAAAGACGTACTAACCTAGCATACGCTCGTTGCTTGAATGTCTCATGGCTAAGAATCTGTCATGGTCCTATGTCCAAGAAGAGCTGCTTTAAACATGTGCCTGGAAAATCAGTAAACTTCACTGCTCTTCCTTGCAGAAATAGGTACGTGACTTTACTGGAGTAAGACTCCAATATCTTCCTATCACTTTGACATCTAGCTCTCTCCTGTGGTGTGAGGTGGGGAAAAATGTGAAAAAGAGAGGGTCTTGGAGGCATAGTGAAAACTCTCTGATCTGTAGAAACGGAGTGTGGATCCACGTAGATCTCGCTACAAACATCTATTTGACACTAACCGCAAGCGAAATGGTTGTAACATCCCGCAAATTCGTACCCTTTGAGTCAACACTATTCCACCTAAATCAACTCAAGTTGTACAGAAATACGAACCATTTGGGTTAAAGAAGAAGAGGTAGAAGAAGAAAATAGAAAATAATAACAGAATCTAACCATCGCAGCGGAATAAAATATAATAGATAATAAATGATCTTTACTCAAAAATCAAATATCTCTGTTTATATGTATTACATCATCAGAGTACATCAATCATGGCTCAACATCAATAACATACAACTGGATATACAACCGGATACACAGCTAATCAACACAGTGGAATATATATATATATATATATATATATATATAACAAGTACGAAAGTACGTATCGTCATCCAGCTCGTCTCCTGAGCTCCACATCATCATATCCTGTATCCTATAATACTCGATATGACCCGAGCATTACAGTTAAATAACACCCGAGTCAGTCTGAAAAACCAGCGTGAGAAAATCACACCCAATTGATTATTAAAGTTTCAAAAAATCCTTTGAAAGCAAAAGCATCTCGTAAGACCACGCCACAAATAAACATGTCGGGTTTTTACCTTACGATAGCTAAAACACTTTTTTTTAATAGAAATCCTCTGATATTATAATAGGGTCTATATACAAATACTTATAAAATAGCCGAAATTGTTACATCTATTAAATTCCAGCTACTAGCCATAGAGTGGGTAATACAAACAAAACTCGTACAAGGATCGTAGGGAGAATGGATTTCCAACTAATGACTAGGCACTGGGGTACCACCTGTCACAGTACATGGCCTAGATCATAGTACCAAGGAGTACGCTTGCTCCCCTGCAACACAAGACCGGGACTACCCCTTACTGGATAATCCCGAGTGAGATCACCCCGTGGTTGGTATCAGCAACCGCCCACTAAGCTGAAATAAAAAGGGACAACTAGACAGGGATGACCTCACCCTGCTTGGGTGCTACCCACCTAGCCTTGCTGCATAACCCCTGATTTTCAGTCATTCCCAGTTGATGAGGCTTAAGGCTAAGCGTTACCTTTTTAGAACATATCTCTTAAAATGCCCATCGCCCACCTGACGATGTTCCGAAAGCATTCATCCATGCAAGTCCGTCCTGGGTTCAAACGGAACCGAAGGCACTATTCCTACTACATCCATTTTGGAAATACCCTCAGGATTAGTAGCGACTAGCCCTTGCACTTCACTGCTCCATCTTCGAATCCAAACACGTTTTCCATGAAAATGTATAAATTGGATCGAAGTGGTTTTCGAGAAATAAATTTCGATCCCGGTCTCTTCGAAACGATCAACGCATTTGGCCAATATTGGTAGTCGGTTATTTAACTATCAACTAATATTCACAAACAACCATCCAACAATAAATAATTTTCCAAATTATTTATTAACCTCAAAATATCTTCACAAGATATATTTTCATTTTCAAACCCTTTTGAAAACAGTTTTCAACCATTCTTCCTTTTCAGAATAAACTTTCCCAAATATTTTTTTTGTCTCCTCTGGAATCACCCAGTACAAAACTAGATTTTTAAAATAATTTAAAACACTTTACTTTGAAATATACTTTAAAACATTTAATTTAAAACTACTTCAATAATTTGTTAAAAATACATACTATATGAATATTTGAAAATAAGGTTATTTAATAAAATATAAAACTAGATTTTTACTTTTAAAAACAAAATACTAAGTCACTCTTCAAATAATTACTGCTATAATAGATTTAAGGAAATACTTACTTTAGAATTTAAATATCAGAAATAATAAATTTTCCAAAAATTGCTTTTTAGAACGACTTTGAAACTATTAACTTATATTTAAAAATTTACTTTAAAAACGTACTTGGTTATCCAGAGAAAAATTCCAACTTCAATCACTTAAATCAATTTCCCAAATTGATTTCCAGTTTACTCCATTTGAAATAAATATCTTTACTTTCTTAATTCATTTCAAAGTTCGTTAATTATGGACTTTATTATTATTATTTTCCGTTTGATTTTAAACCTTTTTAACTGAAATATACGAATTTCATCTTTTCCCAATTTCTTCTTTATTCTTTTCAATAATTTAAATCTTAAATTTTAAATAAATGTTTTGTTCTTTTAAAATGATGATACTGAAGTTTAAAATTCATTAATCTTCTGTTTATTCAAAATTACCCTTTCTATACTCAAGA
This sequence comes from Allium cepa, assembly GCA_030765085.1. Lineage (NCBI taxonomy): Eukaryota > Viridiplantae > Streptophyta > Magnoliopsida > Asparagales > Amaryllidaceae > Allium > Allium cepa. Next base: position 727,525,855 of record CM060932.1, on the reverse strand, counting down.
TTTATTTATTAGAAATTTTTAAGCCACTTTATTTCTTTTTCCATTCATTCTTAAATTTATTCAAATTTCCATAATTATTTTACTTACAAATTTACTTCTTTATTTATCTTTAAAAAATCCAATTTATATTTTTTTGGAAATTCATTATACCCAATTATATCCAATCGAACCATAGCATTCAATATTCCAATGTAATTCATCATAGAATATCAAATAATCACAACAGAGGGTATTAAATAATTTAAACAAATGTTGAGGGATCCAGTTGGATCCCTCCAACCTGTTTTCCCTGCATCCACAGACGTTAGCACAACCTAAATACCAATTCCAAATTATATCATATTATAGCACAACAATCGATTTAACCATTCAAACAATTATTTAAATTATCTTTAAATTTTAAATTTAACTTCAGCTGAGTGAGATTAACTCACCTTCTTGTTTGTAATCCATTTCCACTCTGCCATGTTTCCTTCATAATTTTAAACCTTGAATAAACAATTTATATGGTTTATCAATATTCAAAATAAATCGAACAATTAACTTCCAATTTAAAATTTGATTAACAATTGATTTGGTTTAAAACTGATTTCCCTTAATGAACTTCCATCAGTAACTCAAATAATTGATTATCCAATTAAACAAATTGCTTTCTTTATATATTTTAAATAAAACAGTGAGTTCTAGTATGTAGTTTTATTACTATTATTTTTTTCCTGTTCACATGCCGTGTTTTTAAAAAAAATAGAATTGTTTTGTATCCTTCTGTAAATTAAAATCCTATCTATATAGTAAAATCAATATAGATATTGATTATCACTAATTTCTGAGTGATCGTTTATATTCAACTGAACTTAATGCAAAAGAATTAAGGACTAACTCCTCACCACGATTACCTATAGCCCTTCCTCCATTGCAGCGAACACGACAAACTCACCGGCCTCTCGACATCGTAGCCTTCAAGCCTTTGCCCGAGCCAACGTGAAACCCTACCTCGTCACCACCTTCCTTGTTCGCACGCGAAGTCGCAGCACTCCCGAGCTCGAATCCTTGCGTCGACAGGATGATCAAAATCACAGCGATCATCAGAAACATTCAAGCCAGAAGTTGAGGCCTTGGCAGCGTCCCCCCCTCGATTTATCGCCGCAACCCCAACCCTAGTTCGCCGCTCCTGAACGAGCTCGTGCTCGACTTGAACACGCGAAGAAAAGAATCGACAAAGTCGACTTCGTGAATTTGGGGTTTTGATCTTTAATTTCCTTTTTTTTCCAAACCTTGGCTCGAAAAAATTTCTGCCATTTAATTTCTTTTTTCTTTATCACAGAGTGGTTTGGGGAAAAGAAGAAAAGGGTTCGGCCTTATCGTGCTTTGTTTGTTTTATTTTTTTTGTTTTACACGGCTGAAAGCTTCCTCTTGAAGCTTCTTCTTCTTTCTTTTTTTATTATTATTTTTCTTTCGACACTTAATTTTTAAAAAGGGGAATGTTTTGGTGACGCTTTGCTACAGTGATTTGAGTAGAAAGCAAATAAATCCTGACGTTTAGTTTATTTGACCAGTCAAGGTATATAATATTTTTAAATTTAAATCGTCTCGAATTTTTGATATAGATGTAAGCGTGTTTATATGTCGTATGCTCACACAACAACTCCAAACACTACAAAAATTGTAATCCGATAATAATTCAATATTGCGGGTCCAATAGAACTGGTTTCGTCAAATTTCAAGACTGTGCCTCGGAAGGCTATTTTTAAATACAATTTAAACGATATAATTTCAAAACTTAACCAAACACTCACGAATTCAATTTTAACACTTCTATTATCTTCAGTATTATCAACATAAATTTTATAAGCCTTCAAATTATTTTTAACAAGCTTAGAACTCCAGATGTAACATTTTACTCAACTTCAAATTATTTGATTTAATACTTTAATCATCAAATAAATGGTGATATTTGAATTCAAGTTAAAATTACTCTATTAAATATTTAAAATCAATTAAATATTCTTTTAAATGCTTGAAAATTCCGGGTCGTCACATTCCTCCCCCCTTAAAAGAATTTCGTCCCCGAAATTACTAATTAGGAAGAATGGTCCAATACCCATTTTTTTTCAAAACTAATAGTTTTATCAATTGCCATAACATATCTTTTATTAAAGACCCACTATTACTTCAACCAACTTCCCAAAACCTTCCATAGTTTTCAAACAACTTTATTTACTCTACTAATTCAAATTTAAATTTAAATCCAAATTTAAATTATAAAAACTTTCTCAAAAAATTTCAAACTTTCTAAATCTCTGAATTTTTTTGCCAGCGTCTCCTTTGCGCGGCTAGCTCGGTACAACTGCAGAATGGCCCTACGGCCTCCCAAATCCAAAAAGAAAACAAAACGCCAAGTGGCTAGATCCAAAAACCCAATCAAATTTCATACTGAAATTTAAACACATACCTTTTTGTCGAGCAATTCAAATTTATCTTCTGAAATCAGAACCAATTTTCTTTTCCCTTTATAATACCTGCATATCCTGCTTAGCACTAATATCCAATCACAACTTTCAAAACATTTTATCGACTTCCTTACAAAATGTCAATATTTATTCATTCAAATATTAACTTAGAATATTATTTTAATATTCAATTTCCAATTAAGAATTTATCATTGTTTACTTAAGTTAGTATAAGCATTTTGTATGTTTCTTTATTTATTTTCACTTCATCTTTCTAGTTTATATCTATTTCTATTCAAATCGATTCTTTCATTTCCATATGAATTCAATTTATCTTCAATTCTGAATATTTGAATTTTATTTTCCATTTATAACTAATTCATGTCAATATTGTCATTATTTTCAAATTAGTTTCATTTCTAATTTATTTCAATTTCCAGTTTGAAATCGTTTTGTCGTTAACAAAATTTTCCAAAAAATTTCAAAAAAAATTCTAACTCCCAAAATTTCCGGAAAATTTTGACAGACTTCTTTGTACGGAGGAGCTTTTGCAATTTGACAAATGATATAAATATATATACATCGACCCACACGGTCGGAAAAACCAAAAACGGTTCTTATTTCCTATTTTTATTGCGTAGGCCTACCTTATTTAGCATTTTTGAGCAAGCAGCTTATTTATTTAGCAGTTAGTGAAATCAAATCCAGCCCAATGACTTCCCTGAACCTGTACTTACTCAATTTAAACATGTAAGTGCCAAATATATGAAGTTTAGCAATATTTTACTTATTTGCAATAGTTAAACACACGAATTTTAAAAGAAATGTACACCAAACACTTTCCGTAAGCAATTTATATAGTTTTCATACTAATTCAACTGTTTCAATTAATTTATAAACTATTTTTCAACTTGAATGGTTTTCAATCCATTCCTATACAACTTCATCAATTTGAATGGTTTAAAACTCAATCGCTTACATTCAATTCATTTTTAACCTTTAACAAACCCATTTATTCCAATTGATTTAAAAATCAATTTTATTTACTTGCAATGGTTAATAGAATTTTATTTTCTTCTATTTCCGTCCAACGACCAATTTTCTCATGCAAATTGGTAATATTCATTCAAGTAAATAACCACTTAAGCCAATGACCATTTTAAATTGATTCCAATTCAATTTATTATTAATTCTATCCCATTCTACATTACTCCCAACCCATACACTTGCATTTTCATTCCATATCCGTCTTTGTTTACCCAAAACTACTTTATTTAGCTTGAAACCAATCCTGGCTAATCCATTCAATAATCATTTCAATTCTATTCATGATCCATTCATTTGCGATTCATTAATTATCCGCATTCATTTAAATCCATTCTATTAACTTGAAAACATTCTATTTTCTCATTGTCACTAAGTTATTTCAATTCCTTAACAATTTAAATGGTTTACAATTATTTAATTAATAATTTCATTCCATTAAGTATTATCGGTAACCCACCGAATTTTATTTCAATTAAAATTTATTTTCACTTGATTTAAATCCAATCCAATATCATTAGACTTAGTTTAAGTTGAATTAAATTCAATTGTCCTGCATCTATTAGCTTAAGTTAATTTATTTCAATTTTATACTTAAGCTCGTTTCATTTTACAAATAAATTTTTCTCTTTTCTATTCAGCTTAACTCTATCTCAATCAAATCTCATTTCAATCTACAATTTCTTTTGATTAGTTATTATAAAATTTAACTTTCAGATTAAACTCGTTCAATTGATTACAAGGCCATATCCAATTTATTTCCCATATTTGGATTTTATTCGCAATACAAACCATTACTATTTTAATTCAATTTCATTTTCCTTTATTCGACACATTTCCAACTATATTTAATTTGTTAACACTTCAAGTCAAAATTTAATTAATTACTCAAGTTCTGATTCCACCATTCACTTTTAATTTACCATCCAATTTTATTAATTCACAATTCAACTTCATTCTCAATTCATTTAATTAATTGCAAGGCCACTTTCAATTATATTTTCTTCACTAATGATTCAAGTCGAATTTAATTTATAACTTGAGTTTTATTTCCAAACTTCAATATTAACTCACCAAATCAGCTTTTATTTAACTACATTAGGTTCCATTTACACATTTCATTAACTAATTTATTAACTATTAGTTCTCCCCTATTTATAGTTCAATACTTGATTTTTAATTCCAAATATCACTTAATTTAGTTTTCTTAGTTCAATTTATTATATAATTCAAGTTTGGATTTTTGTTTTATTTTCCAATTCATCAAATATATTTATTTTAGGTTTTCTATCCCACTTTTCAATTTTATAAGTCACAACTTATTATTTTACACATTTCCATTCATTCAAGGCTTAAATATATTCATCTTTATTTTTAACTCAAGCCTTATGCTTATTTATAACCCAAGCATATTTTATTCCATGCATTTTCTTATTACCATGGATTTCAAATTCTTTTATAAGTTGTTCTCATTTATTTATTTCAATTCAATCCATATCCAACTTATTTTCCTTTATTCAGGTAAGAATCTTATTCCATTCCAATAACTCAATTGAATTTTTATTCCAATTCAATTTTGTTTTAACTCAGATTTATTTAACTCAATTCGATTTCAACTTAATTCTAATACAACTGGATATTATTTTCAACCTATTCAATTAATTTCAATCTAGTTAAATTTTATTTTCCAATCCAAGTTAATTTCATTTTTAACTTTTCACCTTTAAATTTAAATTTCTAACATTCAAAGCTTATATTTCCTTCCTGATTTAAAAATCATCTCAATTTATAAGCTTACAACCTATCTCATCAGGATTTTTAAACACCTGAATTTTGGTTTCAAATTATTTTGAAATCTCAAACATCTCAAATCACATTTCTCAAAAGTCAACCCAATCCTGGTTTTATTCCCAACAAATTGCTTTTGTGATTTTCAAAAATAACTAGCTTTTCTAAACAAATCAATTTGGCAGCAATCCGTGACTTAGAAATTTGAAAATGAATACTGATGATGCGGCCGTCATCATCAGAATTATTTCCCAATGATCCAAGTGATTTTAATGCTATTATTTATCTTCAAAATACTTCGACAAACACTTCCAAAATCTTCGAAATTTTTAAATTTTAAATTTTAATTTAAGTCAAATTTTAACTTTAATTCATTTGTATATTTTCCTATTTGATTATAATTCAGTTCATAAATTACATTTATAATTCATATTTATAAATTTCATTTTATAATGAATTTATCCCCTTAAACTTTGGTTATATTTTCAATTTCTAGTTAAATTTCCGTACAATAAGGAAAATAATTTAAATATCATCATTCCTAACATCCAAGCAACCATATATTAGCTAAAATAGTTTACAAAAACTTTTATGTCAAAATATATTTTTGGGTAAAATTATTTCATTCACCCACAATTAAATCAATACAGTGTCAAACTGTTCTATTCAAGTGTTTAGAAACCCCTTCGATACAGTTGTCCAGACAGTGCCGACGAAGGTTCATATGCCCTCAATAAACCAATCAACACGATATTAAAACAATTTATATCCACTAACAAATACGCGCTCATATCTATTAATACACTCAAACTCAATCTAGAGTACTACACACAATAATTTAAATGAGTAATTCCCACCAGAGCTAAGGTTATCACCAACCTAAGCTTGATACCAACTGTAAGAGCGCGCAAATCCGTACCCCATGAGTCAACACTACTCCACCTAAATCAACTTAAGTTGAACAGAAATACAAACCATTTGGGTTAAAGAAGAAGAGGTAGAAGAGGAAAATAGAAAATAACAACAGAATCTAACCATCGCAGCGTAATAAAATATAATAGATAATAAATGACCTTTACTCAAAAATCAAATATCTCTGTTTATATGTATTACATCATCAGAGTACATCAATCACAGCTCAACATTAATAACATACAATTGGATATACAACTGGATACACAGCTAATCAACACAGCGGAATATATATATAAAACAAGTACGAAAGTACGTATCGTCATCCAGCTCGTCTCCTGAGCTCCACATCATCATATCCTGTATCCTATAATACTCAGTCTGACCCGAGCATTATAGTTAAATAACACCCGAGTCAGTCTGGAATACCAGCGTGAGAAAATCACACCCAATTGATTATTAAAGTTTCAAAAAATCCTTTGAAAGCAAAAGCATCTCGTAAGACAACGCCACAAATAAACATGTCGGGTTTTTACCTTACGGTAGCTAAAACACTTTTTTTTATAGAAATCCTCTGATATTATAATAGGGTCTATATACAAATACTTATAAAATAGCCGAAATTGTTACATCTATTAAATTCCAACTACTAGCCACAGAGTGGGTAATACAAACAAAACTCGTACAAGGCTTGTGGGGAGAATGGATTTCCAACTAATGACTAGGCACTGGGGTACTACCTGTCATAGTATGTGGCCTAGATCACAGTACCGAGGAGTACGCCCGCTTCCCTGCAACACAAGACCAGGACTACCCCTTACTGGATAATCCCGAGTGAGATCACCCCACGGTTGGGATCAGCAAACGCCCACTAAGCCGAAATAAAAAGGGACATCCAGACAGGGATGACCTCACCCTGCTTGGGTGCTACCCACCTAGCCTTGCTGCATAACCCCTGATTTTTAGTCATTCCCGGTTGATGAGGCTTGAGGCTAAGCGTTACCTTTTTAGAACATATCTCTTAGAATGCCCATCGTCCACCTGACGATGTTCCGAAAGCATTCATCTGATCCGTCCCGAGTTCGAATGGAACCGAAGGCACTATTCCTACTAAATCCATTTTGGAAATATCCTCAGGGTTAGTCGCGACTAGCCCTTGCACTTCACTGCTCCATCTTCGAATCCAAACTCGTTTTCCACGAAAACGTACAAAGCGAATCGAAGTGGTTTTCGAGAAATAAATCTCGATCCCGGTCTCTTCGAAACGATCAACGCATTTGGCCAATATTGATAGTCAGCTATTTAACTATTAATTAATATTCACAAACAACCATCCAACAATAAATAATTTTCAAAATTATTTATTAACCTCAAAATATCTTCACAAGATATATTTTCATTTTCAAACCCTTTTGAAAACAGTTTCCAACCATTCTTCCTTTTCAGATAAACTTTCCCAAATATTTTTTTTGTCTCCTCTGAAATCATCCAGTACAAAACTAGATTTTAAAATAATTTAAAACACTTTACTTTGAAATATACTTTAAAACATTTAAGTTAAAACACTTCAATAATTTGTTAAAAATACATACTATATGAATATTTGAAAATAAGGTTATTTAATAAATAAAAAACTAGATTTTTACTTTTAAAAACAAAATACTAAGTCACTCTTTAAATAATTACTGCTATAATAGATTTAAGGAAATACTTACTTTTAGAATTTAAATATTAGAAATAATAAATTTTCCAAAACTTGCTTTTTAGAACGACTTTAAAACTTTTAACATATATTTAAAAATTTACTTTAAAAACGTACTTGGTTATCCAGAGAAACATTCCAACTTTAATCACTAAAATCAATTTCCCAAATTGATTTTCAATTTACTCCATTTTGAAATAAATATCTTTACTTTCTTAATTCATTTCAAAATTCATTAATTATGGACTTTATTATTATTATTTTCCGTTTGATTTTAAACCTTTTTAACTGAAATATACGAATTTCAGCTTTTCCCAATTTCTTCTTTATTCTTTTCAATAATTTAAATCTTAAATTTTAAATAAATGTTTTTTTCTTTTAAAATGATGATACTGAAGTTTAAAATTCATTAATCTTCTGTTTATTCAAAATTACCCTTTCTATACTCAAGATTTATTTATTAGAAATTTTTAAGCCACTTTATTTCTTTTTCCATTCATTCTTAAATTTATTCAAATTTCCATAATTATTTTACTTACAAATTTACTTCTTTATTTATCTTTAAAAAATCCAATTTATATTTTTTTGGAAATTCATTATACCCAATTATATCCAATTGAACCATAGCATTCAATATTCCAATATAATTCATCATAGAATATCAAATAATCACAACAGAGGGTATTAAACAATTCAAATAAATGTTGAGGGATCCAGTTGGATCCCTCCAACCTGTTTTCCCTGCATCCACAGACGTTAGCACAACCTAAATATCAATTCCAAATTATACCATACTATAGCACAACAATCAATTTAACCATTCAAACAATTATTTAAATTAAATCTTTAAATTTTAAATTTAACTTCAGCTGAGTGAGATTAACTCACCTTCTTGTTTCTAATCCATTTCCACTACGGCATGTTCCCTTCACAATTTTAAACCTTGAATAAACAATTTATACGGTTTATCAATATTCAAAATAAGTCGAATAATTAACTTCCAATTTAAAATTTGATTAACAATTGATTTGGTTTAAAACTGATTTCCCCTAATGAACTTCCATCGGTAACTCAAATAATTGATTATCCAATTAAACAAATTGCTTCCTTTATATATTTTAAATAAAACAGTGAGTTCTAGTATGTATTTTTATTACTATTATTTTTTTTCCTGTTTACATGCCATGTTTTTTAAAAAAATAGAATTGTTTTGTATCCTTCTATAAATTAAAATCCTATCTATATAGTAAAATCAATATAAATATTGATTATCGCTAATTTCCGAGTGATCGTTTATATTCAACTGAACTTAATGCAAAAGAATTAAGGACTAACTCCTCACCACGATTACCTATAGCCCTTCCTCCGGTGCAGCGAACACGACAAACCCACCGGCCTCTCAACGCCGCAGCCTTCAAGCCTTTGCCCGAGCCACCGTGAAACCCTACCTCGTCACCACCTTCCTTGTTCGCGCGCGAAGTCGCAGCCCTCCCGAGCTCGAATCTTTGCGTCGACAGGATCATCAAAATCACAGCGATCATCAGAAGCATTCAAGCCAACAGCTGAGGCCTTGGCAGCGTCCTCCCTCGATTTATCGCCGCAACCCCAACCCTAGTTCGCCGCTCCTGAACGAGCTTGTGCTCGACTTGAACACGCGACGAAAAGAATCGACAAAGTCGACTTCGTGAATTTGGGGTTTTGATCTTTAATTTCCTTTTTTTTCAAATCTTGGCTCGAAAAAATTTCTGCCATTTTTTTTTCTTTATCACAGAATGGTCTGGGGAAAAGAAGAAAAGGGGTTCGACCTTATCGTGCTTTGTTTTTCTTGAAGCTTCCTCTTGTAAGCTTCCTCTTGAAGCTTCTTCTTCTTTCATTTTCTTTTTTATTATTATTTTTCTTTAGGTAGTTAATATTAAAAAGGGGAACGTTTTGGAGACGCTTTGCTACGGTGATTTGAGTAGAAAGCAAATAAATCCTGACGTTTAGTTTATTCGACCAGTCAACGTATATAATATTTTTAAATTTAAATCGTCTCGAATTTTCGATATAGAATTAAGCGCGTTTATATGTCGTATGCTCACACAAATCCAAACATTACGAAAATTGTAATCCGATAATAATTCAATATTGCGGATCCAATGGAATTGATTTCATCAAATTCCAAGACTGTGCCTCGGAAGGCTATTTTTAAATTCAATTTAAACGATATAATTTCAAAACTTAACAAAACACTTACGAATTCAATTTTAACACTTCTATTATCTTCATTATTATCAATATAAATTTTATAAGCCTTCAAATTATTTTCAACAGGCTTAGAACTCCAGATGTAACATTTTACTCGACTTCAAATTATTTAATTTAATACTTTAATCATCAAATAAATGGTGATATTTAAATTCAAGTTAAAATTACTCTATTGAATATTTAAAATCAATTAAATATTGCGATTTTAAATGCTCGAAAATTCTGGGTCATCACAAAGGTGGAGTTTGGGTGGTTGTTGTCGACCACCAGGCTGATCGCTAGTTCGACCTGGCCCTCTTTTATTTTCACTTCGATGGCATGCTTGACTTGTCCATCTCCTCCCTAAATAATTCAAGCCTAAGAAAATGATATCTATTATCAGGCTGTCTAAGTTGCGGTTAAATATCCTTGCACGCCCTTCACCCTCCGAGTGGAGTCTTGACATCCTCCATACTTCAATTGAATCTATATTAATGTCCATGAACTTGCTCCAACCACTTAATCTACACAACCCATAATTTTTTTTTTCAAAATAGCTTTAATTTCTTTACAACTAAAAAAAATATTTTTACGTACTTATAAACCTTTTCGTACTTAAATAAGGATTTCAAATATATGTTTTTGCATGGGTAAGACAGAAGTTGCATAAAACACGTCACTACAGCCCAAAATACTAGTTTTCAGTTAAAGTTAATAATGCCTATATTTTTCTAAAAATGTATATTTCTCTATTTTCAAATTTAAAAATGCTTTGAAGTTGTGTTCTCCCAACTTTCCATATTTAAACTAATACAATTATATAGCTGTAAACTTCTAGACTTAGATCTTGAAATTCTCCTAAAACTTTTCAAAATCTTAAGAGCTTATTTGCTGGGCTGCACTAAAAAGTGGCTTTTTAATTTGCTTTCACCTTTCCAAATATTCTCTATTGAATCCAAAAAACTTTGTCATTCTAATTCTTATAGCTTTTGGAATTTCCTTTCTCCAAGTTTTGATACACTAAATTGTTTTCCAAACTTTCTTCATATATTGATTTACTCGAAAGAATGGACTTCTCTATGGGGTTTTAAGAGTGTATATATGTATATGTATACATATTTATTTTAAAAATAAAAATACGTTTACTCACTATCTACCTAGGGATCTAAACCTAGGCTCTGATACCAAATGTAACGACCTGAATTCCAGTGGTCCGAATTTTTCGCAAAAATGCTAAAACCTAATCCCATTGAATTTCGAGTTGGGTATCTGGTATCATACAAATAGGCAAAGATAAATATATCAGAATCCCGCCAACAAGGTCTACCTTGTATGGAACTCAGTCGATGATTTTCTATATATGTAAAGTACTACTTCGTTAGGCATATAACATAGATATTCTAGTTGGTCTGTCTCTTTCTCGTCATGGCTATGGCCCCTCGCAGCCACCCCTCAACTAAGCGAAGACTTCTAAAGAGTTAAGTGGTCGTGCCTTACAATAAATAATCTAACATCCAATTGGTGGTGACCCTCATTCAATGTCTCGATAGTGAAAGAATCATTGGCCTGATGGTTTAACTCTAGTCCTTCCCGAAATCGCTCTTGGCCTTGATGCTGGCCGTTATCCGCATGCGACTATCCTTAAACTTACTTGCAAGAACTGGACATTCGAATACCCTACTTCGAACATCAAGCCCTTCTGACTGCCTATAAAGGTCCGCTTCGTTAGGCCTATAATGCTAATACGGTCAAGGCATACTCATTTGATGAAACACCAATGGACCGACCTCTAGCGATACAGCTTCGTTAGGCTTACCCAGAGGGATATACTGGAGTATCCTCACATCCCGTTGAAGTCTCGTACTTCCTTGAAGCCAAAAAATTCCAAGTTGGACATGATCCTCCACTACTAGAATCTGTGATGAATTGCTTTGTTAGGCACTTCATCCTTTGGCTGCTCCAAACACAATTCGATTCTTTTATTAGATCCTAAGTCTGATCTTTTAATTTGCGTTTAGTTTGCTTTCTTACTATGTTGGCTTCTTATTCAACTTAATTAGCATATTCTTGCCTTCATCTCACTTTTAATTATTGTGAGATTGTCATAGATCTAATAGGGGATGTTGTTAGTATGAGCCCCAATCGTTATCTTGCTTTTTTAACTTAATATATAAATCTTTAAGTTCAATAAAATAAGCCTTTTTACCATTTATATTTTATTTTCTTATTGACTTAATATAAGTTGTTGAAATAAGCTTCTACCATTATTCTCTACTACCATTGCTTACTAATTTATTATAAGTCTCATGATAAGCTTTTCCGTTCTTATTTCACAATTATAACATATGTTATAATTCTACTTGTAATTGTTACTTTTTCTTCTTTTATAGTCAGTTATATAATTACAAGTGTTTCTTGTCTGTTCTAGCCTGCCTTCTTTTATTATGATATACAATTTGCTTTAATTCCCTAATATTACATAATTCACTTATCACGATAATTGTCTATTTAAATAGCCTGTACAGTAAATGCAGACTTAGGCTCACTAATTTTTACAGCTTTAAATTCTTGATTAATAATTTTCTTGTTTCAATACATACTTTACTTTATTATCTTCTTTTTTAGGAAGTAATTCTATTTTACTTGGTTGGTTATTAAAACTATATAATCCATTTCCATATCTTAATATTGGATAATAATATATACAATAATCCATAACTGCAAAATATGTCTTTTACTATTTTGGAGTAGTGTGAAATATAGCAGTTTCTCTATTTTACACTAGCTCCCCTTTTTATTTCTTTTGTTCTTACAGTAACGTTTATCGCTATCTTTTAGATTTTAAGTTATAGAAATGTTTCCTATTCTCCAAATCGACCAATTAATCTAATAGTTACTTCCAAATTAAATTTTCCGTTTCAATGTAATTTATTATAGTAATTCTATTCCTCAAACTTTTATTTACATCTTTATTTCAGTATTCTTAATTCTTTAATTCATATTCGCGTTTAATCTATTCTAAACCATATGCGAAGAAAAAGGAAAGGATAGAAGAAAACTGATGCTTGCACAAAATCCAAAACTTAGCAAAAGATGTAAATAAGGCATAGAAAACAGTATATGAATACTTATACTGTAAATAAACTGCAAGTTTTCTTATAGTTCAGCATAATTTAATTAATATGATTAATTACTGAATAAAATTTTCTAAATGGGAATCTAACAATAATATATCTTAAATTTGAAAGATATATAAATGAATCCACTCACCTATTGTCCTTAGCTTCGCTTTTGCTCCGCTTGGCTCCACGGTTCTTTTGGATCCCCTTCTTCCAAGGTGTATAATATTTTAATTTAGAAGATCTTCTCTCTAGAAATTAGTTCCTTTCAGGGTTCAGCCTTAGGCCAAGAACCCAAAGTAATATTTTCTATTTAGGGTTCGGCCTTAGGCAATGAACCCATGGAAGAAAATCTAATTACGAGAAGATAGTTAGGCCTAGGGTCCTATTTATATTGGAGCTTGGGGATCTCAGACCGTCGATGTCACAACGTCGTTCCGAACCATAGGATCGAAGAACGAATGGCTCGGATGGCGTAAAAACAAGAAAACACGTTATATGTACTTCGACAAAAAATTCGTCCAGATCGCACGCGGGTCGACCGAGCGGTCAACAGCCTCTAAGTGTCGGTCGACCGTGCGGTCGACCTGTGTGCCAATTGGGTCGACCTATGGCCGACCCATATATACATTTTTTTTCTGTTTTGTTTCCTATTTTTGTTTCATTTATAAATTATTCGTATTGGTTCAATTATACAAGGAAATCTCCCCGGACGTAATGGTACATGTTTTGGAGCCATATTCCGATAATTCCAAAATTATTTGTTTTCACTACTCATCATCATACATCAATTTTTAACCTATAAAAATGCGAGGTGTTACAATCTCCCACCCTTGGGGAATTTCGTCCCTGATATTTTGACAAGGGTAAAATTCATGTAATTCTCACATTTAGTACAACCAATTTATGTACATCCAATTTTGCAACCATCCGTGCTTTCGTGAAAAAGTGTTTCTCAAAACAAAATGTATGTATGTATGTACATAATTTCTAAGCGGTACCTTTTATATGAATGCTTTTTTATTTAAAAATTTATTTTTTAAAACATGATGCACATAACCTAAATATACTTGCAAATTCTGTACGAATGCAATTTTTCGAAAAATTAAAATATTTTCATCCAATTTTTCCCACACTCCTATTAAATAGGGGTGTATTTCAACCAATTTTTCATTCAAATCCTAACTCACGGCTTTTAATATTCAAATTTTAAAAAGATCTAATTTTGTGAATTCGAGTTCTTATGTTAGAAAGAAGACAGAAAATGGAGAAACTTCATATTTCTCCAATTTTCTTTTATGCAAATCTTTCCCCGCACTAGGGATTTTGGGCTGTTATCCTACAAAAATCCCTTTCTATTTTTCCCAAGCACGTTTACATAAGAAAACAACTTTTTCAATCTTTAGGTGATGTTTCTGTCACATCTTTAATTTGCCGTTTTCCTTTTTGTTATTCTTACTTCTGCTCCTACTTTTTAAAATAATGTTCCTATGTCCTTATTCTTCATTTGTGAACATCACAAAAAGAAAGAGAAAAAGCATCAATACTGATATATTACCACAAATTTTTAATTGCTTGCATAAGAGTTCAAATTTATAACGAAAAAGAGAAAACTAGCCCTACTATAATACGATACTGGATAGATGGCATACATAGGCTAACATAGCCATCATCTCGGGCTATGAGACTTATGCCCTTGTCCTCCCTGGTATAGGAAGGCTCAAGTAAAGGAATACAAATAGCTAAGGCGCTTCCCCTTCCGCCTAGTGCTCACCTCAACCTCACGCTGAGACCTAGCTAACTCATCCTGTCTCCTAATTACCTCCTACTATCCCTGTAGAATTTGTGTGTGCTCTCTAGCGGCCGATCTTGCCTCTCGATAAGGGTCCTAAACTTATCCTTGTAGCTAATTAGTGGAAGGGGCTAAGAGGGTCCTTCTCCCTCTTCCCAAGGTCTTATCCATGTCCAAATCCCCACGTACTCTGCATCGTGGGCTCAAATGGCCAAGAGGGCCATTGTGACTCGGTATTTCCTATGCCACCTCAAATGGTGGCAAGGGAAATTGCTGATGCTCATGAAAGCACTTGGAGCTTGCCTATGTGGTGAGGGCTGCGGCGATGGCTGTTGCTCGTGCTCCTGCTCCTCCTGTGGAGCCTGAATTTAGGCCAATCCTATATGCATCCTCCTAAGAGTGGATGAATCTATCATAGGTTGTGCCCGCTCACTGTAAGTCTCTCTCTCTCTCTCTCCATCTCAACCTCGATCCCCCTAAAGCCCCGTGGACAAAGGTCACAGTAAATTATGGTAGATTTGTGAAGTTCGGTCGCTGTCATATACTGGGCCATAGTCGTCCTAGCCCAGTTCACCTACAATCCTCCGAATATGGCATAGGTGGCCTGCCTCACAATAGGGTATATCTGATCAAAATTCCCCATCTTAGGAAAAAGGTTATGCTGTAGAATGCGAATAACTAACCTAGCCAACGGGGTCAACTTCCCAGTGCTTAAGTCGGGCGTTGGGGATCTAAGAGAATCTTCTACAAAATGGCCATGTCCGTCATCTCAATCTGCCCTACCTATAAGCCATATCCTCTGATATCTAAAATACTAGCAAACCGGATTCAGTGAAAACTATCCTGACTCCCTTGAACTCCAACTGGAAGGCCAACTCCTTGTCCTCATCCCTAGTATGTAAGTTAGCATCAAAAAGACTTACTAACCTGGGATACGCTCGCTGCTCGAATGGATATATGCCTTTTTGATCTTGAATGTCGACACTAGCACATCCACGATATTCAAGTGTCAAGCATCCAAATACCCGAAATATGAATTGTTAGGATAAAGTAAAATGAAAATAAATAAAACAAGAAGAAGAGAACATAATATCAAAATCTCATTAGCGGAACAGTAATATATAAGATTAAAAGAAAAGTATAAAGGGTTACACTGATATAGAAATTTCGGAGTTACAAAACCTAAGACTATCACCAACCTAGACAGTTACAACTGTCTGTCCTTACAAATACTGATATATACAATAGTAATGCAGCAGAAATAGGAATGCTACGTAGGTGAAGCATCCAGCTCGTCTTCTCGAGCTCCAATGAACATCAACAAAAACTGCCTTTTTCAGACTACTCGAGCACACGAGGAATTTAGGAAAAACAAAAGCCATATGTTAGACATAAGTCTGGTATGGCACTACAAGAAAATATAATTTTTATAAAGGTAATAGATAACGCATTATACCATAGTGTTATCTTTTATGTTGATTTGTTTTATTTACAGCAGAAATTATCTATGTAACACTTACTGCCCCAATTACTTTCGATGGCCGCCAATTCCTCAAATTATTTCCCTCTTCCCTCTTTTTTTGTTCCATTACTTTCCATCTCTCAAACCAAAGAAACTTTAATTTCCTCTCTAACAGATCCCTAAATCATTCTTTTAGTTCTCCTTCATAAACCTTAAATATCATATCAATTCAAAGCTATTGCTAATCACGTCAGAGATGTCAGCGACCATACGGACCATATTAATGATCGGCTACGTGGTAGGCAGAACGAGAAGAGTAGGTTGAATAAGTAATGGTCATCGAATTGATCTTCTTCTTTATCACTTTCAAATTTGAAGATGACCGATGCCACTTTTCGTTTCTAACTCTAGTTCTAATTTAAGTTTTCATGAGGAAAACCTGGGTTTACAGTCCTCTAGCATTTTGGTTTACAACCTTGTTGTGCTCGCCGGCTGTCAGTGCAAATCGTAAAATCTCAAATCCGCTCCCCTAATTGATGTCTTTATTTTTTAAGATCATTTATTATATTGCCTCTTAGAGTGTAACCGTGTTTGTTTTCCTTACATGAAATAGGGTTGGAACTTTAGGAACAACAAGTAACTTTCATAGATTGCGATGTTAAAATCCTTCAGCTTATATTGATTTGTGGCCCTCAATAATCTCATCTTTTGAATGTGAAACAATTATCGTCTTCCTTGCATAACTAGATCTGTAGATTGATATCTAAGTTGGTAAATATAACGATCCCTATTTTTAAGGTAAAATTAAATTGGTAATTTATTTAATTTTTGAAATTAAATTATGAATTAATTTGGTATTTTTCAAATTTAAATAGATATTTGTTTGCTTATTAATAAATGAATATAAATATGATTTTAAAATAGAATTTCCAATTGGAAATTCAGAAATAAATATTTTGAATAATATATTAATTATAAATTTAATTGTGAATTAATTTGAAATCGTGGGAATAAAAATATATATAAGTTTTTAGAATAAAGAATTTGATTCGGAAATCTAAATATTTTATAAATATATTATAATTTGGAATTTGGATTTGAAATTCAAAATAAATATATTTGAAAATAAATTGGATTTGAAAACTCCATATTATAAAATTAATAAAAAAATTCTTTATAATATTATAATGTATATATAGGTATGTGTGTATATATATATATATATAGATTTGGAATTGTAAATATTTTATAAATTAAAGTTAAAAATCTTTATATTTTAAAGAACTAATAAATATGTATATATGATTATTTATTTGTGTATAATTACATTTTAAATCATTTCTTTAAAAGTTGTATAAATAATAGAAAATGTACAAAAATATAACATATTGATAAAAACTTATACATATGCAAATATAAAATAACAAATGTTTAAAAACATAGTTTATTAAACAAGGATTTAAGCATAAAAATACACATTTTTTAAGAAGTGTAAAGAAAATAGATTATGTAATTACAAGTGTATGATTAATTTAAACAAGTGGCAATATGGTTTTATTGAAATTTAAATACATTGCTTAAGAAAGAAACTAGGCTGTTCATTTTATTAGTTAAAAGATTAAAACCATCCTCTCATTTTCTACAAAACAAGCTTCCAATCAAAAATCCAGTTTTCAAACTTCAATTTGGAAAGCAAAACCGAAACTAAAATGAAATCTGGAACAAAAATCAAAGCTAGTTTCAAAAACAAAGATCAGAGCAATCCAAGCAAAGTTTAAAAAGCTTTCAGTCTGAAAACAAAAGTATGATCAACTTAGTATAAGCAACAAGCATGAAGATTTAAGTTTCAACCTGACATCAACCAAGCTTCATATTCATCTATTTCCAAGTTTCAGACTCAAAAGTTCCTCTCTGTTTTCATACTCCAGGTGAGTAAACACTTGCAGCAAAATCTTTTGGTGCTAATATATCTGTGTGATTATGCTATAAATATGTTTGTTTCTTAGAAATTTCATCTAGAATCTGGTTTGTATTGTGCAAATTTGAATGCATGCCTATATATGTATGTTTTTATGTTCTCTGTGAATGTCAGGTGCAAGAACAACTTTAGAAAATTCCTATCTCCCCAATTAATCAATTGTAGTCTTTAATCATTGAAAAGGAAATAATAATAATAGTATAATCTTATTTTTAAAAATAATTTTTGGTATATAAATTGGGAAAACACTTTGGAAAATTTAAGATTACAGTCAAAATTAAAATTTTGTTGAAAATCAATGTCTACAATTTTATCTCTTGATTATATAGTCTGATTCGTATAAATAATCATGAATTTTAGAATGAATTTGATAATTTTTAAATGAGTATTGGCCGAGAATTCGAGAGTTGCTCGATTTTGGGATTTTGGTCGTTTGTCGTTAATCGGCGACGAGTGGTAGCTTGGGGTTTTGCCTGAAGGTGGTTGGGGAGTCAAGAATCTCTAGAAAAATAAGGGTTGATTTTATTTTAGGCCGTGGTGGTCAGGGGAGGAGGAAGTAGGTTTTTTCGACGAGCTGGATAGGCGATGGTTGTCGAGGGGAATGCGTTTCTGTGGGGGAACTGGACCGGATCGCAAGGTGGGGGATCGATGCTGGAGGTCGAGACGACTCTCTAGTGAGGTCGGCAAGGTTCATCAATGTTGGGATCGCCGACGTTTGGAAAATTTCCGATGATGGTGGGATCCAAGCTTTGGCCTCGTAACTCGAATTTCAATTTACGATGTGATCTTCAGATCTGGGTGGTCTAGAGTTTTGTCGAAGTCGTCGATGACGTTCTGGAGCCGGAGGAGATGGTTTGAGGAGACTGGAATCATCGTGCACGTGCACGCATGAACATTAGTTGCTGGTGAAGTCTGAGTTGTCGGAAGGCAGTGAGTTTCTCGGTGATGTGGTCGTACGAATAGAATTTCAACTTGAGATTGCTGTGTTTAGCAAAGTGTCACGAGACTTACTTAGGCTTTCAAGTGTTTTAGCTCGGTAATGGTTTGGCAAGCTCAATTTTGTTTTGATTAAGTTCAGGTTTCATTTTAAAAAAAGGAAGTGTTCCAGGATTATAAAACCAAGAGCTTGAGTTTACAAATGTTTCAAAATTTAAAAGCAAAGTAAAAACAGGTTTTAAAGTTATGGAAATAGTGAGTTTTCAAAGATAAATGTTTAACAAAGTTTTAAAAAAAATATTTAAAGAAGATAAGTTTTTTAAAAATACAGTAAATAAGATTCAAGACTAACTATTTATTAAAAAAAAAAAAATTTTGAAAAGCAATGGGCTAAGGGAGCCCTGGCCAATATATTCATAACCATCATGAAAACTTTTGATACATACCATCAAAAAATAAAAAGAACACAAAATGATAGCAAATACAAAACATCAAACACACAACAAGTCCTCTGCAATTACTACCACTCAGCAGATTAAACCAGCCTATCAATTCTTTTGCAAATCCTCTTATGCAATCTGCTGAATAATGTATTAGCATTCTCCATCTTCAAATCAAATATTCTTCTATTATGCTCAGACCATATCTCATAAACAAAAGATTTCAAAATGATCAAAAGCACCTGAGATTTCCTACATTTCCATCTTGTTCTTTTGAATATATTATACCATTCAACTCGAGAAATGTTTACTGGTCTATAGAAACTTCCAATGGAAAGAACTCTGCACCACACTTCAAAAGTAAACTTCCATTCAAAAAATAAATGTGTGTTTGATTCTGGAAAGGAATGACAGAAGACACAGTCTTCATTATTAAGAAATCCAAGCTTAGTCAGTTTCTGTTTTGTATTCACTGCATTTGCCATGATCTTCCAGAGTAAAAAAATTTCTTTAGCAGGAGAATTATTTGACCAGATTCTAGATGCCCATGGGAAAGATTCAATGTTTTCATTAAGTAACAGAGCCTTATACACAGTGGATATTGCATGCTTCTTCCCCTTCACAGTCCAAAGAACCTTCAAATGAGATGATATAAGTGGTAAAGATGATACATTCTTCCATAAGTCTCTGACCTGTTTGGAACTACAATAAGGCAAAATAATGGAGCCATCACTTATAAAAGAAATAGCTTTAGCATTAAAAGGAATTCCAGTAAGAAGTTGCAATGGATAGGGGAGGAAATCCTGTAATCTCAAACCAGATTTAGACCATGGAGAAGACCAAAAGTTTAAATCATTATTAGCTAGAGGGTTGCATTGTATAAGAGGTAAAAATATAGATCTTAGCTTCAAAATATTTCGCCAACTCCAACTGCATATATTTGGGATGGTGATAGACCAAAAATCCTTTCCTTTTAATAAATTCTTTATTATCCATTGTGTCCATAGATCCTGATTATTACTTAATATTCTGTCAAAATAAACAGACATAGCAGCTACATTCCACATTTTTAGATTTGTTATGCCCAAACCTCCCTTACCCTTTGGCAGTTGAATCTTCTTATAAGAAATTGGAATTAACTTTTTAGAGAAAGGATCTCCATGCCATAAGAACTTGTTCAGTGCACTATTTATCATTGAAACAAGTTTACTTGGGAGAATATAGTGTCTCATCCAAAAATTGACCATAGCTGTTGCTACACTTTGCACAATGACCAGTCTCCCTGCTTGAGAAAGCTTAGTGTTAGGCCAAATTGTTAGTTTCTCTATGATTTTCTCATAAAGTTGCAAACAATCAGTAGTAGTGATTCTAGCAGTGATAATAGGAAGGCCAAGGTATTTTTCATTTTGCTGCATTTCACTAAGACCAGAGAAAGATATGATATCACTATTCAAGTTATCATTAATCCCTGCTATAAGAATACGAGATTTGGATATATTTATCTTTAAACCAGTGAGTAAATAGAAATTTTCAAGAACTTCAAACAAAATAGAGATATTAGATATGGTTGGCTTTGTAAAAATGACAAGATCATCAGCAAATAAAAGATGAGTTATAAGTGGATCTCTACATTTTGGATGCAACTCCAACCTTCTCCTTATAACTTGTTCATTAATTAAAGAATTAAACACCTCCATAACAATAATGAACAATAATGCAGAGATTGGATCCCCTTGTCTGACACCCTGAGTTCCTTTAAAAAAACCTCTGGCACATCCATTTCTAATTATTGAGAAATGAGTTGAAGAAATACATGTGAAAATCCATGCAAGCATAGGCTTTGGAAAATTCATCCGAGAAAGAATTGCAATAATAGATCTCCAGGATACAGAATCAAAAGCTTTTTGTATATCAAGTTTGATCATACATCTGGGTGAAATACTATCAATACTGTATCCTCTTATAAGCTCTTGTGTGAGTAAAATGTTATCACCAATATTTCTAGAAGGGACATAAGCAACTTGATTATTAGAAATGACTGCAGGCAGCACGTTTTGAATCCTTTCTGCAATGATCTTGGAAATAATTTTGTAAAGTACATTGCAACAGGAGATAGGTCTAAAATCAGAAACTTTCCTTGCATTTGAGCATTTTGGAACAAGTGCAATATTGGTAGCATTTATACCAATAGGCAATTTATTGTGTGAAAAGAAGTACAAGATTGCCTTGTTGAGATCATCCTTAATTATATTCCAAGTATGTTGAAAAAAGAAAGCACTAAAACCATCAGGTCCACCACTGCTATCAGGCTTTAAAGAAAAGACAGCCATTTTAACCTCTTCAGGTAAAACTTCTCTAATAATATCATTTTCCTGTTCATAACTCAAGAAAGGAAGTTTCATAGTAAATAAAGGAGAAAGATTAGGGGACATTGGGCATGGATTAGCAAGAATATCTGAGAAATAATCAATGAAAGCTGCATTGATAGCATCATCATTTTCCTGTAGAACTTCATTCTTATCAACAATACTAATAATTCTTCCCATAGATTGCTTTATCTTGATAGAGTTATGGTAAAATTTAGTGTTCCTATCACCTTGCTTATCAATAGTTTCATGAAGAATTTCTTTTTTCATCAAAGCTTCAAACTCTAAAGCTTCCAGTAGTTGTTTGGATAACATTGCTTCTTGAGTAGCCAATATTGAATTCAAATTATCATTCTGTAATTGTATCTGGACAGCTAATAATTTTTCTCTAATACCATCAGAAATTTTAGATCCTTTCCCAAAATTCTCTTTTGCCCAAGATTTAAGCATTACTTTTAGCTTCTGCAGCTTAGTCTTAAAAATAAAAAGAGGATTACCAAATACATTTTCCTGCCAAACCTGCTTCACAATGCTTAGAAAATTTTTATGATTAGTCCAAGTTTTATAAAATTTAAAAGATGGATTTCTATATATTGACTTCTCCCCCCAAGATAAAATAATAGGAGAGTGATCAGATATTGAGGGATTTAGAAATTTGCAGCAGAGATTAGGCCAGAGATTTATTGAGTGAATATTATAGAAAGCATGATCAAGTTTACAATACGTTCTAGGGCCATGTTTACTTTTATTATTCCAAGTAAACACTGCTCCAGAAGAAGGAATATGAATAAGAGATGAAGCAATTAAGGTTTGATTTAGTGGGGAAATATCTTTTAAGGAAAGAGGGATACCACCCATTTTTTGATCTGATGAATACATACAATTAAAATCACCAAGAACAATCCAAGGTAAATTTGAATGTGAAAAAGAGGCGAGGTTTGCAAGAAAAGATAATCTTTTATGAAGGTTGTTTTGAGCATAGACAAACGTGATCAAAAAGGGCAAATTGAAGAAGTTTGTGAACCAGAGAAATGAATAAATTGATCATCCTCTTTCAACTTTGTCAGATTCAAAAATTTTGAATTCCATAAAACCAATAATCTGCCATATGGAGCACTTTGTAGATTATCTTCATGATCCCAATCAGGGGCAATATTCTTGCAAGCAAGCTCAGATTGTACTTTATTAAGTTTTGTTTCACTGATAGCAATGAGATGAAGTTTTTGATCTTGAATTAAATGCTTAATTTCAGCTTGTTTGGAAACTAAATGACCTCCTCTTATATTCCAATATGCTATATTATTAAACAACATCATTAATGCTTGGGAGAAAATAAGATGGAAGGATGCTTCCTAGTATGCCTTAAACTACTATTAAGGGAGGAAGAAACTTGAAGTGATACTGGATCATTGTTAACTCTTGGCTGAACTTCATCCAAACTAAAGTTTTTACCATTGTTAAAATCCTCTGTAGAATCATGAAAAGAGACCTTCTTTTTGCCTTTTTTTACCTTTTTTAAAAGATTTAAGCTGATTTTCAGTAGAGTCCTTTGAACAACAAGGTGGAGGTAAAACCAAGTCACTAGGAGGAGAAATATTGATATAAGGAGAGGTAAATGCAGGGGATACATCTTTATTAGGAATCTCATTGTTTAAATCATTAATAGGAATAGAAAAATCACTAGATCCTTTAGAATGTACCTCAGTAGAGACCATTGAACAGCAAGGTGAAGGTAGTAACGAATTTTTAGAAGGTGAATTGTTTATAACAGGGGTAGAACTAGCAACAATGCCCTTAGAAAGGTTCAAAACTTCAGAAAGTAAATTTTCTTTAGAAAAACAACCTTCAGATGAAACATCATTAGTATTTCCATCAGAGCAGTTATTTGTTACATTGTTATTAGTTTGATTTTCCATCTTGTCATCAGATTGAGAGGAAAAATTTGACTTTTCAATTAGAATGTCTTTATTAATAACTTCTTCATCCAAGTTTGATAAAATCTGAAATGAGTTGGTAGTAACAAGATTATCCTTGATATTTAATTCCTTGAAGCCATCAGTTTCTATTTGTATAATGTCACTATGATCCAAATCCCTCACTGCATTATCTGAGTTACCATCATTATCCACCAGAATTCTGTCATATTGATCCAAATTCCTCACAGCCTTGTCCAGTAATTGGGAACTATCAACCTTATTCAGATTATTATAAATAGAAGTACCCTGAACTAAATCCTTTCTTTTCCATACTTTAAGAGAATTCTTATTGGCAAAACCAACAAAATGAGACTTTAGCACCTTATCTTTCAAAATTCCATGAACCACGGGATCTTTATCAACATACTTCCCAACATCCTGACCAAAATTAGAAGTTTGCATATCACAATTTGTCATCTTGCTATTACCAGAACAGAAATTAGTCTCATGACCAAAAACTTTACATTTACTACAAATTTTAGGCCTCCAGTCATATTCCACTTTAACATAAGGGCAACAATCACCTAAACCATCAATTGCAATAAAATCAGGTAGCTCTTGTTCAGGAGTTACTTCGATCAACGCTCTAGCATATTTAAATCTAGATAATCTTTCTGTACTTTCATCAAGACAAATTAACTTTCCCACATGACATGCTAACCAATTGATACCAATTAAAGTCCAAGCAATTAAAGGAATTCTATAGAAATGAACCCACACTGGCACTTTTTTGATTTTCTCCTGAAAATAACCAAAAGATGGATCCCATTTTGTAATGATAAACATCTTTCCCTTAATGAAAATAGGATCAGATTGTAAAACTTTCAACCTGTCAAGATCATTCGAAAATTTAAAGAAGAAATTCTCATTATCGGATTTGATATCAACATCACCATTTAACCGCCAAATACTTTTCAAATGCTTAGAAACGGTTAAGAAAGAAAGAGGACCATCCAAGAAAAAACCTACCAGATGATCAGCCCAGAATTTAATACCTTCATTTCTCACTTCATCAGGAAGAGCATTCGGAAGACCATCTTTTTTAATTACAAAATGTCTAGGTTCAAAAACACCTGCATTTCTAGGTTTTCTCTTGAATAAAGAGGACCACTTAGAATCAGAAGTAGAAAATGCAGAAAGAAGGTTTTGCTTTAAATCAGGAGAACCACTACCAGCCAAAGGAGGAAAATGCCCATCAAGAATCGATGACTGGTGATTGGAATTCAAACAAGAATCTGACAAAACCGAAGGAGGGATGTAAGAAGAAGAAAGTGGAGGAGGAACAAGAGAAAGAGAGGACGAGAGAGGGGGTTTTGGAGGGGAGGGAGGAGGGTTCAAAGAAAGGGAAGGAGAAGACGGAGGAGGAGGAGGAGGGAACGGGGAAGGGGAGGAAGAGGATGCCGCCATGGAAGAGAATTCAAAAGGGCCGGGAAACTATTTATTAAATATATTAAAACAACTTTGAA
The DNA here is from genome assembly GCA_030765085.1 of Allium cepa. Classification (NCBI taxonomy): domain Eukaryota; kingdom Viridiplantae; phylum Streptophyta; class Magnoliopsida; order Asparagales; family Amaryllidaceae; genus Allium; species Allium cepa. The sequence goes on along the minus strand of CM060932.1, from coordinate 727,500,198 downwards.
AAGATTTTTCAAAAATTTTAAATGTTTAAATTGTTTTGTTTAAAGTAAATTATATATTTATAATCTTATAATTAGTTCCTAGATGTTCTTCTAATGAAGTTTAATAATGTAATTTAGTTATATATTTAGATAAAGAATTCATCTTTAATTAAAGATGTGAGTAATTAAAGTGGAATTAATTAATACTTAATCACCTAATAAAATTAATAAAGATTAATTGATTAATGTTAATAGTCTAAAAATAATAATCACTTAGTATAATTACTTAATGTAAATTGCAAAGATAATTACTTAGGGTAAGTAATTGAAGGATAATTACCTAGTGAAGTAATTAGTGGATAATTACTGGAAGTAATTAATAAAAAGGGAATTACTTGATGGAAGGTAATTAAAGTATAATTACTTAGTGGAAGTAATTAAGGAATGATAATTAACGGAGGAGTAATTATTTAATGTAATTAATTAAGGATAATTAATTAAAGGTATTTAATTATTGTGGTTAATTAATTAAGGTAATTAATTTGAGGATAATTAAAGATAAATTATTTAATGATTAAAGGTTAATTAATTAATAATTAAAGGTTACTTAATTTATCTTTAAAGGTTAATTTATAAAAGATTTAAAGATTGATTAATTAAAATAATTTGGAATTAATTAATTAATATTATTAACCAGGATTAGTAGTTTATTCATAAATAATTAATTTGATTTAAATTAATCAGATAATTAATTGATCTTACTTAAGGATGTTTGAATTGCATGGGATGCTTTGAATTGTTTGACATCTCTGGTATGTGATGCTTTGTGATATGAATTATTTTGATTCGAGCTGTGATGAATGAAATTTATTTTATCTGTAATGAATTTATATTATTTATCTGTGTATCTGTGAATGAAAGATAAGTGTTATAGATTATACCGCTTATCGATATTCATATGATTGAATCTGTGATGTTAGTGATGTTGCACTATTGTGTGAAACCCCTGGACTACACTATACACACACAAATATGGATTGCATGAGGAAATTGGTTAAGTCACGGATTTTTGAAATGGTTTTAAAAATTGAATTTTGAATCCAAAAATAATTTTGGAAATGGAATTGGGTTAAATATGAAAAGCTTTTGAAAAGGAGTTTTGAATAACTTGATAAAGTTTTAAATTTTAAATAATTTGATTTGAATTTGAATTCAAGATTTGAAATTGAATTCTATGTTTGGAAATTATGGTTTAAAAAGGTTATACAGGTTATAAACTTGTTTATATGGGTTTTAAACCATTTTAAAAGTATTGTTTTGGGGATTTGAATTTAACCAAGTTTTATATTTGAAGTACTTTAATTTGTGCGAAAGTAATCAGATTTTTTCGAAAAGAAAACTATTTGTTTTCAATTAATAACAGCTTTCATATAAAGAAAGGATTTTCGATTTATGTTGAAAAGATTTCAAGTTTGAAATGGAATTGAAATAGTTTTGAAAGCTAAGAATGAATCTTTGTGAAAGATGGTTGAACCTTGTTTTGAAATTGAAGAAGATCTGAAAGGTGTATCTTTTGTATAAAAGATTTGAAATGGAATTGTTTCGAAAGCTATGAAGGAATCTTTGTAAAATATTTGGTGAACTTTGTTTCCAAACAAAAGAGGATTTCAACGATAGATCTTTTGTTTAAATATTGTGAATGAATCTTTGTGAAAGATTAGGTGATTTTGTGAAGTGAATCTTTTTGTTTAAAAGATAAAAATGGTAATCTGTTTGAACCATTTGAAGGAAAGATTTTGGGCAATAAGTTGTGACTTAACTAAGATCCCAATATCCATATGCTTTTTAAATATTGCACTCATTATTCGGTTTAGCCGGAAGAGGACCTTATGTCATATAACCCATTCAGAATAATGATACGTCGTAAATGGATAGCATTTGAAGACCGGTGGTGAAGACCAGGTATTTTCGAGAACAAAAGGATAACCCGTTGAATGTCTCTGCACTGAGTCGCGTCGGCATAGAGATCTCCATATGTGTTGGGGAGTCTGATCGGGATTATGAATACCCGAATTGCAAGGGCTTCTTTTGAAGTGCCTTCGGTTCTGCTCGAACCCGGAACAGACTTGTATGGATGTGTGTCTGACATTACACTTTGAGATGTAAAGCTAGTTTCTATCAAATACATTTCTGTTTGGTGGCGGAGAATTTATTCTCTTAGCTTAACACCCTACTCTGATACGTACGAGCTCAGAGGTTATGTAATTGATGGTTACTAGTGATACATTCCCAATTTGGTAATATGGCATACGAAGTGTTGTTGATCATTTGTTGATCAAAGCAAGGCTTTGTGAAAAGAGTAACTTTTTGGATGAGACTGCATCAGGACCTCACACCCCAGAAATGGTCGAAACAGGAAGGATGCAGCAAGGCTATCATGGGTCGTGTCCCTAGGGTATGTCCATTCCTTCTGGAAAAGGGTGGTATCATGGTATGGAGCCCAAATACTTAACTCATGTGGACACTGCAAATTTATTAATTTGTGGTTGCTTTGTGGTTGAGAGCTCTCGGTTAAAGGTCGCAAATGACCGGGGGTGGCATACTTGTAGGTGTTACTTTAGGGCAGGAGTAACCCGGCCTTGTGTTGGTAGAGATCCGGGTAGGTTCTCGGGGCGTCCCTCCAGAGGTGTACCCATGTGGCAATAGAAAGTTTCTTAGCCTGACCATTTGTTGGAAATCCAATATCCAATATGCGCCTTGTACGGTTTTAGTTGTAGAACCTGCCATTTAACATGGTAGCTATAATAGGCATACTATAACGGTACATTTGCTGGCTAAGATTAATATTATACTTGCAAAGGTTTTCTTCACTATGTACTAATAATAATATCAAAAGGGTTTTCGCGTATCAAGCATGTTTGAATATCATAAGGAGAAATCTCCTCCAATTCTACGTTTGCATGGTGTGTGCGGCGGGAGGCCTTATGGTAGTTTCATTTTTCAAAAAGCATTGCGGATTTCTTTTTAAATTCTTTTGTTTTGCTAAAGATAAACTATTTTTATTTGCTCATACCAGTCCCATGACTGACCCGGAGTTTATTATTCCCTTCCTAAACTCTGGATGCCTACAAATTTTCACACGGGCAGTATAGAGTTGGGTTTTTCAAATAGTCAGATAGTAGATGTAGATTTGATATCTCAGGAGTCTTTGGATTTTGGTTATCGCTTTGTGCTTCTCTTCAATATTCTGGACCAACCTTGCTTAATACATCATGATGGGGGTTTCTCGCTTTGCGTTTAGAAAACATGTTGGTGGTTCTAGCTCTTGGAGTTTTGGAACTTTGGCAATGGAGTCGCTATATGTTGGAGTATCTATCTTGAGGACTTCTGAAGATATTATCTTTTATTCCGTTGTACCTTGTATCTCTGATAATATATGATATTCGATTGTATCATTATTGTATCAATTGTTGTATATCAATGATATTATTTTTTTCTTCTGTTGTGTTGTTGTATTTAATGTGTTATAAACTCTGACACGAATCAGATTTCGACGATTGAATCTGCGGCATTCAAGTACAAGTGAAGTACGGATGCCGATTTTCGAACGCTGAAATTCGAGTTGTGAAAGTATATTCCTAATTTTGAAGGAACTTACTTTTCTTGTTGCATTGCAGTACTAATTGTGAAATATGTTTCCTGTTTATTTTTGTTTAAGGACCGAAGAACAAAATACCACATCGCATTACTCTTCTCTACCAGACCCATAGCCTTGTACCTCTATTTCTAAAATTCAAATCGAGTTCATGATTAAAAAATCAAGGTTCATGATTTTCAAATCACGATTTGGAATGTAAAATCTAGGCATTCTCATCGACAGTCACAATGGTCGTATCTCAATCCTTACTAAATATTTTTCTACGTCACCTAGATCTTATAATTATGCTTTTGATTGACCAGAGAATTTCCTTCCTCTCTCAAATTTTATTTTGTACTGTAAGCAAAAAGGGCGTCTTACTTCTTCTAAAAAAATAGTTGCAATTTCCATGAAGCCCGGAGTTCATTTTGTCCAAATCTTTCAAAACATAGCAACCAAAAATTAGAAAATATTATTCTGTCTTTTTATCCATTATTGTGGAGTTCCTCTATATAGAAGTTCCTCTCTACTTATTTTTCCATTACAACGTTGCACTTTCTACATGTTTCTACCACTTGAAATATACCTTCAAATTCCTATAGAATCTCTAAAATAATTCTAATGCCACACAGTAATAATTAAAATATCCCAAAAATAAAATGTTTACCATGACGATTATATTAATATATGTAATTTAGTAGTATCAACTAAAATAAATATGTTGGACTTGTATGTTATCCTATTGTCACAAAGTTATACTAATTTTTAGATATCCAAACGGTAATCTAATGAACCTGTTATGCTTAGAACATAAATTACAGTCAAGGGGAAAATGTAGAATTTGAAATATTTCAAATAGTTTCTTAATAATATCCAACTCAATAAATTTTTGCTAGTTGCATTAATCTTCACCCTTAAATAGTTATCTTCTACTGCTAATTGAGAGTGTATTATCATTTCTTCACTATGATTTCAGTGGAATTTATCCCCTCGGCTACTGAATTTTATAGAAGTGTACTCTTGATACTCTTCAATTTAAGAGTTAGTTAATGATGACCTTAAGGCATTTCTTACTACCTGGAAATGATGATCATAAACACATTTAGCATTTATGTTTTCTCTTAAAGTCGACATGCCTACTTCAATGCTGGTCTGAAAGATTTATTGGAACAGATCCTTTGAATTATGGTCTATCTCGTAGTAAACTAATTTCCAACCTCTGCAGTGCATTTCGAATCCTATTAGATGTATTCAAGAATCTATTCATATGTCAAGCCAATCTGAATTATATTTTTAGGTTATTATTGTTATTTTGTAGATATACACAATAATCGATTATTCTAATTTTAAATTTATTTGAGCATCCATGTTATACGATCCTTAGAAGATTTCAGTTTTATGCTTCAACGTAACTTGGTTTTAGTATAGTTTAGTGTGGTCAATGTGCATTGTATTCGAGAATGTAAAGCAAATGATTTTAATTAGCCTAAGTTTACGATATTTTCTTCATAGTTTTATTATTTAGTTGTGCACATTTTTGCAATTGAAGAACATATACTGATTATTATCGAGTAATTTCCGTGTGTAAAGGATTTTTATTATGCTAATGCAGAAAAAGGTGGTTGATGGATCACTTGAATTCTTCATTCTTGCAAATGATGCTGTATGGCATGTGAGATCAGATAAGGTACTGTTATTGTTTTTTTTTACTTTCTACCATTATCAATTTCCTAGTACAATCAATTACTACACTATATCAAAATGAATTTGATTCTAGAAGTTGTTATTGTCCTTGTTTGTTTACTAAGTTTTATAAAAAGTAAATAAGTTAATAAAATTAACAAAACATATGAATATTAATTAAGTTTATTATTATTGTTAATGAATTATTCTAGATAAATGTAAGCATGAATTGTATTCAGTTGTTAAATTAGGTTAGCTTTCGTTTTAGCTATGTTATCTTCCTAAACTCCTAGACAAATAGAACAAATTTTATACATAAGCCCAGGAGGAAAAAAACTAACTGCGATAGTATATATCATTTAACACTTACTGTAAAAATATGTCAGCTTTTCCCCAGGTTCAAGCACAAATTTGAGTAATTCAAAGTATGCATGTTAAGGTTATGAATCTAAATCTGCATATTTCTAAAATGATCCTATTCCTTTCTCATCTTTTTTTCTATCCGATTATGTATAAAACTTGTTCAAACTAATGTGCATATATTATTAATTAATTATATATATATATATATATATTTAAGTAACTATGTAAATTAATGGAAACGGGTACTGTGCTTATCTGAGATTACACCACCATAGTTCGAGGCACAGTAAACCAACTATGCCAGTTAATTAAGTTTATGAAATTTAACTAAGTGTGTAGTAGTAGTAATAATAAAGTGATAAATTATAAAATATTAACCAAGTTAACTAAGTTTTATAAAGAATATAGAAGCTTACATAATAGTAATAGAAAATTAACTAAGTTTATTAAAATTAACTAATTTTATAATAATAATACTAATAATTATAATAACAACGACGGTCATCATAGTAAGAATAACAATAAACAAACTATGTTTATGAAAATTAACTAATATCATAACTAACTAAGTTCAGAATAATAAATTATGAAGTATTAATCATGTGAAGTAAATTTACTAAAATTAACTAATTCTATAATAATAATAATAATAATAATAATAATAATAAATTAACTATTGGGAAAGAAATAATTAGCATGTACTTGGACTTATTATAAGTAACATTCACACGTTAATTAAGGTGTTTAAAAAGATTTAGATTCGCACATTTACTAACATTGGTTGAGAAATTAGAATATGAAGGATATTCTCAACTGAATATTGGTAAAACATGAAATATTCATTATTGCTTTCCAAATCTACAAGTCCAAAGTGCATATCAACCCATTTATGTTTATGATAAGATATAAGTAGTTATCATTAAATATAAACACTTGAATAAGCGGATTAGGGTAGAATTATGAGCATGTCAGGCAAGTACTTAAAGTAGTTAGAACAATTTTAAGGTGCTTGTATTACAGTTTCTATGTTTTTCCACAATTTATTAGATGGTAAAATAAGCCGCTTTGAAGTTGAAAAGTCATGAGATATGTCGGTAGCAAGATAAAAAGAAAATTGTATTTATAGAAAGTAATCCTTTATTGAATAAGATATGGTTTTATGAAATACTTTAAAAATAGATTTTTGAATAATTTTGTATAAATGGATTTACAGAAGTAATATTTTATAAATGAAGAAGTTGATTTATAAATGAAATTTGTGAATGTTTTGAAAATGGAATTGGTAAACGGATTTTATAAATAAACACGACATATAAAGAGACGAATTTATAAGTGGATTTTATTAGTAAATTTAGTTTTATAAAAAGACGGATTTATATTTGGAATTTATAAATGGTTCGAAGTTGTTTTATAAATGGAATTATAAATGAATTTTACAAATGAATTTGAATTAGGGAGAAATGGATTTATAAGTGGCTTATGATAGTAAAATTGATTTATAAGAGAATGGATTTATAAATAGAATTTTATGAATAAAAGAATTTTCAAAAATAGATGTTTATAAAATTTAAAGGAGATTTATAAAAATAGTTTTATAGATATGGGAATGTTTTATGTTGATATGTAAATATTGATTTTATTTAAAGGAGTTTTGAAAGTGATGTTTTGATGAAGTAAATGTTTTAAAAGTAAGTTATCTTTTTGAAAGGAAGGATTTGGAAATGGTATTTTAAATGGAAAGTAACGGTTTTGGAAATGATTTATATGTGATAAGTATGGCAAAATTTATTATTAAAATAGACGTTTTAGAAAAGTAAGGAAGGCGTGGACTATAATATTTATGTGAGTGCCTTAACATTTTAACTATTTTCATATTTTAGTTCATCACTATCTTTTTCTTTGGCCAATGGCAATGGTAATTGTGGTCCCAAAGGTCTTTTTACACGCACCATGCTCTTTTTTAGCATGATAAAGAATACCTGCATTGTGCAAACCTGCACGCTTAGGTATTCACTAGCTAGATGTAGATAATGAACTTACAAATGAATATACATACACCCACACATATATACATATTCATGCTATTTTGAAAGATAAAGCCTAGAGAGTAGGAACCACCTTAAAAAGTTATCTAGACAAAGTAGGAGTGTTACTTGAAGACTAATACTTTTAGAAGCAACACATAAGTGTATGTATATTGGTTCTTCATTAACCCGTCTTTTGTTCTGCCTAGGGGATGTAAATAAGTGGGGATTTACAAAATATCTCATATGATAATATTGTACTATTTGGGCAATTAACATCATTCAGGTCTACAGATCATTGACATTGAGCCTTTTTGTCAAGGTGAGATCATGTTGTACAAGCAGTGCGCTAAAAATAGGGTTATATACCATACATTGAATTTTTCTACAACCTATCATCTGTTGTGCTATCTGATTTTCATAGAAGACGTTAATTTTACATGTTACTTGTAATTCTTTGAGCTCTTTGATTGTTTATAGGGATAATGAGTTATGGAAACGACTTGGAGAGAGTGAATATAAGCTAAGGATGTCAATGCCAGTGGAAAAAGCAATGGAAAGAGCTGGTCAGCTTCAGGCTTCATTGACTGATCTAGATAGGTACGGTATCTTATACTGACTTGTCAACGCATTCAAATAATTGCATGTTTCAATATGTTTTTCATATTACCAAAGAATGGCAAATTTTCGAATGCTCTACGACTCAAATTTCAGAGGTATGTATGTTGTGAGCATTATCACTACACCATACTTGTTATGTAACAAATTTTGTATTCAATCTACATTTAACAAATACTACGTGGTGCTCGTATGTATTCATATTATAGTAATTTTTCACAAACTGACATCTAAAACACTTATTATATTTTTAAGGTGAATAAACACAACAAAATGTATTTCAGCAATGGTATTATAGTATCTTTTAAAGTAATACATAGTCATAAATTTATACATGCATGGATTTCAAAGAGAATATTAATTTAGCTATAGAATAAATCTTTACAATGTGCATGCATTAGGCTATTTGAAAAAATGACTTAGTTCAAAACAATTTTTTAATAATATTATTATTATTTAATTTTTACTTGAATTCACTTTTGTCTCCGTATTAAGTTGCTGAATATATCAGTTATCGATGTGCTTGCAAATGTTGTGTGTTTCGGTTTTATTTCTGTATTTACTTCTTTTCATTTAATTCATTGGTCTAGAATTTATTTGTGTGGCATAATTTTGCAAAATGCAAGCATGTACCTACCTGCAATTTTATTTTCTTGAATTTGGTTGTCTATGTGATTTTTGGCCATTGTGATATTCAAATCTTCTAATTAAAGAATTCTGTGAAGTGAAAACTTAGAAGTTCTAACTATGTTTTAATATTTGTGTTTGTAGGAAATTTCTACTAGGGCCCGCTGAAAATGAAATATGAATATATAACGCGTTCGCATGTTGTCATTCATCGTGGTTTAAAGTAGAAACCTAAGTAAGTTTTTTTGCTCATGCATCAATGCAATTATGTGTTTTTCCCTTTGTCTTGGTTGATGAAACGACCGCATAAAGTATTAGTTCTTTTAATTATTCCAGAATAATACCATGGATAATGCCTCTATCAGTTGCAACATATAGAAAATTTCACATTGCAAGCCTGTTACACACCCTTCCCATGTCTGTTTCAATTGTTTATGTGGCATAGCTATTGCATGTTCAAAATGCATCATCCGCCCCTCTCTATTTTCTTTATATAAGTGAAGTTATGTTAAAATCTCGTATGCAGCTTTCAAAATGTAAATTTATTCTCCTAAATCAGAGAAGTGCTCTAATTTCTTACTTGAAATACATGTCTTTATTGAATTCATTGTTCTTTTCATCTCACTAGTTATCTTTTGCTCTAATTTATTATATAAAAAATAAAAATGGATTGTGGCCATTGTATAAACTATAAGTGTCACCAAAATCTTGGCACTTCTAAACAAACCTTACATGTATTCAATGTGGTATAAGGATATTACATGAAAAAAGTTTAACTTTAGTGTCAGCAAAAGCTTGACATGTTCAGTATGTAAGGACCTTGTGAATATGACCTCTGTTACCTATACCTATGTAGATAAGGTTATGATGGTCGGATCCCTGAATCATTTGTAGTATATGAGAATAATTATGGAATATCGTACATGTTTAAATATGGTACATTACTTCCTAATGCACTGGCTATATATTTGGATATTTGATTTTGCAGTTACGTAGATGTTATAATTTCTACAGTCTATGAAATTGCTACATGTTCTATCTCTAGCCCATGCAAGGGAGATCATTTCCTCCATTTTACAATAGATATTTAATTGATATTGAGGATGAATTTTTGAGAAGAAGATGCATAAAAGATTACTATGACAATTGATAATATCGATCCAAGTGCACCCAAGAGTATAGAGAAGGGAGCAACTGTCATGATTGCTTTATATCCCATGTCACCAACCTATGGCAGCAAGGCAAATTTATGACAAATCAGTGATAGTTGTTAAGTCGTCAAAATGCATGTTATTACAGTTTTATATAATTATTTTCAAATTGTTCTGAATTTTCAGGAAGTACTCCCAATGACCAAAGACATGCATGAATAAAGGCTTTGAGCAGTTCAAGTTCTTAGTGATGTATTTGGTACTTGTAGACGTTAACTTTGAACTATGTTGTCTTTTGTTATCATGAATATGTATTGAATTTGGTAACTCATGTGTTGAACTTTTTTTTATTAGTTGATACTTTATTTAGTTATCATGAATACGTGTTACATTTGCTGATTATTATTATTATTTTCGTTCATAAAATTTTCAAATTATTATCTATTTGATTCATTTTGATTGTTATTATTAAAATATAATAGTGGGGTGTATCAAATATATAGTAAAATAAAGCATAGCTTCTAAAAAGCATTTAACTATATGACATAAGTGTTATAAAAAGATAATGCGATACATTAGGTTACTGTCAAAAGATAGCAGCAAATAGGCATTATTATATCTACACATTTTATAGCAGTATATATATATGCTGTAAATGGATGTAGAATATACTATAAACATGTTGATATATAGCACGAAAATCGCGCTATAGAATAACTATTTTATAGCGGCAACTTTATGCTATGAAATCATGCTCTTTTATAGCGGCTGTTTTATGTTGTAAATGTGCAATTCTTTTTTATAACATGTCGATATACAACGTTTATCAAACCGCTATAGTTGTATTTAATAGCGGCTATATGTCGCTATAAGAGACTGTTCTTCTTGTAATGTGGGAAACTCATGAAATATGTAGTTAGCATATAACAAAACTTTTGAGACCGTATGGAATGCCATAATGGTTATCTCCTTAAAAGAACCACCATCTAATAAGTACATTAGGTAGTATATTAGATAATGTCTAGGATGAAGAATATAAATTAGAAAAATAGCTAGAATGGTTACATCGGTTATATATTAGGAGTACAACCAAATCCCATAAGGAACGTTCGCTTATTGGATTTTTATGTAGATATCTCATCAGCCGACGTCAAATCCAATCAACGGCACAAGGGCTAAAAGCTACCTCCGAGTGTCACATCTCTAGATAAAAGTTGCCATTAAGGAGAACATAGCCAGTCCATATCTAAATGTGTGATTCCAAATACCATCACCTCCCACACGCAACATCAATAAATGTACTCTAAATATGGAGTGATAATATCCCATCATAGGTCAGCCAAACCCCAAGCTATAACCCTACTATGTTTTATGTCATTTTTGATGTTGAGGTAACATTCGACATATTTCACACATCATCACTCGAACAGAACACGAATCCCAAATAGGATTTCCATATCTCGAACAGATCTCAAAACAATATATGAATTCCAAGATCTCGAATAGATCCACTTCCAAGTGATAGAACACGTATCTCAGTCTTGAAGTGGTTTTCGATAAGCAAAACACTTACCGATCCCGGTCTATTCAAGAATGAGAGCGATTGCATATGGAAACCAAGTCTATTATACTTATCGCGTTTTCGATATTTGCATCTTACACTATCCTTCGATCAAGAGTGAAGCCTGTAGGTTGGAGCTCTATTTCTCATATCCCTACACAAACATCAATCTGGATTCCCACAAATGGACGAGCCTACTTCATTGGCTTTTAGTGCTAAATATACAACTAAATGTTTTCCATAAATGAATAAACATACAAAGCATGATCAAGTCACACAAAGCACGATTTAGTCACATAAGCAATTTCTTATCCCCTTTTTGCTTAATTAATCTTTTCTTAATCAAAAGCCCTTTTATCAATAAAACTTATTTTATCTAACAAAAATCTTTATCAATTTCTACTGTTCATTTGTACTTTTTTCAACACTTTAAAAAGTATTCATATACTTATCTCAAATTGTATAAGTATATTCACAAATCATTAACAAAATTTCTTAATTTAAACCTTTTCTTTTTCTATATTGTTCCAAAATATTCCGTATTTACAGTTTCCTTTTAAAATATCCATTTTAAATATTTAGGTGCTTTCACAAATCTATTTAAAAGGTTTAAGACTAATGTTACTTAAACATTGTCGCTACAAACCCAATTTTTTTTTACTTATGCTTATCTTTAAAACATTCTTTTGAAGATCTATTTACATTCGTAAGTATAATCAAAAATGGTAAAAGACAAATGTAATTAATACGTTGTTATAACAAACCCAAAACTATTTCTCTTACTTGTATCATCCTTTAAACTATTCTTTTAAAGATCTAAGAAAATATCTTGTTAAGTTCGATAATCGACAAATCGATTATCCATTTAAAATAATTGCTTATACAAATCAATGTTCGTATACTTAACTCATTTTTGACATTTCGACTTAACCATTCCTCGTTGAAGAGTGAAGCTAGGTATGTTAGAGCACTAGTTGCATCAAAGCCATGTCTAAACACTTAATTCTTGAACCTCACAAATAGAGCAGTCTACTCATCTGCTTTTAGTGTTAAGTATAGTATTGATGATTTCTATAAACAAGTAACAAACAACATGATTAACCCATTTTCGACATTCTCGACTTAATTATTCCTCATTCAAGATGAAAGCCCGATAGGATAGAGCTCTGTAACAACTCATAATTTAACTTCATTAAAATATAGATATTTAGTATATTTTTAAATAATTAATTAATGGATTTATAACTAAAATAAAACTCTTTAAAATAATGGTTAGTGATGGTGTAGAGGTTTTCAAAATTTGTTTACAAAAATATTTATTCAAGAAAAATTAAAAATGTAACCGGAAATCGTTTTTCAAATTTTTGACTTTTCATCGCCTAAAAGTTTTCAAAAACATTGAGCACTTTAGTATACATATAAACAAACATTTATAACAAATTAGGATTTAAAGACAGTAATACATATTTATATGTATATAAGTTAAGAATATTAAAAAGTGTGATGTGACCATCCCCTAACTTTAGAATCAAAATCAAAAGATGCTTTGTGAAACATTAAGAAACATAAGTACATATAGGAATTAAATACATGTTGGCTTATAAAATGAAGGAGGAGCTGACCAAGTTAATGAGAAAGGGAGGAGGAGACATAGAGAGTGATGTGGCATGTTATTGGTGGAGGTTAAGTACTTTAGGGGTAGTTTAGTAATTTTTTAGTTCATTTTATATAAAAACAAATTTCCTAATTCTTTCTCTCATTTTGTCAGTTCTATTTTTTAATTTTCAAACCTTCATTCAAGTTCTCATGAAAAGATACATTTGGAAGCTGGTCAGTTGAGAGTGGTCGTAATCTACCGTAGAAGCCTGATCAAGTAACGATCCCAGTTCGTGTCATATCATCTTGGTTCTCTAGCCTTTGAATGTACCGTTTGAGTAGCAATTCTTTGTCCATTCCTTGACTGTAATTCAACAGCTTCCTCTTGATCCCCTATGCCTCAGTCGGTCATAGGATGTAAGGGAAGCGGATATAACACACCGTCTTTAAGTCGATCATATGAGGGATCAGTGGTATAGGGTTCGGTTCTGGACGAACGTGACATAAGGATCGGCAGTGGACAGACCGATAATATGAGAGATCGGTAATATGGAGGGATAAGTCATATGGAGCAATCGGTAATCCAGAGGGATTAGTTATACGGAGGGATAGGTCATATGAGGGATCGGTCATAAGAAGGGATTGGTAATATGAAGGGATCGGTCATATGGAGGGATCATTCACTTTTTCTAAAACTAAAACATAACAAAAATCATAAATGAACACAAATATTTTTACAGTGGTTCGACAATCTTGGTATACGTCCACATTATATTTTTATTGATCTTCCACTTGATTATGATTACATGAATGTTTGGATCGACTAGGATCCATTAGTACAAATATGAAGAATAAAAATGGTATATCCTCGACAGAGAAAGCAGGATCCCTTTTTTGATGCCACGCCTACTGTATTTATAAGGGAAGACGTGCACGAATCGGATTGAAATTTTAGCTGAAGGCCCGAGAGTCTAAGATGAGGCACCCAAAATTTTCCAGGACCATTAGTGCCCATAATAAGGATCGGTACCGATTCTTATTGGTATGTCCAAATGGTCTATGATCCTTATGAGGGGTGCCCTATGATGTGAGCTACTTGCTCCTAAAATTTCATGCAATTCTGACGTACGGTTTGTGAGATATTGCATTTTTCGTGAAGTAGTGTTGGTTGAATTCTAATTTTTGCTGATCCCTCCAAAAAGGGTTATGCCGATCCCTCCAGGTTCCTCTAGTTGGATGAGATCCCTATAAGGTGTTCCACATATTATAGTAAGCTTGTATTCTAAGTTTCATATTTTTATAGCATGTGTAAATTTTGAGTTATTGACCGATCATCGTTACAAAATTGAGTTGTGGAATCAATACGACATGATCCATAGTATAGAATACAGATCGTACCTGATCCATTTTTGGTGGAGTAGTGAGCTTTCATGCTTCTACTTCCTATTATCATCTATGCTTGATTTTGGACCTCGTAATCGTCGCTCTATGCTACTGGCATTGATGACAGTTGAGTCTAATTTGTCCAGTCAGTTCGGATATAGCTGGGTCAAAATGCAGGATGACACTTGCCGACTTCATTTTTAACCAAGAAATAGAATAAGTTTGAAATTGACAAGTAGTGCTATGAATATGAGGTTTATAGTCCATATAAGATCATATTTTTTTATCATTAATAGTCCGTTTGTCGACTAGCGATTACCTCAGCTTTCTTTGTATTTCGTCACTCTAAGATGATGTGTTACTCACTTGATCTTTGTTATCCTTTATCCTAAATAACTAAACCCAAAGAGGGAGTTGGGGCCAAGCTATTGGGGGTCAACCCTAAAGTGTATTTTCACAGCCGCTCTAGATTGGATTCAGTTGAGCATATTGAGATGTGAAATAGTCGGATTCTCGATAACAGTTGGTGGGATCCGGCTTGGAAGTTTCCGAGAGCCATCAAAGTTCTCTAGTATATATTCTAGAGGTATACTTTGGGTAAGGGGGTGCACCCTCCTAGTCATTGTTGGTAAATTTCCTTTCCCTATTGATCTGAACCTTCAAATTTGTTTACTTAATTGCATTGGGAAGGGTATAGCACTCCTCACGATTGCTAATTATTTGTATCCATTTTTTACATTTGGTTGTTGTTCTTGTGAGAGGAAACTCATTTCGGATTTGGCGGCTTGTCTCACATATTATTATTTAATTACACTTATTTTTTAGAGTTTTGCTCACACTAGACATATTGTCGGATCCGAGTTGTTTATTTTCCTAAACTCTTGAGTACTCATTTATATTTGAGTAGTTCGACAGTAGTAGGTCTTTTATAGGCTCTTTTGAAGACAGCGTCTAAGCAGGAGGCTTTTATCTACTTAGCAATATATTTCGTTGTTTATTAAGTTTTTACATGTATTTTTATTAGCATGTGTAAAGGCAGATTGTTATAACTGCCTAAGCTGATTGTAGTAGTCTTCTGTAACTCTGATAACTCCAACTTAGGGAGTAACCTTATGTACTATATTACTGTTATGTTCTATTCAATAGTTTCGTTGTGATATTTTCTATTCTGTTCTTTATTTCACCCCACGATAATTCATCTTTTGGATGCTTGGGCAAGGACACACAAATACCGTGTATGTATTAAGTGTCATTCCTAAGGGTCAGAAAGGTGGGCCGTCACAAATGGTATCAGAACTTTGGTTGAGCGAACACCTTAGCCTGATTGGGGTACAACTCATTAGAGATAGGCGAGGGGAGCCCAAGAATGATCTTGAGAGAGCGTGTTTTATCAGCCATCCTTAAGATTCATTTTACATCCTTTGATGTTGTTTCCTTAAAATCATTTTGGTCCTATCTTTGTATTCTAATAATGTCTGCCATTGTTTAGGTAATTGAAAATGAGTACAAGAGGGAGATGATCTAGAACCAACACTGCAACAAATGGCAGAGCTGCTAGAAATAGGCCGATTGTAAAGCAGGTAGAAGAAGCAGTAGTGCTAGTCTGACCGCCGTAGAACTTTTCTACTTTGTGCAAAAATTATACTGCTTTAGGTGGTAAACAATTCTTTGGAACTAAAGATATTCTTGGATTTCAGTCATGGCTCCGCTCTTGTGAAAGGATATTTGGGAATCTTCAGTTGTAGGATGCAAGGAAGCGATTGTTGGCGTCGCGACAACTCCAGAAGTTAGCAATGGATTGGGGGGATTTGGTGATGGTTAATACCCTAGAGGAAGACTTTACATGGGCTTAATTTAAGGAAATCTTCGAAGCTTAGTTTATTCCATAGGGGGGAGGACTCAATTTTTTAGGAGTTTCAAAGATTTGAAGCAGGGAAATACGACAATAGCGCAGTATGAACATCGATTCAATGCATTGTCTCAATTTGGACCAGGATTGATAGACGCGCCACTTAAAAAGAATGAGATGTTTGTGGAAGGACTGAGGCAAGAATTCCATTGTGAGATGACCAATCATATTAATGGTACCTTTACCAATCTGATCGGCATGGCCTTAAGGTTTGAAGCTTTGGATGTTAAGTAAGGAGTTTAAAAAGGTGTAGTGCCAATGGTTAGTGCCCAACCTTTATCTGTTATCCCAGTTGCAAATAAGCTGAATTTCAAGCGCAAGTTTAAAGGGAAGAAGCAATGGTCGGGAAAGAAACCCGGAGGTGGAACTCATACTCAAAAAAAGTAGCCACATTTTTCCAATGTTCTTTATTTCAAGTGCAACAAGCTAAGCCACTTTTAAAATTGGTGTCCAAGTGTCTTCTGTTACAACTGCGGTCAGTTGGGACACATGAAGAATGAGTGTCGTTTCCTAAAGAAGAGGTTGCAAGGTCAAGCTTTTGCTATCGAGGAAATACCGTCTACGTCTACAAATCAAAAGGAAAAGCCGGGGTTGCAAGGTACCTTATCCATTTCTGATATTCCTATTAGGGTGTTGTTCGATACCGTTACATCTTATAGTTTTATTTCAGCTGATCTTCTTGATAGACTTAAACTTAAACCCATCCTTCTAAGCAGTTCTCATTGTGTGTCAAAACCATTTGGGGGTCCGGCAAATCTTGACACTATGTGTCTCAATGTTCCTATTTCCTATGGAACCTTTTTCTTTCCTTTTGACTTGTTTCTTTTTGGGTTCATGGGTTATAGGGTATTGTTAAAAATGGTTAGGTTATTTAAGTTTAAAGCAATCGTAGATTATAAATGAAGGATTATTAGAGTTGGTGATGTTGGAGATGTTGGTGTAAATATAAATTATTGGAGGCCAAATGAGTTAATGAGAAGTTTTCTCTTTTTTCTTGAAGTGGCAAAAGAGGAGATAAAAGATTTACCAATTGTTTAGGACTTTAACAATATTTTTGATGAAGTGCAAGGTTTACCTCCTCACCGTGAAGTGAAGTTTTGTATTGATTTGATTACAGAAACTAGACTGATTGTGCAACCTCCTCGAAGGTTGGCCCTAAAAGAGAGAAGGGAATTAGAGAAGCAGATGTTTGACTTATTGTAGAAGGGCTTGATCTGGCATAGCATATCGAGTTAGGGATCGCCTATAGTTTTTGTTACAAAGGCATATGGTTCTCTTAGGTTATGTCTAGATTACCGAGAGTAAAATAAGAGAACTATCAAGAATAAGTATCATTTACCTAGGATCGACGACGGTTTGATCAACTCCACGGAGCTTGAGTATTTTCTCAACTAGATCTTGCTACTGATTTTCGCTAATTATGGTCGCATAGAAGAGTGTGTCTTATCAGCTTTTCGTATCCCTGATAGTATTTACGAGTGGTTAGTCATGATGTTTAGACTGACTAATGCATCCACTTATTTCGTAGACTTCATGAATCGAGTATTCCGAGATTTTCTTAATAAGTTGTTCTTGTCTTCATTGATGACATTCTGGTTTTTTCTAAGACAAAGGAAGAGCGCCTATATCATTTCCAAGTCGTTCTAAATACCTTAAGAAGTCGTGTATTAAAAGCAAAGTTTTCTAAGTACCATTTTTGGAAATCCGAAGTTAGGTTTCTGAGGCATGTAGTTTCAGGAGAAGGCATATCGATGGACCCAGCTAAGTAGTTGCGTTTCAAGACTGGAAGAAGCCCGAAAATGCGATAGAGGTCAGAAATTTCCTAGCATTGGTTGGTTTTTATAGAAGATTCATCAAAGATTTCTTGAAGATTGCTTCTCATCTGACGAAGTTGATGAAGAAAGATGCTAATTTTGTATAGACACCTAAGTGCGATCATGCATTCAATGAATTGAAGGAGAAACTGACTAGTGCTCATGTTTTAACTATTCCAAATAGGAGTAAAGGGTTAACTGTATATATGGATGCTTGCAGCTAGATTGGGAGCAATTCTGATGCAACATGGAAAAGTTATTAAATATACAAGTCGATAGCTAAACCCACATAATAAGAATTATGCTACTCATGATTTGGAGCTCTTGGCAGTTGTCTTTGCATAAAAGATTTAGAAGCATTATCTTTTGGGTGAAAAGTTCGAGTTATATACGGATCATAAATCTTTAAAGCATCTCTTTACTTAGAAGGACTTGAACTTAAGGCAGCAATGTTGCCTAGAGTTTCTGGTGGCTTATGATCTTTAGATTTTGTATACACCAGGGAAAGCTAATGTTGCAGCTAATGCACTGAGCAGGAATTATGCAGTTTTGGCTAATATGGAAGTTCTTCCGACTCTTATTCGATGCATTGAAAATAATCGACCGAGGGATGTACGTCTTTCTCATATAGCTAGAGCTGTTGGTGAAAATGCTTCTCTATAGAAGTGGCTAGGATTCATGGTAGTTGATCGTGGCGTGCTAAGGATGAACAGTCGATTATGTATTCCGGATGTGGATGAAATTAGACAGGAATTTCTGACAGAGTCTCATCATTCTAAACTAATAATACATCCAGGAGTCATTAAGGAAGGGAAGAAAAGAGGCGTCGTTATATTTTTGAGTAAATGTGCTAAATGCTAGTAGGGATAGGTTATGTGAGGGATCGGTCATAAGAAGGGATTGATAATATGAAGGGATTGGTCATATGGATAGATTGGTCATTTTTGCTAAAACTAAAGCATAAAAAAAAATCATAAATGAACACAAATATTTTTATAGTGGTTCGACAATCTTGGCCTACATCCACTTTATATTTTTATTGATCCTCCACTTGATTATGATTACATGAATGTTTGGATCGCTGGGATCCATTAGTATAAAAGTGAAGAATAAAAATGGTAGAGCCTCGACAGAGAAAGAAGGATCCCTTTTCTGATGTCATGCCTACTGTATTTATAAGGGAAGACGTGCACGGATCGGACTGAAATATCAGCTGAAGGCGTGGGAGGCCAAGATGAGGCAACTTAAAATTTTCCACGCCCATCGGTACCCATAATAGGGATCAGTACCTATCCTTATTGGTATGTCCAAATAGGCATGATCCTTATGAGGGGTGCCCCATCATGTTAGCTACTTTCTCCTAAAATTTCATGCAATTTCGACATATGGTTGTGAGATATCGCATTTTCCTCAGCTTTCGATTTCTCTAATATGATGTGTTGCTCACTTGAGCTTTGTTCTCCTTTGTCCTAAATGACTAAACCCGAAGAGGGAGTTGGGGCCAAGCTATATGGGGTTACTCCCATTAGGGTATTTTCACATCCACTCTAAATTGGATTTGGAAGCACTTAAAGACAGCTCAGACTCGGCAGAAGAATTATACAGATGTGATACATTGAGATTTGGAGTACATGGTTGGGGATTATGTGTTCATCAAAGTTTCTCTGATAAGAGGGGTGATTTGATTTGGGAAAGAAGGAAAGCTAGCTCCTTGTTTTATTGGATCTTTCAAGATACTTAAGAGGATGGAAACTCTTACATATAAAGTGGAGGTACCGACTAGATGGTCGGGCGTACGTACACTATCTTATTTTGATCATTCCACCATCTCAATAGGAGGATGTGGAAGTTGAGCCTGATTTCACCATTGTAAGACAACCTATTCGAATTGTCGATTGGGATAGGAAAAAATTAAGGACTAAGGTTGTGGACATAGTCGTAGTATAGTGGAGTGAAGATCCCAGGGATTGCACTTGGGAGACTATCGACGGTATGAGGGAAGCTTACCCTAGGATAGTGTTTGTTTGTTTGTATGAATTATGTATGCACTATTTGTGATATAATTGGTTAGTGTGTGTATATGTTGTATGGGTTTCATAATATATATATATATATATATATATATACATATATATATATATATATATTTGTGCCCTTTTTGAGTTATCTCCTTTAGTGTTAATTTCGAGGACAAAATTCTTTTAAGAGGGGAGAGAATGTAACAATACGTAATTTGGCCTCTTTAAAATATAGGTATTTAATATATTTTTAAATAAATAATTAATGGATTTATAAATAAAATAAAAAAATTAAAAATAATTTTTAGTGATGGTGAAAGGGTTTCAAAATTTGTTTACAAAAATATTTAATTCGAAGAAAAATCGAAAATGTGACCAGAAATCGTTTTTCGAATTTTCGACTTTTCATCGTCTAAAAATTGTCGAAAGCATTGTGAACGATTTAATATATATATAAACAAACATTTATAAAAAATTATGATTAAAAGATGGTACAACATATTTATATGTATGTAAGCGAAGAATATTAAAAAATGTGATGTAACAATTCCCTAACTTTAAAATCAAAATCAAAAGTGCTTTGTGAAACACAGGAACTTATGGGAATACATTGCTTGTTGGCTTATAAAATGAAGGGGGAGGGGACTCAGTCACATAATAAAGGGAGGAGGAGACATGGAGAGTGATGTGGCATGTTATTAGTGGTGGTTATGTACTTTAGAGGTAGTTTGGTAATTTGCTTAGTTCATTTTATATAAAAACAAATTTCCTAATTCTTTTTCTCATTTCCATTCTCATTTTCAAATCTCCATTCAAGTTCTCATGAAAAATTTAATGGCATATAAGAGTTCTTAAATTCAAAAATCCATTCTCCTTTTCGTTTTTCCTTAGCAAAAATCCATAAAACATCCTCTTTTCTTTTCTAAATCACTTAATCACACAAAACAAGTCTACACACACCTATATTCATCTAGACCGAGCACTAACCCTCCTAGGCCGAACTACTTTGGTATTTCAAAGTATTTAAAAACCAATTTTCCAAGTTAGAAGCAAAGATCTTGGTCGTGTGGAAGTTAGAGTTGAATTTGCAACCTTTGGTGAGTAAAATCTCACCTTTCTAACTAAAACTTTTAACTTTAATATTGCTTATTTTTATAGCTTATGAGTTCTTGTTTATATGTAGTATCATGTGATGAATGTTGTTCTATTTATGCTTTGAAAAGTTGTCACCATGGTAGTTAGTAAGCGAGTTAGTGAGCATCTTGAAAAGTTAGCAGTGAAAGTTAAATATATTGTTAGTGGTTGCTTTCCACATGTTGTATGATAGTTAAGTGCCTTGTGTTATGTTTTTATTATGGTTATTTGATGTGTAGATGTAAAGAAAGTGACATCAAAATAGTTGTCGAAGTGTCCGTATGGCGACTAACGCTATATCAGCACTTTCGACAAACACACTCTTATCGTAATCTTTTGGATTATTTCTCGAGCTTGGGTTCGTTTTATAAGTTAAGAAAGATTCTGAATAAGAATGATTTCAAATTTCATTAATCAATTTAATAATTATTATTTAAAAAAATATTTATTTATTTAATTAATAAGGATTAAGGTTAATTAATTAACTTGTTAATGATGTGTTTTGAATTTAATTAATTACTTTACTGGTAGTATTTTAAGATTAATTAACCATTTTATCTAATAATGATTAAGTTTAATTAATCTCTTAACTAATAATAAATTAAAGTTATTTAATTATTTCAATTAATGATGTTTAAAAATTAGTTAATCATTTTTAATTAATTACTTTTAAAGTTAATTAATTAGTTTTAATTTAATTAATCTTTTCCATTAATGATCTTTTAAATTAATTAATCCTTTTTAATAAATGGTGTTTAAAAAAATTAATTAATCAACTTAATTAAAGAGATTTAAAATTAAATAATTAATTTAATTAATGATGTTTTAGAGCGATTAATCCTTTTTAATTATGTGTATTTAAAGTTAACCAATCAAATTAATTAACGAAGTTTGAAGATAATTAATCATTCTTATTAATGTTAATTAAAGATAATTAACCAATTTAATAAGGGTGTTTTAAGTGATTAATTTTTTTTGATAATGGCGTTTTAAGTTAATGAACCACTTTTACAAAGTTGTTAAAAGTTAAAAACTCGTAATGAGAAGCCCAAGCATGAATTTGGTTTTAAAAGAAAATTTTCAATTCAGTTATGGAAAAGAAGTTTTCGTAAATGACATCGCTAATATGGAAAGAACTTAATCATACACTTGACCACTAAATATCGAGGTATGGAAACTTGTCACTGTCTCGAAAGTAAAAATTATCGTCAAGACAATTCCTAGAGGTAACACTACCTTATATGGAAACTTTAATTTCAATATTTGGTGCTTCTATGCATATTAGGTGCCTATTTTATAAATTACTTTGTTATGTATTATAATATAAGCATCCACGATAGCTTATTCTAATAATAACAACTTATTTTTAACAGTTTATTTCATTGATTTTTCTTTCTTACATCATTTAATCTAATTGTTATCTTTAATGAAATATTATGTATTATTTTCGTGTCATATCGCGGTATATGAGTTAGAAAATATGGTGTTTTCTAGTTACCATGATATTTTTTCTAATTTAGTTAATATTATCTATGTAAAATAGTAGAGAAATGCAGCTATATGCTACCTATAGTAATGCACATGTTGGAATTTCATTGTTTGAACCAAATTTGGAATATTATTTCACTTAGAGCACATTTTCAATATTCTAGATTTAGAACGCTATTATTGTAGTGAACAATGTATATATTAAAATTTATATGTTAAAGATGAAGAAACTAGATCAGCTTGCAGTGGAAGAAATGAGTGAATAAAAAAATTTACCATTTTTTGATCATTAATGGACACATGAAGCCTAAAGTATTTAGATCCTATATAAATTTCTTTTAAATAAAATCAGTATTTTATTTAATACCATATTTTATTTTATTAATCTAATTATATATCAATCAAGAATGGGATACAAATAAGGTTTAAATATATTAAATATAGTCACAGAATAGTTAAACATAAGACAAGTATGATCAATTGATAATATGATATATATGAATCAATAAGAATAAGTTTAAAGAAATCACATAAGGGTAAAAAGGGAAAGAAATAAAAGATGACAAAGGGATGGAAGGGAAAGAAATAAAAGATGATAAAGATGATTGATTCATCTTTCCCTTTTTGACAAATTTGAGTTACGTAGCGTTGGGCGAATTCTCACCCAGAAGATCTCGAGACCGAGAAGTCACAGTTTCACCCGGGCTTACAACCTCCACTTCGTTCGACAAACGCCAGGCTCAACACAAGCATAGAAGTCTATCCAGCCCAGAGCCCATTCGGCATTTCCATATAT
Source organism: Allium cepa (assembly GCA_030765085.1). Classification (NCBI taxonomy): domain Eukaryota; kingdom Viridiplantae; phylum Streptophyta; class Magnoliopsida; order Asparagales; family Amaryllidaceae; genus Allium; species Allium cepa. The sequence continues at coordinate 727,476,417 of CM060932.1, read as the reverse complement.
GAAGCCTCGTTCGGCAATACAAGAACATGGCCGTTTGGTGAGACTCATCCGGTCCTCCTTCCACCGAACCAACTATCCACCGAACCAACTCCCCTACCGGTCCAGTCACTACCGGTCCACCAACCTTCACACCCCTATGCCGGACCAAAAGGCCTACCGGACCATCTCCACAACCGGTCCAAACAAGCACCGAACCACCTCACTGCCGGTCCACATCCACACTCACTGCCACCGGTCCACACATACCACCGGTCCATACCTACCACCGGTCCAAACTCAATGCCGAATGAAGCTCCGCCGAACCAGATGATTGCCAGTCCAGATTGCTTCAGCCCGGGCCCACCAGTAGCTATATACTTCCAAGACCCCTGCCCCCTACCTCATTCTATAAATAGAGGGGCAGGGGTACAACAATGGCAGACAAGTTTGAGAGCTCAAGCGCGGAAGGAACTTTCAAACTACTTTCATATACTTGTACACAAAGCATTGTACTTGTAATCTGAAAGAAATAAGATAATAACATATAAAGTGGACGTAGGCACGTTCTGGCCGAAACACTATAAATCTGTGTGTCTTTTACATTTCAGCCCCTGCTTTTTTCATATTTACACAACTCATCTAAATCATTAAGAATCACATAAAATCAACTAAATCACACGACTTGGAGGTGTTTGCCCATTTTTTGTGCAAACATTTTTGGTGCTTTCACTGAGAACTTCGAACTCGAAGCTTCAGCTTCCCTCATTCAACCTTCTTTCCCAATAGCACCCTTCATTGCCTAGGAAACATGACTTCCAGGCCAAGAAAAGACGCCAACAAGGGAAAGAACGTTGCAACTAGCAGCGCTCCAAATCCAGTGGATTCAGATCAAGAGAACCATCCCACTACAGCAACGGTGCCACATGTAGACCAAGAGGCAATTCCAACAGCCCCTGCTGCGGAACAACCGGCAGTAATCACTAGAGCTGACCTAGACAGAGTTGTGGTGGAAGTGACTAACCGCTTCGCATCCCAACAAGAAGCTTTGGTGAACCAACTCATGTCACGCTTGAGGGATGTCGAAGAATCCAACCGCAATACTGAATCATGGGATGAATCTCAATCTGGAGGATCTCGGAGACAGCAAAGGTCTTCCCTCTTCGAGGAAGCCATCAACAGGAACAACGATGATAGGGGCCGCGCCCGGACTCAGCCCGAACTCCGACTCGAGGAAGCGCTTGGAACCGAACCCAGTGGGGGAGGCGCCAGGCGAGGGTCGGATGTAGCTGAGCCAGTCATGCCACCTAATCATAGAAACCCCACTGAACGGAGCCGAGCTAGAACCCAGCCGAAGTTGACCCCATGGAAATGCTCGAAACAGAACCCCACAGGGAAAGATCAAGGCATGGGGCAACTGTAGCTGGTCCTAGCATGCATCCGAGTAGCCAGAGGCAACCAATGGATAACGTCAGAAGTGATAGAGTATACCATCCCTACAGGTCATCTGGACGAGATCGATCCCGCAGGGAAGAACCAAGTTCATTTCTATCCGCTCCAAATTCTGACGAAAGAATGGCACGATTATTTAGAGAATGCGTCCAACGGGAGCAAAGGGACCGAGGAATAGGCGCTAGGGTCACCAGCCCCTTCACCCGCAATATCGAAACTGCCATCACCCCCCGGGAATGGAAAATGCCAACCATGGAACCTTACAAGGGAACTTCCGACCCCATCGTACACTTACAGAGATACACCCAGCATATGCTCATGAGCGGAGCAACAGAAGGGGTGCTGTGTAAATGCTTCCCGCTATTCCTAGCAGATCTAGCTACCTCCTGGTTCTGCCATCTACCCCAAGGATCTATCAGCTCATGGGAGATGTTGAAAGAAAGGTTCATTAGCCAGTTCCTCATCCATGTAGAACAACCCAAGGATGCTTATTCTCTATCCAATGTCAAAACAGAAATCCGGAGAGACACTGCAACAATATCTAACCTGGTTCAACGCCGCAGCGGCCGCAGTCCAAGATGCCGATGAGAAGCTCACCCTAATGGCCCTCTGTAGTGGTGTACACCCAGATACCAAGTTCACTAGAAGACTAACTAAGGAAAAACCAGCTACTTTACCTGATTTCTTTCATGAAGCTGGAAAGTATATGAGACTTGAAGACGCCGCCACTGAGAGGCAGTCAGGGCAACAAGGTAAGACAACTTCGGACAAGGTTCCCGCTGCAGCTAAGGACACTCGAAGAAATGAATCTAGAGACAATGCTGGGGGCAGGAAGGTTGAAAAACGCCAATATCGACCAGGACCAAGATTTGACTCCTACACTCCTTTGAATGAAACAATCGAAAATATCTTTCTAGCCACTCAGGGCGAACTCGGATACAAGCGCCCCCCGCACAAGAAAGAATCTGATAACGCACTCAAGTCTGGAAAGTTCTGCCGCTTCCACGAATCCCACGGACATGACACCAATGAATGCCACCATCTCCGGGACTTGATCGAAGAACACATCAGAAGAAGAAGGCTGGAACGCTATGTGAAAGGTCAGAACAGGACTCCAACTCCTGCCAATGAGAACTCAAAGCGACCCGTCCCAGAAGTAGGCGGAGGGAATCGCAACACCAGTGGCTCTAGTCAAGAGAAGATAGTGGTCCATACCATCTCGGGAGGACCACACATCGCCGACAGAAGCTGGGCAGAGATGGAAAGATACGGCAAGTCACTTAGAAATGTTGAAGGCTATGTTAACTCCATTATGGAAGAACACCACCCGAAACGGAGAGAGAGTGACGACATCGTATTCAGTAGGCGTGATTTAGAAGGAAGACAGTATCCGCATATGGATCCCATGGTCATCTCTGCCTGGTTCGGTCCAGCTAAAGTTTTCCGAATTCTAATAGACACAGGAAGCTCCGTAAATATCCTATTCAAGCATGCTTTCGAAAAAATGAAGCTGTCAATGAAGGATGTGTCTCCCTGCAACAAACCCCTGCACGGTTTCACTGGAGATGCGAAAATGCCACTCGGGCAACTTGACCTCTTCGTCGAAATAGGAAGTCATCCCCGCTCCGTTGTGCGAAAACAAACGTTCGTACTAATAGAAAACCACTCGGCCTACAACGCCTTCTTGGGAAGACCAGCCTTGTCTGACTTCCAAATTGTCCTAGCCCCGTGGTGCCTAAAGATGAAATTCCCAACAGATAACGGAATAGGAGAAGTTGAAGGAGATCAAGACGCCGCTCGAGATTGCTATGTAACTGAACTTCGCAATAACCGTAGAAAGAATAAAGGGAAAGATGCAGAGACTACTCTCTGCATGAAAAGCTTGGAAGCATAGCAACTAAAGAAAGCCCCTCCTCTTCGATACACCAGCGATCCTTTCAATGAACTAGACCCCAGGGATAAGGAGGAGGAGGCTACCGCTGAGCCTGCGGAGGCCATGGAATTCGTATCTATAGACAAACATGATTCAAGTAGACTATTAAAAATAGGATCTCAGCTAAAAACAGAATTGAAGGATCAACTCATTGACTTTCTCCGCCACAACTTAGATGTATTTGCGTGGACACACGCCGATATGACAGGAATATCCCCAGACATAGCATGCCACATGCTGAACGTCGATCCCACCAAGGTACCGATAAAGCAGAAAAAGAGAAGCATGGGAGCAGAACGATCAGCAGCTCTCGATGAGGAAGTAAAGAACCTACTTGCTAATGACTTCATACGAGAAGCCATCTACCCAGAATGGATCGCTAACCCAGTACTAGTAAAGAAAGCTAATGGGAAGTGGCGAACATGCATAGATTTCTCCAACTTAAATGACGCTTGCCCGAAAGACTGCTTCCCGCTCCCCCGAATCGATCAGCTTGTGGACAGCACTGCCGGGCACGAACTTTTATCTTTTATGGATGCATACTCCGGATACAACCAGATTCCCATGCACGCTCCCGATCAAGACCACACTAGCTTCATCACTGACAGGGGATTATATTGTTACAAAGTCATGCCTTTTGGACTCAAAAATGCCGGAGCTACCTATCAGCGCCTCGTCAACAAGATGTTCGCGGAATTAATAGGACGAACTATGGAAGTATATGTGGATGACATGTTGGTAAAGTCCAGGAGAGCCGACGATCATGTAAGCCACCTGAGCGAGATGTTTCAGGTACTTCGCCGACATGGAATGAAGCTGAATCCTCTAAAGTGCTCCTTCGGAGTGTCGTCGGGAAAATTCTTAGGATTCATCGTCCATGCCAGAGGGATTGAAGCAAACCCTGAACAAATCCGGGCTCTAAAAGAAATAACGATACCTTCCACTCGAAAAGAAATGCAGAGCCTAAACGGAAAGGTGGCCGCCCTAAGAAGATTCATTTCCAAAGCAACTGACAAGTGCGTCCCTTTCTTCGAAGCTCTCAAGAACGACAAAGGAAAGTTCGAGTGGACCGATGAATGCTTAAAAGCCTTCCTTAACCTGATCGAACACCTTCAGAAACCACCAGTACTCTCAACTCCAAACGAAGGCGAAGAGCTATACCTATACCTCGCTGTATCATCTCATGCTCTAAGCGCTGCCCTGGTAAGAGAAGAAGACCGCACACAACGCCCGGTATACTTTATAAGTAAGAGATTTACAGGGGCAGAAGCCAGATATCCTAAACTTGAGAATTTGGCATATTGTTTATTGATCGCGTCACGAAAACTGCGACACTACTTATAACAGCTCGCAAATCCGTACCCCTTGAGTCAACACTATTCTACAACAATCAACTCAAGTTGCACAGAAATACGGACCATTTGGATTTAAGAAGAAGAGGTAGAAGAAGAGAATTGAAAACAACAACAGAATCTAACCATCGCAGCGAAATAAAATATAATAGATAATAAATAATCTTTACTCAAAATCAAATATATCTGTTTATATACACTACATCATCAGAGTACATCAGTCACAGCTCACATCAATACAATACAATGGATACACAACAACTCAAATACAGCGGAATAATATATATATATATATATATACACACACAAGTACGGGAATACGTATCGTCATCCAGCTCGTCTCCCGAGCTCCACAGCATCATAACCTGTATCCTATAATACTCGGTCTGACCCGAGCATTATAGTTAAATAACACCCGAGTCAGTCTGGAATACCAGCGTGAGAAAATCACACCCAATTGATTCGTTAAAGTTTCAAAATCCTTTTGAAAACAAAAGCATCTCGTAAGACCACGCCACAAATAAACATGCCGGGTTTTTACCTTACGATAGCTAAAACAATTTTTATAGAAATCCTCTGATATTATAATAGGGTCTATATACAAATACTTATAAAATAGCCGAAATTGTTACATTCATTAAATTCCAGCTACTAGCCACAAAAGTGGGTAATACAAACAAAACTCGTACAAGGCTCGTAGGGAGAATGGATTTCCAACAATGACTAGGCACTGGGGTACCACCTGTCACAGTACGGGGTCTAGATCACCGTACCGAGGACTACTCCCTTCATCCCCTGCAACACAAGGCCGGAACCATTCCTTACTGAACAGTCCCGAACAAGATAAACCCCGTGGTTGGCGCGACCAACCACCCACTAAGCCGAAATATATAAGGGACATCTAGACAGGTGAATTATCTTGTCCTGCTTGGGCATGACCCACCTAACCTTCCTGCATATCCCCTGATTTTCAGTCATTCCCATTTGATGAGGCTTGAGGCTAAGCGTTACCTTTTTAGAACGTTTCACTTAGAATGCCCATCGTCCACCTGACGATGTTTCGCAAGCATTCGTCCATACAAGTCCGTCCCGGGTTCGAACGGAACCGAAGGCACTATTCCTACTACATCCATTTTGGAAATATCCTCAGGATTAGTAGAGACTAGCCCTTGCACTTCACTGCTCCATCTTCGAATCCAAAATCGTTTACACGAAACGTACAAACCGGATCGAAGTGGTTTTCGAGAAATTAATCTCGATCCCGATCTCTTCGAAACGATCAACGCATTTGGCCAATATTGATAGTCGGTTATTTAACTATCAATTAATATTCACAAACAACCATCAACCAATAAATAATTTTCCAAATTATTTATTTATCTCAAAATATCTTCAAAGATATATTCCTATTTTCAATCCTTTGAAAACAGTTTTCAAAACCATATTTCTTTTAAGAATAAACTTCCCAGATGTTTTCTATCTCCTCTGGAATCACCAAGCACAAAAATAGATTCTTAAATCACTTTACCTTGAAATATATTTTAAAACATTTATTTTAAAACTACTTCAATGATTTGTTAAAAATACATACTATATGCATATTTGAAAATAATGTTACTAAACAAAATATAAACTAGATTTCACTTTTAAAAATAAATTACTAATTCACTCTTTAAATAATTATTAATATAATAGATTTGAGAAAATACTTACTTTAAAAATTAAATATTGGAAATAATAAATTTTACAAAAACATATCCTAACTATTAACTTATATTAAAAAAAATTACTTAAAAATGTACTCAGTATTCCAAGGAAAACTCCAACTTCAACCACTTAAATCAATTTTCCAAATTGATTCACAATTTATTTCCTTTGAAATAAATTTCTTTACTTATCAGTTCATTTCGACATTCAATTAATTATGGACTTTATTATTAATTTCAGTTTGACTTTTTAAGTCCTTTAGCTGAAGTATACAATTTCAGGTTATTCCCGGTTTCTGCTTTATTCTTCTTAAATAATTTAAGATCCTAAATTTAAAATAATTGTTTTATTCCTTTAAACAGTAACATTGAAGTTTAAGTTTTCTTAACTTTCTGTTTATTCATACATTTCTTTCCACACCCTTAATTTATTAATTAGCGTTTTGAAAACACTAATATTCTTATCTAATTCATTTTAGTTTATTCACATTCTTTATAATTATTTACTTAAAATTTTCTCTTTTTATTATTTCCTTCCAAAAATCCAATGCTATGCAATTATAACTCAGAGTCCAGAATATATCCAAGCAACTATAGCATTCAATATTTCAATATAATTCATCACAGAATATCCACAAAACATAACAGAGAATAAATAAACAATATATATATATATATGATGAGGGACGCAGTTGGATCCCTCCAACCTGTTTTTCCCTGCATCCACAAACGTCAGCACAGTATAATATACCACTTCTACAATATCATACTATATCTCATCAATTCATTCGACCATTCAAACAATCATTTAAATTTAATCATTTTAAATTTAAATTTAAATTAAAACTGAGTGAGATTAACTCACCTTATTCCGTTTGCAACCCATTTCCAAACCAGCTTGTTTCGTCCCAATTCTTCACAATTAACCTTGTATAAACCATTTTACATTTTATTAATATTTGAGCTTATTGAACAATTTCTTCTCTCTGATAATTTTACTTAGCTAATTATTTATTCAATTTACTTTTCCTTCAATAAAATATCCTTTAGTAACTAAAACAAATAAATGAGTTTTATTAACAAATTACTTGCCATTAAATAAATAACTCAACTAATAATTTAGTTAAACCAATTTTTTTCTTTTACAATTTCTTTTCGTAACTAAATAATTTTAAATAAGTTTATTAATCGTCTAAATCACTAATATACATTATTAAGTAACCTTGCAGATTTCATTTCTAGACTGCATATAAATATATTTTCCATTTTCCAAACTGCATAAAAAAGAATATATATGGGCTTTAAGCATGTTATCTTTATATACCCTTATATTATTTTTTTCTTTATATATATATTTTCCTAAAATCTCGTGTATATATATATATATATACTTCTTCTATTTTATTTTTATTTTTATAAATTGGTAAAATAAGAAATCCGGGTTTAAAATCCGTTCTCTACGAATATACAGCATTATGCTATCGTGTTAAATTTAATAGAAAATAAATCGAGTTTACCTTGCCCTTATCTATCGAAATGGAGCTCGCTGTCACCCTACCCCAACACCCCGAGCTACTGTAAGCAACTACTGTCGTTCTCCCACCACGCCACCACCTCCACGCTGCCATAGCCAAAACAATCCCAAGCCCTCTTGCGCGACGCCCTAAATCCATCACCAACCCACGCAAATCGCCGCAGCCTAGCCTTCCAATCCCCAAAGCTCCATCCTTGCCAGGTCAACCCGCGACCCCTCGCAACACACTTGCTCGACAATCGTGCCGCCATCACTCAGTGACGCTGCGTTCTCCTCCAAATCGAAGTCGAACAGGCGCGAGAAGATCAAGACCCATCACGATGCTACGCTGTCGTGCTCGAAATTCAACACTCCAAAACCCCAAACGTCTCAGCCCTAACCAGATGTACTCGCGATGCCATCATCCCCTTCGAGCTGCCGTGGGATTCGACGAAGACGATGAACTCTCGAATAGTTTGAACGACATGATTCGGTCCTCTTTTTTTTATTTTTTTATTTAAAGCCGAGACGATTTTTTTTTTTTTTTTTTTTAGTGTAAATCCTCGGCTGTGAGTGATATAAAAGAAAGGATATAATGGGGGAAAGGAGGAGTATAAAAGAAGCCAACATTGGTAGACAAAGAGGGAACACGTTTTGATAGTGAAGGAAAGTATGTTGATGTGAAGAATTACAGCCGATGTTTGACTGTTCAACAATTTCATATATTGATTTTTCATTTCAAATTCGAATTGTAATAATAATAATAGCAACGTCTAATCTCGAATTCCTATCGAGGCACACAACCCGGCGTTCATAACGTTAAATCCATATTCTGAACGCAATGGAACTTGTTTTCGTCGAATTCCGAGACTGCGTCTCAAACGACAATTTTAAATTCAATTTAAACGATATAAATTCCAGAACTGCATAAATCACTGTTAATTTCAATTTTAACATTTCTATTGTCTTCGGTAAATATCAATATAAATTTCATAAGCCTTCAAATTATTTTTAATAAGCTTAAAACTCCAGATTCAACAATTTACCCAATTTTCCTTATTTAATTTAATAATTCGATAATTTTTCCAACTTTAAATTATTTAAATTCAATAATTTAATTGTCAAATAAATCATGATATTAGTAATTTAAGTTGGTAATTAACCTTTAAACAATTTAAAATCAATTAATATTTCGATTTTTTAATGCTCGAAAATTCCAGGTCATCACATTCTTCCCCCCTTAAAAGAATTTCGTCCCTGAAATTACTAATTAGGAAAAATGGTCCAATACCCGATTACTTTTTTCCTTTCAAACCCATATAGTTTTTGACCATCTGCCAAAACAATCTTTTAATCAAAGGCATCCCAACTTCCTTTCTAACTTTTCAACTTATCCATAAGTCCCAATCAATATCAACTACTTATCAATTCAAATTTAAACTTAAATTCAATTAAGTTATCAAAATTTTCTCCAAAATTTTTCTAACTCCCTAAATTCCCGAAAAATTTCGCCAGCGTTTCCTTTGCGCGGCTAGCTCGGTACAACTACAAAATGGCTCTACGGCCTCCCAAATCCAAAAAGAAAACAAAAAGGCCAAGTGGCTCAATCCAAATCCAAATCCCAATCAAATTCCATACCAAATTTAAATACATACCTTTTTGTCGAGCATTTCAAATTTATCTCTTGAAATCCATCCAATTCTATTTTTCCTTTAGATTACCTGCATATCCTGCTCGATACTAATATTCAATCACAATATTCCCAAAACATTTTATCGACTTTCTTACAAATGTCAATATTTATTCATTCAAATAACAACTTAGAATATATTTGCAATATCAGTTTCCAATCAAGAATCCACCATTCCTTTCTTAAGTTTAGCATAAGCAATTTATATGTTTCTTATTTTTATTTTCGCTTTACTCCTTTAGTTTATATCCATTACTATTCAAATTGGTTCTTTCATTTCCATATGAATTTAATTTATCTTTAACCCTGCACATATAAATTTATTGGTCATTTATTACTAACTCATCTCATTACTTTAATTAGTTTCATTCACTAACTTATTTCAATTTCTATTTTGAAATTGTTTAGTCGTTAATGAATTATTATTATTTTCAAAATTTTCAAAAATTTTCTAACTCCCAAAATTTCTGAAAAATTTTGGCAGAGTCCCCTTTGTACGGAGGAGCTTTTGCAATTTGACAAAAGAGATAAATATATATACATCGACCCACACGGTCGGAAAAACCAAAAACAGTTCATATTTCCTATTTTAATTGCGTAGGCGTACCTTATTTAGCATTTTAAGCAAGCGGCTTATTATTTTTAGCAAAAAGCCCAACCTAAATCCAGCCATACGGCTTCCAGGTACCTGTACTTACTCAGTTTAAACTTGTAAGTGCCAAATATAAGAAGTTTAACACATTTCACTTACTTGCAATAGTTAAAACATATGAATTCTAAAAGAAATTCACACCCAACATTTTTCTGTAAGCAACTTCTACAATTTCCATGTTAATTTAACTGATCTAATTTATTTATCAACCATTTTTATGCAATTTGAATGGTTTTCAATCCATTCGTATACAACCTTATCAATTTAAATGGTTTAAAACACAATAGCTTACATTTAATTTATTTTAAGTAAACTGAACTCATATTTAATTCAACTGCTTTCAAAATCACTTTATTTTACTTCTATCAATACATAGAATGTTTAACTATTTCATTTACATCAAATGACAATTTATTCTATGCAATTCGATGAGATTTATGTGAATAAATAAGTATTTATATTTATAACCAATTTAAATGGATTTCAACTCAATTTATACTTAATTCTATCCCATTTTTAAACTTATTCACAATTCCTATATTCTCATTCTCATGGCATTTTAAATTTGAATCCATTCACTCGCATTCCATCTTATTAACCAATTAGTTCATCCAAACCATATACAATCTAGGTTCATCTTAAATGCCTATTAAATTTCCCTTTTTATTTAATCCATTTACAACCATTTACTAGCTCGACACACTCCCTTATAAGTTTCATTTACAATCCATTCATTTACATTTCATTCAATGTATTCCAAACTATTTTATTTAGCTCGGAAACAATCCAAGCTATTTCATTCCATAACCATTTCTCAACTCATTTAAACCAGCACTTCATTTGATACTTATTTATCCCATCATTTATTTATTCGATATAATTAGTTTATCCACATTCACTTACACCATTCTAATAAACTCGAAACATTCAATCCTTTCCTTATTGTCTCAAGTTAATTCAATCTCTTAATAATTTAAATGGTTTACAATTATTTATTTAAGCATTTTCATTTCATTAAATATTATCGGCAACTCACCGAATTTTACTTCAATTGAAATTTATTTTTACTTGATTTAAAACCAATCCAATTATTATTAAACTTTGTTTAAGTTGAATTCAATTCAACTCTCCTGCATTCATTTAGCTTAAGTCAATTTCCTTCAATTTATTCAAATTTTATACTTAAGCTCATTCTCATTTTGCAAACAAAGTTCTCTTTGATACTCAACTTAACTCAATTAATTCCAAGGCCATATCCAATTTATTTCCACTTATTGGATTTCATTTGCACATTCAAACCATTACTATTTTAATCCATTTACATTTTTATTTTATATATCTCATATTATATTTACTTTGTTAACACTTCAAGTCTAATTTTTAATTAATAATTCAAGTTCTGATTCTATTATCCACTTTTAATTTACCATCAAATTTATTAACTCACAATTCAACTCCATTCTTAATTACTTTCCTTTCATCAACAATTTGAATCAGCTTTAATTTATAACTTGAGTTTATTCCAAACTTCATCATAAACTCACAATTCAATTTTATTAACTAATTTGTTATCTAATTAGTTCTCCCATTATTTATAATCCAATACTTGAATTTTTTTTTTTTTCTTTTCATTCCAAATATCACTTTTATTTATTTTCCTTAGTTCAATATACTTTACAATTCAAGTTTGGATTTTCCTCTCATTTCCCTATTCATCTAAATATTTATTTGGATTTGTATTCCATTTCAAAAATTTATAAGCCACAACTTATTATTTACACAATTCCATCCATTATAGGCTTGAATATATTCATCTTTTATTTTTAACTCAAGCCTGTTATTTATTTATAGCCCAATCATATTTTATTTCTATGGATTTTAATTCTTTTATAAGTGATTTTGATTTATTTATTCCAATTCCAATCCTTATCCCACTTAATTCCATTTATTCAGGTAAGAATCTAATTCCATTAAATAATTCAATTGAATTCTTATGCCAATTCAATTTTATCTTAACTCGGATTTATTTAATCCAATTCAGTTTCAACTAAATTCAAATACAACTGGATATTATTTCTAGCCTATTCAATTTATTCCAATCCAGTTAAGTTTATTATTATTATTATTTTATTTCCCATCCAAGTTAACTTCATTTCATTTTAAATTTACATTCCATTATTCAAAGCTATATTTCCTTTCTGTTTTAAAAATAATCTCAATCTATAAGCTTACAATTCATCTCATCAGGATTTTCAAATACCCGCTTTAGTTTCAAATTATTTTGAAATCTCCAACATTTCAAAATCACACTTCTCAGAAATTTAAACCAATCCTGGTTTTATTCCCAACAAATTTCCTCTAAAATTTTCAAAAACAACTCGTTTTTCCTGAACAAATTAATTTGGCAGCAAATCCGTCACTTAGAAACTCGAAAATGAACATCGATGATGTTGCAGTCATCACCGAAGTTATTTTCCAGTGACTAAAGTGAATTCAATGCTATATCACTTTCAAAACCCATTTAAAACAAATTTCCATCCAGAAATACTTCCAAAACAATAATGTTATCATTTATCTTCAAAACACTTCGATAACATTCCCAAAATCTCTGAAATTTTGAATTTCCAAATTCTGCTTAAATAAATTTTAACTATAATTCATTTGCACAGCTTATGTTCATACAAATTCTCATTTGATTATATTTCAATTCACAATTTTCATCTATAATTCATATTTATAAATTTCTTTTTTATAATAAATTTATTCCTTCAAACTTTGGTTATAATTCCAATTTCTAATTAAATTTTCACTTAACAATGATAATACTTTAATATTATCAACATCCAAGCAACCATATATTAGTCAAACAGTTTACAAAAACTATGCTTTATATCAAAATATGTTTTTGGGTAAAATTATTTCATTCACCCATATTTAAAACAATATCGTATCGATTGCTCTATTCAAGTGTTTAGAAACCCCTTCGATACAGTTGTACGGACTGTGCCGACGAAGGTTCATATGCCACTCAATAAACCAATCAACGCAATATTAAAACAATTTATATTCACTAACAAATACGCGCTCATATTTATTAGTATGCTCAAACTCATTATAGAGTACTACAGACTCTATTTCATGAGTAATTCCCACCAGAGCCAAGGTTATCACCAACCTATGCTCTGATACCAAGTGTAACAGCCCGCAAATCCGTACCCCTTGAGTCAACACTATTCTACAACAATCAACTCAAGTTGCACAGAAATACGGACCATTTGGATTTAAGAAGAAGAGGTAGAAGAAGAGAATTGAAAACAACAACAGAATCTAACCATCGCAGCGAAATAAAATATAATAGATAATAAATAATCTTTACTCAAAATCAAATATATCTGTTTATATACACTACATCATCAGAGTACATCAGTCACAGCTCACATCAATACAATACAATGGATACACAACAACTCAAATACAGCGGAATAATATATATATATATATATATATATATATATATATATATATATATATATATACAAGTACGGGAATACGTATCGTCATCCAGCTCGTCTCCCGAGCTCCACAGCATCATAACCAGTATCCTATAATACTCGGTCTGACCCGAGCATTATAGTTAAATAACACCCGAGTCAGTCTGGAATACCAGCGTGAGAAAATCACACCCAATTGATTCATTAAAGCTTCAAAATCCTTTTGAAAACAAAAGCATCTCGTAAGACCACGCCACAAATAAACATGCCGGGTTTTTACCTTACGATAGCTAAAACAATTTTTATAGAAATCCTCTGATATTATAATAGGGTCTATATACAAATACTTATAAAATAGCCGAAATTGTTACATTCATTAAATTCCAGCTACTAGCCACAGAAGTGGGTAATACAAACAAAACTCGTACAAGGCTCGTAGGGAGAATGGATTTCCAACAATGACTAGGCACTGGGGTACCACCTGTCACAGTACGGGGTCTAGATCACCGTACCGAGGACTACTCCCTTCATCCCCTGCAACACAAGGCCGGAACCATTCCTTACTGAACAGTCCCGAACAAGATAAACCCCGTGGTTGGCGCGACCAACCACCCACTAAGCCGAAATATATAAGGGACATCTAGACAGGGGAATTATCTTGTCCTGCTTGGGCATGACCCACCTAACCTTGCTGCATATCCCCTGATTTTCAGTCATTCCCATTTGATGAGGCTTGAGGCTAAGCGTTACCTTTTTAGAACGTTTCACTTAGAATGCCCATCGTCCACCTGACGATGTTTCGCAAGCATTCGTCCATACAAGTCCGTCCCGGGTTCGAACGGAACCGAAGGCACTATTCCTACTACATCCATTTTGGAAATATCCTCAGGATTAGTAGAGACTAGCCCTTGCACTTCACTGCTCCATCTTCGAATCCAAAATCGTTTACACGAAACGTACAAACCGGATCGAAGTGGTTTTCGAGAAATTAATCTCGATCCCGGTCTCTTCGAAACGATCAACGCATTTGGCCAATATTGATAGTCGGTTATTTAACTATCAATTAATATTCACAAACAACCATCAACCAATAAATAATTTTCCACATTATTTATTTATCTCAAAATATCTTCAAAGATATATTCCTATTTTCAATCCTTTGAAAACAGTTTTCAAAACCATATTTCTTTTAAGAATAAACTTCCCAGATGTTTTCTATCTCCTCTGGAATCACCAAGCACAAAAATAGATTCTTAAATCACTTTACCTTGAAATATATTTTAAAACATTTATTTTAAAACTACTTCAATGATTTGTTAAAAATACATACTATATGCATATTTGAAAATAATGTTACTAAACAAAATATAAACTAGATTTCACTTTTAAAAATAAATTACTAATTCACTCTTTAAATAATTATTAATATAATAGATTTGAGAAAATACTTACTTTAAAAATTAAATATTGGAAATAATAAATTTTACAAAAACATATCCTTTGAAACAATTTTAAAACTATTAACTTATATTAAAAAAAATTACTTAAAAATGTACTCGGTATTCCAAGGAAAACTCCAACTTCAACCACTTAAATCAATTTTCCAAATTGATTCACAATTTATTTCCTTTGAAATAAATTTCTTTACTTATCAGTTCATTTCGACATTCAATTAATTATGGACTTTATTATTAATTTCAGTTTGACTTTTTAAGTCCTTTAGCTGAAATATACAATTTCAGGTTATTCCCGGTTTTTGCTTTATTCTTCTTAAATAATTTAAGATCCTAAATTTAAAATAATTGTTTTATTCCTTTAAACGGTAACATTGAAGTTTAAGTTTTCTTAACTTTCTGTTTATTCATACATTTCTTTCCACACCCTTAATTTATTAATTAGCGTTTTGAAAACACTAATATTCTTATCTAATTCATTTTAGTTTATTCACATTCTTTATAATTATTTACTTAAAATTTTCTCTTTTTATTATTTCCTTCCAAAAATCCAATGCTATGCAATTATAACTCAGAGTCCAGAATATATCCAAGCAACTATAGCATTCAATATTTCAATATAATTCATCACAGAATATCCACAAAACATAACAGAGAATAAATAAACAATATATATATATGATGAGGGACGCAGTTGGATCCCTCCAACCTGTTTTTCCCTGCATCCACAAACGTCAGCACAGTATAATATACCACTTCTACAATATCATACTATATCTCATCAATTCATTCGACCATTCAAACAATCATTTAAATTTAATCATTTTAAATTTAAATTTAAATTAAAACTGAGTGAGATTAACTCACCTTATTCCGTTTGCAACCCATTTCCAAACCAGCTTGTTTCGTCCCAATTCTTCACAATTAACCTTGTATAAACCATTTTACATTTTATTAATATTTGAGCTTATTGAACAATTTCTTCTCTCTGATAATTTTACTTAGCTAATTATTTATTCAATTTACTTTTCCTTCAATAAAATATCCTTTAGTAACTAAAACAAATAAATGAGTTTTATTAACAAATTACTTGCCATTAAATAAATAACTCAACTAATAATTTAGTTAAACCAATTTTTTTCTTTTACAATTTCTTTTCGTAACTAAATAATTTTAAATAAGTTTATTAATCGTCTAAATCACTAATATACATTATTAAGTAACCTTGCAGATTTCATTTCTAGACTGCATATAAATATATTTTCCATTTTCCAAACTGCATAAAAAAGAATATATATGGGCTTTAAGCATGTTATCTTTATATACCCTTATATTATTTTTTTCTTTATATATATATTTTCCTAAAATCTCGTGTATATATATATATATACTTCTTCTATTTTATTTTTATTTTTATAAATTGGTAAAATAAGAAATCCGGGTTTAAAATCCGTTCTCTACGAATATACAGCATTATGCTATCGTGTTAAATTTAATAGAAAATAAATCGAGTTTACCTTGCCCTTATCTATCGAAATGGAGCTCGCTGTCACCCTACCCCAACACCCCGAGCTACTGTAAGCAACTACTATCGTTCTCCCACCACGCCACCACCTCCACGCTGCCACAGCCAAAACAATCCCAAGCCCTCTCGCGCGACGCCCTAAATCCATCACCAACCCACGCAAATCGCCGCAGCCTAGCCTTCCAATCCCCAAAGCTCCATCCTTGCCAGGTCAACCCGCGACCCCTCGCAACACACTTGCTCGACAATCGTGCCGCCATCACTCAGTGACGCTGCGTTCTCCTCCAAATCGAAGTCGAACAGGCGCGAGAAGATCGAGACCCATCACGATGCTACGCTGTCGTGCTCGAAATTCAACACTCCAAAACCCCAAACGTCTCAGCCCTAACCAGATGTACTCGCGATGCCATCATCCCCTTCGAGCTGCCGTGGGATTCGACGAAGACGATGAACTCTCGAATAGTTTGAACGACATGATTCGGTCCTCTTTTTTTTATTTAAAGCCGAGACGATTTTTTTTTTTTTTAGTGTAAATCCTCGGCTGTGAGTGATATAAAAGAAAGGATATAATGGGGGAAAGGAGGAGTATAAAAGAAGCCAACATTGGTAGACAAAGAGGGAACACGTTTTGATAGTGAAGGAAAGTATGTTGATGTGAAGAATTACAGCCGATGTTTGACTGTTCAACAATTTCATATATTGATTTTTCATTTCAAATTCGAATTGTAATAATAATAATAGCAACGTCTAATCTCGAATTCCTATCGAGGCACACAACCCGGCATTCATAATGTTAAATCCATATTCTGAACGCAATGGAACATGTTTTCGTCGAATTCCGAGACTGCGTCTCAAACGACAATTTTAAATTCAATTTAAACGATATAAATTCCAGAACTGCATAAATCACTGTTAATTTCAATTTTAACATTTCTATTGTCTTCGGTAAATATCAATATAAATTTCATAAGCCTTCAAATTATTTTTAATAAGCTTAAAACTCCAGATTCAACAATTTACCCAATTTTCCTTATTTAATTTAATAATTCGATAATATTTCCAACTTTAAATTATTTAAATTCAATAATTTAATTGTCAAATAAATCATGATATTAGTAATTTAAGTTGGTAATTAACCTTTAAACAATTTAAAATCAATTAATATTTCGAATTTTTAATGCTCGAAAATTCCGGGTCATCACACTACTTCCAATCTCACTCCATCAGAGTTCTAACCGATCAGCCACTAAGACAGGTGCTCCATCGTCCCGACACTTCTGGACGACTCCTCAAATGGTGCATTGAACTAAGTCAGTATGACGTCACCTACCATCCTCGCACCGCTATCAAGGGGCAAGCCATGGCCGACTTCATTGCCGAATTCACTACCAACGAAGGCAAGGATCAGTTTGAAATAGCAAAAAACATCAAGTGGAACCTCTTTGTAGATGGAGCATCAAACGAACAAGGCTCGGGGGCAGGTATTGTGATAATCACCCCCAGAGGAAGAAAGCTGTACTATGCATTAAAGTTGGAATTCGCGGCTACTAACAACGATGCGGAGTATGAGGCAGTAATAGCGGGATTGGAGCTTGCCTTGGAAATTGGAGTCAATTCTTTATGTCTTCATAGTGATTCTCAACTTATCGTAAACCAAGTACTAGGAGAATTCCAGACACGAGGAGAACGACTCACAGCATATCTAAAGAAAACCAAACTGCTGCTCGATCAATTGGACCATTATCTAATCAAACACATTCCTCGAGAAGATAACCAAGAGGCCGATGAACTAGCAAAGCAAGCTAGTATGAAGAATAGCACCATTTCCGGAGCACTAGCCATCTCAAGGCAGCTAGCCCCAAGTTTCGAACAAGTGAATCTGATAACTGCAATCGAAGAAGGAACTTGGATGACTCCTATCCGGAAATATTTGCAGGACGGCACACTACCAGACAAACGTGATGAAGTAAGGAGAATTTTGAGGAAAGCTCCCCACTACACAATACAAGAAGGCATCCTCTACCGGCGTGGCTTCTCTAGCCCTTTACTCAGATGCGTCGCTGGAAGGGAAACCAAGGAAATCTTATTCAACATCCATCAAGGAAGTTGCGGAGATCACACTGGAGGGCAGACTCTGGCGAAAAAGATACTCCGATATGGATATTACTGGCCCACACTAAACAAAGACGCCTTAGACTTCGTCAAGAGATGCGACAGATGTCAGAAATTTGCCAAGATTCCTCGACTATCCACAAATGAGATTACTCAAATGACCAGCCCTTGGCCCTTTGTTGTATGGGGAATTGATTTAATTGGCGAACTGCCAACGGGCCGAGGCGGAGCCAAATATGCTATAGTGGCAGTCGATTATTTCACCAAATGGGTGGAAGCGGAACCCCTAAATAAAATATCTTCAGCAAAAGTTATCAACTTCTTGATCAAAAATATTCTGTGCAGGTACGGAGTACCACTCAAGATCATATCAGACAACGGACTCCAATTTCATAGTGCAGAATTCGCCGACTGGTGCCAAGAGCATGGAATTCATAAAAGCTTCTCATCAGTAGCTTATCCTCAGACAAACGGACAAGTCGAAGCTGTCAACAAAATTCTCAAAACCCTAATCAAGAAGAAACTTGAAAAGTCAAAAGGCGCTTGGGTGGACGAACTTCCTACGGCACTTTGGGCCTACCGCACATCTTTCAGAACATCAACGGGACATACTCCTTTCTCTTTGGCATACGGATCGGAGGCAATGCTCCCTGTTGAGACTATTGTTCCTTCCCACCGTAGAATCCACTACAATCCAGAAGAAAACGAAGAACTCCTCCTCATGTCTTTGGATCTGATTTAGGAAAGGAGAAATGATGCAGCACTTAAAGCAGCGGCTCACAAACAAAAAGTGGCAGCACTATACAACTCCAAAGTCAAACATCGCATCTTACAAGAAGGAGATCTAGTCCTCAGGCGAATCTTTCCGCGCCCGGGGCACTGGACCCCATCTGGGACGGACCATATGTAATTCATAAAGATCTCCACAACGGAGCCTATATTTTGTCAACAGTGGACGGAGAGGTGTTCCAGAGGGCATGGAACATCCGACACCTCCGTCGATACTTTTCTTAACTTGTACTGCCCATATGAAGTGAATTAACAAAGAGAATCAGTGGACGTAGGCATTTTCATGCCGAACCACTTTAAAAAATCTTGTCTCTTTTTAACTTGTTCCTTTATATCTTGGCTGCTTGTTAAGCTTTATCCTTTTCTGTTGAACAAAATCTTATGGCATCTCCACTCAAGACGCACCACGGCCTCATCTGGACAAGGCCTAACAGGTACGCTACGATTCTATGCACTCGCCAATGAGACTCTTTTGCTCCAGCATTCCTCTGCTGCGGGTTAACTCATTGCTCGCGTCTGCCCTCAAAGCCAATTGTAATGAGCCGATTATAAGTCATCATAAAGGCCGACTATAGCCGATGGCAGCTCATTACGGCGTTCGGCTCGCCGGCAACTGTGAACCTACTTTAAGCCCCAACATAAGGTGTGGCCAGCCAGGGGTAGTTCACGGCCAACGGCACCCACGCTAGCCGGCCACGGTAAATCGAATAATACCCACGATTACGGACCATAATGGTTCGGGTAGTTACCGTGTGCGATCTCGGCTCCGATGTGTCTTAAGTGCGGCTGTGGTAAAAAAGAAAACTCCCCACGGAGGCGTAAGATGGGTGACAAATGTCTCCAAGACCCACAGCTAGGGAAAGTGACTACAAAACCCGTTTGCCACGAACTTAAGCACATCGACGGCCTTCCGTGATTGGAAGTTTTACTCTTTCTATATTTCCATTTCATTTAAATACTTTTCTCCTATCCTGTATAACAAACTCTAAAGTACAGGAAACCAAATAGAGAGCATTCACTCATGAGAATCTAAGCCTGCGTACTGGGTGGCAAGGTACTCAGATATATCCATGATCAGTTACACAAGACGCTCAAAACTACCGCCTGCAAATAAAACATGAAGGGCGGTACTCTCTTCTCTTGTACATAAATACATAACTATAGCTTATTCATACGTCACACTAACATTGCAAAATGACAACATTTAAACATAACAAAATCAGCTTATATTATAAAATCACACAAAGTTATTCTCTGCAAATAATATTATTACAGTCACATTAATGTTTTGGACTAACGTAAACGACGATAAAAAGAAATAAAAAAGTGGCCGAATCCGGACAAGTAACCAGCTGCGCCAACACTCCATCACCAACTTCCCAAGCCTACTTGGCCGCAGGGCCGGAGCCCCCAGCATGTTGATCGGAAGTTCCACCTGTCCAATTCAGAAGAGGAATCCATTAAACAAATGATAAACGATCAAGTTATGGAAACCCAGAAAGAAAAGGAAAAGAGAAGAATAACTCACCAGCGTCCGCCGCTTGATCCTCATCCTCCAGTTGCACACCCGCTTCCTCCGCAGCAAGCAACCGCATCCCCTCCTTCACCGCCGCTTGCTCCTCTTTCGAGAACTGAGCAGTGACCACATCCAGACTAAAAGCCACTCCACCTTCCTTACCCGCATTGACCCTGGCCTCCTCTAAATCCCGAAGATATATCTTGGCCATGACCCGGGGATAGTCATCCATCCAAGACAAGCTGCCCTACTTCAAAGTGCGGAAGTACATGTCCTGCAGCATCTCGTCCATCATCCCCTCATTCTCCTCAAACTCCTTCACCCGGGCCTCGGAAGCCTGCAACTTGACGACAGCGACATCCCTCTCTGATCGGTATCTCAAGCAGTCAGCGTGGAGAGACCTCCTCATCTCCTCCATCTCCTCCTTTAACTTGACTTGAGCCATCTCCGCGGCCTCAAGCCTTCCAGACAACTCCTCTACCTGCTCGAGATCCGCATTCCGAACCTCATCCACTGTCGCAATGGCCATGTCGATCCGCTCCTTACAGGCGGCCTCCATCTTCCGTAATTCTGCCCTACTAGCCTTTTCCATGGTCTCTTTCAGCCGCCTGGAGGCTTCCTCGTGCTGAGAAATCTGAACGGCTTGACCGGCAAGCTGTTCGGCCTGATCGGCAACCTTCAGCCGCAACCGAATATTAGCACTCCCAATCTCCTCCCCGGCCTTGACCAATTGAGCATGATACTTCATTAACTTCTTGGTCTCTTCAGCCACCCGATCGATATTAGCTCTGGCTTCGTCTCCCATGGTAACTACCCGAGTGGTAAGCAGATCAAGATCTAGGGACTTAGCCTCGTCTAGCACTCGTACCATGGGGTTGCGGGGAAGGAGGTGCTCACCCGTGGCCTCATCAAATGAAATATCCCGAGAGCTTGGATCTAAATCAGGATGGCCGGCAAAGGGGTCACGAGGCACGTCAGGACGCCTTATACGGATAACAGTGGGATTCTTGGAAGGAGGTGGAGGGGGGATAAACTCCGTGCTCTCCTCCGTGGTATCACGAGGAGGCTGAACAGGAAGCTGCGGACCAAGGGAAGGCTCAAATAAGGAACGACTCCTCTTCTTTTTCTAAATGCTCTCTTCAATGACCCCAAGAAGAGGACGGTATTTGACCACGTCCCCAGGACAACCAGTAAGAGGCTTCGGCTTATCAGAAGTTCTCATCAGCTTGAATTGTTCAAGGCGGTGTCGAACGTCCGACGTTTTAGCCGCCTGGCCTGCCCCTGGAGTAAAAAACAAGTGTTATGAACATACAATGGTCCACAATTCAAGAAACATGTAAGTTAAAAAGAAAGAAAAGTGAGAAGGCACGTCTATTATACAAACCCTGCGGAGGAGTGGGGTACTGCAATAAGTCCTGAATCTCATTCCAGGACGGAAGTGAACCATAAAATATTCCTAAGTCCTTATCGAAAATGGAATCGGCGGAAGTGAAAAGTTCACCTTGCACCGTCGAAGTTACCCTAGCCGAGGAGCCTTTAGGGGATGGATCGGCACCAGCCACAGCCTTGCCCGCCTCCTTTGCCTTTTCCGCTTCCGATTCTTCCTCCGATTCCCCGAAGGCCGGACGGAGAGCCTCATCCAGTTCAGGGTCTTGCCCAGAGGTTAAGGCACCAGCATCACCATCTCCATCGCCATCTCCTCCGCCTTCTGACTCTCCTCCCATATCGCCTCCTTCGCCCTCTTCCACGCCTTCCTCCTCCGGGATGATCGGGCGAGCACTAGGAGAGGGGCCATCAGACTCCTTAAGCTTCTTACCTCCCACGACTGGGTGTTGTGCAAAGGGCTTCCTCTTGCCACTCTTCACCGTGGCCCCCTCCTTAGCTTTAGCGGCCTTCTCCTCAACCGTGTCCCTCTGCTTAACCACGGACTGGTGCGGCTGGATCAAGTTGTACTCCAGGAGGGTAGCGTTCCTGATCAGGAACGAAGCCGACCTGTCCCGTGCGGGAATGGCCTTTATTTCAGCAGCCATCCGCGTCAAAGAATCATCTTCCACGACTGCAATGCCACCTGTCGCTAGCAAGAAATAGAAGCGTGTCAGAAGAAGCACTACAGTCAGAACATGGAAAATATAAATGAAATTTATCTTACAGCCGGAAGTGAAAAGGCGGAAAGAAACAGAATCGTCCTTGATAAAAAACCATTCTTTCTTGAACATGGTAAACTTTGAATATAAGTCCAAGACCGGTTTGAAGGGCACGACCGCTTCTAGACTAATATACGGAGACCCCTTCTTGTAGCCTCTCAGGTTATACAAATATCGAATTTCCCGATTAGAAGGAGGGCGCCCGTACCTCCTCTGGAAGATAACGAAAAGGCTCACCAGAATGGCATAAGAGTTCGGCTGAAGCTGGAATGGAGCCACCTTCAAGTATGTGGTAAAGCTAACTATCCAGGCATTGATAGGAGGGATAGCACCACACATGCAATGATATCTGCTGTAAGCAAAGTAGCCTTCGGGGGGATTATACGGCAACACTCCATCTCTCGGCAACAGCATGCGAGCCCTGTCTATCCCGAAAGAACGGGATATAACATCAAGTTGCTCCTCCTTGAGGGAGCTAGGAAAGCAATCGGGAGGGGAGACCAGAAGTTCCTGTGGACCATATCCGTCCACTAACGACCTTGGAACAGGTCGATGCTGCCCGGATCCTGGTTGGGCTGGGGGCACGGAAGAAGACTCTCCTCCATCCTTGGATTTCCGTCTGTCTGATCGTGTTTCCGCCTTGCGAGACATTTATCTGCATACACAAAAGTGAAAAGAAAGGTTGTTAGAACAAAGAATACAAAGATGTAAGCAAAAAAGAATGCATAAGTCCGGAAGTCCACTAAAATATCAAGCTCATTCGGCAGTATAAGTTAATCTCGTTCGGTAGTGGAATGATAAGTTCATTCGGCACCAGAGTACCAAGGTCGTTCGGCGCTAGTTCATTCGGCAATCCAATACACTTCGTGTACATTCGGCAAACAGGTTCATCCGGTGATAAGAGATCATTCGGCAAAAAATGTATATATACCTGATTCGGTATAAACTGGTTCGGCAGAAGGATGGTTCGGTCAAGAATTGGTTCGGCTCTCTGGTTCGGTAAAAAAAAACTAAGGGGGTGTAGCTCTATATATAGGCGCGCTCAGATCTGCCGAACCATCTGGTCCGGCTACCGGACCAACATATACCGGACCAACGAAGTGCCGAATGAAACTATCCATACCGGACCAGCCTCCAACCGAATGAAAACCTATACCTACTCGAAACCGAATGAAGCTGCCTCTACCAGCAGAAACCAGAAACAGGGGGCACGCAAGGCGCCTCGCTCAGATAAGACATCAACAAGATATGAACATCCAGCCCATGGCATTACGAAACAAGCCTTTCCACCATAGGGAAACAAAGCGCGACACATGCAAGCACGTTCCCCACTTTGGGGGGCAAATGTTGGGCGAATTCTCACCCAGAAGATCTCGAGACCGAGAAGTCACAGTTTCACCCGGGCTTACAACCTCCACTTCGTTCGACAAACGCCAGGCTCAACACAAGCATAGAAGTCTATCCAGCCCAGAGCCCATTCGGCATTTCCATATATGAAGCCTCGTTCGGCAATACAAGAACATGGTCGTTCGGTGAGACTCATCCGGTCCTCCTTCCACCGAACCAACTATCCACCGAACCAACTCCCCTACCGGTCCAGTCACTACCGGTCCACCAACCTTCACACCCCTATGCCGGACCAAAAGGCCTACCGGACCATCTCCACAACCGGTCCAAACAAGCACCGAACCACCTCACTGCCGGTCCACATCCACACTCACTGCCACCGGTCCACACATACCACCGGTCCATACCTACCACCGGTCCAAACTCAATGCCGAATGAAGCTCCGCCGAACCAGATGATTGCCAGTCCAGATTGCTTCAGCCCGGGCCCACCAGTAGCTATATACTTCCAAGACCCCTGCCCCCTACCTCATTCTATAAATAGAGGGGCAGGGGTACAACAATGGCAGACAAGTTTGAGAGCTCAAGCGCGGAAGGAACTTTCAAACTACTTTCATATACTTGTACACAAAGCATTGTACTTGTAATCTGAAAGAAAGAAGATAATAACATATAAAGTGGACGTAGGCACGTTCTGGCCGAACCACTATAAATCTGTGTGTCTTTTACATTTCAGCCCCTGCTTTTTTCATATTTACACAACTCATCTAAATCATTAAGAATCACATAAAATCAACTAAATCACACGACTTGGAGGTGTTTGCCCATTTTTTGTGCAAACACGTAGCATTCAATTAACAATCAATGAATCATTATGACGTAAGAATATGAATAGACAACAAAAATTCATATGCATATACTACCGCCTTATCTAAAAGTATTTGATATTGATAAAGCATTTAAATTATACAAGTTGACATATAAACATTAAGTTTTATATATACATATACATATAGATGTAATCATTTCTATATAAATACTAGCGAAAAACTTCTTGATTAATTCAAAATAAACCATATTACATTTAAAATTCTGATGTATTTATGAACTTATGTAAACTTAAATTAGTTAACCAATATATATATATATAATTAAATCAAGAGATTTAATCTATATGAAAAACGTTTTTTTTAAAACAATAGTGAAACATACTAAACTCATAAATATATTAACAATCCTTTGAATACTTAAAAGAAAGATATTAGTCATGCAAAAAATTTATTGTAATCAACTTATTATCGAACCATCCTTTAATAATATGCGTGTTTCAATTATAATAAGATGCAGATAATAAGAACAAATAAACTTTCAAATCTAAGGAGATTCAACCTATAGCAAAAAATATTTTTTTTTCAATTATTATTATAAAACAAAAGGTGATATATATTGAACTATACAATTTGTTAAATCATTTGAAAACTTAAAGAAGCTTAATTGTGATGTCAAATAGGGTAACAAATTTAGAAACTTATTGTAATCAATTATTTATCGAAACATCATTTAATTATATATAAGTCTCTATTACAACACAAATGAAAACAACAAGAACATATAAACTTTCAAATCAAAAGAATTACACTTTGATTTGAATGGTTAAACATAGATCTAAAATTAAAATATTGTCTAATTATACAAATTTCATTTTTTATTTGTCTAAATAAAAAAACCAATCAATTCATATAATAAACAACTCGAACTACATAAACCATTTTCAAATCAAATGAGAAAATATTATATACATATAAATTAGGATATTCAATTTTATTCATTAAAATATTATATCAAAATTATCTATATTATTATATTATTACGGTCCGGTTTCAAGGGCACAGAAGCTCCCTTTGTTTTTTTATGAAATGGAATGTCACTGCTGTTGGTTTTTCCTTTGACGTACTTTCTTTCTCCTTCCCCTTCCTTTCCCGTGAAAAAACAACACGCCGCCGCCCCCTTCAATTTTTTTCCCCTTCGCATCTCCTGCAATTGCACGCTTTTTCGCTTTACCCCACCTGTCCGCCCTTCCCGTTGCTTTTGCCTACATCCTCCTTTGTCGCCCTGATCTCCCTCTTCCTTTATCTTATAACCTAAATAGCTTTTCTTTCCCTCAAATCACAATCGTTCCTCGATTTTCTAACTGCACTGAAACCCAAATGTCAACGAAATATGGAACAGGCAGGACGATCTGCCTTCGTGCTGTTGCCGACGACAAATAAATAGGCTATCGACATCGGGTATCAGGACTGCTGTAGGTATTAGGTACACTGTGGATCTAACTTCGTACTACTTTTGAAACTAATTTTGGTTTTTTGGTTGGTTTGTTTAGTTTCAGTTTAAATTGATATTAACTAGGTTGAAGAAACGGATTTTAGTTTTATTTTAAATTGATATTAACTAGGTTAAAGAATTGGATTTTGTACATCTACTTATAATTATTTTGTTGTTCATA
Organism: Allium cepa; assembly: GCA_030765085.1. Classification (NCBI taxonomy): domain Eukaryota; kingdom Viridiplantae; phylum Streptophyta; class Magnoliopsida; order Asparagales; family Amaryllidaceae; genus Allium; species Allium cepa. The sequence continues at coordinate 727,449,263 of CM060932.1, read as the reverse complement.
CACCCTCAGCTTAGGTTGGTACAGGAACTTGACCAACTGAAGAAACAATATAAGTTGGAGTTGTATCAGGTAAGATATTTAAAAAGATAATGAGGTTGTCATATAGGTAATTGAACCTCTTTTTTGTCCATACTTTTGGCTCAAAAATATAATGACGATCTAAAGATATATACCCGTGATGCTTCAAACATGATTTAAAATAAATAACTTATGTTTTAAAACCTGCACTTATGAGAATCAAAGCTTTAGGGTGACCTATTGGTTTGTAGGTTGGTGTAAATTATAAAAAACTACAACATTATTAAATGGACAAACCATTACGGAACTGTACATATTCATTATACAAACTGATAGTGTGATAGTGTGGATAAAGAGTTTGATTTATGATTGCTTTTTGACAGCCACTTATTTGATACTCTATTCAATTTGGATGCCCTGAAAGTTAATTTGCATCCCTTAATCATACTGTGCCTTAGGGATGAAATAGTTAATGGCTAAGCCCGCATTTTTTAATTTTGTTTTAGGTGATACCTTTTTGGTACTGATTGAACTTCATTTTGACCCATGCTCTCTCTAGCATTACGGTTATGTTGCAAACCAGTTTATAAAATGGTAGGACAGTATTGATTGTTCTTGATGTGGATTTAAACCTATTTATTATAATTCATTTGTCTTACTGAAATTGCTTCTTTCTTAAAATATGTGGGTAGTTTCCATAGGCATACCTACACATCAATCTGACCGACATGTGATTTCTTTTTATAATTCCACTAGGAATTATTGTGCTTCTTCAAGTGCATGAATGAGTAAATGTCGATTGGTTGCGCACCCAAACTATTTATACGTATCCATTCGTAGGACAGTATTGATTGTTCTTGATGTAGATTTAAACCATTTTATTATAATTCATTTGTGTTACTGAAATTGCTTCTTTCTTAAAATATGTGGGTAGTTTCCATAGTCATACATACACATCAATCTGACCAACATGTGCTTTCTTTTTATAATTCCACTAGGAATTATTGTGCTTCTTCAACTACATGAATGAGTAAATCTCAATTGCTTGGGCACCCAAACTATTTATGCGTATCCATCCGTAAAAATAGAAGTTATAATACACTATCATTGTCGTATGATTTTTTTACAGCACAATATTATTTTATTACAACATGCTATTATTTTCATTATTACTTTAGTTAATGTTTTATCATATTCCCCCTTTTGAAATGTGTTGAATATTTCTTATTTTAGTTAACGTACATTGCTTTGTACATAGGAATTTGCATATCTGTCGTCATTCAATTATGTATAACGTCATGGAGTTGTTTGTTCAAAAAAACATTGAAGCGCATATGGAAAGACTAACCAGATATATAGCATAAGGGGACCTACCACAACTGAAGTCTCTTTAATCAAACCAACAAATTTTTAATGCCGTGATGGTATTACCATCCATTAAAATTATGTTTGCATCTTACGTACATACACCGATCGCCTGACCTTTACTTACAAAAAAACACAAAAAATATGAGTAGTTATATAAAATAACCATTTATTCCTACCACATTTTCAAGTTCAGTGAATAGATTACATTTGTAAGTGTCATATCAAAAATATTTGATATCTTATGCACAATAGTTTTCCATTTCTGCTCAACCTTTTTCTTCTATTTTATGAAACTAAAGAATGTGAATATCTTGATAAAGTAGAATTCCAATCAAATTTCTAGAGCCCAAGTAAATGACTGTTTGAAGTTCAAGATATCATCTTCTTATTTGACTTTGGTTTAGTGTATTTTTATGTATTAATCCGACTATAACATATTGTATTGGACATATTCGTTCCGCAGCTAACTCTCCTCATGTAATGACCCACAAATCCGTACCCCTTTAAGCTGGAAAATTTCCACAACAACTTAGCCAAAAAGGAAAAAACCTACGAGTCTTTAGGGTTTAAAGAATGAAGAGGTAGAAGAAGAACAGAAAACAATAAACAGAATCTCACATTCCACAGCGGAAAAATATATATAATAGATAAATGAATAATCTTTAAAACAAAGAATCATCTCGGTTAATACAATACAACATCAGAGTTTACCACGATATCATACATCACTGACAGTTATTATAACTTGACTATATGAAAACTGATTTGCACAACCATATACAACGGACACTACATAGTAAAGAGATACGTCTCGCCATCCAGCTTCAATTTCTGATCTCCACAGCAACTCTTTTCTGACTTTCCTCCCGAATAACTGATAACCTAGCTCTAGACTGCTCGTGTGGAAAATTATAGGAACCTAGAGTTTCGAAAGATAACAATAAACTCCAGGTCAGTCATGGGACTGGTGTGAGATCTTAAAAACAGTTATTCTTTGATAAAAGGAAAACAAAAGATTTTAAAAAAATCCGCAACGCTTTTTGGAAAATGAAACTACCATAAGGCCTCCCGCCACACACACAATGCAAACGCCGAATTAGAGGAGATTTCTCCTTATGATAGTCAAACATGCTTGATACGCAAAATCCTTTAATATTATTATTATTAGTGCATTGTGTAAAAAACATTTCGAAAGTATAATATTAATCTTAGCCAGCATAGACATTCCGAACTATGCCTACTATAGCTACCATCTAAACAGTGGTGACCACCATAAGTAAATGGAAGGTTGTACAACTAGAACCGTACAAGGCGCATATTGGTGATTGGATTTCCAACAAATAGTCAGGCTAAGGAACTTCCTATTGCCACATGGGTACACCTCTGGATGGACGCCCCGAGAACCTTACCGGATCTCTGCCAACACAAGGCCGGGTTACCTCTGCAAAAATAGTTAACTACTACACGAGTATGTCATCCCCGGGTTGTAAATAACCTTTATCTGAGGATCCTCAACAACAATAATCACAAAGTAATATATATATTTTCGATATCCACATAAGTTAAGTATCTGGGCTCCATACCATGATACCACTTCTATCCAGAAGGAAATGCACATACCCTAAGAGGCGCTGCCCCCTATAACCTTGCCGCATCCTTTCTGTCTTGACCATTCCGGGGTATGAGGTTCGACGAAGTCTCATACACAAAGCTACGCTTTTCACAAAAGCCATGCTTCGACCAACAAATGATCAGCAGCACTTCGTATGCCACATTACCAAATTGAAAATGTATCACTAGTAACCATCAGTTATATAACCTCTGAGCTCGTACATCTAGGAGAAGGGTGTTAAGCTAAGAGAATAAATTCTCCATCACCATCAGAAATATATTTGACAGAAACCAGCTTTACATCTCAAAGTGTAACGTCAGACACACATCCATACAAGTCCATTCTGCGATCGAACGGAACCGAAGGCACTTCCAAAGAAGCCCTTGCAATCCGGATATTCACTAATCACGTCCGGCATCTCCATCACAAAGGGTGATAAAATCTCTATACCGTAGCAACCCGGTGCAAAGACATTCGACAGATATCCTTTCGCATTCGAAAATACCCGGTCTTCAACACCATCTTCAAATGCAATCCCATTTCGTCGTATCGTTATTCGAAATGGGTTCTATGACACAAGGTCCTCTCTCGGCTAATCCGAATAACAAGCGCTTATTTTAAAATAAGTGTTTTATTCAGATTCAAACAAATCACAATAAATTCCACTTTGATCTTTAACAAAAGATCCATCACAATCACAAAGGTTCGATGTGGATTTCGAATATCCATTTGGAATTCGACTCCCGGTCGCATCGAGAATCAAATGCCATTTAAAGGCCAATATTGATAGTCGGTTATTTAACTATCAATCATCATTCACAACAATCGCTGGCTTTCAAATAATTTTTCCCAATTATTAATATCTTCACAAGATAAAAAATTTCTTTCAACCCTTTGAAAAACAAATTCAAATCAATTTTTTCACACTTCGATCCTTTGAAAATAAATTCCAAATCAATTTTTTCCTTACGCGGAAAAACATTTTCAATATTTATTCATTTCCACTGAAAATTCTACCGAGTTCAAAAATTTAAAATAATATAAAATACTTATTCAAAATATACTTGGAAACATTCAAGATAAACTATCTTAGAATATTTGTTTAAATATTATTTATGAAAAATATTATACTGATATCTCATATAAAAATTCAAGTCCAAAACTAATTTTAAAATAAAATTTGTAAATAGAGTATAAATATTTAAATAACTATTTTCTAAATCAAATATCAATTTAAATCTTTAAAATAATCCCTTATATAATTAATTAATTAAATTTTACTTTAAAGGTTTAAAACAATTTTAAAAACTAATTTCTTCAACAGTATTATTTTTAAAACCAAATCTAGAACTTTTAAATTTTATTCAAAAGCTATTTAAAATATACTCGACTTTCCAAGAAAAATTCTTTTTCCATTACAAAATGGTCCACTCAAATAAATTAATAAATCTTCTCGATTTAATTTAATTTATCTTCCAATTTGTAAAAAAAATTCCATACTTTAAAAATAAACCAATATTTATTTTTAAACAATTTCCCTTTTCTTTACAAATTTCCATTGTGAATTTACATTTCCAAATATCAACTGATATACGAATTTTGAATCGATTCCCAAATATCATCTTCAAACCCAATCAAATCCCAAATTGATTTCCAGTTTATTTCAAACACGAAATCAAATTCCAATTTGATTTCCCAAATTAATTTTCCAATATCAAATCAATTTCAAATTGATTTCCCAAGTCATTTCCAAAACACCTAACCAAATTTCCAAATCGATTCCTAAGGTTTATTTTAACTCCAAATTAATTTCCAAATCGATTTCTAGAATTAATTTCGACTTTAAATTAAATTCCAAATTTATTTTTCTAAATTTATTTCCTTTTGAAATAAATTTCTTTATCTCTTTCAATTATTTAAAATACGTATCTTGAATAATTTCTTCAACCATTAAACAATAATGCCTGAAATTCCTTTATTAAAATATTTTCTCATATTTTTGGAATTTATTCAATAAGTTTTTCAAAGATAAAACTTAATCTATTTAAATTTTCTTCGTTTAAAATTCACCCGATTCCTTTGAATGAATTTATTATAAATTTTCTAGCCAAATTTCAAAATTAAATTTTTATTTATTTCTGGTATCCTACAATACCAAAAATATATACTGCTAAATTACAGCCTTCAACGGTTTCAATCACAAATAGTCATACGAATTAAAAATAATCAACACAACTTACGAAACAAATTATATATTTGAGAAATCCAGTTGGATCCCTCCAACCTGTTTCCCTGCATCCACAGACGTTAGCACAACAATTAAATACCCATTCCACTTCAAGGTGGAATATCGCGGTATATGAGATTTATAAAATATTATCCGCTATTATTCGACGCAATAGGGTCTCATCCGCTATATAATGCGGGAAATCAACAACTCCAAATACATATATAATACCAATTCCACTTCGAGGTGGAGTATCATGGTATATGGGTTGCGGCGCATAGGGTCTAAACTAATATAACTAATAATAAATTAATCATTCAAACACACAATCAATCAATTTTAAATTTAACTATACAAATTAAATCAGCGATTGAGTGAGAAGATCTCACCTTTGCTTTTATTTTGCAATCCAATCCAATTCATTTCCATTCTACTTTGTTTTTCACGATCTTTTGATCCTGTATAAACAATTATATAATTTATTAATATTCGAATAAATCGAATAATTCAATTTCTTTTCAATAGATTAAATAAATCAACACTTTTGATTTGAACTGATCAAATAATTAATTTTCTATTAAATAAATTATATTAGCCAAATTATTCGTTAAAACAAATTTTCTCTCACCAATCTATTTAATTATATAGAATTCCCTTTTAGAAATCTTAAGATAATTAAATAAATAAATTTTAAACCAATACTTTTAATTTCTAAGCAAATCTCTTTTAACAAATTTATTTAACTAAAAGTTCAATTTAAAACTGAATTTTTTTTCTTGGGTAACTAAAATAAATTGAATACGTTTATTAATTTAAATTTATCTTCATAATAAAAAAATTAAAATTAAACAAGTAGATTTAAAAATATGTATAGGTTTATTTATTTCATTTTGAAACTCTATTTATAGATTTTGAAAATCAAATTTTCCTTATATAAAATTTTTATATCCCAAAATCTTATGTATGTATATATATTTATAATTTCTGTTTTATCACTTAATGTTATATTTTTTTGGATACACATATATATATTTATACTCTTCTGTAAAAAGCACTCCATTGAAAAAACAAATTCTAACTCATACTTTTACTGAATATATATGCATATTTTTAGAACTCAAAACAAAAATAAGTTTAAACCTTACTGTGATGATTTTTTTCTTCTGTACATTCTTATTTTATTGAGAAACAAATTACCTTGCAGAAGAGGAAAATCACGAACCACCCAAATCGATTGCCTCCCTTCGCCTGTTGCCGAGGCCCAGCCTAGCTCGCATCGATGCTGCGATTGAAATCGCCATCGTATCCACCGTGCGACCTCCCAATCAATCGCGACCACGCCTTCGTGACCGCCAATCGCTCATGGCCTCGATCACCATCATTCACATGCGCCTCCCCACTTGCACGCGAGTTCGAGCCAAACGAATCCAAAATCGATCGGCAAACATCCGCCTAGCCTCCCTCGGATCTTCCGTGAAACCCTTACATCAATTCCCCTTGTCGCGAGCTTCGCCAACGCCTCACGTGCGTGAGCGCACGCTTCTTCTCCAGTGACGAATTCGTGCTTTGATTGAATCGATTTCGATTTGATTTGGTATATTTGAATTTCGAATCGATGCTGGGTTGTTTTTGGAATGGAAGAAGGGTTTTCGTTTTCAAACAATACTCGGCCATTTGTAATCGAGAAGAGGGGAGTTTCGAATGGTAGTTGTTTTGAGGAGAGAGGCCAATTTTTTTTATTTGAAAGGGGACTTCGGCCATTGTTTGAATTTACCGTGTTCAATTAGAAGGAAGAAAAGACAATTTAGGATTTTTGTTTAAATGATTTCTTCTGTTCAATATTTTTTTTTCTTTTTGTTTTATAAAAACAAACGCGTGTCATTTAATCTTTGCCAGGTGTTTGAGAGGGAAAGCCAGGTGTTTGAGAAAGAATGTATATAATTTATCTCGCAAAACATTATTATATTTTCGAATTTTAAATTTAAATCCAAATTGCTTTGGTAAATGCAACTCAAAATCTCGATCTCCAATCGAGGTGTGCCGCCATGCGTTTATAGTGTTAAACCCCTATTTCGAACGCAATGGAAAAGGTTTCGAGTCCAAATTTGATCATATGGAGAAGATAATTTTTTGAATCCAGTTATCAAATTGAATTTTAATAAAATTTTCAGCGCATTCGCTTATCGTACGGCCACACAACAACTCTGAATGCTACAGAAATTGAAATCCGATAATAACACACTATTACGGATCCAATGGAACTTGTTTCATCGAATTCTAAGACTGTGCCTCAGAAGACTATTTTTAAATATCAATTTAAACGATATATATTTCAAAACTGATTAAATCGCTTTCAAATTCAATCCTGAAGCTTCCATTATCTTCAGTATTATCAATATAGATTTTCTAAGCCTTTGAATTATTTTAAATCGGCTTATAACTGAAGATTCCAATTTTTACCCAATCTCAATAAATTAAATTTAACCATTAAATTGCCAAATTCATAGTTAAAATTGAAACTCAAGCTTAAATTAAACGATTCAGATATTTGAAATCAATTTAAATATTTCAATTTCAAACGTTGAAAATTCTGGGTCGTCACATGCTTCCCCTCTTAAAAGAATTTCATCCCGAAATTGCTAATTAAGAAGAATGAGCCTTAACCCGTTTACTAAGTACCCAAAATAAACAGTTTTAACAACTTGTCAAAACCAAACTTTTTATTAACAATCCATTATTGATTCAACTAATTTTCCAACCTCAACCATAAACTCCAAACAATATTATTTTCTTAGCCATTTAAATTTAAATTCAAATTCAAATTTTAAATTTTCAAAATTTTCTCAATATTTTTCTAACTCGCTAAATTTTCAAAAAATTTCGCCAGCGTCTCCTTTGCGTGGCTAGCTCGGTACGACTACAAAATGGCACCGCAGGCCCCCAGCTTTCAAAAAGAAAAGAAAAGGCCAAGCGGCTAGACAAGAAGATCATCAAATTTCATACTGAAATTCAAATACATACCTTTTTGTCGAGCAATTCAATTTTATCTTTGAAATCAAAATCCCAATTTCCTTTTCCTTTAATACACATGTATATCTTGCTAACCGTAATATCCAATTACAACATTCAAATATCATTTTGCACATTCCTTTACAAAATTTTCAGTATGTACTTATTATATCATTTTACTTTACCATTGAAATTATATATCCATTTTCATTCTATCTTGCATTTTCACTTTCATTTGAACTCAATTTACAATTTCAATTCTATTTGGATTCAATTTAACTTCTGAATATTGAATTTTATCAATTATCTTTCATTCACAACTGATTCATCTTGCTATTTTAAATCAGTTTCATTTACTAATTCACTACAAATTCCAATTCATTATCTCAAACCATTTTTATTTCACCTTTATTATCTTTAGTTCACTTCGAACTAATTTTACAACTTCATTTTGTTTCACACAATTCAAATTGGTTTTCAACATTCAGTTTCAATTCCAATTTTATTTTATTTTATTTTTGTTCATTCCCAAACACAATTCAATTCACTATTTTGGTTTATAACCACTTATATTAAACTGGATTTCCAATTCTATATGAAGTCAATTTACTTTCATCTATAAATATTAGATTCATTTTAAACCTTATCCATTTGGTCATTCATTACTTAGTTTCACTTACTAATTTTAGTTTAATACTTCACTTTGTTTATCACAAATTAAATTCAATTCTAATTCTATTCTATTTGCTTACAAATTCGAAATGAATTTCAACATTCAATTCACTTTCATTTAGTTGCAATTGTAAATTTATTTACTCATTCACAATTTATTTTCCACCTTAAAAATTTTGCTTCAATCATTTAGTCTACAAGACTTCTCAAATTCACCTAAATTGAAATTAACTAATTTCAATTTACTTCTGAATTTCCTAGGTTTTCAAACTTATTATTCCATAACTATTTTTATAAGATTCCGGAATCCTTTCAACCTTTCAAAAATCATTTTGAAAGCAATTCAAATTATTCTTTCAATTCAAAAATCCAAACCAGTTTTGCAAACAACTTCCATTCAAAACAATTTGGCAGCAATCCCTCTTTTGGAAACCCGAAAATGAACATCGGCGATGCTGCCGTCATCACCGAAGTTATTCTCCAGCGACCCAAAAAAGTTTAGAGCTTTTATCCCTTCAAAACACTTTTCCAAAACCTTTGAAAATTATTTTCAAACAAAAAGGGATTTAAACCTTTCCAAATTCCAAAACATCAAATCCTTTCAAATTCTTTTAAACTTTCCTCTGGAATTCTATTTAAAATTATAAATCACATTTACATTTATAATTCTCATTTGTATATAAATTTTATTTCTCAGCTTTAAGTTATGATTTCAATCTCTTATTCAACAGTCAATGATAATAGTTTAATATTATCACTTCCTAACAAACAAGCAGCCATATACTATAATAATTTATGAAAATTATTTCCTTTTATATACAAAATAGTTTGGGGAAAATTATTTCATTTACCCTAATTTAAAACAATATCGTGTCGAATTGTTCTGTACAAGTGTTTAGAGATTCCTATCGATAGAGTTGTATGGACTATACCGACCAGAATCCATATACCACTCAACAAACCAATCATCACAATATAAAACAATTTTATATTCACTAATAAATACGCGCTCATATCTATTATTACTCTCAAACTCATTCCAGAGTACTACTGACTCTATCTCTAATGAGAAACACCCAACAGAGCCAAGGTTGTCGCTTAACCAAATGCTCTGATACCACTTGTAAAGGCCCGCAAATCCATACCCTTTTGAGCTGGCAAATTTCCACAACAACTTATCCAAAGAGGAACAAACCTACGAGTCTTTTGGGTTTAAAGAATGAAGAGGTAGAAGAAGAACAGAAAACAATAAACAGAATCTCGCATTCCGACAATATATATAATAGATAAATGAATAATCTTTAAAATAAAGAATCATCTCAGTTAATAAAATACAACATCAGAGTTTACCACGACATCATACATCACTGACAGTTATTATAACTTGACTATGAAAGTATATAGGACCGTATAATATGGTATAAACAGCAATACAGAAGCATAGATAGTAAATAACACGGAATATAAATGCAGTAAGTAAAATCACACCAGAGATTTTATACTGGTTCGGAGCACCGTCCTACGTCCAGTCCCAGACTAACCTCTGGCTTTAACTAACAATACCCTCACTTAACCCGGAGGAATAGGTCTATACAACCCCTGAGCAGCCGAACAGGGACCTGATCAGCAGAACAGGATTTCGCCTCAGCAGCCGAAGAGGACTTCACACTCCTGAGCAGCAGAACATGACTTTAACAAGTATATAAAATTATCTGACTAATGTATTCTTGATAACACGAATTTGTCACTTGTTGTACACCCTTCCTATAATCTTTTCCTCAAGTATTTGAAATGTTTGTGAGAACAAGAAAGGAAGATATTGCTTAGAATCAAGAAATATGTAAGTAATTCAAAGATTCAAAGCAATTAGATATAGAATGCTGTTAGAATGCAAGAATATGGGAGCACAAGAGTAATAGAGAGTGGTTAGAATGATTTCCGGTTAATGTGTTGCGTTTGGGAACAAGTATATATAGTAGTTGAAGAGTTACTGCCATTGGTGAAGGGTTCTGATGAAGAGGAGCGTCCATTTCCGTTCAGAGAAGGGTTGCTTCCTTTCGTAGAAGAAGATGTCTTTTCAGAAATATGACAGTTGGGTTCAGGTCAGTCGACTGGTCGAAAATGGGCAGTCGACTGAATAGTGAAGACATGTAAAAAAATCGTGCACAAATATGTTAGAATGCGCAGATTCAGTCGACTAAATTTTGTTGTTAAACAAAAACAGTAGTAGCTCATTTGGTTAGAGTACTTGGCTTCCAAACTAGTGACCTGGGTTCGAGCCCAGCTGCATGCATTTTTTGAAAACTTGATTTTGATTAAAATATGCAAGCAAGTTTATTTGAATGTGAATGATGATTCTTGAGAAAAGATTTTAACAAAGCACTAAACTAGACTCTATATACATATTTGATGACTCTTGTTAAAATATATATAACTATACAAACCATATATTGAGCCGATGAGTCTGGGTGTTATCGTAGTCGTAGATTCGTGAACTGTTGTGTATTGTCAGCAATCAAAAACTATGATCCGACATTCTCCCCCTTTTTGATGATGACAACTTCATTTTCTACGAATGAATCTTTGACAAGCTTTGTTGATCTTATCTCCCTCACTGAATATATTCCTGTAATTATGCTTTAGATTTCTCCCCCTGAATCTATGCTATATATTCCGGTAAATAATTAATCTTTTCTCCCTCTTAATCTGTGCTTGCATTGTTTATTCCTGCAAATAGTGTTAGAACAATATCTTTCTCCCCCTTTATCATCGACAAAAAGGAGAGTTTAAATGATGATATAAATTATATTTCACATAAGTGTTAACATAGAACAATATAAAACAAAATAACTACTACTTATAATGTAAGGTATCAGAAAAATTAACATTTAAAGCATGCGATACCCAGGCTTCTTATAATTTCCTATTTTTTAGGAAACCATACCCATTTGGGAGTGGTTGAACCTTTATAAATATAATTTTCATTATTAACTATCATGTTAAAATAATTATCAATGTACTTTTCTCTATTTTTCCAATTAATAGGAACCCAAATACTTAGATAATTTTTATTCATGTTTCCTGTTAATGATTTTGTACTTCTAGAGAAATTATCAACATTATAGATCATAGTAGTATTTGAATTTCTATAAAAATTATATTTAGGCTTTACTCGAAATTTAGTACTAGCACTATCGTTTTTACTATACATGAAAGCATATCTAGTGTTATTTCTACGATCAGTTTTATCATATCCTAAACCGCTTTTATCATTGTGAGCTTTTGAATTCTTAACATAACCTAATCCCTTTTTATTTGAAGTAGGTTGAGAATTTTCAATAATCATGGATAAATTTTCTCTCCCTTTATTAAAATTGGAAATATTTTTAGTAATGTCATCAAGCTTAGTTTTGAGACTAGTGTTATCTAACTCAACAATTTTAATTTTTGTTTTTAACTCATGATTTTCAAAAGCTAGAGCATTATTCTTTTCTTTTTGAGCTTCTATTTCTTGATTTAATAGAGCGAGTTAAGAATTGTCAAAGAGTGAATCTTGAATTTTCTCAAGTTCTTCTTCTAATATTTTCTTCTCGTCTTTAAGTATATCTCTTTCGAATTCTGCTTTCTTCTGATTTTCCAGAGCTTCCTTATATTTTCTTATTAGACTTTTTAAAGTGTCTAGAAGTTCTGAATTTATTTCTATCATATCATCAAAAGTTAGATCACTAACCTCATTATCTTTTGGCATGAAGCATTTGTTTGTTTGCTCCTTTGATTTTTCTTTATTGCTCTTCCTCTTCTTATTGCCTTGACTAGATTTCTTTGTAGCCATTTATTCTAGGATGTTGTTACGATCTCCAGAATACCAGGCTCTGATACCAAATGAAAGTGTATAGGACCGTATAATATGGATAAACAGCAATACAGAAGTATAGATAATAAATAACGCAGAATATAAATGCAGTAAGTAAAATGACACCAGAGATTTTATACTGGTTCGGAGCACCGTCCTACGTCCAGTCCCAGACTAACTTCTGGCTTTAACTAACAATACCCTTACTTAACCGGGAGGAACAGGTCTATACAACCCCTGAGCAGCCGAACAGGGACCTGAGCTGCAGAACAGGATTTCGCCTCAGCAGCCGAAGAGGACTTCACACGCCTGAGCAGCAGAACAGGACTTCAACAAATATATAAAATTGTCCGACTAATGTGTTCTTGATAACACAAATTTGTCACTTGTTGTACACCCTTCCTATAATCTTTTTCTCAAGTATTTGAAATGTTTGTGAGAACAAGAAAGAAAGATATTGCTTAGAATCAAGAAATATGTAAGTAATTCAGAGATTCAAAGCAATTAGATATAGAATGTTGTTAGAATGCAAGAATATGGGAGCACAAGAGTAATAGAGAGTGGTTAGAATGATTTCCGGTTAATATGTTGTGTTTGGGAACAAGTATATACAGTAGTTGAAGAGTTACTGCCATTAGTGAAGGGTTCTGACGAAGAGGAGCGTCCATTTCCGTTCAGTGAAGGGTTGCTTCCTTTCGTAGAAGAAGATATCTTTTCAAAAATATGACAGTTGGGTTCAGGTCAGTCGACTGGTCGAAAATGGTCAGTCGACTGAATAGTGAAGACATGTAAAAAAAATCGTGCACAAATATGTTAAAATGCAAAGATTCAATCGACTGAATTCTGTTATTAAACAAAAATAGCAGTCGCTCATTTGGTTAGAGTACTTGGCTTCCAAACTAGTGACTTGGGTTCGAGCCCCGCTCCATGCATTTTTTGAAAACTTGATTTTGATTAAAATATGCAAGCAAGTTTATTTGAATGTGAATGATGATTCTTGAGGAAATTTTTTAACAAAGCACTAAACTAGACTTTATATACATATTTGATGACTCTTGTTAAAATATATATAACTATACAAACCATATATTGAGCCGATGAGTCTGGATGTTATCGTAGTCGTAGATTCGTGAACTGCTGTGTATTGTCAGCAATCAAAGACTATGATCCAACAGACTATATGAAAACTGATTTGCACAACCATACACAACGGACACTACATAGTAAAGAGATACGTCTCACCATCCAGCTTCAACTTCTGATCTTCACAGCAACTCTTTTCTGACTTTGCTCCTGAATAACTGATAACCTGACTCTAGACTGCCCGTGTGAAAAATTATGGGCACCCAGAGTTTAGAAAGGTAACAATAAACTCCAGGTCAGTCATGCGACTGGTGTGAGATCTTAAAAACAGTTATTCTTTAATAAAAGGAAAACAAAAAATTTTAAAAGAATCCGCAATGCTTTTTGAAAAATGAAACTACCATAAGGCCTCCCACCACACACATAATGCAAACGCAGAATTGGAGGAGATTTCTCCTTATGGTAGTCAAACATGCTTGATACGCAAAATCATTTAATATTATTATTATTAGTGCATTGTGTAGAAAGCATTTCGAAAGTATAATACTAGTCTTAGCCAGCATAGGCATTCCGAACTATGCCTACTATAGCTACCATCTAAACAGTGGTGACCACCATAAGTAAATGGCAGGTTATACAACTAAAATCGTACAAGGCGCGTATTGGTGATTGGATTTCCAACAAATGGTCAGGCTAAGGAACTTCCTATTGCCACATGGGTGCGCCTCTGGATGGACGCCCCGAGAACCTAACCGGATCTCTGCCAACACAAGGCCGGATTACCTCTACAAAAATAGGTAACTACTACACGAGTATGCCATCCCCCGGTTGTAAAAAAACTTTATCCGAAGTCCTCAACAACAATAATCACAAAGAAATATATATATTTGTGATATCCACATAAGTTTAAGTATTTGGGCTCCATACCATGATACCACTTCTATCCAGAAGGAAATGCACATACCCTAAGGAGCGGTACCCCCTATAACCTTGTCGCATCCTTCCTGTTTTGACCATTCCGGGGTGTGAGGTTCGACGAAGTCTCGTACACAAAGCTACGATTTTCACAAAAGCCATGCTTCGATCAAAAAATGATCTGCGGCACTTTGTATGCCACATTACCAAATTGGGAATGTATCACTAGTAACCATCAACTACATAACCTCTGAGCTCGTACGTCTCAGAGAATGGTGTTAAGCTAAGAGAATAAATTCTCCGCCACCATCAGAAATACATTTGATAGAAACCAGCTTTACATCTCAAAGTGTAACGTCAGACACACATCCATACAAGTCCGTTCTGGGATCGAACGGAACCGAAGGCACTTCCAAAGAAGCCCTTGCAATCCGGATATTCACTAATCACGTCCGGCATCCCCATCACAAAGGGTGATAAAATCTCCATACCGGAGCAACCCGATGCAGAGACATTCGACAGGTATCCTTTCTCTTTCGAAAAAACCCGGTCTTCAAAACCATCTTCAAATGCAATCCCATTTCGTCGTATCGTTATTCGGAATAGGTTCTATGGCACAAGGTCCTCTGCCAGCTAATTCGAATAACGAGCGCTTATTTTAAAAAAAGTGTTTTATTCAGATTCAAACAAATCACAATAAATTCCACTTTGATCCTTTAACAAAAGATCCATCACAATCACAAAGGTTCGATGTGGGTTTCGAATATCCATTTGGAATTCGACTCCCGGTCGCATCGAGAATCAAATTCCATTTAAAGGCCAATATTGACAGTCGGTTATTTAACTATCAATCATCATTCACAACACTCGCTGGCTTTCAAATAATTTTTCCCAATTATTTATATCTTCACAAGATAAAATTTTACTTTCAACCTTTTGAAAAACAAATTCAAATCAATTTTTTCACACTTCGATCCTTTGAAAATAAATTCCAAATCAATTTTTTCCTTACGTGGAAAAATATTCTCAATATTTAATCATTTCCACTGAAAATTCTGCCGAGTTCAAATATTTAAAATAATATAAAATACTTATTCAAAATATACTTGGAAACATTTAAGATAAACTATCTTAGAATACTTGTCTAAATATTAGTTATAAAAAATATTATACTGATATCTCATATAAAAATTCAAGACCAAAACTAATTTTAAAATAAAATTTGTAAATAGAGTATAAATATTTAAATAACTATTTTCTAAATCAAACATCAATTTAAATCTTTAAAATAATCCCTTATATAATTAATTAAATAAATTTTACTTTAAAGGTTTAAAACAATTTTGAAAACTAATTTCTTCAACAGTATTATTTTAAAAACCAAATCCAGAACTTTTAAATTTTATTCAGAAGCTATTTAAAATTTACTCGGCTGTCTAGGAAAAATTCTTTTTCCATTACAAAATGGTCCATTCAAATAAATTGATAAATCTTCTCGACTTAATTTAATTTACATCCCAATTTGTAAATTTCTTTCCACGTTTTAAAAATAAACCAATATTTATTTTTAAACAATTTCCCTTTTCTTTACAAATTCTCGTTGTGAATTTACATTTCCAAATATCAACTGATATACGAATTTTAAATCGATTCTCAAATATCATCTTCAAACCCAATCAAATCCCAAATTGATTTCCAGTTTATTTCAAACACAAAATCAAATTCCAATTTGATTTCCCAAATTAATTTTCCAATATCAAATCAATTTCAATTTGATTTCCCAAGTTATTTCCAAAACACCTAACCAAATTTCCAAATCGATTCCTATGGTTTATTTTAACTCCAAATTAATTTCCAAATCAATTTCTAGAATTAATTTCAACTTTAAATTAAATTCCAAATTTAATTTTCTAAATTTATTTCCTCTTGAAATAAATTTCTTTATCTCTTTCAATTATTTAAAATACGTATCTTGAATAATTTCTTCAACCATTAAACAATATTACCTGAAATTCCTTTATTAAAATATTTTCCCATATTTTTGGAATTTATTCAATAAGTTTTTCGAAGATAAAACTTAATCTATTTAAATTTCCTTCTTTTAAAATTCACCTGATTCCTTTAAATGAATTTATTATAAATTTTCTACCCAAATTTCATAATTAAACTTTTATTTATTTCTGATATCCAACGATACCAAAAATATATACGGCTAAATTACAGCCTTAAACGGTTTCAATCACAAATAGTCACAGGAATTAAAAATAATCAACACAACTTACGAAACAAATTAAATATTTGAGGAATCCAGTTGGTTCCCTCCAACCTATTTCCCTGCATCCACAGACATCAGCACGACAATTAAATACCCATTCCACTTCAAGTTGGAATATCGCGGTATAAGGGATTTATAAAATATTATCCGCTATTATGTGGCACAATAGGGTCTCATCCGCTATATAATGCAGGAAATCACCAACTCCAAATACATATGTAATACCAATTCCACTTCGAGGTGGAATATCGCGGTATATGGGTTTAATATAATAACCTCCGCTATTGTGCGGCACATAGGGTCTAAACTAATATAACTAATAATAATCATACAAACACACAATCAATCAATTTTAAATTTAACTATACAAATTAAATCAGCGATTGAGTGAGTAGATCTCACCTTTGCTTTTATTTTGCAATCCAATCCAATTCATTTCCATTCCAGTTTGTTTTTCACGATCTTTTGACCTTGTATAAACAATTATACAATTTATTAATATTCGAATAAATCGAATAATTCAATTTCTTTTCAATAGATTAAATAAATTGACACTTTTGATTTGAACTGATTAAATGATTAATTTTCTATTAAATAAATTATATTAGCCAAATTATTCATTAAAACAAATTTTCTCTCACCAATCTATTTAATTAAATAGAATTCCCTTTTAAAAATCTTAAGATAATTAAATAAATAAATTTTAAACCAATACTTTTAATTTCTAAGCAAATCTCTTTTAACAAATTTATTTAATTAAAAGTTAAATTTAAAACTAAATTTTTTTTCTTGGGTAACTAAAATAAATTAAATACGTTTATTAATTTAAATTTACCTTCATAATAAAAAAATAATTCAAATTAAACGGGTAGATTTAAAAATATGTATAGGTTTATTTATTTCATTTTGAAACTCTATTTATAGATTTTGAAAATCAAATTTTCTTTATATAAAATTTTTATATCCCAAAATCTTATATATGTATATATATTTATAATTTCTGTTTTATCACTTAATGTTATATTTTTTTGGATACACATATATATATTTATACTCTTCTGTAAAAATCACTCCATTGAAAAAACAAATTCTAACTCATACTTTTACTGAATATATATGCATATTTATAGAACTCAAAACAAAAATAAGTTTAAACCTTACTGTGATGATTTTTTTCTTCTGTACATTCTTATTTTATTGAGAAACAAATTACCTTGCAGAAGAGGAAAATCGCGAACCACCCAAATCAATCGCCTCCCTTCGCCTGTTGTCGAGGCCCAGCCTAGCTCGCATCGATGCCGCAATTGAAATCGCCATCGCATCCATCGCGCGACCTCCCAATCAACCGCGACCATGCCTTCGTCACCGCCAATCGCACACGGCCACGATCACCATCATTCACATGCGCCTCTCCACTTGCATGCGAGTTCGAGCCAAACGAATCCAAAATCGATCGGCAAACATCCGCCTAGCCTCCCCAAGATCTGTCGTGAAACCGTTACATCAATTCCCCTTGTCGCGAGCTTCGCCAGCACCTCACGTGCGTGAGTGCGCGCTTCCTCTCCAGTGATGAATTCGTGCTTTGATTGAAGCGATTTCGATTTGATTTGGTATATTTGAATTTCGAATCGATGTTGGGTTGTTTTTGGAATGGAAGAAGGGTTTTCGTTTTCAAACAATACTCGGCCATTTGTAATCGAGAAGAGGGGTGTTTCGAATGGTAGTTGTTTTGAGGAGAGCGGCCATTTTTTTTATTTGAAAGGGGACTTCGGCCATTGTTTGAATTTACCGTGTTCAATTAGAAGGAAGAAAAGACAATTTAGGATTTTCGTTTAAATGATTTCTTCTGTTAGATTTTTTTTCTTTTTGTTTTATAAAAACAAACGCGTGTCATTTAATCTTTGCCAGGTGTTTGAGAGGGAACGCCAGGTGTTTGAGAAAGAATATATATATAATTTATCTTGCAAAACATTATTATATTTTCGAATTTTAAATTTAAATCCAAATTGCTTTGATAAATGCAACTCAAAATCTCGATATCCAATCGAGGTATGCTGCCAGGCGTTTATAATATTAAACCCTTCTTTTGAACGCAATGGAAAAGGTTTCGAGTCCAAATTCGATCATATGGAGAAGATAGCTTTTTGAATCCAGTTATCAAATTGAATTTCAATAAAAATTTCAGCGCGTTCGCTTATCGTATGGCCACACAACAGCTCTGAATGCTACGAAAATTGAAATCCGATAATAAAACATTATTACGGATCCAATGGAACTGGTTTCATCGAATTCCGAGACTGTGCCTCAGATGACTATTTTTAAATATCAATTTAAACGACATATATTTCAAAACTGATAAATCGCTTTCAAATTCAATCCTGAAGCTTCCATTATCTTCAGTATTATCAATATAGATTTTCTAAGCCTTTGATTTATTTTAAATCGGCTTATAACTGAAGAGTCCAATTTTTACCCCATCTCAATAAATTAAATTTAACCATTAAATTGCCAAATTCATAGTTAAAATTGAAACTCAAGCTTAAATTAACGATTCAAATATTTAAAATCAATTAAATATTTCAATTTCAAATGTTGAAAATTCTGGGTCGTCACACCTCATATTAATAAACACGTTATTTACTGGTAAACTTGAAACACTACCTAGTATTTTATGACAGTTTTGTTGAAGTTTCATTATATTATTCGTATTTATAATTTCTTTTTTTGTCTGGTTATACTAATATATTGGTCTCTTGACAGTGTTGGCACTGTCATATTTTATTACCTTTTGCTGAAAATTTATCTTATTCATGATAGCAGTAGAGAGTTTTGTTCGGCAACATGTTAAAACTTTATTTTTTCCCCTTAAATGTGGTTGTAGCTGTACGGTGAAATGTTAGACTTACTCGTGTCTTAAAGTTATTAATGTGTAAACATAGTACATATTTGTTTACAACCTTTACACAATAGGCAAAATTTTGCGGACTTTTGAATGCCTTATGCCATTGTTGTGGTCTTCCTGTATGAAACGATCAACATAGTGATTAACCTGTACGAACACAGCTTTTCATCAAGCCTATGATTGTTTTAAAATGTTACCAGAAGTTTCCATTTGCCTTACACTAAATGGAGTGCTTTTACTACCAAAATAATCGGTTTCAACACCCATAAATACTGAATTAACAGATAAATTTCTTATAAAAATATAATAAGCGATTTTTATGTTACAATCCATATATCTTGCTACAGAAAAATAAACTGGCCAGAATTAACACTTCCCATATGCGTAGTAATGATATCTAACTCCAAAATTTGGCTAAATTAGTTACTGCATTGCATAAAATATTTATTCTTTCCATAAACAATATGGGAAAGTTATCATCATATAAAACAAACAAATAATAAAATTAAAATGTGCTCAGTTGAAAAGATATGTTTTGGATTCAATCACGTTTAAAGAGTACGCATGCAATCCCTATTGTCATAGCAAGAAAAAAATAATACAGTCCTTGGATCACAAGCCACTATTATGTTATCATTCAAGTTGCCAACTTGAGAGGGAAGTTATGGGGTTTTTGTGTTTTCCTTTTTCATGTTGTGCTCTGAATTGAATTTACTTGAGAATAGCTAATATATACTTTGTTTTTGATAGATCTTCAAATGACATTATTATTATCATGATTCGATGAATGTCTTTCCTGTTTTTACTTTTTTTTCCGCACCTAAAATTTTCCCTCATACAACATGCTGCTTTCTCAAAATACCTTTGACGTTCTGCAGTCATATTTTTGCAAGCTGCATACAAATAATTTTTGCACTAAAGTATTTGTGTTGTAACTTTTGTGCTGTCATATTCACATATTACAATTTGTATGCAATTTTTTTACATAAAAACAAGGAAAACAAGAATCAGTTTGAACTACTGCAATTAGCTTTTTGGCAGAATGTACTCCTTGCGTTGTTATTGATAAGTTCACAAGGTTATCTTTTAACTGATCCCCATTTCATTAACTACTTCTTTCTGGAAACCCAGATGTTGCAATGTAAGATTTCTTCGAATAACTACAAATAGTCTGAACCAACTTTTTCTTATACCTATTTCATCACTAATATATCATGAGTTGGTTAGCATTTTCAAAGACGTCACAACTAATGGATGAGTGAAGCAAATGCCAAGTATTTTTTCAAAAAAGTACAGCAGAGTATTTAACACATATTTTCATAATAGTTATAACGTAGTGGCAATGCAAACATGCACAATAAAGAAATAACAACGTAGATTATCCATTCATATTGCGCTACCGTGTGTTTACATTTTCGTTGTTGATAATTTAAATGTAGCACGGTATTATACTATACTTTTGGTCTCGATGTTGTTGCGTCTATTAACTGATTGGAGTTGAAGTTGCCCAAAGGTTGTATTCCGGAAATCATAATGCTAGCCATTTCATCTTAAGTTCTATGAAGTCGGTTTTGGTTAAAAGTAATGTCATGTGGTATACGAGGACTTGCGTCCCAAGTGTTTCATTGTTTGATTTAGGTTTTGTTATCTTTTATTCCATTTTCCTTAATTTGTTTTTCCCCCCGAGAAGAGAGACAAATTAAATATGTAAATTCCATTTCCCTAACATTTTACTGCATAGTATAGATATTTATTTTCTGCCTATACTACTTTTCCTACGTTAGCTTTATGATCGGCTGGCTGCATTCTATACCATATGTACAGTCCTTTGGCTTCACCTTTGTTTTTCATTGTGAAAAATTTAACGTTTTATGCTTTTGAAATTCGGTTGTTTTTTTTTCTTTGGTGTTTATTTATTGTAAACAAGTGTGTTTTCGTGTGCGGTAATTGCTTTTTTCCATCTTTTTTCATTGTAAACATCTAACTGTTCGTGGCTGTGGGGTTATTGTTTTTATTTTAAACTGTTTTCATTATAAGCATGTGTCTGTTTGTAACTGCACGGTTATTGTCTTAAGCACAAAAAAAATTTAGGTCCACTCTTCCCATAACTAAAATTTCCAACTTTTCGGGAATTGCTCTGCCTACTTCCATTTTTTCCCACTACATATGTAGGACATACAACATATCAACTGTATTGATGTTTTCTTCTTAAACCCTACTTCAACACATGGTCTGTGCTTCTGTGCTATCATGATTTAACATGTTTCTGTTCTTTGAATGAAAAAACAAGTTTCAATTTATGCTTTTGCTACTTGACATAAACCAAAATACTCGTAGGTTCAAATAAACATCTACAAATATAACATGTTGGTAATTTTCTGACATCCTCATGCTTACAAATATACATATATGTTGTAGACAAATAAGTTTATATGAGTTCGGTATTATATTTCATGTTTTGTGTCAGTTGACGATTCCTTATTAAACAAATTTTGAAATTAATACCCTTCCTTGACAATGAAATTAATACCCTTCCATGAAAGAAAAAAATCACATGTTATTTGTAACATACTGGTGCATGTATATTGTATTAAATTAATAATTGGAAATTGCTGTAAATATATAGCTGTATAAAAAGGAGAACCTTAACGACGAAGAAAACTTTTTTCCCCTTTTATACTATAAATTTGCATGGTTATTACTTCAGATTTATGCAATTAATAAAGCTTGGCTTATATTAAATATGTTGCTACAACACTTACATTATGAATATTAAATTAGCAGGTTTTCAATTATGTAACACAATTTATATGTTTTGATCAAAACACCATGTAAGTCCTACAATGACTGAGAAGCTTTTTCCTCCATTTGTTCCAATTGATATTCTCTTCTATTGAAAGAAGCCGTTTCTTTTGGAGTGCAGCCACAAGTAGACTATTTTTACTGTTAAGTAAAACTCTCGTATAGCAACCTTGCATTCTCAAAGGCAAATGTTGTGCACCAGAATATAGGTCTCTACTGCTGTCATTCACGTGCACAAAACCAAATTTTTTGATCCATTATATTGGTATATATTTTTATCAGTATCGTCCATGTAACATCCTGGTATTTTCAACCATTCGCATCCGCACATGTCGGACTTCAATTTCTCAAAACATCATATTGTTAATTTATATTTGGCAAAACTCAGCATATATAGTAAATAAATAATCACAGAATCACAGACACAGAGTAATATAACAATAAGTAGCGGAAATAACTAAATAGTAATTCATGAAGCTACTATATATACATATATATATACATATATGTATATATATAACAGAGTTACACAAGATACAACAGAAGTCTCGTATACATAGGAGCAGGGGCGGAGCCACTCTATGGGCAGATGGGGCCACTGCCCTATGTGAGAAATTGAAATTCAGGCATAAAAAATCAAAATTCAAACTTCTGCCCTGGCTAAGATTGACTTCTTCGCCCTAGCTGGATAACACAAAACAATAATTGGCCAGACAACACTACTATTAACTAACTTGCAGTGATTAAATACATACTAATATATACACCAGAATTTGGATTATTTTGACGATGTGGGACAAATTTTTTTTTTTAGTTTGGCCCTATCTAGGTTTGGGAGCTAGCTCCGCCACTGCATAGGAGTCTCAACGCAATAGTCAAATACGAGATCAGAATATATTACAGGAGTCCCGTGTAGTTAATGCCCCGTTATAACCCCACTATAGCTCCGCTATATCTTATAGCGGATTTCTATCGCTATGATTTTTCCATGTAGCCCCAAAATATAGCCTTTTCGCTTTAAGCCCCGCTATTTCCGCTATATCCCGTTATTCCCGCTACATTCCGTTATTTCTGCTATATCTTCTTTAATAAAATGAATTAAAAAATTGCATTTATACAGTATAAAAATTATGAAACTAATTTATTTGATTAATTTTTAATATATTTTCAAAAATGAAAATACTCTAATATTCTACTAAATTCAATTATGTTATATATAACAGTTTTACGTTTATTTAAAGTATATTCGCACATGTTTTTATTTAAAACTAATTATGTATTAATTATAACTCAATTGAATAATAATTTTTCATTTAATTACCATTTATATATTTGTAAAAACATTAAGTACGAGTTTTATATGCTATTTTGGAGCCATCCGCTATATCTTGTTATATCTTCGCTGTATCCCCGCTATGACTTTTTGCACCTCCACCGCTTTGAATCTGCCGAACGCATTAACTGCACAACAGGAGTCAACTAAATAATTGCTAATTGAATAGATAGATGGATCTCCAAGCGAAGCTCCAACTTCAAAGGTGGGTCTCGAATGTTGTAATACTCAGTCTGACCGAGCATAAAGCAAAAACACCAAACACTCGAGTCAGGAATAACATTCTTATATCAATAAATCCAACTCAAGTGAAATATTAACTGAAATACAAGTAACTTAAAGGATGTTTAGGATGACCATCCTCTAAGGATCCGTGAAACTATCTACTATGCAGTTATATACACTATTATAATAATGTCTGTAGTAAAATAAACTATCAAAATAGTGTTAAGGCGTTACCCATATCCTTCTTAACACATTTTATAGTGCCATAGTTATAGGATCTAGATTAACCCTAGAGGGGGGGTGAATAGGGTTATAGCAAATTTTCTCGAATTAAACATAAAAACAAACTGCAGTAATAAATATGCTGAAAAGTAAATCACACACAAAATTTACCCAGCTTCGGCAACCCCTGTCTACTGCTGCATTCCCAGATTTCTATTAGAATTAAACGGTCTCCCGCTTACAAACACTCTAGCAGACTCGCAAACCCTGCTCCCGCCTACAAACACTCTAATAGACTCGCAACCCCTGCTCCCGCCTATAGAGTTTTGCAAACTCGCAAACCCTGCTCCTGCCTATAGAGTTTTTCAAACTCGCACACCCTGCTCATTGAACTAATTCTAACTAGACAATCTGACACTACCTACAACCTAGGTGGTGATTTACCAAGATTTAATTCGAAAAGAACAAATAAAAATAAAACTAATAAACAAAAAAAAACCTTAATAAAAATAAACCCAAACAAAAACTAACACCCCTTTATAATAAAACAAGGTCGGCCCTTTTATTATTCTTTTCTTTGGCCCGTTCCTTTTTCTTCTTGCTTTTGAAAAATTGCGGCCTTGCTTTGTTTGTTTCTGTGAATATGGCGGCCGATCCTCTTTTTACAGAAATTAGGGTTTTCTGACTTGTTCGTGGCTCTCTGATGATCGATTTTGTGGTTGCTTTTCTTGCGATCGTTCGCAGCTGCTACTTTGTAGATCGAGTTCGATAGATTATGGTATGTATTCTCGTTCGTTGCAGGTTTAATGCTTGCTTGACTCGCTGCCCTAATTTGCCAATGATGATTGATATTTATAGGAGTTGAATTCCTTGAATTTGTTCGTATCAATTCGATACTTTCCTAATCTTCGCTTTCCTGATTTCTGTGACAACTTGATACACACGGTTTTGATTTTCAATCGTTCGATTTTCCTTGTTTGATACGGCAGAAACTTTCCTCTTTTACTTTTCTTTGACTATTTCAAAGATACGCATCTGAATTTTTTTAAACACGAATTTTATCACTTGAATTCGAGTTTGTTTCCATCCGTTCATCTCAACTTGTTTGCGTCTGCATTGACTTCGAACTTCACTCCTTGATTTGCCACGGCTACGGCCATCTATGTGTTCATCCCTGTAGCATTGATATACACGGCAGAAACTAACTATGACTTGTCTGATTGTTTGAACTATTTGCATCACTGTCTAGTTCATCTTGTAATCTTCACTTTGCATACTGATGCACTTCATACATGCACTGTGTTGATCATGTATTAATTTTGTGCTCGAGCTTCTTTGCATTCTGCAGTTGGTCTGCCTTGAACTTGATTGATACAGTATTCATGTTGTTGCTTGAGTCACTTTGTTGTCACTGGTTCATTGCCTTTGTGGTCTGGTGCACCTTGTTTGTTGTGACATTTTGACACTATTGCATTGTTGTTGTTTCCATATCTTGTAGTTGTTCAATTGTCTTCTGTTCTTTCTGAAGCTCGAGCTGCACACTGCTGTTTTTCTGTTGCAAGTGTATGTTTGCATCGACTTCTTATTCACTGTACTTTTAGCCATGTTGATGTTGCACTAAGTCTCTGGTACTTCATTCTGGTTGGTCTGCATTGTCCTTGAATTTGCATTGTAGTTTGCATTGTTCATCTCGACTTATTCTTGTATTCACTGTATATCCATACTGTTGGCATTCTTCATGTTATTCAACACATGATGCTTGTTCTGGTTTGTGCTTTTGTTGTTGCATTATTCATTTGTGTTTCAGTGCTTGTTTGTTTCATGTAGCTGTTGTTTACTGAGTCTTGATAGTCAAGTTGCATTCATGTCTACTGCATAGTGGTCTTCATTGTTGCTGCTTATGTTGGTGGCAATCTTCGAGTCAGTTTGCATCATTACAGTGGTTTCTTGATGGTGCACTGTCACACTGCATTCACATTATCACTTGTAGTCTGCTAATTTTCTTTGGTGTATATTCATGATGCTTTGATTTTCATTTGGATTCACTTGTGTACACTGTGTCATTTGAGTAGCTGGACTTAGTGTTCTGGTGCATTGCCACACTGTACTACTCTGGTCTTTGCATCCATTCATGTTGATTTTTGAAATTTCACTTGTGTTGAATCCAGTTTCAAAACTCGGGTTTGACCTTGTGCTCGTGACGTGATTTTAAATATATTGCACGTGAGTTGAACCCGGCTTTTCATTTGGGTTTCACCTGTGCTCACCTGTCCTGTAACATTATCAAGTGTATATCGATGTGCACGGCCTTGTGGCATGTACAGTGATACACTGTGCATGTCACATTGTTCGTGTATGATGAATTCAAATGTGAATGATGACGAACAACCCAAATAACTGAGGCAAATAATATTTTCAAAAATCATATTTCATTTTATATTGCAAAAATATTTCTTTTTCAACTTTACTGCGTTAGTGAATATTTTTGCAGATTGCTCAGATACTGTATTATAACTGGAATGAACTTGAAGATAAACTACGAGTGTGAGTGATATGTAGTGAGACATTTATGTAATTGAATTGTGATGTAATTACAATAAAAATTGTATATGTATAGTGAGAGCTTGAATTTGTACTATTCAAAATTGTATTAAATATTTGTTTGAATAAAATTTCTGTTTAAATTCAAATTCTGTGTATTTAATTTTATTCAGCAAATATTTATTTAATCTATGAAAAATAAAATGGTACATTAACAAATACATTTAAACGAATGTATATATGTTTATTATAATCAAACAAAAATCATATAAGCGCATAGCGCATATTCAACAATCTCCCCCTTTTGATGATAACAAACATATATTTAAGATTTTGATTGTGTTAAATGTATTTGGTCAATGATATACTCTAATTGCTCCCCCTATTTAAATGCTTCCTCTCTACATGATGCTCCCCCTACATATATGCATACAAATTGAAATATATAAATAAGCCTAGATGCAAATGGAAAATTATTTGACCTTTGCTTGATTCTATTTGACAAATTCTTAACTTTTCTCTCCCCCTTTTGTTATCAGCAAAAGAATAATAGTGTTAGAGAACATAGAGATAAAGTGATCAATATTAATCCAACATTAAACTCAAATTGAATATAAATATTAAACTTCAATAAAAATCAAACAAAAATCATAACTACCCTTGTTAGGCGCATATTCCACTTTTAGAAAGAATGGAAATGATGTTCTAATATAAAATCATACAATTGTATCAACTTGTAGTACATTTATATCAAGAATTTGAATATCTACTAATCATGCATAACCTTTAGGACTTTTAAATGAGATTAGTAGTATTCCAATTTAATTTTAAAAAATGAAATCACGTATCTTCTAACCACGCATGACCGTGAGGACTTTTAAATGGGATTAGAATCAACTTGTCTATTTAATCAATTAATTTTGATATGCGTTCCATACATGCATAACCGTAAGGACTTTTAAATGAGCATGCAAGCACATAATCAAAAATCCAAGTAATTCACCCATGCATAACCGTGAGGACTTTTAAATGAGAGTGAATACTTTGGATATTTATTTATTTTTACAAAAAAATATGAAATGAAAAACAAATGATCCCTGATTATAGTACCACATATCGACAAACTATATTTAAGTTTTGATAAACAATGGTCGATAGAAATATGATAGATACAGAAATGGTCATGGAATCTTTACCCAACAAAAAGTTTTATAACTCTTGTTTGAATTCCTAAAGAAATTTTCCAAATATACTCGCTTGCGTAATGTATGTTAAATATCAACACTTATCACCTTTTCAATCACTATTTATCTTTTTGATAATTAGTAGGGAGTCGGATTAGTCAAAATTTGTCATTTAAAATCAAATAAAAATGACTAATCTGAAAATATGGTCAACAATGATTTTCTCGAAGGGGTTATATGAGAAAAAATTTCTGCTATTTGAAAATTATTTGTAATGAAAAAATATGTAGATATTTTCTTTGAAAAACGATGCAGTTACTAAATGTCTCAAAAATCACGTTCAACTAGTAATTTTTCTATCAACTAGATTACCAGTGTAATCTGCATCTGAATTTCTCTTTCACTTCAAAACATCACTAATTAAATTTGATAGACCCGACCATAAAGTGTGCATAAAAACTCAAACAGCATTTTAAATGGCATTCTCTTGAATTTTATTCAAACTAATATATATGAAGTAAATTCAAGTATCTAGAGAATATAATTGGCCAACTATGTTGAACAAGTCAGAATCAAAATCATCATCTCATTATTGGATGATTTAATTCAGAATACGGTGCAGATTATCACATTTAATATATCGATCAAATAAATATACCTTTACCTATTTTACCTTTACGATAATTTTTCGTGGTTGCTCATTATGATTCTGTCACCTTTGTACTAGGCTAAGGAACTTTGCTTTGTTGCCCGTTGTGTTTCTGGAACAGCCAAAATCCAAAGAACACTGTTGTTGTTCCTTAGCCTGCCACCATACCTACACGATGAAAGATTTTTGCGACCTATTTGTTTTTATAGGTCCATGATTATTAATGGCTGAAGCATTGTGAATAAGCAATCCCTTTGGAACCCAAACTTGCTTTATTCTTTCATTCTCGTTCCAATAGACATGAAATTTGTTTGTAGAATTCTTAGGAACCCAAACTTGTATAAATTTTGTGTTCTTGTTCCTATGACTACAATTTTCAACACAATGTTCAATTATTTCACATCTATCAAAGACACTCTTACCTTTTGCATTACCATCAACTTGTGTTTTTCCAAAACCTAGTCCTTTTCTGTTGTTAGCAAAGATTTCCCAATAATATGTTGAATGATTTTTCTCCTCTTGAAAAGTTATTCAGAGATTTCTCAAGATTTTGGACTTTGGTTTTGAGTGTTGTGTTTTCAGTGACAAGTGAGGTGCATCTATTTATAAAATCCTTTTTCCTTGTGTCAATGATTTCCTTAAGACTCAAGTTTTCTTTTTCAAGATTCTCAAAGCTATTCTTAAGTCTTGATAATTCTGAATCTAAAATTTTATATTTTTTACAGTCTAGGTTTTGAATATTTTCAAGTTCAGTTTCTAACCTAAAATTTTCACGAGCAAGTTCTCTCCTATCAGATTTTAGTTTTTCAATTTTAGATTCAAGAGTATCAACTTCTTTAGTAAGATCAAGACACATAAAACAAGTTCTTTATAAGAATAATCACCTTCTTCACTAGATTCCTCTGAGCTTGCTTCTGAATCTGATTTTACCGTAAGACCCAAGTTAGCCTCCTCTGAGCTACTATTCGAAACTTCCTCTCCTTCTTCATCATCCCAAGTCGCTGCAAATGCCTTCTTCTTCTTTTTCTTTCCTCTGTTGTTTTTGAGAAGTGGGCATTGTTGTTTGAAGTGGCCAGGCTTGTTGCAGTTAAAGCACGTCGATTCATTATCGGAATTGTCAGAATTTTTGACCTATTACCATTTGTTTTCTTCTTGCGTGGCTTGAATCTTGACCATTTTCTAAGATTATTGACAGCCACTGCAAGCTCTTCAATTGGATCTTCTTCATCGCTCTCTTCTTTGCTCTTTAAGGCAATCGTCTTCTTCTTTGATTCGGAGTTGTTTCGTTCCTCCTTTGCTTTTAGCTCAAGCTCATATGTCATCAAGTTGCCGATCAACTCCTCCATGCTTAGTTTACTCAGATCTTTCGATTCTTGTATTGTCGTGACTTTTGCCTCAAAGTTCATTGGTAAAACTCGTAGTACCTTCCTCACAAGCTCTACCTCAGTGAATACCTTTCCAAGCGCTCTAGCGTTGTACACCAAAGTTGAAAAGCGTCCAAACATGTCCTTTATGCTCTCGTCTTTGTCCATCACAAAGTTCTCGTATTCATTGCTGAATAAGGCTAGACGAGACTCCTTGACTTGAGAAGTTCCTTCATGTGTCACCTCCAAGGTATGCCAAATTTCCTGTGCAGTTTTACAATGAGAAATTCTATTAAATTCATTCTTATCAAGAGCACAGATCAAAGCATTCATGGCTTTAGCATTTGTAGTTTTTAATTTCTTATCGTTAGCATCCCACCTATCCTTAGGTTTAGGAATCTCAGTATCACCAACAGTTATAGTGGGAGATTTATAGCCAGTTTCAATAATGTCTCAAACATCATAATCAACAGAACTAAGATAAATACCCATCCTAACTTTCCAATAAGCATAATCATTCCCATTAAACATGGGTGGTCTAACAATAGATTGCCCCTCAAAAAAACATTATTTGGTGGATTCATGACTCTAGAGTTAAAGAAAAAATACCTCGCTCTGATACCACTTGTAGGATCTAGATTAACCCTAGAGGGGGGTGAATAAGGTTATAGCAAATTTTCTTGAATTAAACACAAAAACAAACTGCAGAAATAAATATGCTGAAAAGTAAATCACACACAAAATTTACCCAGCTTCGGCAACCCCTGCCTACTGCTGCATTCCCGGATTTCTATTAGAATTAAACAGTCTCCCACTTACAAACACTCTAACATACTCACAAACCCTGCTCTCGCTTACAAACACTCCAATAGACTCGCAACCCCTGCTCCCGTCTATAGAGTTTTGCAAACTCGCAAACCCTGCTCCCGCCTATAGAGTTTTGCAAACTCGCACACCCTGCTCACTGAACTAATTCTAACTAGACAATCTAACACTACCTACAACCTAGGTGGTGATTTACCAAGATTTAATTCGAAAAGGACAAATAAAAATAAAACTAATAAACAAAAAAACCCTTAATAAAAAAACCCAAACAAAAACTAACACCCCTTTATAATAAAACAAGGCCGGCTCTTTTATTATTCTTTTCTTTGGCCCGTTCCTTTTTCTTCTTGCTTTTGAAAAATTGCGGCCTTGCTTTGTTTGTTTCTGTGAATATGGCGGCCGATCCTCTTTTTACAGAAATTAGGGTTTTCTGACTTGTTCGCGGCTCTCTGATGATCGATTCTGTGGTTGCTTTTCTTGCACTCGTTCGCAGCTGCTCCTTTGTTGATCGAGTTCGATAGATTATGTTATGTATTCTCGTTCGTTGCTGGTTTAATGCTTGCTTGACTCGATGCCCTAATTTGCCGATGATGATTGATATTTATAGGAGTTGAATTCCTTGAATTTATTCGTATCAATTCGATATTTTCCTAATCTTCGCTTTCCTGATTTCTGTGACAACTTGATACACACGGTTTTGATTTTCAATCGTTCGATTTTCCTTGTTTGATACGGCAAAAACTTTCCTCTTTTACTTTTCTTTGACTATTTCAAAGATACGCATCTGAATTTTTTTAAACAAGAATTTTATCACTTGAATTCGAGTTTGTTTCCATCTGTTCATCTCAACTTGTTTACGTCTGCATTGACTTCGAACTTCACTCCTTGATTTGCCACGGCTTCGGCCATCTATGTGTTCATCCCTGTAGCATTGATATACACGGTAGAAACTAACTATGACTTGTCTGATTGTTCGAACTATTTTCATCACTATCTGGTTCATCTTGTAATCTTCACTTTGCATACTGATGCACTTCATACATGCACTGTGTTGATCATGTATTAATTTTGTGCTCGAGCTTCTTTGCATTCTGCAGTTGGTTTGCCTTGAACTTGATTGATACAGTATTCATGTTGTTGCTTGAGTCACTTTGTTGTCACTGGTTCATTGCATTTGTGGTCTGGTGCACCTTGTTTGTTGTGACATTGTGACACTATTGCATTGTTGCTGTTTCCATATCTTGTAGTTGTTCAATTGTCTTCTGTTCTTTCTGAAGCTCGAGTTGCACACTGCTGTTTTTCTGTTGCAAGTGTATGTTTGCATCGACTTCTTATTCACTGTACTTTTAGCCATGTTGAACTGTTGCACTAAGTCTTTGGTACTTCATTCTGGTTGGTCTGCATTGGCCTTGAATTTGCATTGTAGTTTTCATTGTTCATCTCGACTTGTTCTTGTATTCACTGTATATCCATACTGTTGGCATTCTTCATGTTGTTCAACACATGATGCTTGTTCTGGTTTGAGCTTCTGTTGTTGCAGTATTCATTTGTGTTTCAGTGCTTGTTTGTTTCATGTAGTTGTTGTTTACTGAGTCTTGATAGTCAAGTTGCATTCATGTCTACTGCATAGTGGTCTTCATTGTTGCTGCTTATGTTGGTGGCAATCTTCGAGTCAGTTTGCATCATTACAGTGGTTTCTTGATGGTGCACTGTCACACTGCATTCACATTGTCACTTGTAGTCTGCTAATTTGCTTTGGTGTATATTCATGATGCTTTGATTTTCATTTGGCTTCACTTGTGTACACTGTGTCATTTGAGTAGCTGGACTTAGTGTTCTGGTGCATTGCCACACAGTACTACTCTGGTC
Organism: Allium cepa; assembly: GCA_030765085.1. Taxonomy (NCBI): domain Eukaryota; kingdom Viridiplantae; phylum Streptophyta; class Magnoliopsida; order Asparagales; family Amaryllidaceae; genus Allium; species Allium cepa. Next base: position 727,416,315 of record CM060932.1, on the reverse strand, counting down.
TTTGCATCCATTCATGTTGATTTTTGAAATTTCACTTGTGTTGAATCCAGTTTCAAAACTCGGGTTTGACCTTGTGCCCGTGACGTGATTTTAAATATATTGCACGTGAGTTGAACCCGGCTTTTCATTTGGGTTTGACCTGTGCTCACCTGTCCCTGTAACATTATCAAGTGTATATCGATGTGCACGGCCTTGGGGCATGTACAGTGATACACTGTGCATGTCACATTATTCGTGTATGATGAATTCAAATGTGAATGATGACGAACAACCCAAATAACTGAGGCAAATAATATTTTCAAAAATCATATTTCATTTTATATTGCAAAAATATTACTTTTTCAATTTTACCGCGTTAGTGAATATTTTTGCAGATTGCTCAGATACTGGATTATAACTGGAATGAACTTGAAGATAAACTACGAGTGTGAGTGATATGTAGTGAGGCATTTATGTAATTGAATTGTGATGTAATTACAATCAAAATTGTATATTTATAGTGAGAGCTTGAATTTGTACTATTCAAAATTGTATTAAATATTTGTTTGAATAAAATTTCTGTTTGAATTCAAATTCTGTGTATTTTGATTTTATTCAGCAAATATTTATTAAATCTATGAAAAATAAAATAGTACATTAACAAATACATTTAAACGAATGTATATATGTTTATTATCATCAAATAAAAATCATATAAGCGCAAAGCGCATATTCAACAATAGTATATACAGTACCGTAATACCCCTGATAGGGAGGCTACCAGAGGGCACTCCATAGGTACGACACAAAACAAACTCGTAGTGGTCTCGATATGATAAGTGACACGGCACAACTAGGCAATGTCTGGGTAGATATACCAATTACACTTCCAGTCTGTTGGTAACGCAGAGCCGCAACAATCACCTAACTCGAGCCACACTCCCGAAAAATCCTAAGGTGCACCCAATCAATCACAAAGTAATAGAATGGTAAACGATGGAGTGTGTCTGATCGGAGGAGCTACCTCACTTGGCCCACAATTGCTCCTATTTTAGCCACCTTATGCTAACTCACGGAAGTTAGGTCCACATATATACCTCATACAGGATTGTCGTCGTCATCTTACTTCATAAAGGAATCTCCACCACGTACACGGTTGTTAAAGTGGTTTTCGATATTAGTAGAGAGTATGACAGTATCTGATCTCGGTTTCTTTAACAACCAACCGTTATTATAACACCGCGGTCATTTCAAAATAGTTTATACTTCAAAACCAAAATATCATATCCATTTCAAAGCCATATCAATACGATATCATTTTTCACTTCAAATACATCCATTTTCAAAATCATAGCATTTTAAAGTTATAGCACTTTCGAAATTATAAACTAAGAAATTATAACAATTTGGAAATCATAACACTTGATAACATAATACTTTAAAATTCATAACTTTGAAATCATAACTTCAACCACTTAAATAGTTTAGATATTAATAATGGTATATATAATAAAATAGTTTATAAAATACAATAGTTTATATAAAATAGTTATAAGTTAAAATATTTTATATTAAAATAATTAGTATATTAAAGTAGTTTATATTAAAAATAGTTTATATTAAAATAATTAGTACATTAAAATAGTTTATATTAAAAATAGTTTATATTAAAATAATTTATATTAATAGTTTATATTAAAAATAGTTTATATTAAAATAATTTATAAAGTACAATATATAAATAGTTTTAAATATAATTTAAAAATATTTTATATAATAAAATAGCTTCCTCAAATTTCAAAAATCGATTCAAATCTGCTCGAATTCCAAAATTCAATTTAATTCAATCTTCACCAATTTTAATTCAATTCGGTTTCCCAGTAACCATTTCAAATACAGATTTGAACCACAAAATAAACCATTCCAATTTCAATAGATTTCAAAGATTTAAATATTCAAAAATTTACAAAACTAAAATTTACAATTTCTTATATATATCAACTTCATTTTACTATTATTTAGTTTTGAAATATTTACTTAATCGTTCTAGTAACACTTAAATAAAACTTTAAATTGCAATTTAAATAAACTAAATATCTCTTTCAATTTATTTAAACTTGAAACATTCATTTATTCACTATGCATCAAAAATCAAGTTATAAAATCATATCCTTTAAAAATCTCGAATTTAATAAGTTTCAAATCGATTTAATTAAATAAAATTCTTAATTAAACACAATTTCAAATAAATTCAAATTTATCTTCCCAACCTTAACTTGTAAAAATCAATATAGAAAAATCTATTTCAAAATATGAAATTTTATAAATACGTAAACACATTATATATTAATTAAATCAAACTTTATAAAATTTAAGCTTATTATTAAGTCTATTTTATGTTAAAACTTATTTATATATTTAAAAATTAGTAAAATTTACAAGTAAAATCTTAAAATTTCAAATTTCAAAATTAACTTATAACTTTAAAATTTTCAAAACATATAATTTTAAAAATCTAAAATTTAAACCTTTATAAAATACATTTATATATTTAATATCTTAAAATCAATATTCATTAAAACCATATATTTCTTTTCCAAACTTTGGAAACCATTTTCAATATATATATATATATATATATCAGTGGTGTCTGTATATAATTTTCTATTCTATGGTTAAGTGATATGGATATTTATCATTTCAATCTGCAATTTAAATATATATGTATATATGGTATATATCATTTCAACCCGCAATCCTAAATTCCATTCAATGAAAATCGCTTGGGTTTATCATTTCAACCCATAACAATTTTATCATATTCTAAAGATTATTCGGGTATGTATCATTTCAAGCCATAGGAAATTCTATACTAACAGGAACCATGCAGAGTGATAACAGATATGATAATAATATAACATACATATATCATCAATATAAATAACAGATAGTTGTGTCAGATGTCACAAGTGAATAGATACAGATAATATCATATATATATCAATGTGAATAACTAACAACAGCATATTTCAATTGTCGTTTCAATTGAAATCAAATTTAATAAATATAAGAACGTTAATCGTGAGTGGTTGCTCACATTTCGAGGCTAGAGTGATTCAACAATGAGATTAGTTACAACTCAAGCACGAATTCCAAAACAAAGCAAGATTGGCACGAATTCGAAGGACAGAGCTGATAACAGAACTCGATGAGAACAAATAAATTAGCTTGATATAAGCTCAACAAAATATGTTATTATTTTTATTCTAAAACAAAATTTTAAACATATATATATATATATTATTTTAAGTCAAAATTTATTATAAACAACACATACTCACTCTATTGTAGTATAAAAAGGGATCAACAAATCATATCTAACAAATAACTTATATATATATATATATATAACAAACATAATATATATAACTCATATATCACAACAAAAATTATATAACTAGATTCCACAATCAAATATGTAAGAAACTTTGGAAACATCACAATTCGGAAATCATAATACTTTTTATAATAAAATGTACTGTAAGCTATATATTGCACTTGTATGTAGTATCTGCCTTCTTTATTCATAACGTAGATAATGTAGTTAATGAAAACTATATACATAACAACGCAAATTTAAATAAATACATAACTTGTTATATAACTTACCTAAGTTTACATATATAATATAGGTGCTACACAACGTACAAATGTATAACAGTAGCAAATATATATATATATACACACACACACACATAACTTATAAATTTAAACTCAATAGACCGTGTATGTGAACTATTATACATATATACAAATATTCTACATCATATCTCTATACAAGTTATACCCAACATACAAATTAAGTCTTGTGATCGGCAACCGGGCTTGGGTCAAGGTGAAAGAGAGAAAAGGAGGATGAGTCGGCAAATGGTGAGGCTGGGGTCTGACGTTTGCTCGATGCGTGCTAGGTGAAGGAGTAAAGGTGGCGGCTTGCATGGAAAGGGTCGGTTACACGCAATTGGTGGAGGGAAGAGTGGAAGAGGTGAAGTAAAAGGGAAGACGAGCAATAGAGGAGAGGAAGGTATCAGCGAAATATGGAAGAGAATGAACCAAAATGAATATTGGTTTCTTTTTTTCGAAGAAAATGAACAGGCAAAATTGTTATATTGAATACCATAAGTTAATATTGGAAAGCAAAGGACACAAGGTAAATTATGGGAATTGGTTCACAAAGTGGGCAATTGAAAAGACAGAGGAAACAAATAGTTGAAATTTCGTAACTGATACGGATATCTGTTTCGCAATTTTCATCGCGCATCGGACACCGAAATGCATAAATGAATACACTGGTGAGATCAGTACGACGCGATGATCAAAACGGTATACAGATATTAGTGGTATGTTCATCCTATCAAAAGTCGATAATCGGTACCGAAAATGCTGCTAAAACGCTGAAAATAAGATAAACGGAATAATAACAGTTCAATTTTAAAGAAACGAAATATGACGTCTCACTCAGAAGATGATCTACAAATTTATTATCTAAAAATATTTAGGTTTGGATAATACATTGTTATCATCAAATATTAACCGATTTGAATTTAAATAAAATTACATAAGAAAATAAACTTTCATATTATCTAATGAAAATTTACCAATTACTACGTTTAAATATACGTATTCCAAATATAAAAAAATTATTTCCAAATCAAATTATTTAAAATTTCACAAAAATTCAGTTAAATACGTTAAAAAAATCATTAAAAATTTACCGGTTGTTACACTCCCCCCCACTCAAAACTTTTCGTCCTCAAAAAAGAACGAGGTAGGAGAATAGAAACAACCGAAAAGAAATATAGATTTGGAAACAAAATAAAACAATTTGTTTAAAACCATATAAATTTCAATTTAAATTAATTAATACTCAATAATTGATTTTAAAGTCAAGGTATTTCATTAAGTTGACTTAATTTCAATTTATTAATTTCCTTAACATCATTATGTATTGTATGTTATTCAATTTACCCCAATTCACATTTCTATAATCATGAATTAAGTATAAAGCATTTATTATAACTACTCAAATTTTATTTATAATTTCTTTTAACATCATATTATATAGTACTAATTCAGTTACATAGATAACTTCTGATAAATTTAGGTAAGTTATATTGGAATGCAATTGAGTATTATACATGTAAAATTTTCTAATTCAATTTATTTCAAGTTTAAATATTTATTCAAAATTCTTGGCTTCATTTATAATTGAAATCATCTTTTAGCATAAAATTTATGAATTAAATTTTCGATTCACTTCAAACCATTTAGAGATAAATGTATACATATATTATATTATATTATACTATATTATATTATATATATATATATATCAAACCAATTTTATAATCATATGCCTATATATATTATACATCCAATGAAATTCAAATCAAATTCATTTTCTAAAACAGAAGTGTAGCAAAGCTACTAAATGGTCTCTCCACTCTGAAACTCGAAAATGAATGTCGATGATTCTGCAGTCATCACCCAAATTATTTTCAAGCGAAAAATGAGAAGAGTACTGATTTAACATTTAAAAATTCTTTCGAAACGATTTCTATTCAAAAATACTTTAAATAATATGTCCTAAAATTTTAAAACAAATTTTCTAAAAATACCGAAAATTTAATTCTTAAATCTTTGATTTAAAGTTATTTCAATTCCAAATAAATTTATAAACCATGTTTATATTCTCATTTATTTAATGTGGCAATAGTCAATGGTTCACAGAATAATAAATGAAAAACAAATATTATTATTTTCAACAGCCAATTCATTTTAACTATTTAATTTCAGAAAACTTATACTTATATATATAATATATTCACACTAAATTTTATTTCACTTACCAAATTTTAAAAACAATATTGTGTCAGTCTGCTATGTTAAATGTTTTGGAATTCCTATCGATAGCGTTGATCAAACGAATAGATCGAAACCCCAAATCAGCATAACAACTCAAACAACACAACATATAAAACATTTTAATATTAATTACAAATACACACCCTCAGACGATAGTTCCAGAATGGATTACAAAACAAGAAAGGAGATTCAAAATCAGAGGGACCCAAATCAAAAGAATTCAAGCTAGAAGCTAGTCTCGAAAGGTAGATAAGATGATTAAATTATAAGTAGGAAGATGGATAGACTTATAAAACGCAGGCGACCTTAACCGGATTAACCATGACTTCAAAATAAGATCGATGCAGAATTCTGAGGCAAATCGACATTCGATCACTAGAGATAGAATTCGGGTATAGCAAGAGATAGTAGCATCTAAACCGAGGATACAGAAATCTCCAGTGAATCAGTGCTCATTATAAAGGAGTTTCACCCCTTTATAAATGATTGTAAGAGTAGCAGGACCATCAATTCATTATAGAGATCCTCCGAAGTGGAGTTATGTGATACTCTAGAATCAAGAAAACACGAATAGGGAGAGACAAGAATGGATTTTGGAACCGAAGGGAAACGTTCCAAAATTCAAAGGAAATCTGAGTCAAAGAGGAAGGAATTCAAGCTCGAACGGGGGTGATTCTGTAATTTAATTTACTCTATATGCTAATTTTTGCTTAAAACCAGAGCTATGATATCAATTGTAACATCCTGGTATTTTCAACCATTCGCATCTGCACATGTCGGACTTGAATTGCTCAAAATATCTTATTGTTAATTTATATTTGGCAAAACTTAGCATATACAGTAAATAAATAATCATAGAATCACAGACATAGAGTAATATAACAATTAGTAGCGGAAACAAATGAACAGTAGTTCATGAAGCTACTATATATATATATAAATAACAGAGTTAAACAAGATACAACAGAAGCCTCGAATACATAGGAGTCTCAATACAATAGTCAAATACAAGATCAGAATATATCACAGGAGTCAACTGAATAATTGCACGTTGAATAGATAGATGGATCTCCAAGCGAAGCTCCAACTCCAAAGGTGAGTGTCGAATGCTGTAACACTCAGCCTAACCCGAGCGTAAAGAAAAAACAAAAAACACTCGAGTCAGGATTATAATTCACATATCAATAAATCCAACTCAAGTGAAATATCAACTGTAATACAAGTAACTTAAAAGGATGTTTAGAATAATCATCCTCTAAGGATCCATGAAACTATTTACTATGTAGTAATATACTCTATTATAATAATGTACATAGCAAAATAAACGATTAAAATAGTGTTAAGGCGTTACCAATATCCCCCTTAACATGTTTTATAGTGCCATTGTATATACAGTACCGTAATACTCCTGATCGGGAGGCTACCAGAGGGCACTCTATAGGTATGACACAAAACAAACTCGTAGTGGTCTCGATATGGTAGGTGACACGGCACAACTAGGCAATGTCAGGGCAGATATACCAATTACACTTCCAGGCAGTTGGTAAAGCAGAGCCGCAGCAATCGCCCAACTCGAGCCACACTCCCGAAAAATTCGAAGGTGCACCTAATCAATCACAAAGTAATAGAATGGTAAACGTGGAGTGTGTCCGATCGGAGGAGCTACCTCACTTGCCCCGTAAATTGCTCATGTTTTAGCCACCTTATACTAACTCATGGGAGTTAGGTCCACGTATATACCTCATATAGGGTCATCGCTACCATCCTACTTCATTCTGAAATCTCCACCGCATACACAGCTGTTAAAGTGGTTTTCGATACTAGCAGAGAGTATGATAATATCTGATCCCGGTCTCTTTAAAAAGCAACTGTTATTATAACACCGCGGTCATTTCAAAATAGTTTATACTTAAAAACCAAAATATCATATCCATTTCAAAACCATATCAATACGATATCATTTTCACTTCAAATATATCCATTTCCAAAATCATAGCATTTAAAGTTATAACACTTTCGAAATTATAAACATCGAAGTTATAACACTTTGGAAATTATAACATTTGATAACAAAATACTTTGAAATTCGTAACTTTGAAATCATAACTTCCACCACTTAAATAGTTTAGATATTAATAAATGTATATATAATAAAATAGTTTATAAAATACAATAGCAAATATACTTTGAAATTCGTAACTTTGAAATCATAACTTCCACCACTTAAATAGTTTAGATATTAATAAATGTATATATAATAAAATAGTTTATAAAATACAATAGCAAATATAAAATAGTTATAAGTTAAAATAGTTTATATTAAAATAATTGGTATATTAAAATAGTTTATATTAAAAATAGTTTATATTAAAAAAATTAGTATATTAAAATAGTTTATATTAAAAAAGTTTATATTAAAATAATTTATATTAAAATAGTTTATATTAAAAATATTTTATATTAAAATAATTTATAAAGTACAATATATGAATAGTTTTAAATATAATTTAAAAATACTTTATATAATAAAATAGCTTCCTCAAATTTCACAAATCGATTCAAATCAACTCTAATTCCAAAATTCAATTTAATTCAATCTCAATTCACCAATTTCAATTCAATTTGGTTTCTCAATAATCCATTTCAAATTATATCGATTTCAAATACAGATTTGAACCATAAAACAAAATCATTCTGATAGATTTCAAAGCCTTAAATATTCAAAAATCTACAAAACTAAATTTGACAATTTCTTATATTTATTAACTTTACTTTACTATTATTTAGTTTTGAAATATTTACTTAATTATTCTAATAACGCTTAAATAAAACTTTAAATTACAATTTAAATAAACTAAATATCCCTTTCAATTTATTTAAACTTGAAATATTCATCTAATCACTTTGCATTAAAAATCAAGTTATAAAATCATATCCTTTAAAATCTCAAATTCAATAAGTTCCAAATCGATTTAATAAATTAAATTCTTAATTGAACACAATTTTAAATAAATTCAAATTTATCTTCCCAACCTTAACTTATAAAAATCATTATAGAAAAATCTATTTTAAACTATAAATTTTTGTAAATACTTAAACATATTATATATTAATTAAATCAAACTTTATTAAATTTAAGCTTATTATTAAGTCTATTTTATATTAAACCTTATTTATATATTTAAAATTTAGTAAAATTTATAAGTAAAATCTTAAAATTTAAAATTTCAAAACTAACTTATAACTTTAAAATTTTGAAAACATATAATTTTAAAAATCTAAAATTTAAACCTTTATAAAATACATTTATATATTTAATATCTAAAAATCAATATTTATTAAAACCGTAAATTTCTTTTCAAAACTTTGGAAATCATTTTCAAAATATATATATATATATAGACCAACGGTGTTTGTATATAATTGTCTATCTTATGGTCAAGTGATACGGGTATTTATCATTTCAATTTGCAATTTAAATAAATATATATATACACACACCTGTGTATATATCATTTCAACACACAATCCCAAATTCAATTCAACGAAAATTGCTTGGGTTTATCTTTTCAACCCATAACGATTTTATCCTATTCTACAGATCGTTCGAATATGTATCATTTCGACCCGTTGGGAATTCTATACTAAAAGGGAACTTACAGAGTGATAATAGATATGATAATGATATAACAGGCATATATCATTAATATAAATAACAGATAGTGGTGTCAAATGTCATAGGTGAACAGATACAGATAATATCATATATATATATATATATATATATATATCAATGTAAATAACTAATAGCAGCAAATTTCAATTGTCGTTTAAATTGAAATCAAATTTAATAAATATAAGAACATTAATCGTGAGTGATTGCTCACCTTTCGAGGCTAGAGAGATTCGATAATGAGATTAGTTACAACTCAAGCACGAATTTCAAAACGAAGCAGGATTGGCATGAATTCGACGGACAGAGCTGATAACAAAAATCGATGAAAACAAACAAATTAGCTTGATATAAGCTAAATAAAATATATGTTATAATTTTTCTTCTAATTTTTTTTTAAAATATACATATATATGTATATATATTATTTTAAGTCAATATTTATTATAAACAACACATACTCACTCTATTGTAGCATAAAAAGGGATCAACGGATCAATAACAAATAACTTATATATATAACAAACGTAATATATATATAACTCATATATCACAACAAAACTTATATAATTAGATTCCACATTCAAATTTGTAAGAAACTTTGGAAACATCATAATTTAGAAATCATAATACTTTTTATAATAAAATGTACTGTAAGCTATATATTGCACTTGTATATAGTATCTACATTCTTTATACATAACGTAGATAATTTAGTTAATGAAAAGTATATACATAGCAATGCAAATTTAAATAAATACATAACTTGTTATATAACTTACCTAAGTTTACATACATAATATAGGTGCTACACAACATACAAAAATATAACAGCAGAATATATATATATATATATATATATATATATATATATAACTTATAAATTTAAACTGAACAGACCATATATGTGAACTAATATATATATATACAAATATTCTACATCATATCTCTATATAAGTTATACCCACGGATAGGATATAATACAAATATAAACTTATACATATACATACATACATACATACATATATATATATATACATACATACACATATATCTTTACTTCTTAGCAATAGAAAGAGCAGCAAGCACGGAAGTGCAAGGAGGCAAGGTTGGGATGGAGACTGGTGTGCTCGTCCGTGTATGGAGGAGGAAGGGGTTGTGATGGCCGACTTGAAGGAGGAGGAAGGGTTTGTTAAAAATTAAGTTTGGTGATCGGCGACTGGGCTTGGGTCAAGGTGAAAGAGGGAAAAGGAGGATGAGTCGGCAAATGGTGAGGGTGGGGTGTGACGTGTGCTCGATGCGTGCCAGGTGAAGGAGTAAAGGTGGAGGCTTGCATGGCAAGGTCGTTTGCATGTAATTGGTGGAGGGAAGAGTGAAAGAGGTGAAGTAAAAGGGAAGACGAGCAACAGAGGGAGAGGAAGGTATCAATGAAATATGGAAGAGAACAAACGGAAATGAATATTGGTTTCTTTTTTGTCAAAGCAAATGAACACAAAATTGTTATATTGAATACCATAATTGGAAAGAAAAGGTCACAAGGTAAGTTCTAAGAATTTTAAAAGCCCATGGCTATTGGTTCAAACAGTGGGAAATTGAAAAGACAGAGGAAATAAAGATTTGAAATTTCGTAACCGATATGGATATCTGTTTTACGATTTTCGTCATGCAAAGAACACCGAAATACTGAAATGAATACACTGTTGAGATCAATACGATGCGACGATCAAAATGGTATACAGATATTAGTGGTACAATCATCTTATCAAAAGTCCATAATCGGTACCAAAAATGCTGCTAAATTGCCGAAAATAAGATAAACGGAGTAATAGCAGTTCAATTTTAAAGAAATGAAATACGATGTTTCATTCAGAAGACAATTTACAAATTTATTATACGAAAATATTTATGTTTGGATAATATATTATTATCATCAAATATTAACTGATTTGAATTGAAATAAAATTACACAAGAAAATAAACTTCCATATTATCTGATGAAAATTTACCATTTACTATGTTTAAATATGCATATTCCAAATATCAAATTTTTATTTCCAAATCAAATAATTTAAATTTTCACAAAAATTCATTTAAATACATTATAAAAATCATTAAAAATTCATGGGTCGTTACAATCCAGTAACATCACTATTCTCAAAACTGGACTGGGCCCGTGGTTTAACCTTGAAAACCGTGAACCATAATAGAATCCGGCCTAAAGTAAGGGACGGATCCACATCCTTACGTTCTTTGTTGATTTATGTGTTGATGCGTCCATCGAAATTATATAGTTTTTGCTGGTACAAATTACCGACTCGACTGCCCTACGAAATTATCTTAGTTTGATATTTGTATACGTTTAACAAGGTTGTTCAAGCTAAGCCATGTCTTCTGCTGCAGCTGCGGTGCATGAGCCATCTTATAAACCAGCAGGCTTTTCTATCAATGGGGCAACACAATTTATTCCTTATAAATCAAATAAATAATAACTTAAACAAATAATAATTTCGCTTTAGGATCTGTGACCTACAATCAAATTACACTGTCATACCCATTTCACTAATTCTTCCCTTATTTATTCCAGCTATTGTCAAAATCTATTAATTTTATAATAAATTAAATTTTACATTAAAGGTTTGTTAGTAGTTTATTAAATTATATTTTAAAGCATTTAAAGTATATGGATTTTCTTCTTCCTACAAATAAGTGACCTCCGCCTTGATTCGTACATCCACAGTTTGATCAGTTGGAGAAAAATAGATAAAAATTTCCTCCCAAATTCTGTATGATACGTACATTTTTGCGTCTGTATCACTCTACTTTCGGGATATTATGCCACCCGGGGATGAATGAACGCTGCAACTTTTTAATTTAGTTGTTCGTTTCTTCCCCATTTACGTTGGACAACTATTTAGATATGGAGCGCTGTGGCAAGAATAGAAAGAGGAAATCAGTCACCCAATCAACCTCCCTTTCTACCAACTCAAGTCTGATAATCAACCATGGTGCATCAGTCTCTGCTGAAGGTGGAGATAAGAACGGCTCTATTCCACACCCGGTGTCATCCAAGGGAGAAAGTGGACAGTCGGCTTCATCTACGCCTGTTGTAATTATTCTCCTCCCTATTGTCGTACAATGTATAATGGGCACAAGTTATGCAACAAGCTCTCTTAATTCGTGCTTCCACTTGCTGTTTGGGAACTCGAACGCGGTCCTATTCCTACCGCACTTAAAAGAAGATACAAGAAGTCGAATGCAAGCTCGTTAGTTGCTAGCCTAGAGGAATTTAATTCCGACCACCCTAAATTTTGTGCCCCTTCTTCTCAGCGGACTAACCATTTCATGCACTGAATGATGCAACATCTCTTTCTTTATCCTCCTGTTTACGTTCAACATACGCTTTTCCTTCTTCTACCATGGCTTCTTCTCCGTTTACTCCTACTCGCACAGCACCAAACATTGATTGGATAGACCAGTCATCCGTTGAGGACGTTAATGGTATGTTTAATATATTTTTGACATCCCAACACACTTTAGATTAACGCAACCATACAACATTACACATGCTACCTACACAAAACCATGCATTAGTATTTCAAAGTATTTTTTGTATTATCTCTCCACTATATTTGCACTTCCATTACTCCACTTTCCTCCCTAGAAAGGTTATAAAGCATATAATTTAAACACAACTACAATGGAGATGCATCTGCGTGTTAGGTTATTCCTTAGCTTCATGGTACAATCAACCATATTAACAATCCTTTAACCTCACCCTCACTGTTTTACAATTTGCAATGCTCTTTATTTCCATAGCAAAGCCAATATTTTGTACCACTTTGCCGTAGCTCATCTGTTTGAAGACCACCCTGTATCCACTGTCTTTTTCCCCTTTATTTAAAATAAAAAATGATTTCAGTCCTTCACATTGTAGGTCCATGTCCCACGAGGAAAACAGATGCACTTCCTACCACTTATATTTTGAATGAGTAATCGACAAATATACCTACACGTTCCTTTCGCCCCTTGTGCCTTCTTCAAAATATAGGTGTTACTCCGCTAGCTGAGTCATGCTATCACCTTTACCTCCTTTTTTGTACCACAATTTGATCCCCTTAAATGTACATGTAGGTAAATGGAAGAAACGATGCTACCGAGTTCTTGTGCTGCGATCAAAAAATATCTACATGTCCTCCAATTTACGCAATGGTAAGTACACTTTTAAAAACTACCAATCTTATTTGTTTCTACCTTCTCTTGCACAAATGACTATAATGCTTTTACCTGCAATGTGCAGTCTGCCTTCCTACCACCCTGCAACCTATCAGAGAGCAGTTGTAGGCGTACAAATACAATGGTTAACGAAATATGCAACTATGATCTTCAGTTTTGCAGTCCATTGACCAATGTTTTCCGTGCCAATCCCGATCTAGCAACAGATAATATCCATACCCGTTGGTTTTCCTATGCCTTTATTTTTTTATCATATTACTATCACATGTTTACACACTTTTTAACCGTATACTTCATTTGTTTTAGGCCATATGTTTAATCCATGGGATTTTGGGCACCCAATGAACAGTTGCCCTTTTTTCTTCTCTGTTTTTGTTATGCGAAGAGAAACTGGAAGGATGATGTCCCCAACTCTACAAAGTACTCAATTTGTTGTCGGGCTTTCATAAAGGAAACCCCTCCTCCCCTGAAAAATTTGTTGGATTTTGAAAAAGGCGGAATAGCTTCCCTCTTTAGAGAAAAAATCCGGGTTTATAACTCTATGTTTGCATTCACATCAATGGGTAGACATGTAGATAACAGTGTTTATGATGGTAAAGGAGTTTATTTATATAGATTAAATAGTCAAAATCATCATTAAATTAGATCTCTTCTTCCTATTGATGGTGTGCCCAAATTTGCACGGCTATACATTTATTACATTGAAAATGAAAGAGATAATAGGTTGCGGGCGTATGGGAGCAACGGAAACAAAACAAGTAGATCTAACGTTGGTAGATAAACTAATATGTATGTTCAACAAAAAAAATGAACTAGCAAAGGTTTTCAGAATGGCAAGAGATCGATTTAAAGCAGCTGATTTACATGATGTTTGCATTCGAATTATTGGCGGAATGAACAACGATGGGAGGCAATATAACTTGCCCACTTCTTTTGAGATTGCGGCTCTAATTGTTGGTGGTGACAATCAACTGAACGAGCATAGAGATATAATCTTAGAAGAGAAAACAGACATCCTACATCATATTAATGAGAAACATCCAAGCTTCATGGCAATGCAGTATCCAGTCCTTTTTCCTTACGCTGAAGATGGATATAGGTCGTCCATTGAATACCGTAATGTCATTTTGCGTCTACCAGTGAAAGGATTTACATAATGATTCGTGAGTACTATGCTTTTCGCTTGCAAAACAGGGAAAATGAAGGACAAAAATTTGTTAAAGGGGGGTCTTTTCTGCTACAACAATATATTGTTGATGCATACACAAGCATTGAGGAAGATAGGTTGCGGTGGATTAGAAATAATCAGTCAAACATACGGTCAGATCTTTACAAAGGATAGCAAGATTCTGTGCTTGCAGGGGATACGTCTGCTAAAATGATTAGTAGACGTACCATCTTGCCTTCCAACTGCATTGGAGGTCCTCGGTATATGTTTCAAAATTATCAAGATGTAGTGGTTATTTTTTGATGGGGTGGATGTCCGAATTTGTTCATAACCTTTACCTGTAGAGCAAAGTGGCCTGAAATAAAATATATGCTTAAATACATTCCATGTAAAAAACCTAATTATCGACCGGATATCATTGCCCGTGTCTCCCACATAAAGCTCAAACAGTTTATCAAAGATGCATATGAAAATGGGCACTTTGGGCAAGCTAAAGCAGGTATAATCTTCATGCATTCCCACAAATACACCTGTATGCCTGTAAAACACCATTTCAGTGATTTTATTGCTTATCAGATTATAACTATACACTCACTCTTTCTTCTCAGTTATATACACCGTAGAATTTTAGAAAAGGGGATTGCCACATGCTCATATCTTACTATTTCTCCTTTCGGAGGATAAACCAAAAACTTCATTGCAAATTGACAGGATTATAAGCGCTGAGGTGCCAAACCCTTCCATCGATCCAATTGGTTACGATGCAGTTCAACAGTTTATGGTTCAAGGCCCCTGTGGTTTGTCTTATAAACATGCACAGTGTATGGAAGGAAATTTTTGTGGAAAACACTATTCGAGGCCTTTTACCAACTATACAAGCTTTGACAAGGATGGTTTCCCAATTTATAAGCGTTGAAAAAATGGCCATTCTATTCTTATGTCGGAAGAATGTACAGTCGACAGTGGATGGATTGTGCCTCATAATGTTGATATATTGGTTAAGTACAATGCTCATATAAATGTAAAGGCCAGCAATAAAACTAAATATATTAAGTATTTGTTCAAATACATTATTAAGGGCCATGATAGAGCAACAGTTCTCATTGAAGAAAATGTGAACAATAAACAAAGAGCGCAATATCAAATGGACGAGATTAAAAAATATCTTGATTGTCAATACATTTCTGATTCCGAAGCATGCTAGCGTATTTTTGAGTTCGAGGTCCAGTATCGTAAACCATCTGTAGAAAGATTACCTTTTCGCCTCCCAGGTGAACATACAGTAACTTTCAATGATAACAATACCATCTCTCAAATTGTAGGTAGACAAAATATTGAACGCCATGATCACGGAATGGATGAGAACTAATATTGTTTGCGCCAAAATTGGTCACAAACCCCAAATACCGTGAAAGCACCAGCGTATGAATACAAACCAACAATATTCAAACACAAATAACAGATCTCAGTGAATAACAAGCAGCAAATCAGAAATAATGAACAGAGACACAAGTTTTATAGTGGTTCGGCTATCTCTGGCCTACGTCCACTCCAAAGTTTTATCCTTTTATTGATTATCCTTGCTGGTTACAAGTGATTACAGCAATTACAAAGTCCAAATTCGAAATAAGTAGTAGTGATGTTGGTATGGAGTGATCCTGGCAGCGTCCGGGCGTGCTTTCTCTCTCCAAATTCTCCGACCCCTTTTTTGAATGACCAGGGGCTCTATTTATAGGCGTAGGAGGCTGATATTTCTCCTGAAAATCCGGTAGACCGTTTCTGGCACGTGAGGGGGGCCCACGCGCCCGGCTTGAGGAAATTGGGCCCACTTTGGGATCGATTCGAGCTCCATTCGAATCGATCAATAAATTATCCAATTGAGCTGAAATTTGGTGAGAACATTCTTCAACATGTACGCAAGCTCCTGTAAAAATTTCATTGTATTTGGATCAACGGTTTGGAAGATATGATGGATTCGAATCTGGGGTTGTCCGTTGCCTGTCGCCTTCGAATCCATGCTTCGAACCTATGCTTCGACTCCATGCTTCGAATCCATCCAAGGCGCGTGCGTACTGGTGACGTGGCGCTGTTTCTCTGGGTCGATCCCCCTTTGTTGCCGTGTTGAATGCTTCCCTTCCTGAAGACGCGTTCGTATCCATTTTCCACGCTTCGCCCTTATCCATAACTTCACAATGGTCACGTTCGTATCCATTAATATCGATACGAAGTGGTCGTGAAATATGGGTTCGAACGAAGCTCTCACCTGATGGATTCGAACGAGGCTGGAGTCGAAATAAGCCATCTGCACCCATCCTGATCGATGTCGAAGCACATCGATTCGAAGAACCTCCACATGCTTGCTACCATTCTGGGTTTGCTGCCATCGAACTGAGATCCATCTACCTCTCCTACACGAGCCTATCGAGTCGAACCAACATCTAGCGCGATCTTCTCAGAGCCGAATCCATACCAATCGATACGAAGTGTATCGATTCGAACCATCCCTGTGCCTTGCCTTCGATCGATGCGAAGTTGCCGAGTCGAACCCAGGCCGATCGATACGAAGTGCATCGATTCGAAGTGAGCGTTACTCCTGATCGGTTCGAACCATCCATGCATGCCGATGGTTTCGAACAACATGACTATCCTACCTTGAATCGATCATAACTCCTCCATACGAACTCCGATTAACCTGAAATTCGAAACATAGCCTTTCCTAATCCTTATCATCATCTCCAATTAATTTCGTCCCGATCGGAGTTCAACCAAATTTTGATGATATCGATCGTAGCCTTGATTCCAACCGATCTCCAATCCTGATATCCATAATTCCTTGCCAATTTGTTGATATTCCAGTTTTGACCAAAAATGGGATAACACTTTGCCTCCCAAAACATGCCTTGTGATAACAAGGTGTGTTTTGAATAGTTCCGAATCCAATATCCGAAGTCCATAGCCATATCGCCAGAGTATGTCATCTTTGACTGCTTCGAGCCGATGCCCAATTCCAAATCCCATAACCGAAGCTTTAGCCAATTCCATATCCATTCGAACTCGACAGCCGAGTCCTAATCCATCCTAATCCAATAGCCAATAACCAGATCCAGGACCTCTCTGGGTAGATATTCGAATCCATAACCTCTCCGAGTTCTTGTCAAGTGTAATCCACACCTGACGACCGTGGTCCAGTGTTCCTGGACGTCGAGCTAACCTCTCTGGGTTCTTGCCAAGCGCAATCCACACCTGACGACCGTGGTCCAGTGTCCCTGGACGTCGAGCAGTGTCGTGGCTTAAGTCCTAAGCCGAATCCTGGTCTCTCCGGACCCTTGTTGAGAACAGTCCATACTCAACGACCTGAGAATAGCAATTGATAATACAGGGCCTAAGTCCTAGGCCGAATCCTAGTCACTCCGGACCCTTGCTGAGCATAGTCCATACTCAGCGACCTGAATGAGTCAATCTACCATGTTCGGGCAAAGTGACTCACCCCTTGCCAGGCATAATCCATACCCGACGACCATTTATCAAAAACCAGATGAAAATCCAATCCAACATCCAAACCCAAAAATCCAAATCCAAAACCAGAAAACCAAACCAGCATTCAAAATCAGAAACAATCATCCAAAGAAAAATCTAAATCAAAAGAAAGCAAAACCAGGAGCTCGATCCAAACTCCAAAACCAAAATCCGAAAAGAAAAGTAGTGTCCAATCCAAAAGCAAAAGATAGATTTCACAAACCATAGCATTGCAGTTTATCATCATTCAGAGCATGCCTAGGGGCTATCTCCGTCCCCGTACATGTGTAAATGACTTGGTTGCTTGCTAATAGTTCGCTACTTATTCCATATTATCCTGATTAGTGGATGATCAATTGACCACCATCCCTGGGTCTCCCATCATCACGGCGAGAGGTTGTCGGTGGTTGCTCCTGCTTCACCGTTGCATTCCGAGCTCCGACATACTGTTGTAACTGTCCATTCCTTACATGCTCCTCGATTATATCCTTCAAGTGCCTGCAGCTGTTGGTGTCATGTCCGTCTAAGTCATGGAAGAGACAATGCCTCCCTGATGCCCTCTCTCGTTCAAAAGGCTCTCTCCTGGCTGGCCTCCGGCAGGGAAGGCGATTCCGAGTATCCAAATATATCCGCTCCAGTGTCTCGTTCAATCCTATGTATGTGGAAAACTGTGGATCCTTCCATCGCTTCTTAGCGTTTCCAGAATCATCGTCCAACTTCCTTTTCCCTTTGTCTTTATCTAAACCTTTCCTGGATGGTCCTACATTCTGAGTGGCATTAACCCTTTGCACCTTTAAATCCGCACTCGCATCTTCCTGCCGATGGAACCTTTCTGCCTCGTGAAAGAATTCGTCGAGATCCTGTGGGGGATCTCGTATCAGAGATACTTTGAAATCTGAGTCCTCCCTGACTCCTGATATCGCTGCCATTAAAACCTTTGATGGATCAGGCCGATCCACCGAAGCGACTGCCGCACTGAATCGAGTTAGAAAAGCTCTAAGCGATTCATCAATCCTTTGCTTCACCGATGTCAATGTCATCACATTCTTCGGCCTCTTGACATGAACCCGAAACTGTCCCAAAAACTTTTCCACCAATTCCCTCCAAGTCCTGATAGATCCTTCACCCAGCTGCCTAAACCACATTGCAGCTAAGTCCGTCAAATATAAAGGAAAGCATCGGGCCATCACTTCCTCCGATGCCCCCAGCACCTCCATGTGTCTAGTGTACCTCATCAAGTGATCAGTTGGATCTGCCTTGCCATCATAAACCTCCACGCTAGGTAGCTTAAACTTAGGTGGATTCTGAGCCATCCTTATTTCCCGAGAAAATGGACTCCTATTCACTCCTTCCAAGTCTCCGTTGGTCAAACCTCCCCGCACAGTTCTTCTGATGATTTCTACTAATCCGGTATTGTCTGTTGGGGGTTGCCCCCCATGCCCCCGAGGTAACTCTGGTACATATTCCTCGTGTGGTTCACTAGCAGCAACATTAGCTCTGGCTTGTTTAATCCCTTCCAGAGGTCCTCCTGTGTTAGATCCCGTGGGCCTGCCCCCAAGCCCTTGCTGATTACCTTCTGGCTCTGTATCTCGTCCTCCATTGGGTTCCACGACCCTAGTTCCCTGTCCCGCATCCACAGCGGCTGTTGCTGTCCCTAGGTTCTGCATCCCTGCAGCTCTCATTTGCTCAAAGAAAGCCTGCATCATTTCCTGTTGGCTCTTCAACAATCTCTCTTGCAAAGAATTTGCCATAGCCTCCATTTCATCCCGGGTTATGTAGATTGAAGCCTGTCCTTCCCCAGCTCCGGAGGATGCTTGTTGACTTCCTTCCTGTTGGCTTCTCTCAGCCCTCTGCCTTCTACTATTTTGCCTGGTCATTGTCCTTGAATCCAAACTCTTTAAAATCTTCAAATCCAAACTTCAAATCCGACGTAGCGGGTGCTAGTCCTTCTCAGTGAAAGCACCAAAGTGTTTGCGCCAAAATTGGTCACAAACCCCAAATACCGTGAAAGCACCAGCGTATGAATACAAACCAACAATATTCAAACACAAATAACAAATCTCAGCGAGTAACAAGCAGCAAATCAGAAATAATGAACAGAGACACAAGTTTTATAGTGGTTCGGCTATCTCTGGCCTACGTCCACTCCAAAGTTTTATCCTTTTATTGATTATCCTTGCTGGTTACAAGTGATTACAGCAATTACAAAGTCCAAATTCGAAATAAGTAGTAGTGATGATGGTATGGAATGATCCTGGCAGCGTCCGGGCGTGCTTTCTCTCTCCAAATTCTCCGACCCCTTTTTTGAATGACCAGGGGCTCTATTTATAGGCGTAGGAGGCTGATATTTCTCCTGAAAATCCAGTAGACCGTTTCTGGCACGTGAGGGGGGCCCACGCGCCCGGCTTGAGGAAATTGGGCCCACTTTGGGATCGATTCGAGCTCCATTCGAATCGATCAATAAATTATCCAATTGAGCTGAAATTTGGTGAGAACATTCTTCAACATGTACGCAAGCTCCTGTAAAAATTTCATTGTATTTGGATCAACGGTTTGGAAGATATGATGGATTCGAATCTGGGGTTGTCCGTTGCCTGTCGCCTTCGAATCCATGCTTCGAACCTATGCTTCGAATCCATCCAAGGCGCGTGCGTACTGGTGACGTGGCGCTGTTTCTCTGGGTCGATCCCCCTTTGTTGCCGTGTTGAATGCTTCCCTTCCTGAAGACGCGTTCGTATCCATTTTCCACGCTTCGCCCTTATCCATAACTTCACAACGGTCACGTTCATATCCATTAATATCGATACGAAGTGGTCGTGAAATATGGGTTCGAACGAAGCTCTCACCTGATGGATTCGAACGAGGCTGAGTCGAAATAAGCCATCTGCACCCATCCTGATCGATGTCGAAGCACATCGATTCGAAGAACCTCCACATGCTTGCCACCATTCTGGGTTTGCTGCCATCGAACTGAGATCCATCTACCTCTCCTACACGAGCCTATCGAGTCGAACCAACATCTAGCGCGATCTTCTCAGAGCCGAATCCATACCAATCGAATCCATACCATCCCTGTGCCTTGCCTTCGATCGATGCGAAGTTGCCGAGTCGAACCCAGGCCGATCGATACGAAGTGCATCGATTCGAAGTGAGCGTTACTCCTGATCGGTTCGAACCATCCATGCATGTCGATGGTTTCGAACAGCATGACTATCCTACCTTGAATCGATCATAACTCCTCCATACGAACTCCGATTAAACTGAAATTTGAAACATAGCCTTTCCTAATCCTTATCATCATCTCCAATTAATTTTGTCCCGATCGGAGTTCAACCAAATTTTGATGATATCGATCGTAGCCTTGATTCCAACCGATCTCCAATCCTGATATCCATAATTCCTTGCCAATTTGTTGATATTCCAGTTTTGACCAAAAATGGTATAACAAATATGTCACATGCAGATGCAAGGACTTTGGCCAATGTAGATTTTCCAACAAAGTGGGCATGGTATAAAGATGAGAAAATAGGTAGGATATACTATGCGCATCCTACTTCTGGAGAACGTTTTTATTTGTGAATGCTGTTGAACGTTGTTAAAGGCCCAACGTGCTATGAAGACATTAGAACAGTAAATAGTACATTGTACTCTAATTTTCAATCTGCATATGTTGCCTTAGGATCGTTAGAAGACGACAATGGATGGAATGCAACTCTCTTTAAAGTAGGAAATTGGTCCTCTGGAAAAAGCTTGCGTCGGATGTTTGCAACGATGCTACTATTATGTGAAATTTATAATCCGTTTAAGCTTTGCAATCAAAATTAGGCTCTGGT
Source organism: Allium cepa (assembly GCA_030765085.1). Classification (NCBI taxonomy): domain Eukaryota; kingdom Viridiplantae; phylum Streptophyta; class Magnoliopsida; order Asparagales; family Amaryllidaceae; genus Allium; species Allium cepa. The sequence goes on along the minus strand of CM060932.1, from coordinate 727,393,991 downwards.
GTCAGATGACATACAATGGCATCAACGACGCATCCGAAACAAAAACATGTTGTTGCTACCAAAAGAGGAAATAAAGAACTACCGCCTTATCGAACTTGAAAATATACTTAATTTATATAATCGTCCTTAGCGGACTTTCTGTGTATGCCAACTCCAAACTTCACACTACACCGACCTTGCTACAACAGACTAATAGATGAGGAGCTAAGCTATGATTATGTTGCTTTGGATCAGGAATCCCACACAATGTTGTCCCAACTAAACATCGAGCAACGAAATATATTCGATGTTGTTTCCACATCAGTGAATCATAATGCAGGAGGTTTTTTCTTCGTCTATGGAAGTAGGGGCACATGGAAAACTTTCCTTTGGAAGACATTAATAACAAACATGCGGTCAAAGGGTAAAATTGCTCTGGCAGTTGCATCCTCTGGTATAGCATCTTTGCTACTTCCAACTGGTAGAACGGCCCATTCTAGATTTAAAATACCAATTGATGTAGGAGAAGATACAACATGCGGCATTCCAAAGCAATCAAACCTTGCAAAACTTATATCAAAGACGGAGTTGATTATTTGGGATGAGGCTCCTATGATTCATCGCCATTCTTTGGAAGCTTTCGATCGAACACTTCGGGACTTAATGGCCGACGACATTAACTATATAGCTGTACGTATTTCAATGGGAGTACTATCCTTTTAGGTGGCCATTTTAGACCAGTGCTTCCTGTCATACCCAAAGGATCATGAAATGCAATTGTTCAATCTTCCATAAACAAATCTCAATTATGGTCCAAATGCCATGTGTTCAAACTAAACATTAATATGCGTCTAGCTTCCACCGACGGTACGCTCTCTAAAATAAGGAGGCAAGAAATTTTCACTAAGTGGGTACTAGATGTAGGTAATGGAAAACTACCTTCCACTGCATTGCAACCAGATGCTGAGCCAACATGGATAAAATTCCACCAGACTTGCTAATTGAGCAAACTTCCCATCCAATTGCAGGGATCGTAGAGAGCACCTACCTCGATTTGCAAAAACGTTTGAACGAACCAAATTATTTATGTACTCGGTGTATTTTGGCTCCAATAAATGAATGTGTTGAAGAAGTTAATAGTTATGTAATATTATCTCTATTTGGATCTTTAACCACGTACCTTAGCGGAGATACAATAAGCCCTGCTTCTGAAGGTATTGAGGATTAACATATACTGTTCGCAACTGAATTTTTAAACACTTTGCACCCTTCAGGCATACCTACTCATAAACTCAACCTCAAAGTAGGTATTCCAATAATACTCCTTCGAAATCTAAACCAAAGCACGGGTCTTTGTAATGGCACACGTTTAATCATCACCAAGCTTGCACCAAAAGTAAGTCAAGCTGAAATTATTACCGGTACAAATGTTGGAAATACGGATTTAATTCCTAGAATTGTCCATACATCGTCAAATACAAAATGGTCGTTTATCCTACGACATTTGCAGTTCCCAATAAAAGTTTACTTCGCAATGACTATTAATAAAAGCCAAGCACAGACTTTGGGTCATGTTGGTATCTATTTGCCACGACCTGTGTTTTCCCATGGCCAACTCTCTACGTCGCAGTATCCAGAACAACATTACATCGAGGTCTTAAAATGCTTATCAACCACCAAGGCTCTGAGGAGTTGGATTGACTAAAAATATTGTGTTCCATGAAATATTTGAAAATTTGCAATACCCTTTTCTTTGTTTCTGTTATGTCATCCACGTCTTAAGACCTCTTTCAACGACTGTATTTATATGATCGTTTGCAAAGTATATATTTTTTCCACTTACTCATGCAACTTTGAGGCAGAATAGAATAGCTTGCCACATTAGTGTTGAATGCAACAAAAAAATGCAACTTACCTTTTCATCTACAATTGCAAGCCTGAGTTATTCTTATTTGTTAATATATGCTACCATTTTTCCTAAAAAGGCATAAATCTAAACATTATATTTATCACCTTTACTTAACCACCAGTACTATCTGCATAGGAAGGATATACATTATTACGTATATTTCATACCTTCTACTGGTTGATATGTATAATTTAAGAACCACTGCTGTGTGTCCATTGTAGAATGTGGTGAATTTTTTATTCCATTTCCTACATCCTCAACTGTAATAATCACGTTCGACTAGCGACAATCCATGTGTTTGATGCAGCACAATCCTTATTTCCTGTAAAAAATTGCTGCGTTGGATAGCAATTTCAGCAACGCGAATAAGTTAACAATTTGTCATCAAATATAGACGACATAAAAAATTTGGAGCTCTATGTTGTATGTCTGTTTTGATTTTCTTTAATCATTTTACGCAGACGAATGATCACAAAGACTTATCCATCTCCTCCTGAACACAATGCTAAGACCTCGAAGCAAGCAATACCAAGGTACATTTATCACTCAAATCATGTATATACCTACCCGCCCGCTCTATGCTAAACCTACTTCTTTTTCTAGCTATGTCCATACTTTTTTGACCCTACCTTGCATATATTTTTTCCATCTTACTTCAAAATTCGCTAAATCGCACCCTGACTACAGGTTATCGGTCGTCCCAATAGCAAGGTCACTACTCTCAAAGGAAATGCAAAGAATAAAAATCGTACGAATGCCATATAGCTTTCCTTTTATGTTTTCTACTTTCCAAACTACTGCAAACAGCTGTACTGCATATGCCTTTTATGTTATATGCTCTCTGTTGTATGTTCCATGTTTTCTTTTCAGTATCGAATAAAGCATTACATCGTAGACTCCCCTTTCTCCGTGTCCATAAGTTGACATATGTTGCTTACTACGAAATACTTTCCTGACTATCTTGGGAAACATATAACTATTTCTTACCTATTACTCCTCCACTTACCAAAATATTAAATTCACGTACTCATTACCAATGCAATGACACTGTACTATATATTTATCATTCGTCTTGAATCAAAACAAAATTAAATTACATGTAATTACAGCATTCATTCTAAGTTTCGCATTGTTTATACCTAAACTGCTTCACTATTGCAGCCTTTTCCTCTACTACGTTCCTACTTTTCTTCCTCTAGCCTATTGTCCATCCAAATTACATATTCATCATTAGTACATGCAATGTACTTCCCACTTTCATCCTCAACCCCAAAAGTTTTTTCCCCCCCAAATCACAACATATGAATTTAACGTCACCACATCGAATAATTTATAAACAGTTCGACTTTGTATACGTTATCAAAAATCAACTATACTGCAAGTTCTCTGTCACAAACCAATTTTTCGATGCCAGAAAAACCGAACCATGAGGGTTAAAGAAGAAGAGGTGGAAGAGGAAAATAGAAAACAACATCAGAATCTAACCGTCGCTGCGGAATAAAATATAATAGATAATAACTGATCTTTACACAAAGGAAAAATATATCTGTTTATACATTACATCATCGGAGTACACATAACACACCACTGGACAGTAATCATAGCCTGTCCTCACAATCTGAATACACAGCGGTTAACACAAATATGGAAGTACGTATTGCCATCCAGTTCGTCTCCTGAGTTCCACAGCATCCTTTCCTGTATCCTATAATACTCGGTCTGACCCGAGCATTATAGTTAAATAACACCCGAGTCAGTCTGTAATACCAGCGTGAGAAAATCACACTCAAATTGATTATTAAAGTTTCAAAAATCCTTTTGACAACAAAAGCATCTCGTAAGACCACGCCACAAATAAACATGTCGGGTTTTTACCTTACGATAGCTAAAACACTTTTTATCAAATCTGTCTGATATTATAATAGTGTCTATAGAAAGTAAAATAGAATTTAGTTGAAATGCTTGCATCTCAAGTTTCAGCAATAGTTGGGCACAATCAAAACCATACAGGCGCGTAGGGAGAATGGATTTCCAACTAATGACTAGGCATTGGGGTACCACCTGTCACAGTACGTGGCCTAGATCACCGTACCGAGAATTACTCCCAGTCCCCTGCAATACAAGACTTGAACTACCCCTTACTGGATAATCACGAGTAAGATCACCCCACAGTTGGGATCAGCAACCGTACCACTAAGCCAAATAAAAAGGGATATCTAGACGGGATGACCTCACCCTGATGGGTGCTACCCACTTAGCCTTGCTGCATAACCCCTGATTTTCAGTCATTCCCGGTTGACAAGGCTCGAGGCTAAGTGTTGACTTTTTAGAACATATCACTTAGAATGCTCATCGTCCACCCGACGATGTTCCGAAAGCATTCATCCATACAAGTTCGTCCTGGGTTCAAACAGAACCGAAGGCACTACTCCTACTACATCCATTTTGGAATCATCCTCAGGATTAGTAGCGACTAGCTCTTGCACTTCATTGCTCCATCTTCGACTCCTAACCCGTCTTCCTCACGAAAACGTTCAACCGGATCGAAGTGGTTTTCGAGAATTTAATCCCGATCCCGGTCTCTTCGAAACGATCAAAGCATTGGCCAATATTGATAGTCGGTGATTTAACTATCAATTGACATTCACAAACAACCATCCAACATAAATAATTTTCCCAAATTATTTATTAGTCTCAAAATATCTTTGCAAGATATATTTCCATTTTCAACCCTTTTTGAAAACAGTTTTCAAACCACACTTTTCTCATGAAATAAATTTCCAAATATTTATTCCCATTGAAACACCAAGCATAAAAACTTTAGATTTTTAAAATAATTTAAAACTCTTTATTATAAAATATCCTTTAAAACATTTAAATTAGAAATTACTTTAATACTTATTCAAAATATATACTTTAAGAATATTTAAAATAAAACTACTTTGTACAATATAAAACTGAATTTCTAACTTTTAAAACATAATTCCAAGCCACCTTTAAATAATTACTGCTATAATAGATTAAAATAAAATACTTACTTTAGAATTTAAACATTTAGAAATAATAAGTTTTCTAAACATACCTTTTTAAACAACTTAAAACTCTTTACTTATACTTAAAATTTGTTTGAAACGTACTTGGTTATTCAGGGAAATACGCTTTCCTTCCACATCTTTTTTAAAAGTAAATCACAATTTATTTTTAAACAAATTTACCCATTCCTTTAATAAATTCTCACCATGAATTTATTCTTCCAAATATCCACTGATAAATTACTTCACTTTTATAAACCCAGTTTATAAATTTCAACTCCCACTTCGATTTTAAAAATACCGGTTTTAAATACTTAATCAATCTTCAAATTGATTTCCAAATTACTCTATTTTGAAATAAATCACTTTACTTACTCACTTACTTCAAAATCCCATTAACCTCAGATTTTTAGTCCTCACTTATGATTTAAAATCTTTTAAATGAAAAATACCAATTTCAGTTTTTCCAAATTCCTTCTTTATAAATTTAAACCCTGAATTATTAAGTAAATTCTTTATCATATCGCTTGGGTTTTTAAAATTCATTATCTCCTTTTTATTCAAAATCTCTCTTCCTATACTCGGATTTTATTTATTAAAATTTTAAAATCCACTTTTATCCTTTTTTTCATTTATTCTATAATTTATCCCAAATTCTCTATGATTATTTTACTTGCAAATCCTCTTATTTTATTTTTCTTTTCAAAAATCCAATATATAAATATTTTCGGTAACCCCGTATACCCAAATATATCAAACCATAACATCCAATACTCTAATTATCAATATAATTCATCACAGGATATTAAATAATCATATCACAGAATATTTAAACGAATCTGAATATTTTGAGGAATCCAGTTGGATCCCTCCAACCTGTTTCCCTGCATCCACAGATATTAGCACAGCATAAAATACCAATTCCACTTCGAGGTGGAATATCGCGGTATATGGATTTATATAATATCATCCGCTATTATGCGGCGCATGGGGTCTCATCCGCTATATAATGCGGGGAATCAATCGCTCCAATATACATTATATACTACTATATAGAATATAGCACATCAAATCAATTCAATCATCCAACCAATTATTTAAAATTAACTATTTAAATTTAAATAGAAATACAGAAGAGTGAGATTAACTCAACTTTGCCCCTTAAATTTGCAAATCCACTTCATTTTCGATTTGATTCCACGATTATTGACCTTGTATAAATATTTATACAATTTATTAATATGTGAATTGATCGAACAGTTAATTACTACTTACTTATTTAATTTAGACTAATAATTTGATTTTAAACTAATTTTCCTTTTAATAAATTACTTTTTGTAACTAAATAGCTAAATAAGTTTATTACATAAATTATTCACCTAAATACAAATTTTTAAAGTAGATTAGTTAGTAAAAAGGTGTATATTTATTTTATTATTATTCTTATTTTGAAACTACATATCCTTGTGAATATATATTATAAATTCAAAAATCTAGCTTTTATAAATTTTTCAAACACTTTAAAAATCCTGTATATTTTTTTCTTTTTCTGTATATATACATTAAATTAACAGACCGCTTTTAAAATTTTCTTCTGTTGTACATCTAGTCTGTTTTTTTAGTTACCATCGTTAATATAAATCTCGTAATTATAAAAACCCTAACTTTCTCCACAGCGATGCCATATAACTATATGCGACCTCCACTCCCTCCTCACTCCGCCAGCCCTCAACGGAGCACCACCGCGCGCATACCCAAGCAACCCCAGACCTCAGCCGAGCTCTCCACCAAGTGCCGCATCTTCCCCCAGCCTACGTGCACGCACGGCCACATGTCAAAACCCAGCTACGCTTGCATGGGCCTCGCCCTAACCCAGTGTGCCTTCGTCCAATCCACGCCCACGCCGTTGCGATTCGATCGCTTGCTTTACTTTTTTTATATTCTCAATTTCGTTTATTTAGCAAAAGGAGGGTTGAGCGATTTAAACGAGAAGGGGGAATGCAGATCTGTGCATTTCAAATGCTAGGGTGGCTCTGATACCACAATGTCATGACCTGGTTTTCCGATGCCCGAAAAACCGAACCATGAGGGTTAAAGAAAAAGAGGTAGAAGAGGAAAATAGAAAACAACATCAAAATCTAACCATCTCAGCGGAATAAAATATAATAGATAATAACTGATCTTTACACAAAGGGAAAATATATCTGTTTATACATTACATCATCAGAGTACACATAACACACAACTGGTCAGTAATCATAACCTGTCCTCACAATCTGAATAAACAGTGGAATATTTAACACAAATACAGAAGTACGTATTGCCATCCAGTTCGTCTCTTGAGTTCCACAACATCCTTTCATGTATCCTATAATACTCGGTCTGACCCGAGCATTATAGTTAAATAAAACCCGAGTCAGTCTGGAATTCCAGCGTGAGAAAATCATACTACAATTGATCATTAAAGTTTCAAAAATCCTTTTGAAAACAAAAGCATCTCATAAGACTGTTATCCCGCTTTTTGGCAAAGCTGTGATACCAAAAGATCGGTCGAAAACCAAAGACAGTTCATCTCAAAGATTGGTTGTACTTTGCTTCACCATGGATATCAACGAATTTTGTCCGAGCCCGGATCAGGCTACAATTGATAGATCACGGCAAGCAAACTCATGAGAACCATCATTCCAAATTTCAGGTTAATCAGAGTTCGTATGAATGAGATATGATTGATACAAGTTAGAACGAGCATGATGTTCGTATCCATGAATAGGTCGAGGTGATGGTCCATTCGAATCCATCAAGTTTTGCCCTGTTCGAATCCATCAGGAGTTAGTCATTTTGAAACGATCGACTTCAGCTTCGAAGCGATCAGATAGGCCTCACCTCAGCTCAGCTCGGACCAATAAAGAATCTCCGCACCTAGTTCGAATCCATCGAAGTTCGTACCGATCAGTGTGGAACTAATTGTATCCATCATGCTTCGAACCGACCATACTTGACAATTAGTTTGTATCAATCCGAAGTCATGTTATTCGTATCGATCTCGGGGTATCCCTCTTCGTATCGGTCCATGCATAATTCGTATCGATGGTGAGGGCTTTGTTCGCATCCATGCACAATCGATGCGAATGTCGCCGTCACTATCGATGCAAACGGTGCGAAAGGGTCAACACGAACTCAACTCCGATGATGGATGCGAATAATACTCTTTCAACTTGGCATAAAAGGTGGAGTGATCCGAGAATCTCGCTCCACGTCACTCCACATCACCATGCGCGCCTGCTTCGGATGGATTCGAAAAGGGTGGATACGAAACCATGGGTTCGAACAGGGCGGTGCACACGAAGCTTTAATCTCGTATCGATCATATCTCACGAATCCCTAGTCCAAATGCGACGAAATTTTCACAGTAGCTTCCATACAAGGTAAAGATTGTTCCTACCAAGTTTCATCTCGATTGGATCATTTTTTGATGGATACGAAATCACTTCGTATCGATCTCAGATCGAGTCAAAACTTGGTGGGATCGGTCGCGTGTGCCCACTCACATGCCAGAAAAAATCTCCCGAAGTTTGAGCGAGATCTGAGCCTCCTACGCCTATAAATAGAGCCCCAAAGCCTACAGAAAAAGGATCTTTTGGCCATTCAACATCCAGACTCTGCCGGATTCAATTCTATTCTTCATTATCGCTGTTGTAATCAGAATTCAAGGCTATCATCAACTGTAATCCGCTGTAATCGACTGAAATCATCAAGTGAATTAATAAAGACATAAACTTCAGAGTGGACGTAGGCAAGATCGCCGAACCACTATAAACCCTGTGTTTTTGATTGTTATTGTTGAATTATTATGATTGCTATTGCTTAGATCTGAGTTTTGTATTGATTATTGCTGATTTGTGTTCATAAACGGGTGCTTTCACGTTATCGGGTGTTTGTGACCAATTTTGGCGCAAACATTTTGGTGCTTTCACTGAGAATAGCTGATTCAGGATAAGTGAATTTGAAGATTTAAGAATTCATATCTAAGAGCTATAACGAGGCAAACAAGTAAGAGACAAAGGCCAGAGAGAAGTGAACACCAAGGAAGTCAAGAGGCTTCCTCAGGAGCGAATCAAGCATCGATCTTCATCACTTGGGACGAGATGGGGACAATGATGAAGAAACAGGAGGAGTTGATCCAGAGTTTATTTCAACAGATAGGGAAACTTGGAGCACAGAACAGAGGAGCTGATGGAGTTCAGAACGGAGCAGGACCATCCGGCGTAGCACCCGGGTTAGGAGGCACACACATGGAGAATGTTGATCCAATCTCGGAGAGAGAGAGAGAGGAGCATCTGCGCAACCTGGAAGTAGCAGAGGAGTGAATGCTCTGTCAAGGAGGCAGATCCCAAAATTCCCTCTTGAACTCGGGGGGCAGGTCGAAAGTGATGAACGAAGATTGCATCTTGGAGACAATGACAGGTTGGCAGAGATAGTCAGGCGACCCATGAGAGGCGGACTAGTAAACAAGGATTTAGAGGATGTTAATAGGAGCCCTTTTACCATGGCAATCAGACGAGCTAGGAACCCACCAGACTTTAAGTTACCATCTTTGGATATGTATAATGGAAGGACTGACCCTACAGTTCATCTGACAAAATATATGAGACATATGGAGGTGCTAGGGGCATCAGAGGAAGTTATGGCCCGGTGCTTTCCATTGTACTTGGTAGATATTGCGGCGTTATGGTTTAGACAGCTGGAGAGCGGCTCCATAGGAACATGGGCAGATTTAACTGAGAGTTTCATGAGGCAATTTAGGGTTCACATTGCGAGATCCAAGAATGTGATGACTTTGGCAACTCTAAAACAGAAGGCTGGAGAGACTTTGAGGAGTTTTCTGACGCGATTCAATGCAGCAGCAACTTCGGTGGATCGACCAGATCCATCTATGGTTATGATGGCAGCTGTGTCCGGAATAGCTGACGGAACAGAGTTCAAAAATTCGTTAACTAAAGATCCACCTGTGGATCTAGGAGAATTCTATCACGAAGCGGAAAAGTTTTTACGATTGGAGGATGTGGACGCTGAAAGAGAGGAAGGAGAGGGAATTGATGTTTTCGCAATCAAAGCCAGGAATACACCTGAAAAGGGTGCGTAGACTAGTAAAGGAAAAAGAAAGACTGAGAATGATGGTGGCAGGTCAAAACGGCCACGGAGGGAGCCGCGATTCACCACTTACTCTGAGCTGAATGAGAGTTTGGAGCGAATCTATCAGGATACCAAAGAGCAGGTTCTGTATCGTAGACCGATGCGAAGGGAACCAACTTCTGACGAAAGAAAATCAGATAAGTTTTGTGTATTTCATGAATTGAACGGTCATAGTACTATTGTAGGCATCTGAAGGACGAGGTGGAAGGGCATATCAGGAACGGTATGCTACTTCAGTACGTGAGGAGGCGAACTCCAGCGGTGGAGCCAGAGTGACCACCGTCTAAATCAGCTAGAGGTGACCCTGAGCCGGGACAACGTTTGATTATCCATTGATTGATTGATTGAAATAATGATGAACAAGTCGTAAACCTCTCACTAACACGGTTAAATCATTTACACATGTAAGCGATCGCGCACAATCCATAGGCATGCTCTTAATGACTACCAACCGCATCATAGTAAGAGTTTACGCTTTGACATCTCCATCTTGCTTTTTGCTTTGATTTTGATTTGAACATTTAGACTCTGCTTGTTTGGACATTTCTGTTGTGGGATTCGTATGATTATTACTTTGATATTTGCAATTTTGTGAAAAAAAGTTTTACTAGTATGCCCGTTGGATCGCGAACGGTCCACGAGCACCTCTTGCATGGCAATGAACTGCCAAAGTCTTTGATTCAGAAACTCCCCCGAACATGAACTCCGGCATCGATAATACTAAGTCCCCCCCCCCCCGGGCACACATGATTTGCCTCGAACGGTCACGATTCACTTATTATGTCCGACCTCGAACGGTCACAATCAGCCTTGGACGGCACTCGGTCGCGAACGATCGATATCCACTGTGAACGGCATACGTCCGTAAACGGTCCCATCTCATCATTCGCCGTGAACGACGTCAACCTCGAACGGTCTCATTCCATCCTTCGCCGCGAATGGCATCGACCACGAACAGTCCTGATTCACCTCAAATGACACATGATCCCGGACGATCATCATTTGAGGTCATATGAAACTATCAAGTTCTTTACAGGTTGTTGACAGGACATGAACATCCAACTCAAGGCATTACAAAACACACCTTCCTACCGATAGGCATGTTTTGGGAGGCAAAATGTTATCTCGCTTTTTGGAAAAGCCGTGATACCAAAAGATTGGTCGAAAACCAAAGACAGTTCATCTCAAAGATTGGTTGTACTTTGCTTCACCATGGATATCGATGAATTTTGTCCGAGCCCGGATCAGGCTACAATTGATAGAGCACGGCAAGCAAAGTCATGGGAATAAGCGTTCCAAATTTCAGGTTAATCGGAGTTCGTATGAATGAGATATGATCGATACAAGTTAGAACGAGCATGTTGTTTGTATCCATGAAGAGGTCGAGGTGATGGTCCATTCGAATCCATCAAGTTTTGCCCTGTTCGAATTCATCAGGAGTTAGTCATTTCGAAACGATCGACTTCAGCTTCGAAGCGATCAGATAGGCCTCACCTCAGCTCTGCTCGGACCAATCAAGAATCTCCACACCTAGTTCGAATCCATCGAAGTTCATACCGATCAGTGTGGAACTAATCGTATCCATCATGCTTCGAACCGACCATACTTGACAATTAGTTTGTATCCATCCGGAGTCATGTTATTCGTATCGATCTCGGGGATCCCTCTTTGTATTGGTCCATGCATAATTCGTATCGATGGTGAGGGCTTTGTTTGCATCCATGCACAATCGATGCGAATGGCGCCGTCACTATCGATGCAAACGGTACGAAAGGGTCAACACGAACTCAACTCCGATGATGGATGTGAATAATACTCTTTCAACTCGGCATAAAAGGTGGAGCGATCCGAGAATCTCGCTCCACGTCACTCCACATCACCATCCGCACCTGCTTCGGATGGATTCGAAAAGGGTGGATACGAAACCATGGGTTCGAACAAGGCGGTGCACATGAAGCTTTGACCTCGTATCGATCATATCTCATGAATCCCTGGTCCAAATGCGACGAAATTTTCACAGTAGCTTCCATACAAGGTAAAGATTGTTCCTTCCAAGTTTTAGCTCGATTGGATCATTTTTTGATGGATACGAAATTACTTCGTATCCATCTCAGATCGAGTCGAAACTTGGTGGGGTCGGTCGCGCAGGCCCACTCACGTGCCAGAAAAAGTCTCCCGAAGTTTGAGCGAGATCTGAGCCTCCTACGCCTATAAATAGAGCTCCAAAGCCTACAGAAAAAGGATCTTTTGGCCATTCAACATCCAGACTCTGCCGGATTCAATTCTATTCTTCATTATCGCTGTTGTAATCAGAATTCAAGGCTATCATCAATTGTAATCCGCTGTAATCGACTGAAATCATCAAGTGAATTAATAAAGACATAAACTTCAGAGTGGACTAGGCAAGATCGCCGAACCACTATAAACCCTGTGTTTTTGATTGTTATTGTTGAATTATTGTGATTGCTATTGCTTAGATCTGAGTTTTGTATTGATTATTGCTGATTTGTATTCATAAATGGGTGCTTTCACGATATCGGGTGTTTGTGACCAATTTTGGCGCAAACAAAGACCACGCCATAAATAAACATGTCGGGTTTTTACCTTATTGATAGCTAAAACACTTTTTATCAAATCCGTCTGATATAATAATACTGTCTATAGAAAGTAAAATAGAATCTAGCTAAAATGCTTGCATCTCACGTTTCAACAATAGTTGGGCACAATCAAAACCGTATAGGCGCGTGGGGAGAATGGATTTCTGTAACGACCCGCCTTTTTGGACAGTTTAAACCGACGATCAAATACACATGTCGATTCGAAACCATTAAAAGGGCAGATGGTTATTGGTTAAATAAGAAAAGAAAAGAAAGAAAGAGAAATAAAGGAAATGAAACAACACAGAATCTCGCAGCGGAGCGATAAAATATAATAGTCAAATAAACAGTTCATGAAGCTGCTTACTATACTTTGACAATCATTTATACAACATTTATCAGAGTTATACATATACAACAGAACAATTAAAATAATGCAGCAGATAGCATGATGCAAGGGTAATAATAGTAATAGTATACCAAATCTTCGTCTTCATCCTTCAGAATAGATCTTCAAAAATCTGAAAAACTCAGGACTGACCCGAGCGGAATGAAAAGACAAAACACTCGAGTCAAGACTAAAATATCCTTATGAAAGTTAAATCAATCGTAAATATATATGAGTGTAACGGCGTCAGAGATGTTTACGGGGTTTGACATCTCCTATCCAGTGTCAACGTGCGTGCAATAACTCAAGAGATGTTACGAGATTTTCCATCTCTCAAGGATCCGTGAAACTATCTACTATGTAGTAATATACGCTAAGTAGATAATGCCTATCAGTAATATAAAGTATCAAAATAGCGTTAAGGCGTTACCATAATCCCCCTTAACACATTTTTATAATGCCATAGTCTATACAGCACCGTAAGCCCCACCGTAAACTGGTGGTTATCAGAGGGAACCCCATAGGTATAACACAAAGCATAACGTAGTGGTCGCGAATAGGATAATCAGTATGACAAGGTACATGAGGCGATACCAACTAGGATACTAGTAGTTGCGTGATCCGGACTGATGTTGAGCATAGCCAGCAGCTACCCAACACCACGAAACAACACTCCCAAATCAAGGGGTGCACCCAAATCGAATCACAAATGTAATAGAAATGGTATCGAAGAAGCGTGTCCGCTAAAGGTGGCGAACCTCAATGGCCCGGCGCAGCTCCTGTTTTAGTCATGTCAGGGGTCATCCAATATCGTTCTCTTTCTTCAGTCAACACGTTCACCAAACCATCCACTTCATTCTGGATCAACACTCCGCGTATAATAGTTATTAAAGTGGTTTTCGGTATCGACAGAGAGTATGTCCATATCCGATCCCGGTCTCTTTAGTATTATTACACCGTTGGCTCTTTTACATTTCCAATCGATTCATAATTGATATCAAAATATCATATTCGCTTCAGAATCAAATCCATTTCAAATATCATCGTATCCTTTCAAATGTAAGATTTCGTTTCAAAATCATTTCCGCATCAATATCTCATTTCGATTTCAAAATCATTTCGAATTTAAATTTAGGTTGCAACTTCATTTAACTCAATTCGTATTTACATTTAAGATTTAAACATAAACATTTCACCTTACTGACCTATTGGAAATTTTTAGAAAAATAGCTTGAGTAGTTTAAAGATAGTCTTAAATAATTAAAATCGTTAAAATACTTTAAAATCTTAAAATGGATTTGAAATAGATAAATTTAGTTTAAATAATTTAAATAGGGTTAGGTAGATTTAAAATAGATTAAAATAGTTTAAGTATTCAAAATGGTTTATATAACAGAGTAATTTGGAAAACAAAAAAAAACAGCTTCAAATCAATCCATTTCAATTATAACTCCCCAATTCAAATCAATTTCAATTTCCATTTTACCGATTCAATTTCGATTTTAATTCAAATCAATGCCAACTTTGACTTCAAATTAATTCGATTTTACATTCACCTTCAACTTATTCAATTTCAATATATATCGATTTTTAGATTGATTTTCAAAATATCAATTTTAACACTTAACAAAATTATCCTTCAATATTCAAATTTAAATCCCAATTACAAACATGATTCAATTTCAAGCTCAATTTCAAATATCATTTTATATCGCTTTTACTTAATAATATTCAAAGCTCGATTTAAGGTTCAATCCTTTAAAACGAATAAATTTTCAAACTTCAATCATAACCAAATTTTAAATTTCAAAGTCTCAACTTAATTATTTAACAAAATTCCTTTAACCAAAATTTATTTCAACATTCCAAACTCAATTTTTCGATGAATTCAATTTCTATAAATCAATTTCTATTTATAACTTTTAAATCAAAACATTTAAGTAAATTTCAAATCGATGATTTAAAAAAATTATTACCTTAGCCAATTCGGTGTCTGTATATAATTTTCTATCTTATGGCCAAGTAATTATTTATTTCCATTAAATGTCAAGGATGAGTATATATTACTTAAATTAAATCACAGTATCATATGTATGCATAACAGGATCTATATAAGCAAATAAACATCCAAACATTCAATTATCAACCAATAGCATCCATCAAAATACATCATCCAATAAGCAATACAATTCATGGCAGTTTCATAGTTATCAATGTTAGGTAATTTAATCGCAATTCAATTTTAATTTCAATTTAACTGTCAATTAAATTTTTCAACGGTTAATTCAAATGACAAGCTATATGACAATTAAATTTTTATCAAACAACGACAAATAAAATCACAACACTTCATTATATCAAATTTAACTAGCATAAAGATATTTAGTACGGTGTGAGCGTTATAAAACACTCACCTTGATTTCAATGTAGTTCCAGTGTTTTATTTCGAATAAAATTAAACGAGCGTTTAATTTTACCCAAAATTTTCACTATCTACAAATGATTCCAAACCAGCTCCATTGCATAGTGCTCGTCGATATGATTCCAACGCAATTTGATTCGTCCGAAACGGACCTCGCATCAAAAAGTTACGATATTTAGAAGTTTATACAATTTAAACTATAATTAATTTACATTTTTTTTTTAACCTAATAATCCCGGCCGTAGATCTCTAGCCCCAACCCAGGCCGCACGCGCGCGTATCTCCCTCTCCCCCCCCCCCCCCCCCCCCCGTTCATCCTCTTCCAGTAAATAATGCAACCCATACAAAGCTACAAACCCCAAATCACGCAACAAATCCTTTGACGTCCATCACGATCAGCAAGCACCATTGCGTAGCCCATCAGCCAAACTATACTCGGCCGAAATCAGGTGGAGCTCGGTCCCCTTGTGGCCTTGAAATTCGTGCCTAATTGTCGGCCGTTCGAGCACCCTTTGCCACCAATCCGTAGCTTGAAATTTGATCTTGACCGTTGATGTCATAGATCTCACTGTCCTCCTCTATGTTGTAGTTGACAACTTGGCGTAGTTGTCGACGGATTGGAGGGAAATTGGAGGAGAAGGTGATGAGATTCTGGCCGTGGGTTACAATAAGAGGCGGCTAGGGTTTCTTTTTTTTTTATTTTGTTGAAAATTGTGAACAAGGGGGCTATTTATAGGAAACGACGAACTCTATTCATTCCGGATTTTCGAACTTCGATTTACGCGCGGTGACCGGCATTTCTAGGGTTTATCCCGCGTTCCGACACAATGGAATAGGTTTCAAAAGCTAATTCGATCGTATGTGAGACTTATAGCGATAAACGATCAATTTAAATTAAATCGATTTAAACGAATTTCTATGCGTTTTGGCTCGCCCCGGACAAACGATAAATCCAATTGACACGAAATTTGAAATCTTATAATAATATCACATTACGGATCCGACGAAACTGGTTTCGTCGAAATCCGAGACCGTTTGAAAAATGACTATTTTAACTCGCCAAATTAATATTAAAAACAATTTCGACGCGTTTCGAGCTGCCACGGTCAAACGACAACTCTGATTGCTACGAAAATTGAAATTCGATAATAACTAACCATTACGGATCCAATGGAACTAGTTTCGTCCATTCTGAGACTGTTCGAAAATTGGCTATTTTCCAGTCGCTAATTAAATATTAAAATATTCAATTTTCACAAATAAATTTTAAATTCAGTTTTAAAAGTTCTATAACATCACTATAACTCCAATATGATAAAATAAAATTTTACAAATCATTTTTAATCATATTAAACCCGTTATTCAATTTATCCAATAAATTTCAATTTTTAAAATCTTATTAACCCTATTAAAATCCAAATATAACTTACATTCAATTTGGAAATCAATTTGGATCAAATTTCAATTATTCACTCTATTTTCATATATTAAATTTCAATATCAAATTAATCATATCAAATTCGAAATTTAATTTATTCAAACATTCGTAATATTAAATTTAACAAGTTTGACTATTCTTAAATCACTATCTTTTGAAATATTCAAAACGAACTTTCAAGATTCAACTTTTAAAACCAATTCACAATTTAGAATACTATTTTCATTTATAGTCATTCAATCATTCAATAAGTTTTAAATATTAAATTTAAACAATTTACCTGTTCAATATTCAATGTTTGATTTTAAATAGATTTTACTTATCAATCAATTACTCTATTATACCCAATGAATTCAACATTTATTATCCTATTCAACTATTGATTGTAAAGGCATTCACTAAGTAGCTTTTATTTTTCATTACTTGGATAATTATTGTTGCAATTCATTCCAGTTATTATTATTCCAAACGAATTACAATTTTTTTTCTAATACTAAATCACGAAATCTTTTAAATTAGCTATTTTAATTATCGAAAATTTACGGGTCGTTACACTCTCCCCCACTCAAAACTTTTCGTCCCCGAAAAGGAAAAAGAAGGGAAAAGGAACTAAGTATAGAATTCAACATTAGATATATTTTATTCAAAGTTACCAACTTATAAAACAATGAAATTTCATTTATAAAGTCATAACTACGCTTCCACTAAGTTACTCCGAGCGGCTTCCTAACTTTAAAAGTTAGTAATCAAAACAAGTTATTAAAAAATTTAAAATTTGAAAAATTTTCTAACGCCCGGATTTTTACGGAAAATTTCGGCAGAGTCTCCTTTGCGTGGCTCGATCGGAAAAAAAATGACAGTATATATATCACAAATATACATCTCATCAAGTGATGAGGCATCCCGTAGGGAAAAAGTGTAAAAGTACGGTATGTAATCCGAGATATGTACCTTATATATTGTTAGCGAGCATATACGGCTAATATAGTGCGAAAGCGAGCTCCAAATGCGAAGCAAGCGCAATCCGCACCTACTAAACACTCAATAACTAAGTTAGAACCATGCATATAAAGATATATCGATATACTTAGCCTACACAACATATATATAACATATTTAGCTTCAAAACTGAGATTCCAATTTCAGGACAGCAAACAAATCTTAGTTTTAGGACACCTAAACGATAAAATTCAGCAACAGAATCTAAATAAAAGTTGTTGCATTCATTTCAGGCTTTCCGTAATGTCCAAAATCATTGAATTCAGACCATACATTCAAAAATTTTGGCCGTTTTACTTAGAGGATACGCCTCAGCCTGGGCAATGAATTGCGTAGGTCAGCGACGTTCACCCGCGTTTTCGACCTTCTAAACGACATCCAAACACAAAACACTTAAAACAAAAGTTTTAGCTTAAGTTCTTAGCTTTCCATAAAGTGCAAGATCTTCAAAATCCGATAAACCAGTCAAAAGATATGGCGAAAATACTAAGGGTATATACTAATGATTTTACTTATTTTTACACAGGACAGCGAGTAACATTCAAGTTTTTAACCTAGTAGACGAAGAAATTTTCTCAAGTTATCTAAACAAAAGTTGTGCTATAGTTTCTAAGATTTTTGAAAAGTCCAAGATCGTCGAATTCCGTTTATCCATTTAAAAGTTATGGTTGTTTTCATTTCAGCATATATTGGACAATTTTGGTTTTTTCCAAAATTTTGTTTTATTATTTCAAAGTACAAACCATCAAACTTCAAATTTTCTAAAGAACAACCATAAACACAAAGTTATTTATTTTCTTATTCATCCATGCAATAGGTTTACATTCAATTTGTTTGCGATTTATTCAAGTTTGTTTCATTCACATTTTAAATTCAAGTCAATTTGCTTCAATGTAAATTGAATTCAATTATCTTTAATTTCACTTTGCTTCAAATTTGAATTTTATTATTTTATAATTTTATTCCGTTTATTCAATTCCATTAACATTAATGAATTCTACTTAATCAATTTTCATCCATCTAACAACCAATGCATATCAAACATTAACATCCATCCAAAATCTACACTAAATCAATTATACATTTCCAAGTCAAATTTTAATTTCATACACTTCCAGGTTTATTGACATTTAGTTATATTCAAATTTAATTAGTTTCCATTTACCAATTTTATATTTCATTAATTTTAAATTTTGTTCATTCACTTATATATATCATTCATTTTACAGCTTAAATTTCTTTTATATTTACAACTATCAATAGATCTTCCCATTTCATTATTCACTCTCACACTGGTATATTATTTCTCTACTTATCCTTATTAGCATTTTAAACCTTTTAAGTATTTGGTAAGTTATAGTTATGCAAATAGAATTTAGTTAAACAACATACAACTTCTTTTCATTTAAAGTTGAATTTTCAATTAATTAATTCTTAAGTCATTACTTAAATTTCACTATAATTTAATTTCACATTTACATTCACATATAGTATTTCCATTTTATATTAACATAATTGTGAATCACCTTTAGATGTTAATTTAAATTCCAATTATTTACTAACAATTTTATTTATATTTGCAAACCGTTAATTAAATGCATATTTCGTTATTCAAACCTATACTTGTGTATTATCCAATTAACAATTCATATAACATTTTTGAACTTCTTAAATATCTTGGTAAGTTATATCTATGCTATAGAATGAAATTCAATACTATGCGAGTTTTACAGTTTCAATTTTATTTAAGTTCATAATTTCCTAATTCTAAGGATTTCTACTTCAATTGATATTTTCACTTAGCTCTCAGGTTCATTTCTCATTTCACAATTCAGAAGTTCCTTAATGATTCAAGTCTGAATTCATTTCAATCATAAAAAAAATCATTAACTATTAAAGGACTTAAGAATTCCAATCCCGATTTCATTTCAAATCAAGTTTTGAAATAATATATACTTATATAATTTATATATCAAATCGTACTATAGAGAATACAAAATAAAATAAAATTTAAATCAAAACAAGGTTTAGACAAGCTATTAAGTGGTCTCCCCCACTCGGACTCGTGAAAATAAACGCCGACGATGCGTGCACTCATCACCGAAATCATTTTCTAGCGTCAAGAGAAGGGAATATAACAACAACAACAAAATCCTTCGAAAACAATTTCAACTCAATTATACTATCATATAATACTCATATTATATTTTTCAAATTCTTGTAAGTCAATTTCAAACACCGGAATTTAAATTCCCAAATCCAAGTTAAAATTCATTTATATTCATTATCAATTGTGTTTACAAGATTTCATTTTCCTAAATCCATTGTTATTTAATCAATTGTTGTAAATATTGACTGATCAAACAATAACGATAATAATCTAATATTATCATCTCCTAACAATCAATTCAATCAAAATGAATAAATATTCAAATAATTCTTTTATATAAAATATATTCCAAAACGATATTGTGTTGGTTTGTCCTATTCGAGTGTTTAGAAATTCCTATCGACGCCTTGGCGTCCCAAGTATCGACCAGAATTCATAAATACTCAACGGAACAAAGTTAACACAATATAAAACCATTTTATATCAAATAACAAGTACGCTCTCTCATATACACTCAACTCATTCATATAGTTTACCTCTATTTCAATGAGTTATTCCCCACTAGAGCCAAGGTTTATCGCTAAACCAAAGCTCTGATACCAACTGTAACGACCCGCCTTTTTGGACAGTTTAAACTGACGATCAAATACACATGTCGATTCCAAACCATTAAAAGGGCAGATGGTTATTGGGGTAAATAAGAAAAGAAAAGAAATAAAAAGAAATAAAGGAAATGAAACAACACAGAATCTCGCAGCGGAACGATAAAATATAATAGTCAAATAAACAGTTCATGAAGCTGCTTACTATACTTTGACAATTATTTATACAACATTTATCAGAGTTATACATAAACAACAGAACAATTAAAATAATGCAGCAGATAGCATGATGCAAGGGTAATAATAGTAATAGTATACCAAATCTTCGTCTTCATCCTCCAGAATAGATCTTCAAAAATCTGAAAAACTCAGGACTGACCCGAGCGTAATGAAAAGACAAAACACTCGAGTCAGGACTAAAATATCCTTATGAAAGTTAAATCAATCGTAAATAAATATGAGTGTAACGGCGTCAGAGATGTTTACGGGGTTTGACATCTCCTATCCAGTGTCAACGTGCGTGCAATAACTCAAGAGATGTTACGGGATTTTCCATCTCTCAAGGATCCGTGAAACTATCTACTATGTAGTAATATACGCTAAGTAGATAATGCGTATCAGTAATATAAAGTATCAAAATAGCGTTAAGGCGTTACCATAATCCCCCTTAACACATTTTTATAATGCCATGGTCTATACAGCACCGTAAGCCCCACGTAAACTAGTGGTTATCAGAGGGTACCCCATAGGTATAACACAAAGCATAACGTAGTGGTCGCGAATAGGATAATCAGTATGACAAGGTACATGAGGCGATACCAACTAGGATACTAGTAGTTGCGTGATCCGGACTGATGTTGAGCATAGCCAGCAGCTACCCCAACACCGCGAAACAACACTCCCAAATCAAGGGATGCACCCAAATCGAATCATAAATGTAATAGACATGGTATCGAAGAAGCGTGTCCGCTAGAGGTGGCGAACCTCAATGGCCCGGTGCGGCTCCTGTTTTACTCATGTCAGGGGTCATCCAATATCGTTCTCTTTCTTCAATCAACACGTTCACCAAACCATCCACTTCATTCTGGATCAACACTCCGCGTATAATAGTTATTAAAGTGGTTTTCGGTACCGACAGAGAGTATGTCCATATCCGATCCCGGTCTCTTTAGTATTATTACACCGTTGGCTCTTTTACATTTCCAATCGATTCATAATTGATATCAAAATATCATATTCGCTTCAGAATCAAATCCATTTCAAATATCATCGTATCCTTTCAAATGTAAGATTTCGTTTCAAAATCATTTCCGCATCAATATCTCATTTCGATTTCAAAATCATTTCGAATTTAAATTTAGGTTGCAACTTCATTTAACGCAATTCGTATTTACATTTAAGATTTAAACATAAACATTTCACCTTACTGACCTATTGGAAATTTTTAGAAAAATAGCTTGAGTAGTTTAAAGATAGTCTTAAATAATTAAAATCGTTAAAATACTTTAAAATCTTAAAATGGATTTGAAATAGATAAATTTAGTTTAAATAATTTAAGCAGGGTTAAGTAGATTTAAAATAGATTAAAATAGTTTAAGTATTCAAAATGGTTTATATAACAGAGTAATTTGGAAAACAAAAAAAACAGCTTCAAATCAATCCATTTCAATTATAACTCCCCAATTTAAATCAATTTCAATTTCCATTTTACCGATTCAATTTCGATTTTAATTCAAATCAATGCCAACTTTGACTTCAAATTACTTCGATTTTACATTCACCTTCAACTTATTCAATTTCAATATATATCGATTTTTAGCTTGATTTTTCAAAATATCACTTTTAACACTTAACAAAATTATCCTTCAATATTCAAATTTAAATCCCAATTACAAACATGATTCAATTTCAAGCTCAATTTCAAATATCATTTTATATCGCTTTTACTTAATAATATTCAAAGCTCGATTTAAGGTTCAATCCTTTAAAACGAATAAATTTTCGAACTTCAATCATAACCAAATTTTAAATTTCAAAGTCTCAACTTAATTATTTAAAAAAATTCCTTTAACCAAAATTTATTTCAACATTCCAAACTCAATTTTTCGATGAATTCAATTTCTATAAATCAATTTCTATTTATAACTTTTAAATCAGAACATTTAAGTAAATTTCAAATCGATGATTTCAAAAAATTATTACCTTAGCCAATTCGGTGTCTGTATATAATTTTCTATCTTATGGCCAAGTAATTATTTATTTCCATTAAATGTCAAGGATGAGTATATATTACTTAAATTAAATCACAGTATCATATGTATGCATAACAGGATCTATATAAGCAAATAAACATCCAAGCATTCAATTATCAACCAATAGCATCCATCAAAATACATCATCCAATAAGCAATACAATTCATGGCAGTTTCATAGTTATCAATGTCAGGTAATTTAATCGCAATTCAATTTTAATTTCAATTTAACTGTCAATTAAATTTTTCAACGGTTAATTCAAATGACAAGCTATATGATAATTAAATTTTTATCAAACAACGACAAATAAAATCACAACACTTCATAATATCAAATTTAACTAGCATAAAGATATTTAGTACGGTGTGAGCGTTATAAAACACTCACCTTGATTTCAATGTAGTTCCAGCGTTTTATTTCGAATAAAATTAAACGAGCGTTTAATTTTACCCGAAATTTTCACTATCTCCAAATGATTCCAAACCAGCTCCATTGCGTAGTGCTCGTCGATACAATTCCAACGCAATTTGATTCGTCCGAAACGGACCTCGCATCAAAAAGTTACGATATTTAGAAATTTATACAATTTAAACTATAATTAATTTACATTTTTTTAACCTAATAATCCCGGCCGTAGATCTTTAGCCCCAACCCAGGCCGCACGCATGCGTATCTCCCTCTCCCCCCCGTTCATCATCTTCCAGTAAATAACGCAACCCATACAAAGCTACAAACCCCAAATCACACAATAAATCCTTTGACCTCCATCACGATCAGCAAGCACCATTGCGTAGCCCATCAGCCAAAATATACTCGGCCGAAACGAGGTGGAGCTTGGTCCCCTTATGGCCTTGAATTTCGTGCCTAATTGACGGCCGTTCGAGCACCCTTTGCCACCAATCCGTAGCTTGAAATTTGATCTTGACCGTTGATGTCATAGATCTCACTGTCCTCCTCGATGTTGTAGTTGACAACTTTGCGTAAATGTCGACGGATTGGAGGGAAATTGGAGGAGAAGGTGATGAGATTCTGGCCGTGGGTTAATAAGAGGCGGCTAGGGTTTCTTTTTTTTATTTTGTTGAAAATTGTGAACAAGGGGGCTATTTATAGGAAACGACGAACTCTATTCATTCCGGATTTTCGAACTCCGATTTACGCACGGTGACCGGCGTTTCTAGGGTTTATCCCGCGTTCCGGACACAATGGAATAGGTTTCGGAAGATAATTCGATCGTATGTGAGACTTATAGCGATAAACGATCAATTTAAATTAAATCGATTTAAACGAATTTCCATGCGTTTTGGCTCGCCCCGGACAAACGATAAATCCAATTGACACGAAATTTGAAATCTTACAATAATATCACATTACGGATCCGATGAACCTAGTTTCGTCGAAATCCGAGACCATTTGAAAAATGACTATTTTAACTCGCCAAATTAATATTAAAAACAATTTCGACACGTTTCGAGCTGCCACGGTCAAACGACAACTCCGATTGCTACGAAAATTGAAATCCGATAATAACTAACTATTACGGATCCAATGGAACTAGTTTCATCCAATTCTGAGACTGTTCGAAAATTGGTTATTTTCCAGTCGCTAATTAAATATTAAAATATTCAATTTTCACAAATAAATTTTAAATTCAGTTTTAAAAGTTCTATAACATCACTATAACTCCAATATGATAAAATAAAATTTTACAAATCATTTTTAATCATATTAAACCCGTTATTCAATTTATCTAATAAATTCCAAATTTTAAAATCTTATTAACCCTATTAAAATCCAAATATAACTTACATTCACTTTGGAAACCAATTTGGATCATATTAAATCAAATTTCAATTATTCACTCTATTTTCATGTATTAAATTTCATTATCAAATTAATCATATCAAATTCGAAATTCAATTTATTCAAACATTCGTAATATTGAATTTAACAAGTTTGATTATTCTTAAATCACTATCTTTTGAAATATTCAAAACGAACTTACAAGATTCAAGCTTTAAAACCAATTCACAATTTAGAATACTATTTTCATTTATAGTTATTCAATCATTCAATAAGTTTTAAATATTAAATTTAAACAATATAACTGTTCAATATTTAATGTTTGCTTTTAAATAGATTTTACTTATCAATCAATTACTCTATTATACCCAATGAATTCAACATTTATTATTCTATTCAACTATCGATTATAAAGGCATTCACTAAGTAGCTTTTATTTTTCATTACTTGGATAATTATTGTTGCAATTCATTCCAGTTATTATTATTCCAAACGAATTACAATTTTTTTTCTAACACTAAATCACGAAATCTTTTAAATTAGCTATTTTAATTATCGAAAATTTACGGGTCGTTACAATTTCCAACTAATGACTAGGCACTGGGGTACCACATGTCACAGTACGTGGCCTAGATCACCGTACTGAGGATTACACCCAATCCCCTACAACACAAGACCGAACAACCCCTTACTGGATAATCCCGAGTAAGATCACCCCACGGTTGGGATCAGCAACCGCACCACTAAGCCGAATAAAAAGGGACATCTAGATAGGGATGATCTCACCCTAATGGGTGCTACCCACTTAGCCTTGCTGCATAACCCCTGATTTTCAGTATTCCCGGTCGACGAGGCTCGAGGCTAAGCGTTACCTTTTTAGAACATATCACTTAGAATGCTCATCGTCCACCTGACGATGTTCTGAAAGCATTCATCCATACAAGTCCGTCCCAGCTTCGAACGGAACCGAAGGCACTACTCCTACTACATCCATTTTGGAATTATCCTCAGGATTAGTAGCGACTAGCCCTTGCACTTCATTGCTCCATCTTCGACTCCAAACCCGTCTTCCTCACGAAAACGAACAAACCAGATCGAAGTTGTTTTCGAGAATTTAATCCCGATCCCGGTCTCTTCGAAACGATCAACGCACTAGCTAATATTGATAGTCGGTGATTTAACTATCAATTAGCATTCACAAACAACCATCCAACATAAATAATTTTCCCAAATTATTTATTAATCTCAAAATTTCTTCAAAAGATATATTTTCGTTTTCAACCCTTTTTGAAAATAGTTTTCAAACCACACTTTTCTCATGAAATAAATTTTCAAATATTTATTTCCATTGAAACACCAAGCACAAAAACTTTAGATTTTTAAAATAATTTAAAACTCTTTATTATAAAATATCCTTTAAAACATTTAAATTAGAAATTACTTTAATACTTATTCAAAATATATACTTTAAGAATATTTAAAATAACACTACTTTGTATAATATAAAACTGAATTTCTTACTTTTAAAATATAATTCCAAGTCACCTTTAAATAATTACTGCTATAATAGATTAAAAGAAAATACTTACTTTAGAACTTAAGCATTTAGAAATAATAAGTTTTCTAACTTAAAACTCTTTACTTATACTTAAAATTTGTTTGAAACGAACTTGGCTATTCAGGGAAATACGCTTTCCTTCCATATCTTTTTAAAATAAATCGCTATTTATTTTTAAACAAATTTACCCATTTCTTTAATAAATTCCCACCGTGAATTTATTCTTCCAAATATCCACTGATATATTACTTCACTTTTATAAACTCAGTTTATAAATTTCAAGTCCCACTTCTCTTTTAAAAATCCCGGTTTTAAACGCTTAATCAATCTTCAAATTGATTTCCATATTACTCTATTTTGAAATAAATCCCTTTACTTACTCATTTACTTCAAAATCCCATTAACCTTAGATTTTTAATCCTTACTTATGATTTAAAATCTTTTAACTGAAAAATACCAATTTCAGTTTTCCCAAATTCCTTCTTTAAACCCTGAATTTTTAAGTAAATTCTTTATCATATCACTTGGATTTTTAAAATTCATTATCTCCTTTTTATTCAAAATCTCTCTTCCCATACTCGGATTTTATTTATTAAAATTTTAAAATCCACTTTTATCCTTTTTTCATTTATTCTATAATTTATCCCAAATTCTCTATGATTATTTTACTTGCAAATCCTCTTCTTTTATTTTTCTTTTCAAAAATCCAATATATACATATTTTTGGTAACTTCGTATATCCAAATTTATCAAACCATAACATCTAATACTCCAATTATCAATATAATTCATCATAGGATATTAAATAATCATATCACAGAATATTTAAACGAATCTAAATATTTTGAGGAATCCAGTTGGATCTCTCCAACCTATTTTCCTACATCCATAGATATTAGCACAATATAAAATACCAATTCCACTTCGAGGTGGAATATCGTGGTATATGAGTTTATATAATATAATCCGCTATCATGCGACGCATATGGACTCATCCACGCTATATAATGCGGGAAATCAATCACTCTAATATATACTATATACTACTCTATAGAATATAGCACATCAAATCAATTCAATCATCCAACAAATTATTTAAATTTAACTATTTAAATTTAAATAGCAATCCAAAAGAGTGAGATTAACTCACATTTGCCCCTTAAATTTGCAAATCCACTTCATTCTTGATTTGATTCCACGATTATTGACCTTGTATAAATATTTATACAATTTATTAATATTTGAATTGACCGAACTATTAATTACTACTTACTTATTTAATTTAGACTAATAATTTGATTTTAAACTAATTTCCTTTTAATAAATTACTTTTTGTAACTAAATAGCTAAATAAGTTTATTAAATAAATTAATCACCTAAATACAGATTTTTAAAGTAGACTAGTTAGTAAAAAGGTGTATATTTATTTTATTATTATTTCTTATTTTGAAACTACATGTCCTTGTGAATATAGATTATAAATTCAAAATTCTAACTTTTATAAATTTTTCAAACACTTTAAAAATCCTGTATATTTTTTTCTCTTTCTGTACACATACATTAAATTAACAGATCGCTTTTTAAATTTTCCTTCTGTTGTACATCTAATCTGTTTTTTTAATTACCATCATTAATATAAATCTCGCAATTATGAAACCCTAACCTTCTCCACAGTGATTCCATATAACTATATGCGACCTCCACTCCCTCCTCACGCCGCCAGCCCTCAACGGAGCACCACCGCGCGCATACCCAAGCAACCCCAGACCTCAGTCGAGCTCTCCACCAAGTGCCGCATCTTCCCCCAGCCTACATGCATGCACAGCCACATGTCAAAACCAGCTACGCTTGCATGGGCCTCGCCCTAACCTAGTGTGCCTTCGTCCAATCCACGCCCACGCCGTTGCGATTCGATCGCTTGCTTTACTTTTTTTCATATTCTCAATTTCGTTTATTTAGCAAAAGGAGGGTTGAGCGATTTAAACGAGAAGGGGGAATGCAGATCTGTGCATTTCAAATGCTAGGGTGGCTCGAGTACGATTATAGGGTGGCTGGTTTGACTTTTCAATTTTTTAATATTATTAAATTTCCAAAATATCTCGTTTAGCATAACTCGAAATCTCGAACTCCGAATCAGACATGCCACCAGGTATTTATAAGGTTTTACCCGTATTTCTAACACAATGGAACGTGTTTCGGAGCCTATTTCAGTCATATGTGGAAGATAGCTTTTTGAATCGAGTTTAAATATAAAATTATCGATTTTAATTTCAACACGTTTCTCACCCGTATGGAAAAAAGGTAACTCGAAATGCTACGAAAATTGAAATCCGATAATAACTAACTATTACAGATCCAATGGAACTGCTTTCGTTGAACTCCGAGACTGTGCCTCGAAAGGCTATTTTTAAATATCAATTTAAACGATATAATTTCAAAACTTAACAAATCACTATTAAATTAAATTTTAACACTTTTACTATCTTCAGTACTATCGGTATAAATTTTACAAGCCTTCAAATTATTTTTAACAGGCTCGAAATTCAAGATTAAATATTTTACTCAATCTTCAATTATTGAATTGAATAATTATTTTATTCAACAAATTACTGTATCTACATTCTGAATGGATAAATCCAAGTTTTCCGTATTCAAAACCAATTTATAATTCAATTTCTATATTTAAAACCATTTAAATATTCCGGATTCAACGCTGAAAAATCTGGGTCGTTACATTCTCATTTGCATATTTCTTGCAAGTACACTTTTTCACCACCACTTAGCAAATATTTCCAGGCAGAATTTGTGTCCCGGTTACTTTGTTCAGCCTTTACCGTACTTCTGCTCTACCGCATCAATAACATAATTTACGCCTTCCTACAACTATGGTTTTGCGAACATACTTCCATATTTTCTGCCTTTGGGTGACAAAACTATAACCCATGCAACATCAAGCAATCAGATCTATTATGCTACTGTGCATTAACTGCCCCCCATCCCCAAAATCGTACACGAATACCCCAACTATTTGCGCTACCATTGTTTACTTAGCCACTTGCCACTTATATATGCAAATTCACATAGATATATCACATACCACTTACTCAACAACACATACCTTTGGTATTCAATTTTCTTCCCCCTTATTCATTTGTCATAATAACATTCCATTATCAATGTTGATCTAGGGAACAATTACATTCGTAAAATACAAGATTGGGGTAATGACGTGTTCTGTCCAACATTTCACTCCATCAAGCAACCTCCACTAATCATCCAACAGATCACAACAAGCACTTCAAGCGAGGATTTAAGGTACTTCTGGCATTTTTCAGTTACCAAACCATAACACTTTTTCCACCTCTCTAACTAATATCTTTTTTTTTACATTTGAACAACATTCTTTCCCAATCGACTCAGCTTGGCATCCATGGACAGGTATGTCCAAACCTTACTTTAAATTTATAATTCTCATGCCCAACTATATTTCATGAATTCTCACAAGCTGAATCGCATGCAGGTCGACGAACACATATCAGTACTACAATCTATTTTGCGATCTAAAGGAATCCAGGTGGACATATCTATGCTATTTGTTCAACT
Organism: Allium cepa; assembly: GCA_030765085.1. Taxonomy (NCBI): domain Eukaryota; kingdom Viridiplantae; phylum Streptophyta; class Magnoliopsida; order Asparagales; family Amaryllidaceae; genus Allium; species Allium cepa. The sequence continues at coordinate 727,364,108 of CM060932.1, read as the reverse complement.
GTCCAACCTACATATATCATCTACATCCCAATAAAATTTATATGATTTCATTCTTCTACTTTATATAACAGTTGTCAAACTGCAGGCACCCTGGGAACTAGCTGCTGCACTTGACCAACAATGGATTGAAAAAAGATTTCTTCAACATCTAAAATGAACAACTTGCTCTCCACAGGCGCAACCCAAATTACACCCCAACTATCTGTTCACTAAAAATCTATTACCTACATCACAAAATACCCTTACAACATTGTCTGATTAGGTTCAAAAATACATGTGCTCTAAAAGATATTTGGAAAACAAATCAACAAATTGAAATTATGCTCCATTTCACCTCACTCCAACACCAAACTGCCACAACAAGGTAATTCTAATAAAATTTTACAAGTTGTGTTCAACCATACTATGATAAACTACCTTTCCTTACTTTCCTACTAGGTAACCATACGGATAAACAACTCAATCGATGGTGTGTGCATTACGAACAAAGACTTGCTAAATGTGTTACGCGCCCATTCATTCCACAACAAACCTTGCACCACCGATCAAATTATGTGTGCATCCAGTTTGAAAGAATGGTACACCCACAATTACCCCTACAATTAACATATATAATATTGCTGCCCTTTTAAATTTAATGATAATTTTTGCCCTCTTTTACATATATATGTGTGTGTGTGCGCGCGCGCGCGCGCGTGTGTGCGTGTGTATATGCATTAACTGAAACATGAAAAAGGAAGGAAAGAGCCCAGAATGTAATCTACCTTAAAAAATCATAATTGAATGGAAAACCGTTTCTACATAAAACATACTCTAGGAAAATTGAATTAATATAAAATTTCCAGACTTAGTAAAATGTATCATATATCTATGATAGAAAGTTATAAGTGGTTAATGTACACTATCATAAAATTAAACTATGATAATGAATATTCATGCCTAAAGACCTTTGATCAGATTGTATCTACAAGATAAAACTGGGAAACATGCATCATCCCTTAATGGAGATTTGAGAATAAGCATGCATTGTTTTTATGTAACGACCTTGGGATATAAATGTACAAATAGGATCTTCTATTCCAAATAAATAGAAAAATTGTTCTTCAACCATTTGTGACTTTATTTTAATCAAACTATTAAAGAAACTTTGATTGAATTTCAAAATGATCTAAATTTCACCAAAAATGACATTCATGGTAAAAAGAGTTCCAAGTTTCAGCGAAAGCTCTTTAAATGAGGAGCTTCTCCAAGTTAGTCAAAACCAGGATAAGAATTGGATGGTTGTAAGCAAGGAACAAATTTTTATCTAACCAAACATAAACAATTTACCTTGCTACCATGACCTTTTGGCTTACTTGATGTAGGGTATTGAAGGATATTTATTGCTAACCTTCATGACATGTATATGAGAGATTTTCGTTTAGTACTGTTAATAAAGAATTCCTGCAACATCATCTATAATATGACTATGGTATATATCTTTTCCCACCATTTCAAGTGCAAGATAATATATAGTACTACAAGTTGTCTCTTTCGATTCCCCTACACGACCCATCCATAATCTATAATTTTCAACTATTCCTCATTTGTATGTTTTTATCTATTAGCCAGCGCATATGTCACGAATCCCCATTTCTAATTGAATAAAAGGGAAAATAATATAAATAGGAAAGAAAAAAATTGCACTGCCGCTTCTTAAGACCAATGCATGAAATTCTTATGCATCTGTGCTACATATAAACAAGAATAAACCAAGTACCCTTCCAGTTTATACTCCTACTACAATTGTTATCGGGTAGGTATTTTTTTTAAACAATTATTTCTATATGACCGCACTTACACATTTTCTATAAATAACTTGACGGTTCAGAGTTCTAGCCTGAGAGGTAAAATATTTAACATATATTTATCAGTTAAAAATTCTGTTTCGTTTCATAATTTTGGGTTCGTGCTTCACCTTATCTGATTTTTCTTCAAAATTAACAAATAAAGGTAACCTCTATTACACACCAATTTTACAAATTCTTTCCCCCCTTAACGTAAAAATTAATTATTCTAACCCAACCTACTCATCATTCTGACAAACTCTTTCATGACAAATGCGTAAATATATACTTTTGTATCGCTGTCACACACTGCTTTGCAACAGCTCAAGCAACAAATATGAGTACAACTTGCTTAACATCATTTGATTACTACCCTGCTACTACACCATGTTGCCTAATGCAACCAATAATTGACTTACTGTACTGTCTTCCCTGTAATAATAACGGTACAACTCATCGCAGGAATAGCACGAGCAGCATCTTTTCAAGTGGATGACATAACAACGGTTTTTGGGACAGATAAAGCACAAGGAACAAAATTCTGCAGGGTTCAGCGCAAGCTCTCTGTTAGGATAGATTATGTGATGTGTGTTGATTTGCACTGTGTATATGACTGTCAGGTAGTTCAGTTCATGTGTCCACCTACGTCCGTGATTATGTGTGCGTTTGCTGGGCATATGGATTTTACAATACTACGTCTGTATATAGACGATTATACTATAGTTAAAATATATCTGAATATCTTCTAATGGATGCAAGGTCTGCCAAATTTTGAATGTGCAATTTATTGATTCACGGTAAGACATTCTTTTGTTCATAGAATGCAGCTTTGTTTTTGCTTTCATCTTCACGGGACTGTTTTTTCCATTAGTCAAGGTAAAGGTTACAGAATGATAATGTGAAAATAACATTAATTGCATTTGTACGTATATTAACTATTTCATCCTCATATGCTTGATGTTGTTCATTGCTAATACAACACTCAACTATTCCTCATCCTTTTAAAATTATTATTTTTTCCTGTACCCGCTCTTGACCTTTACCCTGCCATTTTAAAAATTTATGACATGTAACACTGACTTCTATTTCCTCATTTTAAATAAACATAAAATTTTATCAGTTTTAACAACAACAATTTTCCAGTACAAACATTTTACCACTCTACTACATATTGTGTGAATATTATTTCCTTTCTGAAATTCAGTTAGCAGCTCTTTATATAAACTCATCTAATTAAAAACTAATTGATCTCCAGGTAAATAGCATAAATAGCGGCAGAAAGTTCACAGTGACAAAAATATTTCGTCTTCTTCACTGACAAGACGGCGAAAGGATGTAGCAATACGTACCATAGTATCTGATGTGTCATAATCTGCACTTCTACCTTATCTGACTGATCTGAAGAAAAATTTGAAGAGAAAGCGGTTTTGTAATAAACCATACGCCGGCTCGGTTTCATAGTGTATCATACAGAATATTATTTATGCATGTGTGTGTGATCAATGATTTATTACACCTACTAAACTTGGACCTTTCATCATTACTTTAATCTGCAATAGGTTTTCAAACGCCGACTTCTGGGAATGCCTCATAGATTGAATTGGCATATCATTTTCCACCAACATGAACAACAGACTCTACTTCTTCATTAAACCCCCCTTCTAATGACAAATACAAAACCTTAAGTCAAACAAAGTTTATTTCTTTGCTTTTGACTCAAAACAAGCGTCGAGAATTTAATAACACATAAGTACATATATATTAGTCATAATGATAAGTATAGCATTATATTACATGATCATAAATAAAATTTCCACTTTGTTTGCACTGTCCGTCTTTTGAGACATTACACTCATTCTCTATATAAAAGTCATATACTGATACACTGTAGTTGGGGTAAATGTATTCATGTTACAAAAAATAGCGAGAATGCCTTACATCTGTAGAAATATACAACTGGATCTATATACTAGATACACTGACTCACAATAACAACCGATCGCAACATCGATGCATTTGTCATCCACCAAAACAATGACATATACTATGAAAATTCAATTTACTTATATTCCGCAATTCCGTGTGCGAAGCACGGGTTCACACTAGTTGTAATAAGATGATCATGCCTTAATTCCAATGCCTTGAAGTACACCTTGAAATATGGAATTTTTCCTTTAGTTGTAGCCAATGAATCGTAACTTGAACGATGAATCAAACATCCTAGATTCAAAAATCAGCCTCTAGATGTTGTAAGGATCAAGAGACAAGAACCACCTTGAATTTATTTGTTTTTTTTTTTTGAAGTTGTTTTATGAAAAATTTATTTTCATGGAAGCCAATTAAGGTGAGGAGAACTTTAAGTGATTCATAAAAAGAAGATTTATTTCCTTTTTTAATTAATTCCTCCTTTAGTTTCTCAAAGCACATTTGTAATCTATCCCTTTTTTAATCATGCATGTAGGCCTCAATGGAAAATTTCAAAAAAAACACTTAGCAATTAATCTATTTAAATCCAATTAATATTTTATTGATACTGAATATCAATACGTGCGTTTATAACTTTTATAGACGCAATTTATTAAGTACTAATTCAAACAAAATAAAATTAAGTTTAATAATTAATATTTCATAAACATTAATTAATTTACAATAATCTATAAATTAATTAAATCATGTGGTTCATTCAGTATTCATCATTACGATTGTGTGACTCAAAAGTTTAAATTCAATAAATGATTAATATCGAACTATTCGAATATTAATATTCACATGTCACATATGCAGTTAATGCCCCGCTATTACCCCACTATAAACCTACTATATCTCTTAGTGGATTTCCACCTCTACGATTTTTCCATATACCCCCAAATATAGCCTTTCCTCTTTAATCCCCGCTATTTCTGCTATATCTCTTTATTCCCGATATACTCCACTATTTCCGCTATATCTTCTTTAAAAGAAATGGATTGAAAAAACATGTTTATTCATTATAAAAATTATGAAATTTATTTATTTAGTTTAATTTTTAATATACTTTCAGAAATGAAAATACGCTAATATTCTACTAAATTCAATAATGTTATATAGCAGTTTTACGTTTATTTATAGCATATTCGCACATGTTTTTATTTAAAATTATTTATGTATTAATTATAATTCAATTCAATGTTGTTTTTATATAATTACCATTTATATATTTGTAAAAATATATAAAATGAGTTTTATATGTTATTTTTGAGTCATCTGCTATGTCCCGCTGTATTCTCGTTGTATCCCCGCTATGACTTTTTATACCTCCACCGCATTGAATCTGTCGAGCGCTTTAACTGCACAGCATATCACTTAACAGATGGTGTGATATTTTGGCTAAATTTATCGTTTACATATTTTTTGGTAAAATCCAATTTTACTTATTATAAGTGGTATCTCATAGTGATAATTATTTACATCAATTCTCTTCGTCAAAACTATATCACATTACGACTTATGGAATATGGTAATGGTCAAAATTCCAATATCGTCTACATTCAACCTTATAATCCAAACACAAAGTCCTTTTTTCAATAATAACAATTATTATTAACCTAACTGCTTTGGCCGGAGACTTTGACTGGACATCAGTTGACCGTGATAATAACCTCATAAACCGAAGAGACGAATCCTCTCTTGAATAGTGTCTCACTTCCAATGTTTCCACTCACCCAATTATAGTTGTTCGATGGCCATCGTGCCACGATTTAGCTATACTCAAAGCAGAGATTCCATATTGAAGATCAATAATACTCTCAAGTCGAGAGAACGTGTAAATTAGTCACATTAATATTCTCTGATTGATCTTAATTATACCATATTAACCAACAGAAAACTATCGAGTGAGTCATTCAATAGTTATCCAATAACTATCAACACGTAACTCCTTGGTGCCCCAGCAGTCATAAGTAATACACTGTCCAACATTTGAAAAACGTTACATATTCTAGTCTCAATAGATGTATGATATCCAATCTCAATATATCTTGACTAGGAATTATTTAAAATGGTATATTTATTTTTATTGTGATAAATTTCTCATGGTTACAACACTTTGTAAGTACTATCACAAAACATATAATTTATGGATTTTCTATTAAATATGATTTTAATTAAATTAATTAATTAATATAACACATTATATCAAATATATAATAGAAAGAAACACCTTTTAGTTTGAACAAGATTGATTATCAAGGTAGATATATATAACAAATTAGATAATTGCCTCTGGGACATACCCCTAACTCTATCAATACATAAGATAAAATCATATTGAACTTATGTCATTTAGACTTGAAAATTAATAGTCGGTCTTAGTAATGTAATGCTAACCAAGTTCAGAATAACAAATAACCGATGTTAACATTTGTTTTATAAAGTCATCGTGGTTAAAAAATATTAGTTATACTTTCTGCATTCAAAATAACTAAGTAGATTTATCAACAAAATCTTGTTAATTGTGTTTTATAAAAAACTATGAAAAAAATTATAATTCAAAAGCATATGCTTTCATCTTCATGCAATAACAATTCCAAAAAATACACTGTTAATCAATTATATGGCGAACCCCATGTGCGTAGCATGAATTCACACTAGTGGTTCGTTTGAAAAAGAAAGTGAAAGAAATATTAGAGTGTTTGGTAAAAACAATAATCGATAAACGTTGAAAGCGTATAATAAATGAATCCCTTGCATCAATTTGACAAGTTCCATTAAAATACGTTTTATAAATGCTGAGAACCGATCATAAAAAAAGTGTGTTGCTAAAAGCACCCAGAAATGTGCTTCTTAGTACCATATAAAAATTTTATCAAGTTCAATAAATAAATATGATACTTAATACCATTTCCATTTCTTCACTTAGTAATTAATCATCAAATTTTTTTGCAGATGTTAAACATTTCGATCTAATCTCAAACACGTAAAACCCTAAAATCGAAAATCTATTTACCAAAATTGATCAAGTTTTCAATTTTAGATTACTAATCCATGGAGGAAGAGCGCTATCCAAAGGAGGAAGGTAATCATTAAAAGATGGAAAACTAAAAGTTTCTTCTCTGGTTGGCCATAGTATTGTTGCGAGCTTTGGCTTTATTTGAAAGCTCCAGCTAACTTCTTCACTGTTGGTAGATTGTTGCACATCGTGGCTTTTTGTTGAAGAGGAACTAGAACAAGAATTAGGGTTTAAGTGTTTTGGGTATCTCATTCTTATTTTCTACGGTATTAAGCAGCACATAAGTTAATCATACACTGTGCTTTTTAGAAAGGATAAATTTTAATTTGAGCCAGTTTTAAAAATCAATTACATATTTAGACCAGTTTTATAACTTATTACAAAAATAGACAACTTTTTGTCATATCAGCGCCACGCATACTGACGGCATTTCAAATGCCGCCAGTTCATTCTTTTTCTTCTTTAAATAGTTCACGACATTTCAAATGCCGCAACCTATTTAAAAAAAAATCTTGACGGCATTTCAAATGTCGCACACCAGAGGCATTTGAAATGCCCCCAACTATGTTTAAAAAATAAAAAATTGTACTAGCGGCACTTGAGATGCCTCTAGTACGGGTGGCGCTGATATGGCCAAAGTGTTCTATTTTTGTAATAAATTATTAAACTCGTTTAAATTTGTAATTAGTTTTTAAAACTAGTCCAAATTAAAATTTTATCTTTTCAGAAATCTGTTATTTAAACTTAAACGCACAACTCACAAAACGCACATGTGGATTCACAGAATGATCCCCTTTTGAAATTCTATTCTCCCCTTACGTGTAGCTCTCTTCCATTTCTGTAAATAGTAAATTAAAAAACAGGAAATTTTCCTCAAGGACAATTTTTAGGGCTTTTTTTAGATATAGGACAGCCCACTAATAATTTTCTCTAAAGGACAAATTATTGATTTTTCCTTCCAGCCCACCTTCGCGCGCTTATTCTTCTTCTTCCTTTCAATCAAAATTTTTCTGTCACGGTCCTGATATCTCTTTCACAATCAAAGTATCGATCAATCTCGTTCGGTCATTCGAATATTGTTCTTCTTAAGTTTCAAGTTCATCGATCAAATTTTTCTCACGCTCATTTGTCGATTTCGTTCTTTTCATATTTTTACTGTGATCTCGTTTTTCTTCAAATTGTATTAATTAGGTATGCATATATTATTCTATTTTTTGTTCTTAATCTAATAGAGTTAAAAGAATTATTTGCGGTTTTTAATTATGTTCGTTTTTACAAATTACATCTAGTGTTATTTTTCTGATTGCTTGTTCATTCTTCTATGGCAACGTTTGGAATAGCAGCAGGTTTTCTTTAATTTTAATCTTTATGCAATGTTGTATTCTAATATGCTTTACATTAAATTTATCTATCATTATCTTGCATTACTGTTGGGATAATTGGAAAAGTATCATTGATTGGGTTGTATATAAGGTTGTGATAAAGTGGAAAAGTATCATATCTTAGGTTCAGTTTTCTGGTATCGTTTTTATTTTTTCTTAGTATCACTTTTTTTGATTATCAGTAACTAGGTATCACTTTTTTATACCTTAGGTATCAGTTTTTTGAAATGGAAAAACTAATGTTCTAAATTGAACATGTTTTTACTAATGTTTTTTTTGCAGTGGTGATAATATGGCGTGGGTAAACCATCAGTCAAGCGTAAAGGAGAATTTTTCATATTTTTAGAACAAACAAAACAGATGTGGCGAGTGCAAGCAGCATGGTCATAATAAACGGAATTGTCAAGCTTCGAAAAGGATATGATTTGATTTTTCATTTTGAATTTGTTCAGATTAATAATTGGATGTGTGACTTGTTTTGGTGGTTTATTGTAATTGAACCTATTGTTATTAATTCGTATTCAGTATAGCATATTATCAAATTGATTTTAATTTCAAGTATTTAGTATAAGTGATAGTATCAGTTTTAGCATCAGTTAAATGTTTTTACAATATCAGTTTTGGCGTTTGTTTTTACAAATAAGAGCAGCTTTGTTTTAAGAACAGAACATCATTACTTCAGAAGTATCAACTTGCAACAGAACATCATTACTTCACAAGTACAAATTTCAACAGAATTACATTACTTTACAAGTATCAAATTTAATTATGAAACATCACAATATGAATTCAGTTCTTTCCTTTTCTTTCTTCTTCTAAGCTTGATATGTATTTAGATAGACTCCAGCAATGTTCATCATCTTTCAATATTGCATGTACAATCTTTGCTCTTGTGGATAATATTTCCTTCTTTTCAAGTTTTATTGGTATTCTGCTTTTGTTCAGTGAAACGATGAATATCATTACAAACATTCTACAGTCAAGCCTGTCGAAACCAAAATGTAATATTAGTATCAGTTTGCATAAGTTGTATTATCTGGTTTATAATTGATACAAAATATTGAATTTTAGGGATAATGGTACAAACATATAGTATGATTTGAATTAATATAAAGACCCGCATATCCGTACTCCTGAATAGACACTAATCTCTAGTGATTAACTCAAGATGAACGGAAATAGAACCCTTATGGTTTAAGAAGAAGAAAGAGGTAGACAGAACAGAACAATATCAGAATTTCACAATTCGCAGCGGAACAACATATAATAGATAAATGAATAATCATTAAAACAAAAGAACTGTATATTTTATACATTATGTCACATTACATTCATTATCAGAGTTTACAACAACAAAGAGCGGAAAAGAAATACTATACTTAGTAATATGCTACGCCATCTAGCTTGCCTCCAGATTCTGTAGCAACTCCCAAATCCAGAATGACCTGATAACCTTAACTCTAGACTGCCCGTGTGAAAATTGGTGGGCACCCAGAGTTTAGGAAGGAAAACAATAAACTCCGAGTCAGTCATGTGACTGGTGTGAGAACTTAAAACGGTTTATTTATTTTTTATCTTCAAAAACAAAATAGAGGAATATTTTAAAATAGATTCGCAATGCTTTTAAAAATGAGACTACCATAAGGCCTCCCGCACACGCACACACAATGCAAACGCAGAATCGGAGGAGATTTCTCCTTATGATAGTCAAAGATGCTTGATACGCATTAAAAAGAAACATTTGATATTATTACTAGTGCATAGTGTAGGAAAAATTCATTTCGAAAGTAAAGATATAAATCTTAGCCAGCATAGGCATTTCGCACTTATGCCTACTATAGCTACCATCCAAACAGTGGGGCGCCACCATAAGTGAATGATAGGTTCTACAACTAAAACCGTACAAGATCGTGTTATTTCTTTGGATTTCCAACAAATGGTCAGGCCAAGGAACTTCCCATTGCCACATGGAAACGCCTTTGGAATGACGTCCCGAGAACCAAACCGGATCTCTGCCAACACAAGGCCGGGTTACCCCTAACTGGTTAACCACTGACACGAATATATCATCCCCCGATCGTAACCGATCTATCCGAGGATCCTTGATTTCCAACAACCACAAAGAAATAAATTTGCAGCAACAACATAGGTTAAGTATCTGGGCTCCATACCGTGATACCACCTCTATCCAGAAGGAATGACATACACTAAAGGGGCGCTACCCCCTAATAACCTTGCCGCATCCTTCCTGTTTTGACCATTTCCGGGGTGTGAGGTCTGACGAAGTCTCGTCCACAAAGCCACGCTTTATACAAAAGCTGTGCTTTGGGTCAACAAATGATCAAAGTAATGATCACCAAGATAAATGATCAAACAAATGATCAAATCACAAATGATCAAACAATGATCATCCCACAGCAACATTCAGCATGCCACACTACCAAATTGGGAGTATATCACTAATAACCTTCAACTACATAACCTCTGAGCTCGTACGTCTCAGAGATGGGTGTTAAGCTAAGAGAATAAATTCTCCACCACCAACAGAAATATATTTGAAAGAAATCAGCGCTATATCTCAACTTGTAATGTCAGACATACAATCCATACAAGTCTGTTCCGGGCTCGAACAGAACCGAAGGCACTTACAAAGAAGTCCTTGCATTACGGATAATTTTTAATCACCTCCGGACTTCCCGTCACTAAGGGTGATAAAACCTCTATATCGGAGATCAGCCGATGCAGAGTAACTCAACGGTAATCCTTCCGTTTTCGAAAATATCCAGTCTTCAACACCGGTCATCGAATGCAATCCATTACGATGTATCACATATTCGGAATGGGTTACACGACCCCAAGGTCCTTTCCCGGCTAACCCGAATAGTGAGCGCTTATTCAAAAATAAGTGTGGCATTCAAATTCAAGCAATCACAACAAATACCCATTTAAAGGTAAATATTGATAGTCGGTTATTTAACTATCAATAGGCGTGTTCAACATCACCAAATCCAAATAATTTCCCAAATTATTAACTTTCCAAAATATCTTTACTAGATATATAGTTTCCACACTTCAAAAATAAATCAACGTTTATTTTTAAACAAATTCCCCTTTCCATTTATAAATTCCATAGTGAATTTACAATCCAAAATATCTATGAATATACAATTTCCAAATCAATTTCTAATATTCATTTTCAATTTATCTTTAAAAGATAAAATCTCATAACATTCACTTCATATTGGAAAACATTTCCATACTTATTTAGTAATAAGTAATTCACAAATCCATTTATTTTCAACACTTGGGAAATATTCAATATACTTAAATCGAAATTAAGTATATATTTCATTCTTTAAGAAATCATTCTCTTAAACACATTTGTTTGGGCCAAAACGAATGTTACGTAAAACATCATTACGACGACCCAAAATCACTAGTATAGGCATTCAATATTAAAATAGATATATATAAATCCCAATACTATATAAAACATTTCCTTTCGGAAACCATTTACTATAACAACAGTATTATAGTCCATCATTCCCTTCTATTTCTCGAAACGTCTATTTCAACAATAAGTGTTGAAATCTATGGTTTCGATTCATAATATATTTTACAACATCTTTAAATCGTTTTAATTCTATTTAAAGCATCACTTCCCAAAATAAATCCATTTTATTTAATAATATATTCGCTGTCCAAAATCGTGAATATACTTCCTTTAATAAGCTATAATAATTAACTTATCAAAATAAGTCGTTTTCGGATTTATAAACAATGTCTATAAATTCCATTTCTATATTTTATAACAACTTCGTTTTATAAATCTCCTTTATTAACCAATTCTATTTATATTCCATTCACATGTCGAAATCCGGTTTATAAGTAAATTACTTATAATTCATTTATTCACAAATCCATTCTTTTATATCAACAATAATTTATAAATCAAAAATTCTTATTTACTTATGAATCTAGGTTCAAACTTTATTTTAACACTTATAAAAGCTCGTTTTATAATTTCTATATTTTAATTTATAAATATCAATTTTATACAACTTTTATATAAATTGTTTATAATAATTCAAAAATCCCAATTTAAACTATTTTATAATTTATCAACTACTTATTTCAAAAATCACATTTCAGTTATATTTCGCAAAAAATATAATTTTAAAATATTAAAATTTTAACGTTTATTTTATTTAAGGTGGATCAATTCAAAATTTGAATAAAACGTATAATTTCAAAAATCACTTTAAAAATCCCTTTAAAATCAAAATCGTTATTTTTAAACTTTAAAAATGGATCCGATGATGCAACAACACCAAATAGTCAATCACGACATCCAAATATCATATATCAATATGATAATCAATCAAATATCACAATATTTGAAATCAAATAAATATTTGTGAGGAATCCAGTTGGATCCCTCCAACCTGTTTACCTGCATCCACAGACATTAGCACAATATCAATCCCGTTTCAAGACGGGATATCGCGGTATATGGGATTTATAAAATATTATCCGCTATTATGCGACGCAATAGGGTCTCATCCGCTATATAATGCGGGAAATCAACAACTCCAATATATACATATTCCAATATATATATATATTGCTATATATAGATATATTCTACTATATCTAATATCACAACCAAACAGCAATCAATAACTGCAATCCAAATTTTCAATTTGAGTGAGAAGATATCACCTTAGCTTTTTAATTTGTAGTCCATTTCCATCTTGACTCGATTTTCTTGATTTATAACATACTGCTCCCAGCTATTTTCCCCAAGCCCTACTTCACGCGGCCGCTGCCCTCGGCCTCGAGCGCTACCCAAGCAATTTGGCTTCACCGAGCATGCATACTTCCATCGCGAATCGAGAATCTCCCCTGCATTGCCTTCTTTTTTTTTTCGCGAAACCCTATGCCATAGTCGACTTCCTCACATACCCCCGCCGAGCCCAAATTTGACTTCGTCGTTCGCTGACATTGTTGCCGCCATCTCGCGCGAGCGCGAGCCTCACGATGCTCCCAACGCCTCCGCCACGCGCGACTACACGAGCTGCCGCCGCAACTCGATCGCGATAGCCCCCTCTAGTTCGAGCCTCTTGGGCACTCGCGATCTGATTCCCCTTTCCTCCCTTTTTTTAAGTGAGGATTAATTCGATTTTTTTATTTTTAATGAATGCCGATTTTGAACTGGATGTGGAGAAAGGAAATAAAGTGATCGACGCGATTTGATGAAGGCATACGGTGAATACTGGAGAATGAACCGATTGAAAAGAAGAAGGCATCGGGAATTTTTGTGAATTTGATTTTTTTGATCTCGTTTTGGTTTACTGAAGAGAAAGGGGGAAGGTATTTAAAAATAACTGAGGCATGCTTGCACGATTTCTTTCGTGATTCCCTGCGTGATTTTAGGAGTGATTAATGGCACGATAATGGCTGGCGTTGACAATATTTAAAAGTTTAAATTTACACTGAATTTGATTTAATTTCGACGCGTTTATATGTCGTACGCTCACATAATAACTCCGATCAATACGAAATTTAAAATTCGGTAATAATTCAATATTACGGACCCAATGGAACTGGTTTCATCGAATTCCGAGACTGTGCCTCGTAAGGCTATTTTTAAATTCAATTTAAACGATGTGATTTCAAAACTGAACAATTCAATTTAAATTTCAATTCTGAAGCTTCTATAATCTTCAATATTATCAATATGGATTTTACAATCCTTTGAAATATTTTTAATCGGTTTAAAATTGAAGATTCAAATTTTTATTCAACTTTCTATAGATTAAATTCTATAATTTAATCGCCATATTCATTCTGATAATTTTGAAATTTAAGTCAAACCATCATTCAAATATTTAAAATTAATTAAATACTTTTAATTTAAATTGTTCAAAATTCTGGGTCGTTACAATTAAAATATTTAACAGTTTTACTAGCACACTTAGTATCAATTTGTGTATGAATTTTTGCGTTTGTAGTTATTACTTTTAAGATATATTTGCTAAATATTTTGTTTTATTTTTATTATGTAGTTACCTATTTTGTTTTTGTAGATGTCAGTTTTGTTTCTGTAGGTATCAGTTTCTTTTATGTAGGTATCAGTCTTGTTTCTGCAGGCATCAGTTTCTTTTATGTAGGTATCAGTCTTGTCCTATAGTAACTGTTCATTTCTGAACTAATGTTTTTGAAATTGAGAGATAATATTTTTCAATATATTGTTATGTATCAAATTCAATTAAATATAAAAGGCATACAATGATGTATAGAATTATATATAAAATGTTATAATGCAAAAACACAGATAGTTTGAACAATGAGCAACTTTCAATTGATTATGACTAGTAGTTTCAATTGTATTGTTCATTTTGTTGTCAGTAGATACCATTTTAATCATAAAAACTTATGTGTCCTCTGCTTGTTGTGCACCCTTTATTTGCTGCATATCATCTGGTTTCATCTCCATGTCTGCTATGTTATTGCTTTTCCAAAAAAAATTTGAGAGCTTCTTCTATTTTTCGTCTCTAATAAAGACAAAATGTTAAAAAGTTAGGTTATATTCACCTTTTTTATCTGTAATAAGTAATTTTTTTTTAAATAAATAGAAATCTCATACCAATTTTATAGTTTCTTTTAAACTAGATGTGAATTAACAAAATCATCATCATCCTATTATTTTAAAATAAACACAATAAGTAATTTGTGAAACAAATTATGTTGAAATGTAACAATAGGTTGCGTATTAGCTGTAGTGAAATATCTTCAGTCAAATATGTAACGATTTCAAGTTTGCAGTAACTAGGTATCAGTTTGTACTAAGTAGGTATCAGTTTTTTGTAAGTAGGTATTAACTTTTTGTCAGTAGGTATCAATTTATTGTAAGTATCAATTTCAACTAAATCATACTGACTATTATTTTACCAAACGATTTACACTAATGATACTGACTATTATTTTTTGTAAGCACGTATCTTTTTTTGTAATTATTGGTCTTTTCTTTTACCAAATGATTTACAGGTATTATTTTTGCAATATCTATCATGTTACAAAGTTATAATGTTTTTAATTTTACTGAATTGAGTTGTTTTTCTTCTGATTCTTCATCTGCAACTTTTTTGCCTTTTTCTTTCTGAGATTTTTCCTGTTTAACATTTTTGATAATATTAGAATACATTTAACAGTATGAAATTGTTAGTATTAGTTTCATAATTTTCAATTTCAGTTACCACAGTTTCTGTTTGTATTTTCTTTTGAATCGTTTTTTATTTCTTCTTTTTGTTCTTTGTTCTCTTTTTGCATATTTTCTTCAACTGTTTTCTCTGCAACTATTTGTTGTTGCATGTTTTCTTCTTTGTTCTGTGCAAAAAAATTCACTGTTACTATAACAAAAATATGCTAAATTTGTTATACTTGATTTTATAGTATCAGTTACCTTCTCTGGAATACTTTCTGCTGTTTCTGGTTTGCTTTCAATTGCTGTATTATTTTTATGTCTTCTTTTTGTTCTTTTTTCTTTATTTTTCTTTTCCTCTTCTACTAATGTAGATTTTTAAGTTTTAACTTGCTGCTTCTTCACTTTACTATCTTTGGTATCATTTCCACTATAGGTAGATTTCCCTCTTGTATCATTGTGTTTTCTCTTTGAATATCTACAGTTGGAAGTGATTCGACATTTTGATTTTCACTTTGTTGCTCCACTTTTGATGTAGCTAGTGTTTTTCCGACTATCGACTGTTGTGCTTGTTGTTCGTCAGCTGTCGATTGTTGCAGCTGTGTTGGAGATGTAGATTTGTTTTTGGTTTGCGGTGCCATTTTTTTCGAACAAAGTTTCATCAAATTCTGAGTGAAAGTGAGGAGGAGGAGATGAACAGAATTCTTTGTTTTTATTTTAATTTGCATATGGGCTTTGGGCTTTGTCCTTATGGTAAAAAAAAATTGCACGTGTCCTTGTGAGTAATTATTTACTTTAATTTGTCCTTTAAAATTATTTACCCTTAAAAAAATCACCATTTACCCTCTCCAAACAGTTTCTTTAATTACATACCGTGCCCATGATTTTCGCATCCTCTATCCCCATCACAAAGCCAACCTAAATCATCTTAAAACCTAGCCCAAAATTTCTGACCGATTACCGGATCGCTTGACATCTCGACCGTCCGCTACGATCTTTAGTCTCACCATCATCCTCATCCCAAATATTGAATTAAATCCAAAATATTCAATGCTTCTAAATAAAATTGAGGTAAAATATTGTTAAATTTCGGAAATATGTTTATTTCATTTCTTTTCTATCTTCTTTTGTTTGCGATTTTTTCAACGCTAATGATGTCGCCCAATTGTTCATGTTTGCAGCGTACAAAACTGTAAACCATACTTCAGTCATGTTTTTGGTATCTTCTACATACCTCAAGTGGTTTCAAACAGCGACTACGTCTAACCAATCATTGTCTAGCTTATTCAGCTGTTGTTCACAACCAGTCAAGAGTTACTTTCGAAAAATGGGTGTCAACTGGTTCTAGGTACGCTTATTTAAACCATTCAATGTTTTGATTGTTGTTATAGATGGTATTCAATTTTTTTTGATCGTCGAATTAGGGCACAGGGACATATGTGGGTAATGAGTTGGTTAATTATTCAACCCACTTCATGTATTAAAACCAGTTTGCAATGTTTTTTGCAATATGCAATGCGTAGATGTTCCACAAATTTAATTTGTAAATATATTCTGAACAAGATTTTGGTTTAGTTACTAGAAACTTGATTTACACATCCCTTTCAGTTCAATATCATTTGGTCCAGTGTTGTTGATGGTTTCTGTTTGATATGATTTAGTTTGCTTTCCGAGGGCTGATATGATTATTTATTTTTGCGTAAATTTTTTATAGTTGTAATTTTATTGTTAAGTGATTCGGGTACTGTGTTCCAAGATATTTGGTGTTGTTTTCCAGTTGAACTTTATTGTTGATTCTTGATATTACTAACCGCAAATTTATATGAAAAACCAAATGCAACTTTATAACTTTCCTTCTTTAATAATGATAATGATTTTGAATACATCTATTGCATATTTGTGTATTTTGCTTTTGTACTATAAATAACATTTTAGAGAGGTGTTGGAATGGCCACACAACACATCTCTTTTTCTATCAAAAAGCAATTCAATCATACTTCATATTTGGAAAATATTTTTGTAATAACTATGGCTAAGAAGCCTCACTTAAGCCAAAAAAACATGATGAACAAAACACGTGCGCTAAAAACACATATGAAGAAAATTTGGTAGATAAAGATAAAGATTTTTTTTTTATAATGATGCATTGGAATTCAGAACATGGATTTGAGGATAATGAAGTTTCTTAACATAGTTATGATATATGAACAAACTTCCAAGAGGATAATTGTAGTCTACATGCTTATATGCAGTTAATTTTTCGCAATAAGTTAATTTCATGCTTAACCCTAATGGATTGGGTGAAATTCATTGTATCCTTTATGTTGGGTCTTATCGCTATGATTTGCTTGATGTAAATTCCTAAAGCTGACAAACAAGAGTTAGTACATATATTACTCAAGGTTCACTTTTCGTACGTCCATTTGTTACGAACATAATTGAGTATAAAAATGTTTAAGAAACCTCAAACTCCTATATATGTTTTACCAATTAATCTCAACCATAAATCCATTGATTTTGAGGTCAGATTATTGTTGATTTTCATACAAAGACATTTGCTAAAAAGATATGTATATTATGCTGTTATGATTTAGGTTCGAACGAACATTAATATATTGTCAAAACCAGATCACTCGATTGGTGTATGGCAGGTAGGTAAATAACGAGAAAACCACACTTCTACACCTCTATTAATAGGTTATTTAATAAGAAGTTGGTGAACTTATTTTTTATCTTTTCAAACGTTGATACATCATCATGTTTAAGGATAATGTTTAATGAAAATAATTTATTCCTTATAATAATAATATCATATGTTGATCATCTTTCTATGACCATAATTCTTATGCATGTTCATTCATGTTTTTAAGTCGAAAGAGTTTGTGCTTTAAGCTAAAACATTATTCAATTTTAATGCTTTTTTATATTTTTAAGTTATACATGGATTAATTCTTCCATATCCTTCATGTTTTTAGTTAAACCTATTTTAGCACTTTTGGTAACTTTGATGTACATTCTCAGATCGTTTCACTTTTGGTTCATGTGCAAATTAAACTGTCCTGTATTTCAGATTTTAGACATGCTTAAATTTTATACTTTTACTTCAAGTATAATCATGCATACAGTTTAACATCATTATTCATTGGCATTATAGTGTTGTTGGTAATATTTTGTACTATATTTCTCCTGACGTGGAGTCGTTGGTATACCTAAAACACACTGATTCATGGTGTATCCAAACTCTGTTATTGATTAGAATCGATGTATTTGATATTTGTTTTTCTATTTAACTTTTTATTTGAACATGATCTTAACTTGATTCGATTGTGAAAAAAGCTAACGAGGTGACAATTTCCTACTTCATCTTGAAGGAGCAATCAAAACTAACAATGCATATAATATTTCTCTATTCAGCATACATGATTTATATTTTATAAAGGGAATTATTTTAATACATGACTTGTGTATAGGAACGAGATACATGGCTTGAAGAACTGATCAAAGAAGAATATGTTGAGTAATGTGTAATTTTTAGAACATGATGCTCAGAAATTAGAAAAACATTAAACTACTTCATTGGCGTTTTTTAAGTTAGTTATTTATTAAGGCATGAACCTTTGGTTTAGTTGATGTCCCTTAGTTTAATAGTAGTACAGGGTGAATAACCAAAAAAGACAACTAACTACACATATTATTTGTTGAGTTTGCAAACGTAGTCTGGTCGGCTACTATCAATGAACCCTTTGGGCTGCTTTAAATAAATATCCTCATCCAGATCACCATGCAAGAATGCAGTTTTGACGTTTAGTTGCTCTAATTTCATATCATAATGAGCAACTAATGGCAAAAGAATATGAATAGAAGTATGCCTAACCACTGGAGCAAAGATATCATGATACTCTACCCTCTTCTTTTGAACATACCCATTTGCGACTAATATTGCCTTGTATCTGAGATTGCCATTTCACCATCTTTCACTCTATAAATCCACTTGCATCCAATAGCTCTTTTGTCGGTGGAAAGAGGCACCGAATCCCAAGTATGATTTCTCTGCGATGATTCAATCTCCTTCTCCATAGTAACTAACCAACTGGAACTGTTAACTGATGCGATAGCTTCTCTATAATCACAGGGCTCATCATGGATAACATTCAAAGCATATGTGCCATATCATCGAAGTTAATATCTTCGATGCTCAATCCAAAAAACTCATCAATCCACTCAGGCTTTGTTCTTTGTCTGACAGGCCTAGGTTCTGAATGAGCTCCACCTTGAGTTTGAACCTTTTTACCAACATCGATATTATCTTCATCAACCACGGTGTCATCGGAAACACCATTTGAACGTCTATGGAAAGAACCAACAGATGACTTGCTTTGTGTCTGGTCTTCTTCACATGTCCTCTCATTGTCATCCGATGAGAAAGGCCCCACATTCAACATAGTCTTCTCATCAAACGTCACATGCATGCTCATAACGATCTTCTTGCTAATATGATACCACAACCTTATCCCTTCACTCCTCTCCTATCACCTAGAAAAATACACTTGCGAGCTCTAGGTTCCAGCTTCCCTTTACTCTCATGCACATAAGTTGGGCAACCAAACACTCTGAGAAATGAATAGCTAACAGACTCTCCTTTCCATACTTCTTCAGGGATCTTCATATCTATGGCAGTAGAAGGTGTGCAGTTGATAAGGAAAGCCGCTATAAATAAAGCTTCAGCCCAAAATCCCTTCTTCAATTTAGCAGTCAGTCTGAGGCACCTTGTTCTCTCTAATAATGTTCGATTCATCCTTTCTGCAACTCCATTAGACTGGAGGTCGCATGTTGTAGTGTAATACCTCTTAATGCTTTCAGACTCACAATAATCAATGAATTCCTGTGATATAAATTCACCGTCATTATCTGAACGGAGAACTTTCAATTTCTTTCCTGACTGCTTCTCAACCATAAATTTCCACTTTCGAAACTTGGCAAAGGTTTCACTCTTTGACTGAAGAAAATATACTCATACTTTACGAGAGAAATTATCTATAAACGAAACGAAATGTTTGGCTCCACCTAAGACTGACAAGGGGAGGGACCCCAAACATCTGTATGAACGTACTCCAAGACAGCTTTTTCTTATGCTCTCCTATACCAAAAGAAATCTTCATCTTCTTTCCAAGAACACACTCTTCACAAAAACCAAGTGTTGAATGGTAAACTCCATCAATCAATCCTCATTTTCTCAACCCATCCATGTTGCGCTCACCGATGTGATCCATCCGTAAGTGCTATAATCTGGAAGAATCTGAATCAACCGATGTAACAGAAGCTGATTCACCTTTAATAGATAAAGATTTCATGCCCTCACACCTCTCATAACAATCATGGAACCCTTCGATATCTTCATTTTTTCTCCTTCCACTACAATCTTCAAGCCAAGTCTACTCAATGCCCCAACAGAAATCAAGCTCCTCCTCAAATTAGGTACATGTCTAACATCGGTGATCGTATGAATAACACCATCAAACATCCTAATCATCACGCTTCCAACACCAACCATACCGCAAGAAGCATTATACCCATTAGAACTTCTCCTCCATCAATTTCACGTTAAGTGGAAAAGCAGTTCCTATCAGGTGTCATATGATAGGATGCGACAGAATCAACCAGCTATAAGTTGCTCTTTCCAAAAGAGCCAAAAGCTATAAAACATCGGCGTCACTTTCTGTATCTGATTTCCCTACTATAGAAGCTGAGGCTTGTTTGGATCTTTTCTTCTACCTTCAAGCTTGAGACATTGTGCTATGAAGTGACCTGCTTTGTTACAATAATGACAAGTCAAATTCTTAGGCCCCCTAGATTGAAACCGTAAAGAATTCCGTCCTCCACCTTTTTTCGACCTACTTTCGCCCCTACCTCTCTGAATAGATAAGCCTTCGGTATCACTATCCAAGCTAGTGCTCGCCAATCTACCTCTTAATACTTCATCGTGAAGACCGGCCTTTACATCAGACAGGCTAATTTTACTGCGGCCATAAATCATAGAATTAACAAAAGCAGTATACTCCTTAGGTAAGGAACATAAGAGGATCACAGCTTGAGCCTCATCGGTAATATCAACTTCCGCTGCCTTCAGGTTCATAATCAAAGTCGTCAAAGCATCTATATACTCTATGAGACCAGCTTCATGCTTCGTCTTGAATGAATAGAGTTGTTGCTGAAGAATAATCCGATTAGTGAGAGACTTTTCTTGATATGCATCCGATAATGCATCCCATAGTTCCTTTGTCGTCTTCTTTTGAGAGAATTATCTAAGAACTTCATCTGAAAGGCTCAAATGAATTGTTGTGAGAGCTTCATCTTCCTTCTCTTCCAAATCAGCTGCATCAATACCTTTCAATTTCTCAGGCGCAGAAACAACCTTATAAGTCTTCTCCTTCTTTAATACATTCTCCATCTTCATCTTCCAAGTACCCAAATCTCCTTTTCCGTCAAAACGTGTTACTCCATATTTGACACCAGATCTACCAACAGACTTACTAGAAGTAGCCATTAATATCCAAACATGAACAATAACACTAGCTCTGATGCCAAACTATAGTGAAATTTGGTTTAATTTGAGCGAAAGCGAATTATTTGATCAGGATATAGCATTGTCTATTTAGATATTAATGGAACTTAAAAATAAAATCAATTATGTAGTCTCACAGAAAGAATATCAGAAATAAGAGACACGGAAGATTTAACGTGGTTCGGATATGAATATCTACGTCCACGGAGACCCAACAACTTATTTTGATTCAATAAAGAAAAAGAGTACAAACGAGAGAAAAAAATAATGATGGATACTCTCATACACTCACTTGCATATGAAGATGAAATTCCTTCATTTAAATAGACTTGATAATGAAGGGTTGCTTGGAGATTAAGAAAATCAATTTCCTGATTACCCAAATATCTTTTCAAATTGCATGATTTGATTTTAGTACAAATAGATGACGTAATCTTGGTTTTCATATTTTTCATTTGATTGATTTATTCTCCATGCCTAGTCATTTATTTCTTCATATAGCAAATATATTGACTAATTAATTAGTTTCTTTCAAAATATCCTTTCATATACCGATCAAATAAATTGATTTGAATGAATTAATTTTTTTCCTCCTTAACAAATATTTGAATAATCCAAATTTAACAATCATTGTATTGAATACATTTTTATTGTCAAAAAAATGATCTTCTCAGTGTATCAACAACGTCTGGAATTTTATTATTGAATTAGTTTTATGGTAGTCGATTAAGCTTTGATTATCTTTGATTGACTTATTACCATTAAATAAATGTCAAAAATATGGTGGTTTTCAAAAATTTACACTGTAAAACTGGCCATACATATGGACATTATTTCTTTAAGGATTTATTTTCGATTTGGCCTCGTTTTAAAAGTAATTATCGCAAATAGCCCAGTTTTAAAACTTATATCAAATATATCCCTGTTTTGGCCAGCTCAGCGCTGAGCTGACCAGAATGCACTGGCGACTTTTCAAAAGTCGTCAGTGTAATTTTTTTTTTCAAAAAATACATTGGCGCCTTTTGAAAAGGAGCCAGTGTAAAAAAATTTAAAAAAAAACACTGGCGACTTTTCAAAAGTCGCCAGAAAAATGTATTACACTGGCGATTTTTGAAAAGTCGTCAGTGCATTTTGACCGGTTACCGCTGAGGTGTCCAAAATAGGGCTATATTTGATATTAGTTTTAAAACTGGACTATTTACGATAATTACTTTTAAAACGAGGCCAAATCGAAAATAAATCCTTTCTTTAAACATTACAGTACTATTTTAACTTGTCAATCTGTTTTGAAATTTGTCTCCGGTACATAAAGATAGTGACTCTTGATTTGATATGAAGTAGCTGATATGGGCATACGTGCAATCATCCTTCTATTGACATAATCCGTTGTCCACGTCCGCCCGGCTAATCAGCACAAGCATCCAAAAAACCGCTTAGAGCCCAACTCCCAAGCGAAGGCTAGGGTTTATAGCAGCAGAGGAAAAAAAAATCAGGAATTTAAAGTGGGGAAAAAAAATCAGAGAATAGAAGAGAAAATAAATTAGATTTGCCTTTGAATTCTAGACGGTTCAATTCAGGTATGTTCTGCCGATTTTTCTCATTCCTCTTCTTTTTGCCCTTTTGTTTGCTGAGCTAAGATCGTGATGCTGGACTGAATCTCTTTTGGTTTTGTTTCTATTCAACGTTTAAATTGAAGTCGCGATTCAATATGAGGCTTCGATGTTAAAAAAAGAAGATCGTACGAGTTGCATGTGTTGCGATCCAATTTAACTCTCGGATCAGGAAGGCCGCGGTTCGTTCCAAACCGCGTATTGGAACGTACGATCTTACAGTGTAATCACTGTGTTAAACTACAAAATGAACACATTTTGAATTACAATGTTATAAAGACATTTCTGAACATGTCAGTTGCAAGTTGAACATTTCAGATTATGGTCGTTTTGGTGGAAATGTTCTTCCAAGCCAGTGGAAATAAATAAAAATGCATTTTGGACTACTACGTCTTAGAAAAAAATATTCAAGTGGATTGACAATTATTTCAGTTGTAAATGAATATTTAATATTCTGAAGTACGTGATATAATTAAGGAGCGGCGACAAATGCAAGAAATTTTTTCCGTTGAAATCGGTTGATATGCCATTGTGCCTGTATGCATACATGCCTGAGCACAGACATGTATTCAGGAGAAATAAGTACTCACTTTCTGCACGATGGAGAAAATAAAGAAACCATATTTAATTTGATTTAATTTTTCTTTGTCTTTCTTTTCTTTTTTTTGTAAGAAGCAACAAAAGTTAGATTCATCTCGATTACATTAAACCTTAGGACGTTTGTAACTTAACTTCAGCTGTTTCTCTTCGATTGCATATTTTGCAATAAAAGAAAAAGGTTACTCCAACGATAAACTCTGATAGAAATATGTGATATACAATTTCAATTTAGTTATACTATTAAAATTTTCTCTTTGTTTATTTCAATGAAAAATGTAAATTTTTGTTGAGTAATTTGATTGCTACATGAACCTATTCCAGTTACATTTTATTTTATATATTAACACAATCTTGGCGTAGTTCATATTTACCATTATTGGGATCTTTTTTCATTCTTAAGATTAAATTTGAACATATTATGGGTCAGTTAGTTGAGTAGATCTATATTACCACAATTCACCATTTAGTTGTTATCGTTGTATTTTGTTTTGATACGTGCGTTCTAAAACGCAATACACCGACATTTTGAAACGCTATGCACACATACGATTTGAGATACTAATTTTTGATATTCTAAAACGCTGAATTCAGCATTTTCAAACGTTTAATTCAATGTTTCAAAAATGTTTATTTTAAATATTTTAAGCGTATTATGTTAGTAAACATGAGACAATAATGATTTCCTATTGAAAATATAAAACATCAAGTGATAATGATTTTCTATTGAAAATAAAAATATCAAATGATAACGATATCCTATTGAAAATATAAAATAATAAAGAATGATTTCAAATCGACTTTGAGAAGACTACAAGTTTTGTTTTCTACTTTATTTTAACTCTCAACTACCACAATAATACAAAGGAGTCTGCACACGTTTATGAACTCTCCATTTATACTTGTATATTCTTTTTTTATTTTCACATAACTATCTTGCAAATATTCTCTCTCTACACATATTTTTCTCAAAAATAATTTGGACAATAAAACATGGTATTTGAAATGAAAAGACACCGATAATAACGATAAATATATTTTAAGAAGATAATGTTGTATAAATGTATGGAAACTATTCCAATTTCAAGGTTCACCCAACAAGAAGGGTCATCATCAAGAATTGACATTAGAGAAAAAATTATAATTTTGTTATAATTTTAAACTATAAAAATGAGTGTAGTAAAAACTAAAAAACTAAAACTAAGACATGAATTTAGCACTTCTGCGGAAATATTTGAACATTTTAGAATTTTGTTTAGCTTCAATCGCTATGTTATAATTTATAACTAGTTCAAAATAAATCTTAAGTAAGTTTATTTATACAAGAAAGATTTCATTTTATGTCCATCCATTTATAGTGGGTATACAAATTTGTTTGTGTTCCGACTAAGCGCATTCGCTTCTAGTTAGGCGTTCCGATTAAAGAATCCTAGCATATTGCTTTATGCAGAATGTAACATTTTTCATTTCTATTTTCGTTCCGCATACCAAATCTTTCCATGTACCAGGTAACATGGGAGCAGATGTCAAAACTTCAACAACTAAGGTAGTGTTTGGTTGTTGTTTTTAGTTTTGGATCTTCGTCCATACCAAAATGCATATGGCGCATGTATCTTGCCGAAAACGCCCAAGTTAGAAAACGGAGTTAACATACAAAATAGAAAACAGCTTTTTCTGTTTTCCGTATTTTGAAAAATAACACAAGCACATAAAACAATCTATGCTTCCGTCGTCCCTCTATCCTCATCGTCATCCCATTCATCTTTCTTTCATCCGCTCCGTTGTTCCTCCATTCTTCTCATATTTGATGTACATATTAAAGAATCGAAAACACAAAATTCGTTTTTAAATCAAACACCACCTAAATTTGTACATTATTACTGGATGTTTATGGTTACGCATTGTTATATCTTACAATAAGAAGTAAGGTAATAATTAATGGATATTTTATGTGAAATAAATACTATGTTTTGATATCTTCTAGATGCCTATAGTTGAAATCAGCATGGTATGAAGTTCAAATAGGACTGGGTTTTTTTTTCCATTATTATGATTTCCATGCATTTTCATCCAATTTATTCCACAAATTCCAATTTCCATTGTTTTCCAAAAATATAAAGCTGAAAATTATTTTCTTTCGCCGGTTTAATCTTTGCTTCCTTAATTGGGCCAAGCCCATGAAATATGTAGAGTAATTTGTTTTCTTCCGGGCGCTTTAATTCTCAAACGTAATTTCTTTGAAAGAAATAAAAATTCTCTAGCCCTTATTTTCCTCTCTCCTCGCATCTGCACTCATTCTTTGCTTGCATCCCTCTCATATGCGCTCGCGTCTGGATATAACTGAAAATCCTAACCCTGATTAACTTTGAAGCTACTTTTGCTCAGGTACTTCAATTTTTTTCATGTTACTTCAAATTGTTTATGCTTTTCTTTGTTATTATTGCATTGTTAAAAAGAAGCAATTTTTGGATTTCACTAACTTTTTTGCTTTTCGAGCTATATTCAAGGTCTTAGATTTGATTTCGCATTTGATGGTTTTGCTGTTAAAAGAAACAAGTTTTTTCATGGTACTTCACATCATTATAGCTAGACTTATAATGACTAGTAACTTATTTATGTTTTAGATTTCGCTATTTTTTACTTGTCAAGCTATAATGATCTCTCATTTACAAGGCTTTGTAATGAGAAATGTTCGAGCTACTTTATTGCTAACATATTCACATGTATATCCACTTTGTATTGGATGAATGTTGCTTTTGTACTGCATAGTTATTATGAAAGTGTTGAGCCATTGCACATCTTTTCCCGTAGGTTGCTATACAATGCGTTTTTATCCTTTTCTTTTACATATGCCATGCAGAATAAAAAATCATGGTTGGGAAGGACATAGTAGCAAAAGCCATTGGAATTTATATTTTATATATCGGAATAATCCGTTTTGGTATTAATTAACGAGAGGGGGATAAGAGGATGACTGAAAGAAAAGAAATCAATTAGTTATTCATTAAAGTATAATTTTGATTCAATGACCAGATTTAGACGGTTTTATGATTTGGTACATGATTTATTACATTGAAAGTTTTGATATATTTTTCTTTCGATAATCAGGAGTTCAATTCAAATAATATCATTTAATTTGTCGAATAATATATATGTGACTGAAATGCAAAAGGAAACATAAGATGGATTGAAAAATTACTCTTTATCGATCGTTGTAGCTTCTCCATCATTTTATAGCAAACTCTCTTATGTACACGTACATTTTCCACTGGACCATGTTAATACCTATTTTTATGACCATGTATGTGGCTTATATATTAGAGTAAATAACAAGTAATAGTTTCTGTACCAACCCTTAAGTTCAATTGGAGGAAATTTGCACAGTGTGTAAATTTGAATATCATATTCAGTTACTTTTCTTTATTATTTTATGTATCTAATATAACTTTCGTATGCAATAAAGATAGAAGGGAAATATTTACTTTGAAGAATATCCATCAGTTTGCCAAATATGGTCTTAAAAATGGCCTCTAAGAAGAAAGATTTGAAGAAAAAGTCCAAAACAAGGTTTGAGGAGTTTCTAGAGATGGATAATAATAAGCTAATGGCTGGTTATGAAGAAGATCTTGAAATGGAAAGGAAGCTTGGCAAGAAGCTAAAAATAAAGGGAGGGAAACTGAAAAACCTAGATGATGGAATAAATGATCTCTTTGACGGACTTTCATCTGCATTAGATTCAACACTCGATAACAGCATGCCAACTAATGGGAAAACCAAAGCAACTGTTGAGGCAAGCATTGATAAAATCTGTAAGATGAAAAAACCACTAAAGGAAAAGATAAAAGACAAAACTTTCATCGGAAAAGAAGATGTCAATGTTTCAAAGGTAGTTTCTCCTGATAAAAACGCAAGAGGAAGAAGAAAACTGTACAGCAATCTAACAACAATGTCAATGGCACTAATGATGATGTTATGCCTGAAAAGGTAGAAGAGGTTGCTGTTAGAGAAGATACAGAGAAGTCTAACAAAGCATTGAAAGAAAACCAGGAGGTGAATGTCAGAAAGAAATATGTGCCTCCTTACTTGAGAGCTTGCGCCAATAAGGAGTCAGAAGAGATTGCCCAAATTCGACGCAGAGTAAAAGGTATATACTATTATTTTATGATGTATATCTGGTCCGTTGTATTTGTTTGTGATTAACTTAGGTTATGCTGTTGTGAATATTAGCAAGATAATTTATTTTTTATTTATAGGGCTCCTCAATAGATTGTCCGAATCAAATGTGGAATCAATTACCAGAGAAATATCGTTGATTTTCCAGGTAAGCTTTCTTCAGCACTAGTTAGCATGTTTTACAGTAAACCTTACTGTGGCAAGAACATGTATCATATGCGCAACTTTGGATGCATACAAAGTTATTCATATAAACATCTTTTTCCAGTCACTTTCTTGTAGTGTTGGCTGCCAAATCATTGGTGAGGAATCTTGTGCCAGAGGATGTCCTTCGAGTGAACAGTTAAGCATTTTTGTATTTCAAATGCATGGTCTGATGTATTAGCAATAGCTAGATATTATTGAGTTCTCTTTCAAAAAAACATTAGCTCGAACTTTTCACCCATGCTATAAA
The DNA here is from genome assembly GCA_030765085.1 of Allium cepa. Lineage (NCBI taxonomy): Eukaryota > Viridiplantae > Streptophyta > Magnoliopsida > Asparagales > Amaryllidaceae > Allium > Allium cepa. Next base: position 727,335,313 of record CM060932.1, on the reverse strand, counting down.
AAATCTTGAGTTTTTGCTTTATGAAAGTTGAGTTATGAATGGTCTTAATTTTACTAAATTTCATAATTTTATTACACAAGAGGAAGTAAATTTCAGCGCAGGGAAAAAAAAAATGCTCCAATAAAGTTCAGCATTAAATACCTTAAGCTGTTATCTCTTGTCTCATTTCACCAAATTTGATTGTACTCGATGTTTCCAATCGTGTTTTCTATTTGTTTCGCTATGGCAAAATGGACAAATACTAAAGAGAAGGTTTATCTATTTTCAAGCTGCACTAGAAAAGCTCAAGATGAACAAAGACGTACTCATTTAATGGAGAATTATTGGTTTGTGTAGGTGTGATGACCCGGAATTTTAAAGCAATATCAATTTAATAATCTGAAATAAAAATTAAATTGATTGATAATCTTTGTATTGAGATTTGAATTAATTTAATAATTCAATAAAATAAATAGTTAATGGATAGATTTTATCTTTTTAAATCTAATATTTATTTTATATTTATAATATATATAGAATATTGTATATATTGTAAATAGGTATTGTTTTAAATGAATCCTGTTTTCTATAAAATTTATATCTTTAGTAAAATTGGAAATTATGATTTTTATTCAAAAGTTAAACTTTTTAAAAGCTATTTAATAAATAAATATGGTTTTAAATACCTAAGATAAATATTGTAATGATTTAAAATATGTTTAACTCAAGTTTAAAATTTAAATAAAACAACAATAAGAGTTATTTAGTAAAATCTATATACATGTAAATAAATGCATGTTAACTCATTAACTAAACATATCTTATATTAAACATCTTTAAAATTCAAGTTAACTAAATATATAGCTTATTAACATTAATAACAAGTGTAAGAATATTAAGACACAATATAACACATGTTAGCAAATAAGGTAAGCAAATTGACAATTGTTAAAATTTGAGACAAGTGTCATTTAAATTTGGTTTTCTTTTATTTATTTGTTTAATAAAGTTTAATTTCAGTTTATATAACCAAATCTTTTTCTTCATTTCTTTCTTTTTTCTAAATCGAAAGCCAAACATAAATCTTCAAATCCAAAATACTAAACAAATCTGAAAAAGAAAAATAAACACTTCTATTCAAATACCAAAATCTGAAACAACAACCTACACATCTTCAAATATCAAGCTTGCATGCAAATCTTTTTACAAACCAAATCAAAGCATGCTTGCATTTTTCAAAAATCTGGAAGTAAAACCTATTGAAACCTGCATCAAAGCAAATCCTGTCACCCTATTTAGAATCTGGAAGCATGCAAAACAAAAGGGCAATGCAATTTTATGTATCCAGGAGCAAGAGCATTTTATTTTAAGCAAAATGAAAAACATCAGTAACTCAAGTTTCATAGATGAAGCATGCATGTAAGGTTTATAAATCAACAACAAAAGCATTTCAGCAGAAACAAGTATAAGGCTGTTCAATTTTGGGTGCTCTGTTCTTCTTATTGAATCAGGTGAGTAACTTTATTTTTTTAAAAGGATTAAGTATAAAACATGGTTGCTGTTATTTCTGTGGTTAAAATTTTAGTATGTATATTAAATGATGAAGACTGCAGTATGCATGTTTGTCCATATAAGTATTCCTCTGTTTGAATTTTAGTTCCCCTCATTTAAATTCAAATTCATTTCTCTTCAAACAAATGTTAATAGGTCTTAGTTTATAAACAAAGGTGGTGTGATTTATTATAGATTAGTGCTTTAAAAACTTATTTAAGCCAAAGTCCATATGGGTATCTCTGGAAATAAAAAGGAAATCATAACAGCAGTGTTTGATATACAAAGTGAAAATCAAACTTTGTAAATTATGATATACAGTAATATAAATGGAAACATAAAGCAAAAATAGGAATTTCAATATACAAATCAGCATTTTTAATCAAGGGGTTTGGGAAGCAATTTTCTGGTTAACAGAAAAGGGGAATGTAGTGGTTTCTGGTGATCTATGGGGTTGAGAGGGTCGGGATTCTTCTAGTAGAGGGAGGAGTGACCAGTGAAGCTTGTAAAAATGCTGGATGGCGATGAACTTCATCGTGGTTTCAGCGGTGTGGCTTTTCTTGTCTGAAGCCCTAGTTTAAGTTAGTAGTTTGATTTAGTCAGTGTTTCTTGTAGAGGCGATCAAGTTGTATGAGTTTCTGGGGAATGATTATGGGTTGATGGATGGACTCGTGGCCGGAGTCACTGACATGCCGGTGGTCGGAGGATGGTGGTGGAAGTGTTGACGGGTTTTGGGGTGATGTCTGTTTTATTGTTCCAGGTTTTGGAGATTGATTCTCGAATTCGATTTCGAGAATTGGGATGCAATTTGAGGGTAATGAAGGGTCGTAGGGTTTGTCGCCGTCATGGGGAAGCCACCGGAGGTGACTGGTGATTGCCGGAGGCACGGTGCACGTGCACCGTGCGATTTTCTTTGATCTGATGTTTTCTGGGTATAATGGTATTTTAGAACCCGAAGTAGAACTCGGGTATTCTTGTGATTTGCTCGAAGGAAAGAGTCTGAAGACTCGAAGTAGGTGTGGGTAGGAAAGGGGTTAGTTAGTACAGGTTTTAACAGTAACCTGTTCTTCTGTTTAAATTTTAAAATTTAAACCTTGAATTCAAATGGAAATAAAGTTTTAAAATCTGAGTCATGTTTAAATCTAGTTTGTATTATAGTTTCAAGTGATTTTGAATCCTACAAGTTTAAAATTTTAAAAGTGGTTTTCAGTTTGAAAAATAAAATATAAAACCTGCAGCTTTCAGTAAAATTAAATTTCATTTTGAATCTGAATCATGATTCAAAACAGCAGTTGAATTTAAATATAAGTTCAGTGTTCCTAAGGTTTTTGAATCTTCAGGTTTTAAGAAATAATTTGTATTTTTAAATAAAGGATTTTAAAATCAAAGTTTAATTCAAGCTTTAATTCAAGGAATGAATTCAAGTGTATTAAATTTAAAAACTGGATATTTAAATAAGTTTCAAAATTTTAAATGTTTCCAAAACAAGTTTAATTTAAATTGTTTATTAGGAGTAAATTTGTTTCCAAACAAATATTTTAAACTTGATTTCCTCTTTGAATAAAGTCATTTATAAAAGATTTATAATAGGAAGTTAAATGATTATTAACTTGAAGTTGAAATTTAAATGGTAATGTATTTTAAACTTAATTTTTAATTAAATTAAGACTTATCTTATATAAGTTTTATTTTAAGTAATAAATGTGATTTACATTTACTTTGGAAAGAATAAATGGAATTTAAAATTTGATAATGCTATAATAAATATCATTTTGAATTTTTGATTCAAAATGAAATTTGAATTTAAATGTTCTAAGTACACCTTAATATTTATACAATTAGTAATAAGGAATGGGTTATCTTAGAAATTATTAAGATATTAATATAATTAAATAAATTGGATAATTAAGGAATAACTTATTTATTTAATTAATAATTTGGATTAATTTAAATTAGAGTTAATTAAGAAGTAATTAAAGAATAAATAATAGTTAATGATGGTCATTAACTAAAGTTTATTTAGTAATTAATTAATATGATTAATTTTCAATAATTAATTAAATTAATTAATTAATGTTAATAAATTGTGAAATTTATTTAAGTTTAATTACTTAAATAAAGTAATTAAGACATTAATTACTTAATTAATGAAGTTATTGAGTTTGGTTTAAATTAATTAATTAAGTTTAATTAATTTTAAACATGAGATTTGATAATAATTACCTGATGTAATTAATGTAGTGAAATTACTCAGTGAAGAAATTAAAGATAATTACTGAATGTAATTAATAGATGATATTGGGATTGTGAAAATAATTTGGATTAAATTATTTTGTATAATTAATCAAGTGATCAATTAAATAAATTAATTAAGGAATAATTAATTTGATACGTAATTAAGGGTAGTTAATTACAGAATGAGATTAATCAAAGGTGATTAATAATTATGTATTAAGTGAGATTAATTACTGAAAGTAATTAATTTAATGGAGTAATTAATTAAATATAACTAAGAGTCATTAATTAATATAATTAATGATGTGATTAAGATTGATTAATTAAAATTAATTAATCAATAATAAATGATCAAGTATAATTAGTTAATTGTAATTAATTAAGTTTAAATATAATTCATTATAGTTAATTAATTAATGAGGTAATTAAAGGTTAATTACTGTATTTAGTTTAGGGTAATTAATTTTGTGAAATTAATTAAAGTGTAATTAATCAGGATTGATTAATTAAGATGATAAATTAGAGGTTAATCAATTAATTAATTTGTAATTAATTAATGATAATATAAGCAAGATTTATATTGTGTAAGTAATTAATTTAATTCATTTTAAATTAATTAAAGATGGTATAATTAATTTAATTCATTTTAAATTGATTATAGATGTTATGATTAAGTCATTGCTTATAGATGGATAATATTGGTTGATTTGAATGGATTGAATCTCAACTATGAGATTAGTAATGTTGTGTGATATATGTGCATTGGTTGCATTGTGATATTGATATGGATTATCTTTTAATAGTGATAATGTGGATTATCTGTGGTTTGATAATGATAATTATCGGTTGTGAATCTATGAATTATCTATCTGTGCATATATAGATGATATAATTGAATTGTTTTAAAACTCTAAAACAACTTGGACCTAAAAGACACGCTTTGGATTTCGATGAGACCGGGATCGGGTTTCCATATTTGGATATCCGAAAACCACATCGATACAAATTAACGATAGGTCGTGAATCTTATGTGAAGAGTGAAGACTCGAGGTGTAAGGGCTATACGTCAGTATAACTCTGTGGGTGATTCCGTAATGAGTTTGACGGAATAGTACTTATAGATTCGAGATGGTTGTTCAGAGTGCAAGGGTTATCGTCGTTAACTCTGTGGGTGATTCCGTAATGAGTGTAACGAGATAATGCCTTCGGTTTCGTTCGAACCAGGAACGAACTTGTATGGATTGAATGCTTTCAGAACATCGTCAGGTGGACGATGAGCATTCTAAGATAATGTGTCCTTTAAAGGTAAACGTAGCATCAAGCCTCATCAACCGGGAATGACTAAAACAGGGGAGGTGCAGCAAGGCTTCGTGGGTAGCACCCACTGGAGAGCAAGATTGATCCCCGTCTAGATGTCCCTTTTTATTCGGCGTATTGGGCAGTTGTTAGTGCGCACCAACTGCGGGGTTGTCTTGTTCGGAACTATTCAGTAAGGAATGGGTCCGGCCTTGTATTGCAGGGGAGTGGGAGTACTCCTCGGTACGTTGATCTAGGCCACGTACTGTGACGGGCGGTACCCCAGTAGCCCTGCCATTGTATGGAATTCAAAATCCAATAAGTGCCAACGGTTTTGATTGTATTACCCACTTTTGTGGCTTGTAGCTGGAATTTAATGAATGTAACAATTTCGGCTATTTCATATTTACTTGAAAACCCTAGACCTATTATAATATCACTGGATTTCCTATCAAATGTTTTGGTTAGCGTAAGGTAAAAACTTTTCCATGTTTATGTGTGGGAAGTCTTACGTGATACCTTTATTTTCAAAAGGTTTTTGAAAGTTAAGCAACTTTAACCTGTTACTCACACCAGACCCATGTCTGACCCGGGGTTTATCTTTTGTTTTCATAAACTCTTGGGTGCTTAAATTTTTACGAGTAGCCAAGGGATTCAGGTTAGCTTTGACGAATATTAGAGGAGCAATGGAGCATGAGACTTCTGCGTTAGATATTAGTATTCCGCTGTGTGTTCTGTGTTGTCTCTGAGTTGTATTATGTTGTAAATACAACTGTCTAGGTGTTTATAACTGTCTAGTATGTGTTGTATTATCTGTGTACTCTGATAGTGATTGTAAACTATGTAATATTTTATGTTATTAATATAATTTATTCGTTCCGCTGTTTAGATTCTGATGTGTTGTTTCTTCTTCTTCTCTTTCTTTCTCTTTTCTATCCCTTTCTTTTCTTATTAGCGATGCGACTTTCTGGAGTGTGGAAGTTGGGTCGTTACAGTGGTATCAGAGCATTAGGTTGAGTGAATACCTAGGCTCTGGAGTGGTGTCTATCTTGAGAGAGCGTATTTGTAATTTTAAATATAATTATATATAAATATACATTTATCTATTTCTACCTATCTGTTGGGTTACCTGCTCGGGTTTTCCAATATAGGTTATAAACGTAGATGATGTAGTAGTGTTTGTAACACAATTACTATCATTGGTTGGAGTCTAATGTTTGAGTTTGAAGGTGTTTTGTCGAGACTGTAGACCTAATACCGTCTCGAGTGAGTTCTGTAGTGACGAAGAACTTCATTAAACTCTGAAGGTAACCTGTTAAGGTTCGGAGTTTATTTTTGAGATTTGATGAGTAGTGTTTGGATCTGTTGGTTGGCAGAAGCGAGTGATGGTATTTTGGATACCTCAGGGAGTAGTAGCTGCGTGATGAGATCCAGTGACTATGGATGTTCCCGAAGATGTTTTCTTTGGAACAAATTAAAGAAGTGAGTCTGCTTCAGTGTTGTGGCTGTGTTCAGCTGGAATTTCTGTTTGCTTTGAGGTTCGAGTTTCTCGAAGAGCTTTGATATGGAATTCTTTGGCATCTGTAGCAGCAGTGTAGCTTGAAGTGTTCTCGGTGTTGGCAAGAGGTCTTTTGGCTTAGCAGTTTTTCTGGAGTGAAGTTCAGAAGCAGTTAAGTGGACCTGTTTCTTCGATGGGTTGGCTAGTGAAGTTTAAGCTGTTCAATTTGGTTAAGGGAGAACAATTTTACTTGGATTTGGTTTAGTGGATCGCAAAAGTGATTTGCGATTGTTTGAGTAATCTCTTGGGTTATCTGAGTTTTTCTGGATGTCTTCAGGGAGTCAGAGTTTTGTTCGTATCTGGAGATTGAGTTTTCTTATCAACTAGAATTCCAGGAGTGGAACCGGTGGTTCTGTTTAGCTGAAGGATGATTCCTAGAGATGGAGTTTGATGAAGTAACTCAGGTTTCAGGGAAATTTCTGAGTTTTCTTTATGGATTTGTTGAACCATATTTCTGGAAGGTGGTGTCCAGTTGGTGCTTGTGTTCTTCGTCAGCATTTTCTTATCTACTTCGGATCAGAGTTGTGCAGCGGAAGCAGTTTGGATGTGTTTCTGATTGTCTTTTCCGGATTAGGAGAAGTCTGTTGTCTTCTGCTGGTTATGGAGTAGGATTGTGTTTTGTTTTTGGATTGATCTTGAGGAGATCATTGTGTTGGGTTGTTTTTGGTTTTGATTGTTCTAGAGGAATCAGCAAGGGTTAAGTTGATCAGTTTGGATGTTGGCAGCCCAGGATTGTCTGAAGACTTTTGTGGATAAGGGACGGAGAAATTTGGAATTCTGAATTAGAGACTTCGTTGTTGTTGGGATTTTCTCTGATTAAGGAGCTATAAGTTTTGGTAAGACCGGAGAAGCTAGCTCCGAGATGTTTTAGATCTCATCTGTGTTTTGGTTGGATTGGTATTTGGTTTTCAGAATTGAATTGTCAATTTGGATAACCGGAATTCGATGAGTTTCACGTATCTCTGAGGGAGTACGTGTATGATTTATCTCTGCTTTTGGAACCGGCGGTTATAGAGGTTGGTTGTTGAGTCAGACTCGTATGTAGTCTGATATGCTGTCTAGTTCTGTAGATCTAGACAAGTAGGAGCTTTATAGCTTAATTGTATTGATTGTTTGGAATTTATAAAGCGAGTATCCCGATATTTTTACCGGGGAAACTCGTGAAAGTATTATACAGAATCTTTCTGGATAATTAGATTTATTTGATTGGGTGAATTGATTGCTATGGTTGTTAGCATATCATTGGTATATGCTTGTGTTTTAAAATTTAATCTTTAAATAGATTATTAAATTACCTTTGTTTTAAATTTCGGGGACGAAATTCTTTTAAGGGGGAGGAATGTGATGACCCGGAATTTTAAAGCAATATCAATTTAATAATCTGAAATAAAAATTAAATTGATTGATAATCTTTGTAATGAGATTTGAATTAATTTAATAATTCAATAAAATAAATAGTTAATTGATAGATTTTGTCTTTTTAAATCTAATATTTGTTTTATATTTATAATATATATAGAATATTGTATATATTGTAAATAGGTATTGTTTTAAATGAATCCTGTTTTCTATAAAATTTATATCTTTAGTAAAATTGGAAATTATATTTTTTATTTAAAAGTTAAACTTTTTAAAAGCTATTTAATAAATAAATATGGTTTTAAACACCTAAGATAAATATTGTAATGATTTAAAATATGTTTAACTCAAGTTTAAAATTTAAATAAAACAACAATAAGAGTTATTTTGATATAATTGTGATAAAATAAATAATTTATGAATAAAGAAATAATTTCTTTTATAAGTTATTTATGGTTATTAAGTATTGTTATTTCTAAAAATATAATAATACATTGTTTCAAACAAATAAATTTTTAACAAAAATTATTGTTTTTCAAAATTCAAATTTGTAGTTGTATTTGTAAATAAATTGGATTTCAAAAATTCAATTTGAACATGAATTCAAAGTTTTAAATTTAGAGTATAAATGTTTTTAATTTGTTTTGATTTTGAAATATTTATATAAGTTTAATTTTATAAATATAGTTTGATTTATTTTATTTTAAAATCTATATACATGTAAATAAATGCATGTTAACTCATTAACTAAACATATCTTATATTAAACATCTTTAAAATTCAAGTTAACTAAATATATAGCTTGTTAACATTAATAACAAGTGTAAGAATATTAAGACACAATATAACACATGTTAGCAAATAAGGTAAGGAAATTGACAATTGTTAAAATTTGAGACAAGTGTCATTTAAATTTGGTTTTCTTTTGTTTATTTGTTTAATAAAGTTTAATTTCAGTTTATATATCCAAATCTTTTTCTTCATTTCTTTCTTTTTTCTAAATCGTAAGCCAAACATAAATCTTCAAATCCAAAATACTAAACAAATATGAAAAAGAAAAATAAACACTTCTATTCAAATACCAAAATCTGAAACAACAACCTACACATCTTCAAATATCAAGCCTGCATGCAAATCTTTTTACAAACCAAATCAAAGCATGCTTGCATTTTTCAAAAATCTGGAAGTAAAACCTATTGAAACCTGCATCAAAGCAAATCCTGTCACCCTATTTAGAATCTGGAAGCATGCAAAACAAAATGGCAACGCAATTTTATGTATCCAGGAGCAAGAGCATTTTTTTTAAGCAAAATGAAAAACATCAGTAACTCAAGTTTCATAGATGAAGCATGCATGTAAGGTTTATAAATCAACAACAAAAGCATTTCAGCAGAAACAAGTATAAGGCTGTTCAATTTTGGGTGCTCTGTTCTTCTTATTGAATCAGGTGAGTAACTTTATTTTTTTAAAAGGATTAAGTATAAAATATGGTTGCTGTTATTTCTGTGGTTAAAATTTTAGTATGTATATTGAATGATGAAGACTGCAGTATGCATGTTTGTCCATATAAGTATTCCTCTGTTTGAATTTTAGTTCCCCTGATTTAAATTCAAATTCATTTCTCTTCAAACAAATGTTAATAGGTCTTAGTTTATAAACAAATGTGGTGTGATTTATTATAGATTAGTGCTTTAAAAACTTATTTAAGCCAAAGTCCATCTGGGTATCTGTGGAAATAAAAAGGAAATCATAACAGCAGTGTTTGATATACAAAGTGAAAATCAAACTTTGTAAATTATGATATACAGTAATGTAAATGGGAACATAAAGCAAAAATAGGAATTTCAATATACAAATCAGCATTTTTAATCAAGGGGTTTGGGAAGCAATTTTCTGTTGAACAGAAAAGGGGAATGTAGTGGTTACTGGTGATCTATTGGGTTGAGAGGGTCGGGATTCTTCTAGTAGAGGGAGGAGTGACCAGTGAAGCTTGTAAAAATGCTGGATGGCGATGAACTTCATCGTGGTTTCAGCGGTGTGGTTTTTCTTGTCTGAAGCCCTATTTTAAGTTAGTAGTTTGATTTAGTCAGTGTTTCTTGTTGAGGCGATCGAGTTGTATGAGTTTCTGGGGAATGATTATGGGTTGATGGATGGACTCGTGGCCGGAGTCACTGACATGCCAGTGGTCGAAGGATGGTGGTGGAAGTGTTGACAGGTTTTGGGGTGATGTCTGTTTTATTGTTCCAGGTTTTGGAGATTGATTCTCGAATTCGATTTCGAGAATTGGGATGCAATTTGAGGGTAATGAAGGGTCGTAGGGTTTGTCGCCGTCATGGGGAAGCCACCGGAGGTGACTGGTGATTGCCGGAGGCACGGTGCACGTGCACCGTGCGATTTTCTTTGATCTGATGTTTTCTGGGTATAATGGTATTTTAGAACCCGAAGTAGAACTCGGGTATTCTTGTGATTTGCTCGAAGGAAAGAGTCTGAAGACTCGAAGTAGGTGTGGGTAGGAAAGGGGTTAGTTAGTACAGGTTTTAACAGTAACCTGTTCTTATGTTTAAATTTTAAAATAAAATTTAAACCTTGCATTCAAATGGAAATAAAGTTTTAAAATCTGAGTCAATGTTTAAATCTAGTTTGTATTATAGTTTCAAGTGATTTTGAATCCTACAAGTTTAAAATTTTAAAAGTGGTTTTCAGTTTGAAAAATAAAATATAAAACCTGCAGCTTTCAGTAAAATTAAATTTCATTTTGAATCTGAATCATGATTCAAAACAGCAGTTGAATTTAAATATAAGTTCAGTGTTCCTAAGGTTTTTGAATCTTCAGGTTTTAAGAAATAATTTGTTTTGATTTTGAAATATTTATATAGGTTTAATTTTATAAATATAGTTTGATTTATTTTATTTTAAAATCTATATACATGTAAATAAATGCATGTTAACTCATTAACTAGACATATCTTATATTAAACATCTTTAAAATTCAAGTTAACTAAATATATAGCTTATTAACATTAATAACAAGTGTAAGAATATTAAGACACAATATAACACATGTTAGCAAATAAGGTAAGGAAATTGACAATTGTTAAAATTTGAGACAAGTGTCATTTAAATTTGGTTTTCTTTTATTTATTTGTTTAATAAAGTTTAATTTCAGTTTATATAACCAAATCTTTTTCTTCATTTCTTTCTTTTTTCTAAATCGAAAGCCAAACATAAATCTTCAAATCCAAAATACTAAACAAATCTGAAAAAGAAAAATAAACACTTCTATTCAAATACCAAAATCTGAAACAACAACCTGCACATCTTCAAATATCAAGCTTGCATGCAAATCTTTTTACAAACCAAATCAAAGCATGCTTGCATTTTTCAAAAATCTGGAAGTAAAACCTATTGAAACCTGCATCAAAGCAAATTCTGTCACCCTATTTAGAATCTGGAAGCATGCAAAACAAAAGGGCAATGCAATTTTATGTATCCAGGAGCAAGAGCATTTTATTTTAAGCAAAATGAAAAACATCAGTAACTCAAGTTTCATAGATGAAGCATGCATGTAAGGTTTATAAATCAACAACAAAAGCATTTCAGCAGAAACAAGTATAAGGCTGTTCAATTTTGGGTGCTCTGTTCTTCTTATTGAATCAGGTGAGTAACTTTATTTTTTTAAAAGGATTAAGTATAAAACATGGTTGCTGTTATTTCTGTTGTTAAAATTTTAGTATGTATATTAAATGATGAAGACTGCAGTATGCATGTTTGTCCATATAAGTATTCCTCTGTTTGAATTTTAGTTCCCCTGATTTAAATTCAAATTCATTTCTCTTCAAACAAATGTTAATAGGTCTTAGTTTATAAACAAAGGTGGTGTGATTTATTATAGATTAGTGCTTTAAAAACTTATTTAAGCCAAAGTCCATCTGGGTATCTCTGGAAATAAAAAGGAAATCATAACAGCAGTGTTTGATATACAAAGTGAAAATCAAACTTTGTAAATTATGATATACAGTAATATAAATGGAAACATAAAGCAAAAATAGGAATTTCAATATACAAATCAGCATTTTTAATCAAGGGGTTTGGGAAGCAATTTTCTGGTTAACAGAAAAGGGGAATGTAGTGGTTTCTGGTGATCTATGAGGTTGAGAGGGTCGAGATTCTTCTAGTAGAGGGAGGAGTGACCAGTGAAGCTTGTAAAAATGCTGGATGGCGATGAACTTCATCGTGGTTTCAGCGGTGTGGCTTTTCTTGTCTGAAGCCCTAGTTTAAGTTAGTAGTTTGATTTAGTCAGTGTTTCTTGTAGAGGCGATCAAGTTGTATGAGTTTCTGGGGAATGATTATGGGTTGATGGATGGACTCGTGGCCGGAGTCACTGACATGCCGGTGGTCGGAGGATGGTGGTGGAAGTGTTGACGGGTTTTGGGGTGATGTCTGTTTTATTGTTCCAGGTTTTGGAGATTGATTCTCGAATTCGATTTCGAGAATTGGGATGCAATTTGAGGGTAGTGAAGGGTCGTAGGGTTTGTCGCCGTCATGGGGAAGCCACCGGAGGTGACTGGTGATTGCCGGAGGCACGGTGCACGTGCACCGTGCAATTTTCTTTGATCTGATGTTTTCTGGGTATAATGGTATTTTAGAACCCGAAGTAGAACTCGGGTATTCTTGTGATTTGCTCGAAGGAAAGAGTCTGAAGACTCGAAGTAGGTGTGGGTAGGAAAGGGGTTAGTTAGTACAGGTTTTAACAGTAACCTGTTCTTCTGTTTAAATTTTAAAATAAAATTTAAACCTTGAATTCAAATGGAAATAAAGTTTTAAAATCTGAGTCATGTTTAAATCTAGTTTGTATTATAGTTTCAAGTGATTTTGAATCCTACAAGTTTAAAATTTTAAAAGTGGTTTTCAGTTTGAAAAATAAAATATAAAACCTGCAGCTTTCAGTAAAATTAAATTTCATTTTGAATCTGAATCATGATTCAAAACAGCAGTTGAATTTAAATATAAGTTCAGTGTTCCTAAGGTTTTTGAATCTTCAGGTTTTAAGAAATAATTTGTATTTTTAAATAAAGGATTTTAAAATCAAAGTTTAATTCAAGCTTTAATTCAAGGAATGAATTCAAGTGTATTAAATTTAAAAACTGGATATTTAAATAAGTTTCAAAATTTTAAATGTTTCCAAAACAAGTTTAATTTAAATTGTTTATTAGGAGTAAATTTGTTTCCAAACAAATATTTTAAACTTGATTTCCTCTTTGAATAAAGTCATTTATAAAAGATTTATAATAGGAAGTTAAATGATTATTAACTTGAAGTTGAAATTTAAATGGTAATGTATTTTAAACTTAATTTTTAATTAAATTAAGACTTATCTTATATAAGTTTTATTTTAAGTAATAAATGTGATTTACATTTACTTTGGAAAGAATAAATGGAATTTAAAATTTGATAATGCTATAATAAATATCATTTTGAATTTTTGATTCAAAATGAAATTTGAATTTAAATGTTCTAAGTACACCTTAATATTTATACAATTAGTAATAAGGAATGGGTTATCTTAGAAATTATTAAGATATTAATATAATTAAATAAATTGGATAATTAAGGAATAACTTATTTATTTAATTAATAATTTGGATTAATTTAAATTAGAGTTAATTAAGAAGTAATTAAAGAATAAATAATAGTTAATGATGGTCATTAACTAAAGTTTATTTAGTAATTAATTAATATGATTAATTTTCAATAATTAATTAAATTAATTAATTAATGTTAATAAATTGTGAAATTTATTTAAGTTTAATTACTTAAATAAAGTAATTAAGACATTAATTACTTAATTAATGAAGTTATTGAGTTTGGTTTAAATTAATTAATTAAGTTTAATTAATTTTAAACATGAGATTTGATAATAATTACCTGATGTAATTAATGTAGTGAAATTACTCAGTGAAGAAATTAAAGATAATTACTGAATGTAATTAATAGATGATATTGGGATTGTGAAAATAATTTGGATTAAATTATTTTGTATAATTAATCAAGTGATCAATTAAATAAATTAATTAAGGAATAATTAATTTGATACGTAATTAAGGGTAGTTAATTACAGAATGAGATTAATCAAAGGTGATTAATAATTATGTATTAAGTGAGATTAATTACTGAAAGTAATTAATTTAATGGAGTAATTAATTAAATATAACTAAGAGTCATTAATTAATATAATTAATGATGTGATTAAGATTGATTAATTAAAATTAATTAATCAATAATAAATGATCAAGTATAATTAGTTAATTGTAATTAATTAAGTTTAAATATAATTCATTATAGTTAATTAATTAATGAGGTAATTAAAGGTTAATTACTGTATTTAGTTTAGGGTAATTAATTTTGTGAAATTAATTAAAGTGTAATTAATCAGGATTGATTAATTAAGATGATAAATTAGAGGTTAATCAATTAATTAATTTGTAATTAATTAATGATAATATAAGCAAGATTTATATTGTGTAAGTAATTAATTTAATTCATTTTAAATTAATTAAAGATGGTATAATTAATTTAATTCATTTTAAATTGATTATAGATGTTATGATTAAGTCATTGCTTATAGATGGATAATATTGGTTGATTTGAATGGATTGAATCTCAGCTATGAGATTAGTAATGTTGTGTGATATATGTGCATTGGTTGCATTGTGATATTGATATGGATTATCTTTTAATAGTGATAATGTGGATTATCTGTGGTTTGATAATGATAATTATCGGTTGTGAATATATGAATTATCTATCTGTGCATATATAGATGATATAATTGAATTGTTTAAAACTCTAAAACAACTTGGACCTAAAAGACACGCTTTGGATTTCGATGAGACCGGGATCGGGTTTCCATATTTGGATATCCGAAAACCACATCGATCCAAATTAACGATAGGTCGTGAATCTTATGTGAAGAGTGAAGACTCGAGGTGTAAGGGCTATACGTTAGTATAACTCTGTGGGTGATTCCGTAATTAGTTTGACGGAATAGTACTTATAGATTCGAGATGGTGGTTCAGAGTGTAAGGGTTATCGTCGTTAACTCTGTGGGTGATTCCGTAATGAGTGTAACGAGATAATGCCTTCGGTTTCGTTCGAACCAGGAACGAACTTGTATGGATTGAATGCTTTCAGAACATCGTCAGGTGGACGATGAGCATTCTAAGATAATGTGTCCTTTAAAGGTAATCGTAGCCTCAAGCCTCATCAACCGGGAATGGCTAAAACAGGAGAGGTGCAGCAAAGCTTCGTGGGTAGCACCCACTGGAGAGCAAGATTGATCCCTGTCTAGGTGCCCCTTTTTATTCGGCTTAGTGGGCAGTTGTGAGTGCGCACCAACTGCGGGGTTGTCTTGTTCGGAACTATTCAGTAAGGAATGGGTCCGGCCTTGTGTTGCAGGGGAGTGAGAGTACTCCTCGGTACGTTGATCTAGGCCACGTACTGTGACGGGCGGTACCCCAGTAGCCCTGTCATTGTATGGAATCCAAAATCCAATAAGTGCCAACGGTTTTGATTGTATTACCCACTTTTGTGGCTAGTAGCTAGAATTTAATGAATGTAACAATTTCGGCTATTTCATATTTACTTGAAAACCCTAGACCTATTATAATATCACTGGATTTTCAATCAAATGTTTTGGTTAGCGTAAGGTAAAAACTTTTCCATGTTTATGTGTGGGAAGTCTTACGTGATACCTTTCTTTTCAAAAGGTTTTTGATAGTTAAGCAACTTTAACCTGTTACTCACACTTGACCCATGTCTGACCCGGAGTTTATCTTTTGTTTTCATAAACTCTTGGGTACTCAAATTTTTACGAGTAGCCAAGGGATTCAGGTTAGCTTTGACGAATATTGGAGGAGCAATGGAGCAGGAGGCTTCTGCGTTAGATATTAGTATTCCGCTGTGTGTTCTGTGTTGTCTCTGAGTTGTATTATTGTAAGGACCCGATTCTTCGACTTTCGAAAACTGACATCAATACGTTCACTGTATCAACTGCCAAGCAACCGAATGCCGGAAAACCGAACATTTAGGGTTTTAAGAAAAGAAACAGATAGAAGAAGAGAGAAAAAGATAGAAAATAGAGAAAAGAAAATAGAACGCAACAGAAAGAAAACAACAGAACAATATCAGAATCTCACAATCGCAGCGGAACAATATATAATAGATAAATGAATAATCTTTAAAACAAAGAACTATATCACTTATTACATTTTATACATTACATTACATCATCAGAGTGTACAACAACAAACAATGCAGCGGAAAAAGAAATACTATATATTAGTGAATACGCCATGCCATCCATCTTGCCTCCAGCAACTCCTGAATTCCAGAATTTCCTGATAAACCTTAACTCTTGACTGCCTGTGTGAAAATTGGTGGGCACCCAGAGTTTAGGAAGGAAAACAATAAACTCCGAGTCAGTCATGTGACTGTTGTGAGAACTCAAAACAGTTTATTTATCTTTAAAATCAAAATAGAGGAATATTTTTAAAGTCAATTCGAAATGCTTTTAAAAATGAGACTAGCATAAGACCTCCCACCACACACACAATGCAAACGCAGACTTGGAGGAGATTTCTCCTTATGATAGTCAAAGATGCTTACTACGCAAAATCAAATCAATTTTGATATTATTATTAGTGCATAGTGTAGAAAACATTTCGAAAGTAGAATATAAATCTTAGCCAGCATATGTACCATTATATTATGCCTGTTATAGCTACCTCCTGAGGAAGCATGTTGTACAACTAAAACCGTACAAGATCGTATTGTTTCTTTGGATTTCCAACAAATGGTCAGGCCAAGAAACTTCCCATTGCCACATGAGAACGCCTCTGGAAGGACGTCCCCGAGAACCAAACCGGATCTCTGCCAACACAAGGCCGGGTTACCCCTAACTGAGTAACTACTGACATGAGTATGCCATCCCCCGGTCCTTTAGGACCTTTATCCGAGCGCTCTAACCAATCATCACACCAAAATAATAAAGTGTTTCAACATGAGTAAGCATCTGGGCTCCATACCATGATACCATCCTTTTCCAGAAGGAAATGCACATACCTTAAGGGGCGCTACCCCCAATAACCTTGCTGCATCTTTCCTGTTTTGACCATTCCGGGGTGTGAGGTTCGACGAAGTCTCGTCCACAAAGCCACACTTTATACAAAAGCCATGCTTTGGGTCAACAAATGATCAAAGAAATGATCACAAAGATAAGTGATCAAACAAATGATCATATCATAAGTGATCAAACAATGATCATTTTACAGCAACACTCAGCATGTCACATTACCAAATTGGGAATATATTGCTAATAATCTTCAACTACATAACCTCTGAGCTCGTACGTCTCAGAGAAGGATGTTAAGCTAAGAGAATAAATTCTCCGCCACCAACAGAAATATATTTGAAAGAAATCAGCTTAATATCTCAATTTGTAATGTCAGACATACTATCCATACAAGTCTGTTCCGGGATCGAACAGAACCGAAGGCACTTACAAAGAAGTCCTTGCAATCCGGATATTCACTAATCACGTTCGGACTTCCCATCACATATGGAGTCTCTATACCGGGAACCAGTCGATGCAAAGACATTCGACGAGTTTTTCTTTCGCTTTCAAAAATATTCGGTCTTCAACACCGGTCATCAAATGCAATTCATAACGACGTATCACATATTCGGAATGGGTTATACGACCCCAAGGTCTTTTCCCGGCTAACCCGAATAGTGAGCGCTTATTTAAAAATAAGTGTGGTATTCAATTTCAAGCAATCACAACAAATACCTATTCAAAGGTAAATATTGATAGTCGGTTATTGAACTATCAATGGATATGCACAACATCACCAGATTCCAAATAATTTTTCAAATTATTTATTTCCCAAAAATATCTTTACAAGATAAATAATTTTCACACTTCAACCATTTTGAAAACAATTTTCAAAATCACTTTTCACCTTTACCACTTTTGAAAACAAATTTCAAACATTTCCTTATGCGAAAATACTTTCATTTCAACATGGTTCATTTAAACTAATTAAATAAATCCTTAACGATTTACTTTATATTTACGTTTCAAATCCGTAAATTCATTCCCTCACTTCAAAAATAAATCAATATTTATTTTTAAACAAATTCCCCTTTTCTTTTATAAATTCCATAGTGAATTTATATTCCAAAATATCTATGAATATACGATTTCAATTATTCATTTTCAATTTATCTTCAAAAAGATAAATTCTCAAAACGTTTCATTTCACATTGGAAAACATTTTCATACTTACTTGTTCATAAGTAATTCACAAATCTATTTATTTTCAACCATTGAAAAATATTCAATATACTTAAATCGAAATTAAGTATATATTTCATTCTTTAAGGAAATCATTCTCTTAAACATATTTATTTGGGCCAAAACGAATGTTGCGTAAAACATCGTTACGACAACCCAAAATCACTAGTATAGGGATTCGAAATTAAAATAGATATATAAATCCCAATACTATGCAAAACATTTTCTTTCGGAAATTATTTACTATAACAACAGTTATAGTCCACCATTTCCTTCTATTTCTCGAAAACGTCTATTTCAACAATGAATGTTGAAATCTATGGTTTCGAATCTTAACACCTTTTGAAAACATCGTTAGATCGTTTTAATTCTATTTAAAACATCACATCCAAAACATTTTCTTTAACATATTATTCACTATCCAAAAACGTGAATATACTTCGTTATCCAATTTCATCATTTCTATTCATTTTACTTTAAAGGATTATTCACTGTCTAAAACGTGAATATAACTCCATTAATAAGTTATAACAATTTACTTATCAAAATAAGTCGTTTGCGGATTTATAAAACAATGTTTATAAATTCCATTTCTATTTATTTTATAACAACTTCCTTTTATAAATCTCCTTTATTAACCTATTTCAATTTATAACTCAATTATATACCAAAGGTTCATATTATAAGTTAAATGCTTATAAGTTATTTGTTTGCAAAATCGTTCCTTTAAACTTCATAATTATAAATCTTATAACTTATAAGATTCATTTATTTATCCAAATCTATTCCTTCAATAACTTTATAAATTTTATAAACCCACTGCTTATAAAATTCCATTTATAACTTCACCGTTTATAATTCTATAAATTCCATTCATTTATGAAATTCATTCACAATTCATTCTAATACTTATAAAAACTCGTTTTATAATTCCAATATTTTAAATTTATAAATATCAATTTATAAATCTTTTATATAAATCAATTTATATTATTATTTTAAAAACGTCTTTAAACTCCTTTATAATTTCATCATTTTCTTTGATTTATAAAATAATCAAATTTTATAAATCCTATATTTTAAACTTTTCACAATAAATTCAAAAATCCCGATTTAGACTATTTTATAAAATCATTAACTCCATATTTTCAAAAATCAGTTTTTAACTATATTTCTCAAAAACCATAATTTTTATAACATTAAAATTATAACGTTTATTTATTTATAATGGATCAATTCCAAAAATATTTTATAAACGTATACTTTCAAAAATCACTTTAAAAATCCTTTTAAAATTCCAAAATTGGCCCAATGATGCTACACACCAAATAGTCAATCACGACAACAACGACATCATATATCAATATGATAATCAACGAATATCAAAATATCCATAATCAAATAAATACCGTTGAGGAATCCAGTTGGATCCCTCCAACCTGTTTTCCTGCATCCAAAGATGTTAGCACAATACCAATTCCGTTTCAGTACGAAATTATCGCGGTATATGGGATTTAAAATATTATCCGCTTAATAGACGGCGCAATAGGGTCTCATCCGCTATATAATGCGGGAAATCAACTCTAAGTACATAAATAATACCAATTTCACTGTACTGTGAAATATTCGCGGTATATGTTTTTAATAAATAACCTCCGCTTACTAACGGCGTATAATGTCTATTTTAACAATCAATAGATAACAATCATCATTCAAACATACATTCAAGAATTTTAAATCTAGCTATTTAAAATAAAAATCGAAATCGATTCGATTGAGTGAGAAGTTCTCACCTTGATTTCAATTTCGTTCTAGCGATTTATTTCGAATAAAATTAAACGGACGTTTAATTTTACCCGAAATTCTCAATAACTCCAAACGACTCCAATCCAATTCCATAGCATAGTGCTCGTCCATACGATTCCAACGCAACTAGTTTCGCGCGTTTTCGACCTCGTATGAAAAAGATATGAATTTTTAAAGATTCACGAATTTATATATACATAAATTACAATATTTTATTTTAATTTTATACCCTAGCTAAATCTCAGCCACCAGATCCAAATCACAGCCGCTCCCTTCTTCTCTTCCATCTCACGTTTGCGTATAGGTACTACACGAGAAAACCGAACCCATTTTGAGAAATTAGGGTTTAAATTTCGAGCCTCCTCGACGAACATGAACACGATCAACTAGCGCCATATGAACAAGCATCCAGCTAGCTACACTCGGCTACAACCATGATGAACTCGGCCCTACATCTAGCACGCAATTCGAGGCCGACCGTGATGACTTTGAGCGACGATTGTCGCCATTCTACTGCCCTAATTACGATCATGACCGTTGGATATCAAGATCTCATTGTCGTCTACAACTTTCATGTTGAAAGTTTGTTGAATCGTTGCACGGATTTGAAGAAAAGAGGAGGAGAAGATGATTGTTTTTCGGTCATAGAATAAAATGGAGGCGGCCTGCAGTTTTTGACCTAGGGTTTCTTTTTTGTTTGCAATTTATGAAGAGTGAAGGGCTTATATAGAAAATTTCAACGACGCTATTCATCCCGGATTTTCCGAACTCCAAACGAAGCGTGCCGGTTGGCGTTCCTAAGGTTTACCCCGCGTTTCGAACACAATGGAACGTGTTTCGGGAGCTAATTCGGTCATCTGTGCGAGTTATGGCAATAAACGTTCAATTTAAAATTAAACCGATTAAACGATTTTTTAGGCGTTTTGACTTGCACCGGACAAACGGTAAATCCAATTGACACGAAATTTGAAACCATACAATAATATCACATTACGGATCCGATGAAAATGGTTTCGTCGAAATCCGAGACGGTTTGAAAAATGACTATTTTAACTCGCGAAATTAATATTAAAACAATTTCGATGCGTTTCGAGCTGCCACGATCAAACGAAAACTCCGATTGCTACGAAAATTGAAATCCGATAATAACAAACTATTACGGATCCAATGGAACTAGTTTCGTCCAATTCTGAGACTGTTCGAAAATTGACTAATTTCACTAGTCGATTAAATATTAAAATATTCAATTTTCACAAATTAACTTTTAATTCGATTTTAAAAGTTCTATAACATCATTCTAACTTCAATATGATAAAATAAAATTTTACAAATCATTTTCAATCATATTTAAACCAATTCTCAATTATTTCTGTATTTTCACTATTAAATTATCGATTTAATTATTCAATTAAATCCAATTATTCGAAATAAAATTTATTCAACTTATAAATTTCACTTATTAATATTTTAAAATAAATTAAATATTCAAATTTTAATTAATTAAAATTCTGGGTCGTTACAATTATGTTGTAAATACTAGACAGGTGTTTATAACTGTCTAGTATGTGTTGTATTATCTGTGTACTCTGATAGTGATTGTAAACTATGTAATATTTTATGTTATTAATATAATTTATTCGTTCCGCTGTTTAGATTCTGATGTGTTGTTTCTTCTTCTTCTCTTTCTTTCTCTTTTCTATCCCTTTCTTTTCTTATTAGCGATGCGACTTCCTGAAGTGTGGAAGTTGGGTCGTTACAGTAGGCATGCAGCTGGTTTTGTAGCTTTTGTTGCAGGCACGGCATGTTTAGTTGGGATGGACTTCGGTGCAAAATTCATTGCTTCTGTTGCTATGTCATTTGAAGTACGATATATGAATTCTTCAAAGTAGAAAAACCTGCGCTCTTCAGTTTTAAGCTT
Source organism: Allium cepa (assembly GCA_030765085.1). Classification (NCBI taxonomy): domain Eukaryota; kingdom Viridiplantae; phylum Streptophyta; class Magnoliopsida; order Asparagales; family Amaryllidaceae; genus Allium; species Allium cepa. The sequence goes on along the minus strand of CM060932.1, from coordinate 727,313,257 downwards.
AAGAATTTGTTGGACGCTTCCTTCCTCCCATTAGCATTTGTAACTAACATGCTACATCAGCTAAATTGAATCGCGACATAACGTTGATTTCTCGATGTCTTTGTTTTCCTTATTCCAGGAGGAGTACTCAAAGGATGATTGTCTTTCTTTAAGAAATCTTTCTCTGCTGCTGTCTTATTTGTGCATGTTTGGAGTTTGCTCTAGGTCTGTATTCTCATTGGTTCAAGCCTTTTGAAATCTTGTTAACAGTTACCTGTATCTGGCGCTCTTTTCAATGAAAAAATGGTTGTCATTAGTGGGAATAACTACACCACATTCTTCCAACTTTCCAAAAAAATGGATTTTCATTATCCAGCTTTTCAGTTATAACATTTTTCATATGACATCTTTAGAGCGGAGAAAACTGTATTCTTTTTAATAAAAAGTTGGATGAATCAATCAAGCAACTGCTCTTATTGAATCTAAAATTTGTTTACAAACGCTATTTAAGAAAGGGTTGCATTTGGAATATAAGTAACCTTCGCCAATATTTTCAAACATTACCCCTTCAATTTGCTTTGATAGTTAATCCAATTAAATAATTAATTTCATTCATACCTTACCATGATTCTGTAGACATAATTATTGATGGCTGTATCATACTGTATTCGTTAACATGCAGTGATCTTATATATGATCTTCTCTCCATATTGAGCAAGCGCTTGACAGAGATGAATGTGTCAACTATCCTAACAATTCAACAATGTCGGTTTGCTTTCCTTTCTTTCCTTCTATATTGCTATCTAAATATACTTCATAATTTGAAGATTTAAAAATAGTAATGTGTGCTTATACTTTTTTGTGCATAGACACATATGCTCACAGTCTTTTAGTTGAGTAGGTTGTGGAATGAAATTAAGGAGCGATGATCCAACTGGAATGAAAGATTTTGTGCTCAATATCCAAAGACAAGCACATGAAGCCAAGTTGGTCTTGGAAAATGGAGAAAATAGCAAACGAGTGAACTTCAAATTTTGGTTTAATTCTTAAAATCCTGCTTTCCTATTATTTTTTATTCTTTTTCTCTAATATACTGTTGTACAGATGAATTTCATGCTTGATACTATATGTGACATAAAGAACGACAAAAAGAAATCGAAAGATGAGCAGCAACACACTCGGATAAAGAAATGGCTTCAGAAGGTCATCCTTGTTTTCCGTTAGCAATTTGTTACGCGTAACATCTTTAAACTTCCATAAACTTAGACTCGTTTTTCTTATATAGCCATAAAACTTATATAAACTTCAAGTTTGTGTCAAAATGTTGTTTTACCCATATTTTTTTAAAAGGAGTGTTAATTATACTTATTTCTCACTCCTTTTACCTCTCATCTTCCCCTTCTACGTATTCATGCTGTTCGTTGATGTGATATAATTGGCGGTGGCAGATGTCCACGGAATTGTAGTGTTCATTTTCCTTTTTTACTTCCAGATTTGTTATTGTCGAAAAGATGTCAGATTCTGTTTATTTTTTTCTCGACTCCCTTGCTCTTTATTTGTAATCACAGAATTATCCGAACTTGTATGCTGTGTTGTAACCATGCAAGTTTGAAAAGTTAGAGCAGTTGGTAAATTTTTGAATAAAAGGGAGAAAAAAGTATCTGCTTCTTACTTTTAGTAAAACAAATCACTGCTTGAAAGTAAGGGCGATGCTAGCAGGCTCGAAACAAGTGGGTATGGGATGAAGCGGAATATAAGGGGGCATTGGTTGAAAACCTCTGATTTAAAAGCAGCCTTTAGGTTGATTTCGTACAGAATTTTGTACATAGGATTAGGGCTTTTTTGTCTTTGTTGTGAAAGTTCTAATTATTTATTTATCTCTTTTACTATTTATCCTTTAGATTGATTTTGAACATAGGATTCGGGCTTTTTAACTTTGTTGTGAAAGTAACAATTTATTTATTTTTACATATTTTCATGCTGTTACTTCATCACTCAGTATTTCTTTTTGCAGCTTATATCAGAGGAAATTCTACTTCGTGGGATCACGTGGAAAAAACTTCTTGATCCCGGAAAGAAAGGGCAGTGGTGGTTATCAGGGGATTTGCATCTAAACAGGATAACACCGAGGATGTAGCAATTACTATTGACAAAGAGATTCCAGAAACACAAAAATTAATGCAACTTGCAGCTGCACAAAGAACGAATACAGATCTCAGGAGAGCAATCTTTTGTATTATAATGAGTGGAGAAGAATACGTTGATGCTTTTGAGAAGCTTTTGAGGCTTAATTTATCTGGAAAGCAGGTTGTGTTCTCTTTTCGTTTCTTCTTAATTCTTGTTATTGTTGTTTGACTAAATATTAATATTGCTGTACAATCCATATTTTTTTCTCAAACGATAGGATAAAGAAATTATTTGAATGCTGCTTGCAAGAAAAGGCGTTCAACAAATACTACACCGTGTTGGCTGCCAAATTGTGCAACCAAAAATAACAAGTTTACTCTGCAGGTCTTTTCTTTCATCATGATTTAGCATTCTTCTTGTTTATTTTCAATGTATAAAAGAGAATAGAATGTTAACTTCAACGCACGTCTACTTTTGTCTCATTTTCCTTGATCCTTTTGAGTCTTCCTGTACCTTAAAATGCAACAATGCAGTTTATTCTTGCAACTGTAACTAATTATATCCTCTCTTTCCCCACTTTCTAATTCCTTTCATAAGCATTGGAAAGGAAATGAAGCGAATATTCTGCAGTTTTAAGCAACAATAAAAATTGATCTGATAAGCAAATACAAGCACTAAAGCATTGACACATTTAAAATTTACTGTATATTGTCCTTTATTTTACAGTATTGCATATGGGATCAGTACAAGGAACTGGATACAACAGATTTAATCCGTTTGATGAACTTAGCAAAAATTTTTGCGGAGATGCTGTCTTCATTCTCCCTTTCTTTAGCGATGCTTAAGATTGTTGATTTTATGGACCTTTCACACGAATTTCTGCGACCCCTGAACTTGAGACGTGAGGACTGGCCTTCTTTTCTTTATTAAGTAATATGTTCGTGGAACTAATGTTGCCGCAAAACTTAAGATTGTTAAGAAGGCGCTTCGGAATGCGGCTGGAATTCTCATGTGATATGTTTTGAGTTGTGTTTTATCTTTGATTTCAACTAGGCGGAGTTGGTAAAAATAAAAGCTGACAGTTGAAACAAGAAATTTTGAAGAGTGGATATTGATTATTAAGTATTATTTATATTAAATGCTAGTCTTACATTGTTAATTTGTAGTTTTTTTGCTTGGTTGTAGACAATAATTTTTTCAGTTAACTTTATATGATTTACAAAAGTTTCCTGGTTTAGAACTGATCTAAAGTAAATTGGTGGAGGAAGAGGTTTGATCGGTTTGAGGTTTAGCCAAAAATTGAATATTAGTTCACAGCTTCTTTGTTCTAGGCTTGGTTGAACAAAAAAATAACGTTAACTTCATGATCGGTGTTCAGTGTATTTCAAATGAAACGTAGTTAAGTTATGATTGTTTTGGGCATTTTATCGGTAATATTGAATTGTACATGATAAATAAATAAAAATTTGATTGCCTAACAAATCATTAAGAAATGCTAGTTTTGAAAATGCAGCAAAAGATTTTTAAATTTTGTTGAATTGACAACCGAATAGACTATTGCAAAAACCTTTACTTCACCGTAAAACCGTGTGGATGAAAATGAAGTAGTTTGGTGGGCTTATCAGCTTTCAATTCACATTCATCTTTGACATACTCCTATGAAAACATAAGACACCTTTTATTTAAATTTATACTAGTCTTTAATGCAATGTTTGATCAAGTAGAACATGGACTTACCACACAAACACAAGCGGACCACTAACGGACAACAACAGAAGCCTTCGCCTCTCAAATTTTATACATTTTTACATGTTGAATCACACAGTTACCCCTAATCCTATTTAATTTATAAAAGTGCCATAAATAATGCATGCTTTGTTAGGATTTTTATTTATTGCGCAAAACATAACAAAATGATATATATGCTATGGAAGTCTATCCTAAGGATCTTATATCACCCAAATCACAAAGGAATAATATTGGATAAAAATAATGATATTTGGTCTCAAACAATAGTGATGACATTTCCAAAACACGAGAGAGAAGAAAAATCGACAAAAGATTTCACCCCATCATTATTTACATTGATTATCAAAAAACAATTGTTTACCATTAATCTACCAAGCAAAAGTGGTTGCTCAATTTTCTCGCAAGTAAAATATTAGTTGGCCAGCACTCATTTCCCATGCCCGGTCCAAGAAGATCTAGTATGCAAGCAAGCGAACGTCAATGGTGGGTCGATCAGGATTTCTATGCCTACCCCGGCCCAGATCGATCTGCATAATAAGGCTTAAGCTGTCAAAGACAAGCCATCGAACACCTCTAATCCGGTCCATTCCAAATCGACCAGCACTTCTAAGCCCGAACCAATACAAGCCTTTCAACTAAGCAACTTTTTAGGGAAACATCCGTTCGACTCGACTCAAGATGACATACAACCAACTCATTTGACTAGGCATGACTCAATGATAACTAGTTTTGGCCTAACTTTATCTCAACTCGCCTTGACCGGCCCCATATAGCATGTCTCGTCTTCATACAATCGGCTCAGCCCATTCCCATCAACTGTGTCCTTAGCAATCTTTAGCTTTGTTTTCAACAATTTTCGAAAACAAACGATCGACCGTCACTGTGCACGTGAAACTTCTCTCCAACCTTGTTATCTAGGAAAGTGTGCTAGATGTCGAAAGTACAACGTAGTACACGTGCTACTATGACATGCCCGCCAAAAGCGCATATATGCATCTAATACGGAACAACATGCACAAATTTAAGCCATATGTTCCAACCACCTTTCCAGTTGTCCTCCATCAGCCGAGGCAACCAGATCCACAACCAGGGAAGATTCTCGTCTATTTGCGGTGCAATCACAGCCATCCAAGCTGCTATAAATACCCCTTGTCATTCAACACCTAAGGGGTTGATCTTTATGCTCGGAATTCATATTTCTAATCTAAGCAATATACTAAGAGTTTTTTTTAGTTAGCCATCATAATCTTAAATGCTCTTACTTTCTTATTAGAGATCAATATAGTAAGAAGACTTCATAGTGGACGTAGATAAGCTTATGCGAACTACTTTACATTTTGTGTTATTTACTTTATTTGCTCAGTTACTCATCATTTTCCATTTTTATGCCTAATGTTAGCAAGTAACTTTTTTAACACATACACATTAGCTTAATGTAACGACTACCCTATACCACTGACATCAATAGAGAGAGTGTGTGTGTGTAGTGCACTGCTGTCGTGCCCGATCGATACAGGATGATCATCGACATTTAGAATGAACCAATATAACATATAACCTATCATATATCACAACGCATGGATAAATTATAATAACAGAAGAGACAATAATAACAATGTGAACAGACCACCATCATTAGAGTATAATATCCATAGAGTTATACATAAATAGTAGAGTTTATACAATGAAAATAAACTCAAATAAACTATCTCAACAAATAGTAATAAGCAAGCACCATCAAGGGCTCCACGACATTGCTCAGTAGAACAAGCGTAGACCTCATACATGTATATAATACGAGATAGCTACATCCAGCTCGTCCTCTAAATAGCTACTGCGTCACTTAGGCCGGTTATCTAGTCCACTCATTAAGGAGTACCCAAGATAATAAGAGGCAAAGCGAAAAAACTTGGATCAGACAATAGTCTGGTATGAGCGGTAAATGAGTAAAATACTAAAAATGTAAATATGGTAAGGATCAAGAGTACATGAACCATACTTGACATGTACCTGCAACCAAAGAGTTAGCATACAACACTATAATATGCTACTCCACAATATCATAAAGATATTCCACAAATCAGATAAATGATAGTAGTCTTTCAAGTATTCCTATCTTCAATACCTACTTCCCTTGATACCTACGAGTGATAGCCTACAAAAGAGAGCAACCATAGCATCCAAAACATCCATCAAATAATCCTAACTATCACTATATGTGCTCTGAATATATGATAACTCGTATGACTCCCAAGCCATGGACTAATGGGAATCATGGTTCTTTGTTGTACTCTCGTATCCCGCAGCCCAAAAGCTGGATATGTGTCTCGCAACCCAAAGTTGAACACTGTACACAAAACTATAGGTCTAGGGTATACACGTCCCTTCATTAACCCATGGGCGTCCCCACTTACAACACCGCTTCGAGTACAATTGAAAACTCTCCGAGTCACCAATAATTCCTCAGCACATACATCCGAGTCCATCTTTGCCCCATTTAGATACCAAGCCCTTCATGCTCAATTCAGTTTCCATTATTCATGAGGAACTCTTCCACATTCCTCAATCATATAGCCCACCCCTCTTTGCGAGCCACCATCTTCGGAGCATGCTCCCAACACGAGCCAACATAAGAAGACCATGGCTTTTCATCATGCTGTTATATCGTCATCCAACCTGATACAAACGAACCAATACCTTCAATCACAATCTACAGGACCTCTACTTCATCTTCCAGAAGTTTCATCCAATTTGGACCTAGCCTTAGAAGTAGGTACCGACCTCTCATGTCGACCTTGAGTTCTCTACTTAGCTAATACATGGCTAAGTTTTCTTTTACTCCTTCATTGCTTCTAGTATTCCATACCCAGATGCTTTGACCCCGATTTCTCAACCCAAATCAAGTCATCATAGAATAAGTTCTCTCTTCAAAGCACCTTACTCGATATTTTAGAATAAAGTCGTCAAAGCCTCCAATACTTAACCAATCACTGATCCCCTACCTTGGACAACCTCTACTAGCAACACCATTGCCCTCCCCAAAGTCGCCACCGCCACGGACGAAAAATCACAAGTCTGTGCTGACCTCTCAAGTCAATGCCGACTTGTGTAATTAGTGAGTTGGAACTTCCGCCTTGAACCACGAGTTCTTCCCATACTTTAGAGCCTCCCTTTTAAGTTTCATCCAATTCCGACCAACTTTGCCTTCGATTTGCTTAATTATCCTACCTAACTTTCTATGTAATCACAACACTAGCAAACAATATCAAACCATACCATCCAACACAGAATAACAAGCAATTCATCTAATTAAACATGCAGTCCATCAAAATAAGACAAATAATTCAGTTTCTAACATAGATCTACATATAGCATGGATATATGAGCACGAGCAGGGGTGATTTTTAATCAATTTAGATCATGTACTTAGTTTAACACGTAACTAAAGTTAGAAAAAAATTTATGATCAAAAGTCAATTACAAACATGTTAAATCCTATGATTCTATCATATAAACATGCATAGTATAGTAAGAAGGCATAAACCACTTACTAGTTACCAAATTCAACCAATATGAATATAGATCCAATCCAAACAGCGGTGGAATGCACTTCAATTCAAGAAAATTGATTATCTCTATCTTTTATTTGATGATCTAATCTCTATTCCGCGGTCTAGTTTGATTTAGAGAGAAAATTAGGTGATTTTGAATGAAATTAGGATGTATTTAGGGGTAATAGGGTTTAGACCCGATTTAGAGTAAGTGGAAAAAGTTTTACATCACCCTTCAGTCCTTAATTTATAGTATTCTCTAGTTAAACTAATGATCCAACTAATGGGCTTCACTAATTACACATTAATTCTTTTCAACAGCTTTAAAAACTTAAAACACGCATATATCATTCTAAGGCCCAGCTTTGCACATAATTCAAGACCAGATTCTTCGCTTCCAAGACCCATATCATAATAGCTAGTGAAATAGGTAACATCAAGCTTGGGCTGACCAAGAATCTTTAGTTATATCAATAAGTAGTCCACTCGGGCAAGGGCGTCGACAAGAGTAGTCTGGTTGTGGCCTTCTTCTCGGGGGTGAGGTACAAATCAAAGATGTGGAAAGAGTTGCAAAGTAGCCAACCACGTCCCAAACCGATTTCTATCAACAGGCGAACGACGTCATGAGGTTGGGAGATGCTGATCTTTCAAATGACGTTAATGAGGCTTGAAGATAACAAAGTTAGCCCCAATGAGGCAACCGACCGCCGGGGTAATGGTTGAGAAAACAACAACAAAAGACATGCGAAAGACGACATTCAATGCAAGTCCAGGTATGCTCATTATGCCACCTTGACTTGAGATATAGAATCCATATAACTTACTACCTGGGACCAGTACCATTCCAAATGCTACTTGTCGCTAGAACCGGGAGAAAGAAGGAACTTGCTGCAAGGACAAGTACTGCAACTTCCTTCAAATCAGCGGCCACTCCACCAACAAGTGCAGCATGCTAAAGGATGAGATAGAAAGGTTGATCTGGGAAGGAGTTGATAGAGTTGGGAGTATGCCCTAGGGGTAATTCTGTAATTTGTTACATTTATCTTTGTGGTCAATCTTATTTAAAATAAGAGGTGTCTTTTCTTTATATCATATACTTGTTATATAGTAATATAAATAATTAAGTAATCAATTTAAAGCATACTGGTGAAAAATCCTTAAATGATATGTTATGTGACAGTAATTATAAAGTGTTTTAATTATAAGAATTTTATCACATTGAAAATAACAATTATTTTAAATATGCTAAGTCAAGATTTTTCGAAAAAGGATATCGATTCATCCCTTGAGACTAGAGTATGTTGTTCAAATGTTGGGCAGTCATCGTGGCTGATGAGGCACCAATGGGTTATGTATTGATAGTTGTTGAATAATAATGAAATGACTCACTCGAGGGTTCTTTTTTGGTTAATATAACTAAAATCAAATAGACAATCTCGAAGTGATGGTGTTACAGCATTCACTCAACTTGAGAATACCGTGGAACTTCAATATTGACACACCATACCAAAAAATATTTCTGGTGGTGCACAAAAAACACTACCTTAACTTACAATAGCGGTTTAGAGAACGCCACTAAAAACATGTAAGTAAAAAATTCCAAGATTTTCTGCTGCGTTCAAATAAACACCTCTATGAATGCTATAAAAAAATTATTGTAGCATTTGCAAAACGCTACCGAAAAGTAGCGTCTACTACAAAAATATATTTTAGTAGTGCTTTTTATTTACCAATATATATATATTTTAGAGTGTTTAATAAACGGTGCTAAAACTTGTTGATTTTTTGTGCAGGTTTTCCTTGCTGTGTTGGCAGTTTCCTTTTCATTTTGTTCACAACATATATATTTATTATATATAGTAATAATTACCATTTTTCTGTATGAAACTGACATCACTCATATAATTATCAAATCCAAACAACAGACAAACACGTTAATCACATAATGCAATAAGATATACCAACACCTCCATACAAAAATATTTTAACCATATTTACATAAAATCCATAATAAAATTACAAATCATTATGCGTATATATAGAGGGACCTGAGTCTTTATCCTCTTCAAGGGTGAAAGCATAAGCAATGGACTAGCTACGCCTTTTTCCTTCTTTGGTGAGCATTTCACTCCTCCTTGCTTCTTTGTCATTTTGGCAACCCTACAATTGATATTTGTTACCATTATTATTTATTCAAATAGTAGCTAATATTATCACTCAACGGGACTATGTAATGTCAAAGATTTACGGATTTGGATCGCCTGCTCTAGCGTAGTGCTATAAAAGCGATACTATTTTGCATGTAATATCATGAATACAGTGTGTAGAGAATAAGATTCCATAATAAAGAGTATTAACAAGCAAATAAATCAATATTATTTGCAGAACATAATAAACAACGTTTTCTGCAGTGCGAAGGAATGAAAATGATAAATACCGAGCAGGTGAAGTTGAAATCTTACAACCCCTTCCACTGAGGATATCGATTATGATTGTGAGAAGCAGAGATGGAGGCCATTACTGCAACTGGAAAGTGAACAAAGTAATATTGCAATTTGCTTTTCTTTAAATTCTATTGTGCACAATAAGAAAAGAAGCGTGGAAGTCATATATTTCAGTTGTTAGCTTGTAGCTAACCTATGGTTGAAATAACTGCTAATTAAAAAAACTTCATAGTCGAAATATTAATATAAATATCATTTACAAAATAAGACAACATAATTGATACATATTTATCATGGAACTTTTAAAAGACTGAGAAACTCGTACTCAAGATTACTTATTTCCTGCTAGAGCTGTCAAGGGATGCAAATGGATGCGGATATGGCTGTATCCGCATCCACATTCGAAAATTTAAATCCGCATCCGATATCCGCGGATATCTGAGAATTAACATCTGTATCCGCGGATATTTTTCGGATATCCGAAAATATCCGCATCCGAAAATAAAAAGCGGATATTTTCATATATTCGAAAATATCCAAAATATCCGCATCCGAATTGAATAAATTTTTTATTATACTAATATTTTTCAACTAAAACAATCACTTTCTCAAATGACAATACACACACTACAATACTAATCAGTTTTTTAAAGTGGAACAATTCATTTCCATGTATATTTTAATTTCATCATTAAACAATAAATCAATAATAATAATTTTTATTATAATTAATTTTGGATCGAACGGATGTTTTTCGAATACAGATATGCCCATATCCGCATCCGGATCCCATTTTCTATTCGGATATCGGATATCCGCATCCGCTTTTCGGATATCGGATAATATCTGTTTTGTCGAATACGGATCCGAACGGGTTTCGAATTTTTCGGGTATCCAATGATAGGCCTATTTCCTGCAATTTATTTGGAAACCATCCAGCAAAATGGTTCTCTGCAACCTTCCTACCAACAAATTAGAACATATTTATAAACGGTAAATTTTATAAACCTGTTTAATTTTAACAAAACTTATTTAATTTTTATCAACTTGGTTAACTTAGTTAATTTATTATTATTATTATTATTAAAACTCAGTTAACTTAATTGTATTATTATCATTATTATAATCTTAGTCAATTTTTAGAAATTTAGTTAATTCATCATCACCATCATCATCAAAACTTTCTTAGTTATATTATTATTATTTATAAAATTTAGTTAACTTAAACCTAGTTAATTTTATAAAACTTGTTTAATTTTGACAAAATTTAGTTAATTTTTATTAACTTAGTTAACTTAGTTAATTTGTTGTTATTATTATTGCTATTATCATTATTAAAAATCAGTTGACTTAATTAGTAAATTTTTATAAACTTAGTTTATTAATCATCATCGTCGTCATTACTATTTATAATTTTTTTAAATTAGATGTATTATTATTTATAAAATTTTGTTAAATTAGTTGTATCTACAAAATTTAGTTAACTTAAACTTAATTAATTTTATAAAACTTGTTTAATTTTATCAAAACTTAGTTAATTTATATCAACTTTGGTTAACTTAGTTAATTTATTATTATATCATTATTATTATTAAAACTCAATTTACTTAATTATATTATTATTATATAAACCTAGTTAAATTTTATAAACTTATCTAATTCGTCGTCGTCGTCATTTATAAAATTTTGTTAAATTAGTTGTATCATTATTATTTATAAAATTTAGTTAACGTAAACTTAGTTAATTTTATAAAACTTGTTTAATTTTAACAAAACTTAGTTAATTTTTATAACTTGGTTAATTTATTATTATTATAAAATTGGTTAATTTTTATAAACTTAGTTGATTTTTATAATCTTAGTTAATTCATCAACATTATTATTATTGTTTATAAAACTTTGTGAGATTAGTCATATTATGTAACGACCCGCCTTTCATTCCATAGAAAGACGCATCATTAAGAAGAAAGAAAGGGATGGAAAAGAGAAAAGATAGAAAAGAAAGAAACAAACAACATCAGAATCTCACAGCGGAACGAATAAATTATATTATATCACATAAGATATTACATGGTATCATATACGTCAGAGTTATACAGCTAATACAAATGAACTAGACAGTTGTAAGCACATGTCTAGCAATTACAACGCAAGTACATCACAAAGATAATGATTCAACACTAGCACAGCAGGACCACTATATATTTACACGCTGAAGCCTCCTGCTCCATTTCTCCTCCAGAACTCGTCAAAGCAAATCCTGAATCCTTTGACTACTCATACATAATATGAGTATCCAAGAGTTTAATAAAAAAGAAAATAAATACTTGGGTCAGACATGGGTCTGGTGTGAGTAAACGGGTTTAAAGTAGCTTAACTTTGAAAATCCTTTGAAAACAAAAGGTATCACATAAGATTTCCCACAAATAAACATGGGAATCAGCTGATATTATAATAGTGTCTAGGGTTTTCAACTAAATAAGAAATAGCCGAAATTGTTACATGATTAAATTCCAGCTACTAGCCACAAAGTGGGTAATACAATCAAAACCGTAAAGGACACGTCGGAAGAATGGGTTTCCATCAATGGTAGGGCTACTGGGTTACCGTCCGTCACAGTACGGGGCCTAGATCACCGTACCGAGGATTACTCCCAATCCCCTGCAACACAAAGCCGGAACCATCCCTTACTGGACAGTCCCGAACAAGACAACCCCGCAGGTGGCCGTCGCCAACTGCCCACACATCCGAATAAAAAGGGACCTCTAGACAGGAGTAAATATCGTCCTACTTGGACATGACCCACTTAGCCTTGCTGCACCTCCCATGTTTAGCCATTCCCGGTTGATGAGGCTTGAGGCTACGATTACCTTTATAGGACACATCAATCTTAGAATGCTCATAGTCCACCTGACGATGTTTTGAAAGCATTCAATCTATACAAGTCCATTCCGGGTTCGAACGGAACCGAAGGCACTATCTCGTTACACCCATTTTGGAATCACCCTCAGAGTTAACGACAATAGCCCTTGCACTCTGAATCTTCATCTCGAACCTTAAAGTACTATCCCCGTTAAACTCGTATTGGAATCACCCTCAGAGTATTAACGACAAATAGCCCTTACACCTCGAGTATTCACTCTTCACTTGAGATTCACGACCTAACGGTTAATTTGGATCGATGTGGTTTTTGGAATTCCAAATTTGGAAACCCGATCCCGGTCTCATCGAAATCCAAACGCCATTTTAATGTCCAAGTGATTCAGGTTTAAATAATTAATTCAGTTTAAAACATTGAATTCACACAACATCATTCACAGATAAATTTCACACATTTATCACAGCTATAATCAATAACATATCACAACGAATCATAGATTATTTAAACTATAAGCATCATCCAATTAAGCCATTCTACTCAATCAATCATACACAATAGGAATCATTAATCCAAATTATAATTAATTTAATCATCTTAAATTAAATTAATTATTTGAGAATTAATCACATAATCCTGCTTAAAAAATCATTAATTAATTAGTTACTAACTATTTAATTAATTAATCACCTTTAATCACTTTATAAACAAATTAATTAATCTTTAATTAGATTAATTATCCTTTAATCATCCTCTAAATTAATCACACTTGTTTAATTATTACTTAATTACATTAAGTAATTAGTCTTTAAATTAATTACACAAATTAATTATGCTTTAATCATTTAGTAATTAACCTTAATTACTTCCATTAATTAATTAATTAATTACATTAATTAATTATATCTTAATCACTTCCTTAATTAATTATCTCATAATTAATCACATTTATTAATCAATTAAACCTTTAATTATTATCATTAATTACATTAATTAATGATCTTCAATTACTTTCCATTAATTAATTATTCTTCTAATTACAATTAATAATTAATCTTTAACTTTACTACATTCATTAATCAAACCTGATTAATCACAATCAGTAATTAACTTCCCTTAATTACTTCTTCAATTAAACCAACTCCATTGATTAATTACGTTAATTAATCCTTTAATTACACTGAGTAATCATCACTTAATTACTTCCACTAAGTAATTGTTCCTTAATTACTTTCCATTAAGTAATTTTCTTTAATTAATTACATCCAATAATTGTCCATTAATTTCTTCATTAAGTAATTACATCTCATTAATTACATTAAGTAGTAATACTTAATTCCATCATTAAGTAATCCTCTTTAGTTAATTAAACTTATTTAATTAATTAAAATTAATCACATTAACCTAATTAATTACACCATGTAATTAATTACATTAATTACTTTATTAAGTAATTACCTTTAATAATCTTCTTTACATTAAATAATTAACCTCTTAATTACTTGTTACTTAATTAATTAACCTTGATTAATCTAATATTAATTAAGAATTTTAATTATACTTAATTAATTTATCTTAATTCAACTACTCAAATTTCTTATCTCAGTTAATTAAGTAATTTAACTTTAATTACGTTTGTAAATAAAACTTGATTTAAATTAACATATAACATTTATTACATCAAACTCTTGATTTCCATTTAAAATAAATAAATTTAAAACTTGAATATGATTTATTAAAATCATTATTCTTTGATTCAAGTTAAATACTTTTTACTTAAATCATAATTATATTTCAACAATTTATTTAAGTTGAAACCATTTTAAAAATAATTACAAATTTACTCTATTTGTAATATTTATATACATCAAACTATTTTAAAACAACATTTAAACTTTAAAATTCATTTGTTATAAAATTTAAATTTGTTTAAACCTTAATTTCTAACTTTAAACATTTCACACTTTTAAAACTGGTCAAAACTTCGTTTAAAAATCTGCTTTGTTTCTTTAAAATTTGAAACCCACTTAGTTTGAAAATCTAGACAAGTTAAAACTGCTAGAACAAAAATTATTCGAACAACAACTAATACCCGAGCCAACTCAACAGATTCCTCAAGACATTCTCGAATAACACTTCGAGTCACAACGAACCCAAAGCTGTCTTCCCCAAACTCAAGCCCAGGTGCACGCATTGGCCACCGTGCACATGCACGCTTCAACCATCGGCCTCTGACCATCGACCCCCTTTCAAACACATCGACGAACATCCCCTAATTCGATTCCGATCAACCAAAAACAGCGCAAAGCCCCAAATCGAAAAACGAGCAAAATCGACCTTACCAGAACCCACCTTGATCAAACGCTGCCGACCACCGTACAATGTGAAACCAGGGTCGAAACGTTCATCGACCTTCCCTGAACCCTTTCCCACAACTCCAATAACGTCCGAAGTTCTGGTGATTCAACAGTACCCTCGAGAAGAAAGACGACGCAAAGCAGGTCCAAAACCCTATTCCATTGATTCGCCATTACCATGTTGACCGTAAAATTCTTCAGGCATTTTTCCCTTGCTCCTCTACTCATGCGCCACCTTCGGTAGCAAACCCGACCCATCCGATCTCATCGATCATCAGAAAAGGCTCAAAACCCCTTTTCTGAACAAACCCAAATATCTCCTTCGATTCCCACTTAAAAATTTTGATTTAGCTCTTAAAATTCCTAATTTTTGAAAGCAATTCAAACTATATTGGTGAATTCAAGAATCATCAATTTTGAATTTTCCCACTTTCTGGTTTTCACTGTAACTTTAAACTTTACAAAGTATTAACTAAATATTTTTACCTGAATCTATTTTTAAAAGCAAGAATACAATGTTATTAACATTTTCTCTTTAGTAATCAAAGTCAAATTTTGATTATACAGTGAGATATGAATTTATTTGTGATAACTTTTTGTTTGTAACTAACAACAGATCATTCATTCAAACATGCAGAGACCATTGCATACATATTATACTTATTTACATACATTGATATTCAAGCAAGCATTATAAACTACACTCCTACACATGCAACCAGAATTGCATCATGGATTTGAAAATTGTTTTTTTTTTTTAAAAAAAAAGGGTTTACTCAACAACATGCAGAGCAGAAGACAGGATTTTATTTCCTGGAACAAATTTTGCTCTGGATTTTGAATCTGGAGTTTTCAATCTTGCTTTTTGAATTGAATTTTCTTGTTGAACTTGCTGTTTTGTTAGTTGAATCTACTGAGTTTGCTTCCAGTTTTGATTACTGAAGTTGAATTACTTGCTTTCTGTAGTTGATTCAAATTTTTGCAGTTAACCTCCATTTTTCCTTTGCTTAGAGTTTGAGTTGATCTTCTCTTTGAAGTTGAAACTTGAAAAATAATTACAGATTTGCTGTAGTTAATTTACAGTTGCAATAGAATTTGTTGTTTGCAAATTTTTGAACTTGAGTTGTATTTGGTCTTGAACTTTTCTTTAAATCTGATTTTCAGTTTAGTTTTGAAGAGAAGAAAGATTGAACTAAAAAAAATGATTTGCCAAATTTCTCTATATGCATTTATAAATAATTATTTTCAAAAATAAATTAATATTGCCACTTGTTACATTAGGTTGTAGAATGATTTACAAGTGTCTTTCTCATGGTATAATAACCTTACACATGTTATAATTCAATATTAAAATAATTACTTAATTTTATAAATGTTTAAAAATTCTTTTAAATCAATTTCTTATTTATTTTAACATGTTTTTATGTTTATTTTCAATTAGCCTTACATGTTTACATATGAATTACCTTTATACAATTACATATGTTAATGTTTATTTGTATCTTTTTAAAATAATATTTTCAAAGCTAAATTTTCAAGAAAGAAATTTAAAAAGAAAAGAATATTGAATTATGCCTTATTTTCAAAGTTTAAAAACATTGTACTTCAATGTAAGTACTAACTTTATTTCAAAAACCAATCTTTAAAAGAAAACAAAATTAAACTTTTATTGTAATATACAATTTAAACTATTATATTTTTAACAAAACAAATATTTAGTTTAATTACTTTTGAAGATATAAGATAGGTTTTTAAAATAAGCTATTGAAAAATTTCCATATTAAATCCAATCAAAACTTTCAAATTCACAATATATATATATATATATATATATATATATATATATTATAAATTTGAAAATATTCTTATTAATTTAAATTAAAATCAAATTCCATGTTTACAATGTATACACATATATATACATTATAAATAGAATATCTCTTTCTTTATTAGCTTACAAAGATAAATTTTATCAATTAAATATTTTTAACTTTGAAAAGAATAAAATCTCTAACTTAAATTATTATCATTATAAAATTTGAAAGGATAACATTTATCAAATTAAACAATTATTAGTTTTGAAAAGATAATTAGATTATTAAATCAATATTTCATATTTTAAAATGATTACTAATGGAAATTATTAAATAAATATTGCCTAAATTTTCGGGATATCGCATTCCTCCCCACTTAAAAGAATTTCGTCCCCGAAATTTAAAGCAAAGATAATTTAATAATCGCATACAGATTTTAATTTTAAAATAGCAAGCATATGCTACTAACCATACATAAGCAACCATAGCAATCGATTCAAACAAACAATATTAACTATCCAGACAAAATTTCGGACAGAACTTCCTAGAGTTTCCTCGGGTACAAACATAGGGATACTTGCCCTACAGAATCTAAACTGGCTACACCACTCAGATTCAGAGCTTCTATATATTTAGATCTATAATCTGAACAGGATATCAGACCATAGAAAAGTCCTCTTCAACTTCCAAATCCCCCTGAACTGCTGGTTCTAAAACTAGAGATAGACCATACACGTGCTCCCTCAGAGATGCGTGAAATACATAACAAATTCCAACCATCCGAACTGGTAATTCAATCCTGCAGACCAAACACTTAACCCTTAAGAGAAAATAGAAAGATACAATACACTTCTGAGCTAGCTTCCAAACTTACCCAATCTTATAGCTCTTACGATCGAAGAAAACTTATCCAAAATTAAATCTCCGACTTGAATTCCGAATTAATTTGTCTCTAATCCATAGAACCCTTCTGCCGATCCTAGGCTGTCTTCAACCTTCTAGATCAATCCAATCTTCGCAGATGCCTCATTGATCAAATCTGGACAAAGAAATAAACGATCTTCAGATCCTACTCAACAAGATGGTTCTCCCAAGATCCATCAAAATCCAGCACACAAACTCTACATCACAATCATCAGAAGATTTCAAACATACTACTCTTATTCGAAAAACAGAACAGATGCACAAGACAACCAAGCCTCCAGATCCAAAATGAGTTTCCTGTAGAAATCCTCTGATCCAAGACAAAACACAAATTTCCAATGAATCCGGGGTTTCTCCTATTTTGGAATAGTGAAACAACCCGACTTTCTTACCACAGAAAATCGCATCATTATTAAGAAAGAAAGGGATAGAAAAGAGAAAAGAAAGAAGAGAAGAAAGAAATAACATCAGAATCTAAACAGCGGAACGAATAAACTATATTAATAACATAATATTACATAGTTTACAACAAATATCAGAGTTACACAGACATACAACACATACTAGACAGTTATAAACACCTGTCTAGTTATACAATCTCAATACAGCACAAGAAACGACTCAGAGAAAACTACACAGCGGAATACTATATATATCTATACGCAGAAGCCTCCTGCTCCATTGCTCCTTCACAATTCGTCAAAGCAAACCTATATCCTAACCTGAATTCCCTTGGCTACTCGTAAAAATTTAAGTACCCAAGAGTTTATGAAAAACAAAAATAAACTCCGGGTCAGACATGGGTCTGGTGTGAGTAACAGGTTAAAGTTGCTTAACTTTTAAAAACCTTTGAAAAGAAAGGTATCACGTAAGACTTCCCACACATAAACATGGAAAAGTTTTTACCTTACGCTAACCAAAACATTTGATAGGAAATCCGATGATATTATATGTGATGTCCCGGAAATTTAGGCAATAATTATTTAATAATTTCATTGATAATTATTTTAAAATATGAAATATTGATTTAATAATATAATTTAAACTGGAATTTTCTTTTGAAAGTTAATAATTATTTAGTTTGTTAAATGATATTGTTTTCAAAAGTTAAAAATATTTAAGTAATAAATTTATCTTTCTAAACTGATTTAAAAATATTTTATTTATAATGTATAAATGTTATACATTGTAAATAGAGGAATTGGTTTTAATTTTAATTTATAAAGAATATTTTCTAATTATTATATATTAATGTATAATGTGTAAATTGTTTTAAATTAATTTAAATGAGTATTGTAAATTTTTCAAAAGTTGTTTTAAAAATCTTTCTTATATTTTTATAGAAATATAAGTGAGCATTTATTTTTGTTTATAAAATAAATATAGTTTAATTTTGTTTTATAATAAAAGTTGATTTGTTTTATTTTAAATAGATTTAATTCATTCTTCTCTTTTGAAATGCAGTTTCATAAAGAATATTATTTTAAAAATAATTAAACAAACATCTAAAAGTAAGTGTATAGTTTTATAAAAAGTTTGTATGTATTTAATCAAAGACTAGATGTTAATAAAACATTTGTAACTTGCTAAAATAAATTAGAAATAGTTTAAGACAAATTCAAATACATTTATAAATCAGAAATTTCTTTTATTAATTGAATTGCATATGTGTTAGTCATTTAAACAATTAAGTAGACACTTGTGAAACATCTAACATGATAAGTTAACAAGTGGCATTGGTTTTAAATCTTATTATTTAAATTTTTGATAAGAGAAATATAATATAAGCATTTGGATTAAAACACTTTCTCATCAAAATTTAAAACCTGAAAATCAAATTTTCAGTAAAGATCGAAAACCAATCTTCAATAAATCTTTTCAAATCAAATGCATGTTTATAAATCTGCAGATTTAAAATCTGCATTCATCTTCAAACCTGCAATCTTCCTCTTCAAAACCTCAATTTCTGCAATCAAAATACAAATCATTTCTACAAATAATTTCAATTCTGCAATAAGCAAACTTCAATTTCTTCAAATCTGAAGCTCAACATCAATATGAAGTCCAATTTAAAATCTGAGCAATAAAGATGGGACTGCATGCATGTTCAAACCATTCTCATCATCAAGTTTAAAAAAAAACAACTTCTACAGGCAGTTCAAAACAGTTCCTGGATTGTGCAATTTCATTTCTGGAATGATTGCTCTGCATCTAGTTGTTCTGCATCTTTAATTTAATCAGGCGAGTAAACTTTTAATTTTAAAAACAGTTTTGTTTTAAAATAAATTCACATGCAAGTATTAGAACTCATGTTCAAAGCAAAACTGTCAATGTATAAAACTGCTATGGATGAAATTGCAGAGATTCATTTGTTTGAGGAAAATAACCTCACAATTTAAAGTTTTAAGTTTTTGTGCATATGAAATGGGTAGAAATATGTATGTTGTGTGATTTCATATTGATAAATATCCTGTGTATACATATATATACAAATATGTATATTTATGTTTGCTGTTACAGGTATATTTTTACCTGACTCTGGTTTTAGAAATTAGACTTTTAAATGGAAATAAAAACAAGATTTCTCAAATTAACACTCTGTTGTATTTGTTATGGAAATGAGGGATGGTTGTTTAGTATAGATTAAATCTATAAATCATAGTTAAGGTTAAATTTGAAATCTGTTTTACTGTAAACCATAAGAGACAGTTAACATAGAGATTTCAAAATAAGAATCTTAAACTATTAAAAACAAGTCTATCACAGGAATGCATGTTAAAAACATGAATTGTAAAACAAATATACAGTTTTAAATAATCTGTTAAGGGAAAAGGATTTCTGTTTTTAAACAGAAATAGAATTTTATTTTTATTATTTTTGAAAATCTGCTGTGGATGTCAGGTGTTAGATGTTTATGTTAGTGGAGTATTGAGGTGAGAGGATGGAGGAGGTGTTGTTGATGGATGATCAGAGAGGCTGGTGATATGGATTGGGTGTTTCCAGGTTGATTTGGGTTGCAGAGTTGAACTTAGGAACATATCAGTAGTGTGTAGGGTTTTAACTCGGGTCATTGCTCGGGTATTTTTATTTTTGACTCAAAGAAACAGGGATGGAAACTCGAAGTAGTTGGTTGAGTGTCTCGGGTTTTTGGCTACAGGTTTATAACAGAGAGCTTTCACAGTTTTTTTTTTTAAAAATGTTGAATGGAAATCAAATTCAAGTGCAGGAGTTTGATTCATGTATGAATTGAAACTGAATTCAAGTAGAGTTTGAATTCAAAGCTTTTTAAAAAAATGAAATGTCTTGACAAGTTTAAAGTTTGTTTTAAATCAAAAATTAAAACTGTTTCAGGTTTTAAACCTGAAAGTTGTTTAGCAGTTTTTCATGTTGAATGAAATTTTAATTTTGGTATGGAAATTTGATTTTAGATGGAAGTAGAAACTGAATTCAATTGTAGTTTTGAATTCAAAGTTTTTAAAGATAAGAATCTTAAATTTGAACAAGACTTAAATCTAGTTTTAAATCAATATTAAAACAGTTTCAGGTTTTAAAAACCTGAAATTTTGCAGTCTGTAGTTTAAATAAAATTCATATTTTAACTTGATTCAAGTATGAGTTAAGACTGAATTCAAGTGTAGTTTGAAACTCAAGGTTTTTGAAAATGAAAATCTTAAATTTAAACAAGATTTAAAATTTTGTTTTAAAATCAGGAGTTAAAACAGTTTGCAGGGTTTTTTAAAGCCAGAGAGTAAATTTTGCAGTTTTTAGTTAAGTAAATTCATATTATTTTTAGTTAGAATCTGACTTAAATGGAAGTTAAATCTAATTTCAAATGAGGTTTGAAATTCAAAGTTTCTAAAAATGAAACTTTTGAATTTAAACAAGTTTAAATTCTGTTTTCAATCAAGTTTTAAAAACAGTTTTACCCAGAGAGACTTTTGCAGTTTTGAATTTTAATGAGATGTAACTGAATTCAAGTGTAGTTGAAATTCAAAAGTTTTAAAAATGAAAATCTTAACTTTAAACAAGATTTGAATATGGGTTTAAGTCAAGATTTTAAAAAAAAAACACTGTTTTCAGAATATCTTTCAAAACCAGAGTTTGAATTTAAACAGTTTTTGTATGTTTTAAAACTTTGAACATATTTGAATGTTTTAAGTAAGTTTTAAACTCAGTTTGAAATCAATTTAAAAACTGTTTCCAGATTTCTTTGAAACCCAGTTTAATTTCAAAACAGTTTTTAAAATTTAAAATAAATGAACATATTCAAATGCTTAAAAGTGAATTTGAAAATGAAATTTCATTTCAAATAAGTTTAAAACTTGAAAGAATTGAGTTCCTTTAGTATTTGAAAGTATGAAGTGTTGATTTAAATTTAAAAGTTGAAAATAATCAATTTAGTTTCAATGCTTAATTTATCAAGTAATTTAGTGTTAAATCTTTCTTTATATTTAAGTGATGAATGTTGTTTAAACATTCATTTTTATTTTATAGTTTATAATTCTTTTTGGAATTAATGTTTAAATAACTAAACATTTGAATTTTTTAAATAGAATTGGAATTTAAATTTAGAAATGTATTGTGTAAATACATTTTTAATGTAAATAAAGTCATTTGATAATTAAGGATTTACTTAATTATTTGATTTTATAATGATGGTTTTAATTAATATTAATTAGGAATGATTATTGATAGTTATTCTAAGAGAATTTTTTTTCTTAAGTGTATAATTAATGAAATATGTTAATTAATAATTGGTGATAATTATCTAAGGATAATTAAGTAATTAATTAATGTCAATAAATTTTAATATTGTGATTTGTTAAGTTAATTAATTCAGTTTAATTAATTTTAATAAATCATTTGATGATTTTAGAGTGTAATTACTTAATGTAATTAGTGGAGCAGGATTATTCAGAGAAGTAATAATGATAATTTCTGGAATGTAGTTAGTAATTTGGATGATTACTTTAGTAATTAATTAAGGAATTAATTAATGACTAATTATTGGATAATTAATTTGTTAATAAGTAATTAAAGATAGTTAATTACTTAATTGGATATTAATCAAGGTGATTAATAATTAGATTAATTACTAAATGTAATTAATTTTAATTCACTAATATTAGAGATCATTAATTATTATAATTAATGATGTAATTAAGGATTGTTTGATTAAATAATAATTAATTAATAAATGATTAATTATTGTAATTACTTATGATTTAGGTTAATTAATTTATGAAATTAATTTAATACTAATTACTTATTGTAATTAGTGAATGATCAATCAAAGATGTTCAATCAAGTTAAATACTTAGGAAGTGAATTAATTAACTGGGTTAATTAATTAATGGATGTTAAGCAAGATTTAAATGTGTTAATTAATTTAATTTAATTTAAATTAATTAGAGATAGTTGTAATTAATTTAATTCATTTTAAATTAATTATAATTGACGGTTAATGAATCTTTGCTTATGGATGCTATTGATTGAATGGTTGTGATCTCAGTAATGAGACTAGTTGTATCTGTATGATATGGATGATTGGTTTAAGTATGATAGTTGGTGATGGATTATTTGGTTGAATGATTATCTGTTTATGGATGATACAGATTATCTGTTATGATATGAATGTGCTTATCTACTGTGAGATGTAGTTTATCTATCTATGTAAAGTAGATAATAATGAAGAGTTAAATTGTTTAAAACCCTTATGTACAACTTGGACATTAAAATGGCGTTTGGTTTCGGTGAGACCGGTATCGGGTTTCCATATTTGGATATCCGAAAACCACATCGATTCCAATTAAACGTTAGGTCGTTAATCCAAGTGGAGCAAGTGAAGACTCGAGGTGTAAGGGCTATACGTCAGTATAACTCTGTGGGTGATTCCGTAATGAGTTGACGGAATAGTGCTTATAGATTCGAGATGGTGATATAGAGTGCAAGGGTTATCGTCGTTAACTCTGAGGGTGATTCCAATACGAGTGTAACGAGATAATGCCTTCGGTTTCGTTCGAACCCGGAACGAACTTGTATGGATTGAATGCTTTCAGCACATCGTCAGGCGGACGATGAGCATTCTAAGATTGATATGTTCTATAAAGGTAATCGTAGCCTCAAGTGTAATAGCCCAATTTTTTTTTACAAGTATTTTTCACTTGTATTTTTTTAAAAAAAAAACCTTGGGGTTTATTTAAAGTGAAAAATAAATTTTAGGATTAACTAATAAGATCTCTGGAAAAATCAAGTTTTAATTAAGAAAACATTTATAGCTTAGGTGGTTAAGACATCTGGGCTATTCACGACAGGTCACGAGTTCGAGTCTCGGCATGGTCAGAATTTCTAATTTTTTTGTATATAAATGAACTGGGTAATTACGCGTTAAAAAGGGCGCGTAAATTGAGGGAATAAGTACCGTATATATATATAAGATATGAAGAATGTAAACCAATTTGAATTTTAGTTAAGTATTAATTTTGAAGAATTTAGTGTATTTATAAACTGTTAAATATCGCGTTTAAAAGGACGCGTAAAATTTATGGTAAGTAATGTAATAAAACGTATAAAATTTAAAACGTTATTTTATATATATATTTTTGATGTTTTGTATTACGTCAGTTTGACGTACTTTTAAAATCATATATAAACACCTTTATGGATTAAAACATCAATTAGTGATTTTTAAGACGAACGTTACTTTTGGTTGTAACTGACAGTTTTGGTTTTAAATAAAAGGTGTATATACGTTTCCATTTCCAAAAGCTTTGAAAAATTCTTGCCGTCATTTAATTAATCAAACTAAATATATATATATATATATATATATATATATATATATATATATATCAATTCTCATATAATTGGAACGGTTCATATTTTGCCATTCCTCTGATCATGAAACCTTATCTGCCTAAATCTTCAATCACACATATAAAGAAGCTGGAAGGGATATCAACGCATGCTTTGAAATGTCCAAAGAGATTTAATACTTGTTGCATGTTCAGTTCAAAGCCAATTTATTTGTTTACCGTTATTCCTAAAATCACGCAACTGTTTATTGGTAACAAATGTTGAAATCAAAAGTTTTGTATGTCTGGAAATAAAGCATGCATCTATGAAACATTCAATCAAATTTCTTGCCGTTCTTTGGTTCAATCAACATTTAATGCTTGCCAACATTTACGTAAGAAACTCCCTGCTTTTATCAATCAATTGGGCAAGTTTGAAATCTTAACATACCTGACCGTGAGAAATATTTTATCCACCTCATTTATAACTGTGTATTTCTTTTCGCCATTCAAATAAAAAGATTTATTTCCCACTTCTCATTTTCATTTGCGTTTAAAAATAAATTATATATAAGTTTTCTCTCTCCTTAATTCTTACTTTTTATTTGCCTAGCCTCTTTATTATTTTCCTATGTCTATCTCTTGACATTTATTTCTTTATTTTTCTAGATCTTATTTTATCTATTAAATATTTCTTATGTACATCTTTATTTAATAGCTTGTGTAACAACCCTAGTTTTAACAATTTATTTTATTTTAATTATTCAAATTTGAAATAATATTCTTATAGATTAGGTTTAACAATATGGTTAAATATTTGATTTGGAGATATATTTTATAAAATTTTGTATGCCAATAAAATTAAATAATAAATGTAAAATTTTAAGCTATTTTTGAACTGTTAAATTTCGCGTTTGGAAGACGCGTCAATTATAGGGTATAAGTGACGTAATAAAACGTGTGTTTTCAAAACGATATTTTCACACAAATTTTTGATGTTTTAGTTTGCGTCTGTTTAACGTAGTGTAAAAATCATATTTTCATATATTTTTGAAGAAAAATATCGGTCAGTGTTTTAAAAAGCAAATGTTACCTTGTTTTAATTGACAATTTGACTTTACACATATTGTATACGTTTCCATTTCAACTGCCTACATAAATTTGCCTTTTCATTTTGATATCAAACTAGAAAAATATCAAATCAAAATACATAAAACTGAAATAAATTCAACAAGTAGTAACGTACAAAATTTAAGCTAGACGTGTGAAACCTAACTGTCACTTTAAAGAAATCAACATGCACATCAATTCCTTTCCTCTGCCTCTATCTCATCAATTATCAACCTATAATCACGCAAGTTTTAATTTATAAGAATGTGTGTATTAACCCTGCCTTCATCACACAAACTTAATTATAGGGTAACATTAAAAACCTTATTCTCTCTGATGATTTCCTTTTTACTTAAATGCATGCAATTAAAGCTTGAAACCATACACACCATTTCTCTTCCTTTAGCCTCTGTTCTCATCAGTTATATATCAATTCAAATCCTTGAATCAAGTACGTAACTCACGCAGGAAATAAAATCTAGTTTATAAACATCAACAAGTTTTCAAAAAAAATAAAATCCTCTCGGCCTTCTCTTTATGCCTGCCTTCCATTAATCATGCCAGAAGATCAATGCTTGCAATATTCTTTTGTAACTGATGGGAAGAATTCTCGTCCATATCAATAGCATTTATATCAATAGAAACTGACACGTTATTTTTCTCATCTGCCTATAAACTCATTCCCCTCTACCCATTTGTTCTCTGCATCGATCCAATTCTCTGCTCCTTCTCGTGAATCTATCAGGTAAATAGTTATAGTATTGTTCTTTTCTTTCGGTTCAGATATTTTTTCTCCCTTTCTCTTTCTCGAAATTTTGTCCTACCTGTGCCTTGCTCGGCCATTTCCATTGTTATGCCATGCATAAGATGTCTGTACATTCATCCCTATGCTGAGATATAGGCTAGTCTTGTGCATATCAGAGGGTGAAGCAGTAGATTGGTGGGAGAAACTGAGTGTTATGAGGAATGGTTGAAATTTTATACAATAGTGATAAGTTGCATTTAGGAAGTTTAGATTCAGTGACAATATAAGAAATAGCCTTGTATTGAACCTGTTGATTTTCAAACTGCATATAGTGATCAGTAGGCCTTTTTCATGTTGAGGGATGTGGGGTGAAGTAACACTGATATAAAGATGAGTGTAGATATAGGTTGAGTTTTGCATGCATTTTGTAGTTGTAGGCTAGTGAGTTTTAGCCAAGAACCTGGATATGATATTTAATGTATGGGAAGGACTTTGGTTGATTTGTTTAAGATTTTCCAGGATTTGATTTAGTTAGTAGTGGAAAAAAAAAATTACATTTTTTTTATATTATATTATATATATTATATTTTTTAAGGGAGTTAACTTGCATTTGTGTTGAGTAGTCTGCATACATTTATGTTGGGTTTAGGGGAGTCTTTCAGTTGCCTTTATATAAGAAAGGGGTCGTCTGTTTGTAGGGGAGAGGAGTCATGTTCTTTATTTTATTTTATTTTTTTTCTTTTCTGAGATTGAAGATCTGGACAGGAGTATTGATGCATAACTGAAGTAAAATGTTGATGCTACTAGGAAATAGGGGTCAGTGAGTGTGAGATTTGTGTTTCCAATAATTTTTGAAAAAGAGATGGCTGGAAGTTTCTTTGCATTTTTTCGAAGAAATTTCAGTATTGGCTCGAAGCATGTGAGCTTGAGACGTGGGGAAGACTCGAAGTAGGTGGGTTTTGGCTCGGGTAAATGAGTTTAGTGGATACCTGTTACAGAGGAGTTGGGAGGTACTTGAAATTGAATAAGTGCGAAGCTTTGAAAAAAAAAAAAGAAAAAAAAAGAAAAAAAAAGAAAAAAAAAAGAAGAAAAGAAAAAGAAAACTGAAAAGATGGGAAGGGAAGGCTGCACAAAATTTTGGCCGTGTGCATGAATATAGAGTGGTGCACGTACGTGCATATATCCATATCACGTTCATGAAGAAAATTTGGTGCACGTGTATTCGTGTTCAACTTTTGCCGTAGTTGTTTAGGAAAAATTTTGGTCGTAAAATTTTAGCACGGTTCACAGTTTTGGGTATGTTTTGGTCACGTTACACGGTGAAGTGGTCGAGCAAAGCAAACATATTCTTGTTCTATTCTTAATTTTCCTTGACCATAAATTCTTAAGTCGCGTTTCAATATTTGAATTTTTCTAGATTTGAATCTAGGCGACGTCCGAGAATCTTTATCGTTACCCTCTGTCGGTCTGTACCGGTGAACTGTCATTTTTGAAATTCAAAATTTTCTGCAAAAATTCAGGTGAGTATTTCTCACCAGACATACGTATTTATATTTGGTAAATTATTGCAAGTGTATGTGTAAAATTGTATTTCACTATTATCTGTCTGTAATGTAATATAGAATGATGGACCCCATTTAAATTGACACCTCATCAGTATTATCTGTTATATTATTTCTGCAGTTATGTTATTGTTTATTTACTGCTTAAATCACCACTGCAAGTTCCCTGTTATTATAGATGGTATGGGCTGAAATGATAGGCCTAATTGATTATTATTGTTCACTTGTTCTGTTAACTGCTGTAAATTGTCTTGGGATTGCGGGTTCGAAATGATAGAACCCGGAGTTGTGTAAATATCGGATTGAAATGATATAAATCCGTTTCACTTGACCTAGGCTAGAAAATCTTATACAGGCCCGTGGTTTATATATTATTTTCTGAAATTATTTTAAATTATTTAAATTTAGAAATTTGATGATATTCTAATTTAAAGGATTTTTATGAGATTTACAATGATTTAAAAGGGGTTAAATAAATAAATGTTGAGTTAAAATTTTGGAATATAACTTGTTTAGAAATTCTATATTTTTGGAAAGGTAAAGATTTCAATACAGAAATAATAAATAATAAGTTATATTTGAAATTTGATGTTTAGCTAAAAGTCTACTACAGCATTTAATTGCTGTCTTTTGAAACTTGACTATTTTAAACCCATACTTTAGATAGCATTTCCTAGATGCTGTAGAAGTGAAATTGATTTAAAATTTATTTATTTAAAATTTCATCTCTATTTTGGGAATACGTTAAGATTTGGAATTTAAATATGAAATTGCTAATAAAGTAAGAAATTGAGTTTGGAAAGATTTAAAAGAAGAAAATTGATTTCTATTCTTTTGATAAAAGAAATAAATTCCAGATTTAATTGAATAAATTGAAATGGTATATCTTCAAAGGAAATGTTTTAAATCAAGGATTTGAAATTAAAGGTATTTGAAATATATATATTGATTTGAAAAATATAAAAATACCATTTTTCAAACTATAACCACGGGTTATAATAACGTTTGGTTGGCAAAGAGACCGGGATCGGATATGGGCATACTCTCTGTCGATACCGAAAACCACTTTGACTAACTGTGTACGCGGTGGAGATTCCAGAATGAAGTAGGTTGGTGGTGACGGTTTCTTGAAAGGTATATACGTGGACCCGACTCCCGTGAGTTGGCATAAGGTGGCTAAAACAGGAGCGATTCTCGGATTAATGAGGTAGCTCCTCTGATCGAACGCACTTCTTCGTATGCCATTCTATTACTCTTGTGATTGTTTGGTGCGCACCTTTGATTTGGGAGTGTTGTTCGAGGTGGGCGGTAACTGCGGCTACGCGTTTCCACCGGTCCGGATAGCAATTGGTATATCTACCCTGGCATTGCCTAGTTGTGCCGTGTCACCTACCCTAGCGAGCCTCCTACGAGTTTCTATTTGTGTCGTACCTATGGAGTATCCTCTGGTAGCCTCCCGATCAGGAGGTATTACGGTACTGTATAGACTATTGGCATTATTTGTGTTAAGGGGAATATTGGGTCACTCCTTAACGCTATTTAAAAGTATGTTTACTTTACTATAGACACTATTATAATAGCGCAATATACTACATAGTAAATAGTTTAACGGATCCTTAGAGGATGGGTGATCCCAAGCATCCTTTAAGTTACTTGCTCTTTATTACAGTACACTTGATTTAGCTTACATTATATAAGTATGTATGTCCTGACTCGAGTGTTTTGTTTTATTGTACGCTCGGGTCAGCCTGAGTTGCAGCTTCAGCTTTCTTTCCGGAGCTAGGACCACTCATAGATCTCTCTTGCTAATTGGAAGCTTTTTCAGCTTTATCTATTTTGTAATTCAAGACATTTGAAGACTTTATATTTGCTTATGGCTTAAAATTGTATTGAAGTTTATGAACAACGTATTTCTATTTGGTAAAAGTTTTTAGTGGATTCATGAACCACTGTGTTATTTTATGTTCCGCTGTGAGATTCTGATATCTGTGTCTGTGATTCTGTGTATTTGGTTTCATTTGTTCCTTAGCTATATTTACAACCTATTGTTTTGAACTATTCCAGCTCGACAATTTTTAAGTTTTGTCGAATTCGAATGGTACAAAATAGTGGGTCGTTACAGTTGGTATCAAAGCTTTGGTTTAAACCACAGCCTAAGGAACGAAAACTCATTAGAGATAGAGTAGCAATACTCTAGAATGAGTGAAGTCAAATTCCAGAATCTTTTCCTTATGAGAGAACGTATTTTAAAGTATAAAATGATTTTCAAAGGGTTTTTAAGAAGTATTTTGATAAAAATAAAACTTCCTGTTTTTTTTAAATATATTTTCCAGCTATTTCTTCTTTCTCTCCATCGTTATATTCAAGCCTTTGTTAAAAGCTTGTCAAAGTTAAGCTGTATCTTATCCTAGAATATCTTGACCTCTATGTCTGGGATTCGACGCTTTCGATCTTCTACTCGGAGGCGATTGGTTAAATAGGCATGGTGCAGAAATCTCTTGTAGTTCTCGTACTGTTGCTCTTAAAGATGATTTAGGGAATCCATTAGAGATCCAGTGTGACTTACCTCAGGAGTTCGCTGGTAGTTTCATCTATCCTCTCGACACTTTTCCGGATGATATCCATTCGACCCCTGTAGTCAAACTTTTCCCGACATATTTGGTGAAGTCACTTCTTTACCAAAGCGGGAAATTTATTCCGTATCAATCTTATCCCTGGAGCAACGGTTTTCTCTCAGCTTGATCTAGCCACAGGTTTCCATCAGCTTAGAAATTGCTAAGGAAACCATACCCAAACTACTTTCCGAACTGAGAATGGTTTCTTTGAATGGCTAGTTATGCCTTTTGGCTTGACTAATGCCCCTGCTTTCTTTATAGACTTGATGAATCGCGTTTTTCGCGGTGTGCTCAATAAATTTGTCCTAGTCTTTATTGATGACATCCTCGTTGAAAATTTATTCCTATACTCGAAAGAAAATCTAATATTATATATATAAGTATAATTTTCAGAATTTAACTAGTTGTTTAGAGATAATAATGTTTGATTTTATTTATAGTTTTGTAAACCATTGGTTTTGTCTTAATGAATAATTGAACTATAAAACATGGTTATAAATTTATTTGGAAACAGAAATGGATTTAAAACAAGAATTTAAGAATTTAATATCTGATAGTTTCAAACCTTGTGTTTAAAGTCTTAAAAGGATATATTATTATTTAAATTATTTTCGAATATAAATTTATTTCCAAAGAATTTTAAAAGTTTTAAAAAATTAGTGCTCTTCTCTTTGTCGCTGGAAAATAATTTCGGTGATGACTACAACATCATCGACATTCATTTTCGAGTATCGAAGTAAAAAGACCACGTTGTAGTTTTGTTTCAAAAATTTAATTGATTTGAATTTCTAAATATGACTTAATTTATAATATATATAGATATATGATTTAAATTTGATTTGACATATACTATATGTATGTATTTATTTATCTCGAAAGGGTTTGAAGTTAATTGGAAATTTAATTCATAAATTTATGTTAAAAGGGTGATTCTAATGATAAAATAAAGTCAAATTTTGAATGAATATTTAAACTTGAATAATAAAATTGAAAAAATTTTACTTGTATAATTGCATGCCAATATAACTTACCTAAATCATTCAGAAATTAACTATGTAATTGGAAAATGTATAATATAAAAGGATTTTATAAATAAAAATTTGAGTGGTTATAATAAATGTTATACACTTAAAGTTTCAGTTACAACAAGACAAATAGAGGTAAATAGAAATAAAATAATAATTGAATAATATACAATATCAAATGGTGTTAAAGGAAATTTAGAAATATATTGGAATAGTTATATTAAATATAATCTACTTAATATGTGCGATAAGATATATTAAGCAGAATATATTTAATAATAATCTGGAATAAAGAAAATTAAATTTGTTGAATAAGATAATTAATTTGGAAATAGTTAAGATTGATTTAACTTCTGTAAAAAATCAAATGAATTAAATCAATTATTTAATATTAATTAATTTAAATTGAATTTATATGGTTTAGATATTGAGAAAAATATTTGACATAGATGAGAAAATATTGAGAAAAATAAATTTAATTATAGTTTGGAATAAAGAAGAAATTAAATGGGGAATTTAGTTTATTTTGGGAAATGGTAAATGTACTTTAAAAAAATCAAGTTAAATTACCATTTCAAATTTGGACTAAAATTAAACATTTTAAATTAGAATGTTATAATACCTTGTGAAAAATTTGGAAAAAAAAAAAATTTTGAATGATTTTTTTTAGTGTAGGGATATTATACAAGTAAATATGTAAATAAATAAATGTTAAAATTTTAAGTATAAATAGATGAAATCAAAGATTAATTTAAAATTGAATTTTATTGTTTAGATTAATGATTCTAAATTTAGGTTTCAATTTAGTTTTCTTTCAGGTTGTTTCTATTCCCCTACCTTCTTCCTTTTCGAGGACGAAAAGTTCTGAGTGGGGGAGAGTGCAATAGCCCAATTTTTTTTTACAAGTATTTTTCACTTGTATTTTTTAAAAAAAAAAACCTTGGGGTTTATTTAAAGTGAAAAATAAATTTTAGGATTAACTAATAAGATCTCTGGAAAAATCAAGTTTTAATTAAGAAAACATTTATAGCTTAGGTGGTTAAGACATCTGGGCTATTCACGACAGGTCACGAGTTCGAGTCTCGGCATGGTCAGAATTTCTAATTTTTTTGTATATAAATGAACTGGGTAATTACGCGTTAAAAAGGGCGCGTAAATTGAGGGAATAAGTACCGTATATATATATAAGATATGAAGAATGTAAACCAATTTGAATTTTAGTTAAGTATTAATTTTGAAGAATTTAGTGTATTTATAAACTGTTAAATATCGCGTTTAAAAGGACGCGTAAAATTTATGGTAAGTAATGTAATAAAACGTATAAAATTTAAAACGTTATTTTATATATATATTTTTATGTTTTGTATTACGTCAGTTTGACGTACTTTTAAAATCATATATAAACACCTTTATGGATTAAAACATCAGTTAGTGATTTTTAAGACGAACGTTACTTTTGGTTGTAACTGACAGTTTTGGTTTTAAATAAAAGGTGTATATACGTTTCCATTTCCAAAAGCTTTGAAAAATTCTTGCCGTCATTTAATTAATCAAACTAAAAATATATATATATATATATATATATATATATATATATATATATATATCAATTCTCATATAATTGGAACGGTTCATATTTTGCCATTCCTCTGATCACGAAACCTTATCTGCCTAAATCTTCAATCACACATATAAAGAAGCTGGAAGGGATATCAACGCATGCTTTGAAATGTCCAAAGAGATTTAATACTTGTTGCATGTTCAGTTCAAAGCCAATTTATTTGTTTACCGTTATTCCTAAAATCACGCAACTGTTTATTGGTAACAAATGTTGAAATCAAAAGTTTTGTATGTCTGGAAATAAAGCATGCATCTATGAAACATTCAATCAAATTTCTTGTCGTTCTTTGGTTCAATCAACATTTAATGCTTGCCAACATTTACGTAAGAAACTCCCTGCTTTTATCAATCAATTGGGCAAGTTTGAAATCTTAACATACCTGACCGTGAGAAATATTTTATCCACCTCATTTATAACTGTGTATTTCTTTTCGCCATTCAAATAAAAAGATTTATTTCCCACTTCTCATTTTCATTTGCGTTTAAAAATAAATTATATATAAGTTTTCTCTCTCCTTAATTCTTACTTTTTATTTGCCTAGCCTCTTTATTATTTTCCTATGTCTATCTCTTGACATTTATTTCTTTATTTTTCTAGATCTTATTTTATCTATTAAATATTTCTTATGTACATCTTTATTTAATAGCTTGTGTAACAACCCTAGTTTTAACAATTTATTTTATTTTAATTATTCAAATTTGAAATAATATTCTTATAGATTAGGTTTAACAATATGGTTAAATATTTGATTTGGAGATATATTTTATAAAATTTTGTATGCCAATAAAATTAAATAATAACTGTAAAATTTTAAGCTATTTTTGAACTGTTAAATTTCGCGTTTGGAAGACGCGTCAATTATAGGGTATAAGTGACGTAATAAAACGTGTGTTTTCAAAACGATATTTTCACACAAATTTTTGATGTTTTAGTTTGCGTCTGTTTAACGTAGTGTAAAAATCATATTTTCATATATTTTTGAAGAAAAATATCGGTCAGTGTTTTAAAAAGCAAATGTTACCTTGTTTTAATTGACAATTTGACTTTACACATATTGTATACGTTTCCATTTCAACTGCCTACATAAATTTGCCTTTTCATTTTGATATCAAACTAGAAAAATATCAAATCAAAATACATAAAACTGAAATAAATTCAACAAGTAGTAACGTACAAAATTTAAGCTAGACGTGTGAAACCTAACTGTCACTTTAAAGAAATCAACATGCACATCAATTCCTTTCCTCTGCCTCTATCTCATCAATTATCAACCTATAATCACGCAAGTTTTAATTTATAAGAATGTGTGTATTAACCCTGCCTTCATCACACAAACTTAATTATAGGGTAACATTAAAAACCTTATTCTCTCTGATGATTTCCTTTTTACTTAAATGCATGCAATTAAAGCTTGAAACCATACACACCATTTCTCTTCCTTTAGCCTCTGTTCTCATCAGTTATATATCAATTCAAATCCTTGAATCAAGTACGTAACTCACGCAGGAAATAAAATCTAGTTTATAAACATCAACAAGTTTTCAAAAAAAATAAAATCCTCTCGGCCTTCTCTTTATGCCTGCCTTCCATTAATCATGCCAGAAGATCAATGCTTGCAATATTCTTTTGTAACTGATGGGAAGAATTCTCGTCCATATCAATAGCATTTATATCAATAGAAACTGACACGTTATTTTTCTCATCTGCCTATAAACTCATTCCCCTCTACCCATTTGTTCTCTGCATCGATCCAATTCTCTGCTCCTTCTCATGAATCTATCAGGTAAATAGTTATAGTATTGTTCTTTTCTTTCGGTTCAGATATTTTTTCTCCCTTTCTCTTTCTCGAAATTTTGTCCTACCTGTGCCTTGCTCGGCCATTTCCATTGTTATGCCATGCATAAGATGTCTGTACATTCATCCCTATGCTGAGATATAGGCTAGTCTTGTGCATATCAGAGGGTGAAGCAGTAGATTGGTGGGAGAAACTGAGTGTTATGAGGAATGGTTGAAATTTTATACAATAGTGATAAGTTGCATTTAGGAAGTTTAGATTCAGTGACAATATAAGAAATAGCCTTGTATTGAACCTGTTGATTTTCAAACTGCATATAGTGATCAGTAGGCCTTTTTCATGTTGAGGGATGTGGGGTGAAGTAACACTGATATAAAGATGAGTGTACATATAGGTTGAGTTTTGCATGCATTTTGTAGTTGTAGGCTAGTGAGTTTTAGCCAAGAACCTGGATATGATATTTAATGTATGGGAAGGACTTTGGTTGATTTGTTTAAGATTTTCCAGGATTTGATTTAGTTAGTAGTGGAAAAAAAAAATTACATTTTTTTTATATTATATTATATATATTATATTCTTTAAGGGAGTTAACTTGCATTTGTGTTGAGTAGTCTGCATACATTTATGTTGGGTTTAGGGGAGTCTTTCAGTTGCCTTTATATAAGAAAGGGGTCGTCTGTTTGTAGGGGAGAGGAGTCATGTTCTTTATTTTTTTTATTTTCTTTTCTTTTCTGAGATTGAAGATCTGGACAGGAGTATTGATGCATAACTGAAGTAAAATGTTGATGCTACTAGGAAATAGGGGTCAGTGAGTGTGAGATTTGTGTTTCCAATAATTTTTGAAAAAGAGATGGCTGGAAGTTTCTTTGCATTTTTTCGAAGAAATTTCAGTATTGGCTCGAAGCATGTGAGCTTGAGACGTGGGGAAGACTCGAAGTAGGTGGGTTTTGGCTCGGGTAAATGAGTTTAGTGGATACCTGTTACAGAGGAGTTGGGAGGTACTTGAAATTGAATAAGTGCGAAGCTTTGAAAAAAAAAAAGAAAAAAAAAGAAAAAAAAAAAAAAGAAGAAAAGAAAAAGAAAACTGAAAAGATGGGAAGGGAAGGCTGCACAAAATTTTGGCCGTGTGCATGAATATAGAGTGGTGCACGTACGTGCATATATCCATATCACGTTCATGAAGAAAATTTGGTGCACGTGTATTCGTGTTCAACTTTTGCCGTAGTTGTTTAGGAAAAATTTTGGTCGTAAAATTTTAGCACGATTCACAGTTTTGGGTATGTTTTGGTCACGTTACACGGTGAAGTGGTCGAGCAAAGCAAACATATTCTTGTTCTATTCTTAATTTTCCTTGACCATAAATTCTTAAGTCGCGTTTCAATATTTGAATTTTTCTAGATTTGAATCTAGGCGACGTCCGAGAATCTTTATCGTTACCCTCTGTCGGTCTGTACCGGTGAACTGTCATTTTTGAAATTCAAAATTTTCTGCAAAAATTTAGGTGAGTATTTCTCACCAGACATACGTATTTATATTTGGTAAATTATTGCAAGTGTATGTGTAAAATTGTATTTCACTATTATCTGTCTGTAATGTAATATAGAATGATGGACCCCATTTAAATTGACACCTCATCAGTATTATCTGTTATATTATTTCTGCAGTTATGTTATTGTTTATTTACTGCTTAAATCACCACTGCAAGTTCCCTGTTATTATAGATGGTATGGGCTGAAATGATAGGCCTAATTGATTATTATTGTTCACTTGTTCTGTTAACTGCTGTAAATTGTCTTGGGATTGCGGGTTCGAAATGATAGAACCCGGAGTTGTGTAAATATCGGATTGAAATGATATAAATCCGTTTCACTTGACCTAGGCTAGAAAATCTTATACAGGCCCGTGGTTATATATTATTTTCTGAAATTATTTTAAATTATTTAAATTTAGAAATTTGATGATATTCTAATTTAAAGGATTTTTATGAGATTTACAATGATTTAAAAGGGGTTAAATAAATAAATGTTGAGTTAAAATTTTGGAATATAACTTGTTTAGAAATTCTATATTTTTGGAAAGGTAAAGATTTCAATACAGAAATAATAAATAATAAGTTATATTTGAAATTTGATGTTTAGCTAAAAGTCTACTACAGCATTTAATTGCTGTCTTTTGAAACTTGACTATTTTAAACCCATACTTTAGATAGCATTTCCTAGATGCTGTAGAAGTGAAATTGATTTAAAATTTATTTATTTAAAATTTCATCTCTATTTTGGGAATACGTTAAGATTTGGAATTTAAATATGAAATTGCTAATAAAGTAAGAAATTGAGTTTGGAAAGATTTAAAAGAAGAAAATTGATTTCTATTCTTTTGATAAAAGAAATAAATTCCAGATTTAATTGAATAAATTGAAATGGTATATCTTCAAAGGAAATGTTTTAAATCAAGGATTTGAAATTAAAGGTATTTGAAATATATATATTGATTTGAAAAATATAAAAATACCATTTTTCAAACTATAACCACGGGTTATAATAACGTTTGGTTGGCAAAGAGACCGGGATCGGATATGGGCATACTCTCTGTCGATACCGAAAACCACTTTGACTAACCGTGTACGCGGTGGAGATTCCAGAATGAAGTAGGTTGGTGGTGACGGTTTCTTGAAAGGTATATACGTGGACCCGACTCCCGTGAGTTGGCATAAGGTGGCTAAAACAGGAGCGATTCTCGGATTAATGAGGTAGCTCCTCTGATCGAACGCACTTCTTCGTATGCCATTCTATTACTCTTGTGATTGTTTGGTGCGCACCTTTGATTTGGGAGTGTTGTTCGAGGTGGGCGGTAACTGCGGCTACGCGTTTCCACCGGTCCGGATAGCAATTGGTATATCTACCCTGGCATTGCCTAGTTGTGCCGTGTCACCTACCCTAGCGAGCCTCCTACGAGTTTCTATTTGTGTCGTACCTATGGAGTATCCTTTGGTAGCCTCCCGATCAGGAGGTATTACGGTACTGTATAGACTATTGGCATTATTTGTGTTAAGGGGAATATTGGGTCACTCCTTAACGCTATTTAAAAGTATGTTTACTTTACTATAGACACTATTATAATAGCGCAATATACTACATAGTAAATAGTTTAACGGATCCTTAGAGGATGGGCGATCCCAAGCATCCTTTAAGTTACTTGCTCTTTATTACAGTACACTTGATTTAGCTTACATTATATAAGTATGTATGTCCTGACTCGTGTGTTTTGTTTTATTGTACGCTCGGGTCAGCCTGAGTTGCAGCTTCAGCTTTCTTTCCGGAGCTAGGACCACTCATAGATCTCTCTTGCTAATTGGAAGCTTTTTCAGCTTTATCTATTTTGTAATTCAAGACATTTGAAGACTTTATATTTGCTTATGGCTTAAAATTGTATTGAAGTTTATGAACAACGTATTTCTATTTGGTAAAAGTTTTTAGTGGATTCATGAACCACTGTGTTATTTTATGTTCCGCTGTGAGATTCTGATATCTGTGTCTGTGATTCTGTGTATTTGGTTTCATTTGTTCCTTAGCTATATTTACAACCTATTGTTTTGAACTATTCCAGCTCGACAATTTTTAAGTTTTGTCGAATTCGAATGGTACAAAATAGTGGGTCGTTACATCAAGCCTCATCAACCGGGAATGGCTAAAACAGGGTAGGTGCAGCGAAGCTTCGTGGATAGCCCCCACTTGAGAGCAAGATGTACCCCTGTCTAGAGGTCCCTTTATATTTCGGTTGTGTGGCAGTTGGTGACGACCAATCTGCGGGGTAGTCTTGTTCGGAACTGTTCAGTAAGGAACAGGTCCGGCTTTGTGTTGCAGGGGATGAAGGGAGTAATCCTTGGTACGGTGATCTAGGCCACCAACTGTGACGGGCGGTACCCCAGTAGCCCTGCCATTGATGGAAACCCATTTATCCTACGAGACCCTACGGTTTTATTTGTATTACCCACTTTTGTGGCTAGTAGCTGGAATTTAATAGATGTAACAATTTCGGCTATTTCTTATTTACTTGAAAACCCTAGACACTATTATAATATCACTGGATTTCCTATCAAATGTTTTGGTTAGCGTAAGGTAAAAACTTTTCCATGTTTATGTGTGGGAAGTCTTATGTGATACCTTTTGTTTTCAAAGGATTTTCTAAAGTTAAGCAACTTTTAACCCCGTTTACTCACACCAGACCCCTGTCTGACCTGAGTGTTTATTTTCTGTTTTATTAAACTCTTGGGTACTCATATTTCGTATGAGTAGTCAAGTGTTTCAGGATTGCTGTGACGAGTTCTGGAGGAGATAATGGAGCAGGAGGCTTCAGCGTGTAGACATATTTAGTAGTTCCGTTGTGTTTGTTTTCTATCTGTTTCTCTGATGTACTTGAATTGTAAATGCTAGATAGATGTTTATAACTATCTAGTTTTGTGTTGTATTAGCTGTATTAGCTGTATTACTCTGATGTATATGATACTATGTAAAGTTTTATGTGATATATTATAATTTATTCGATTCCACTGTGAGATTCTGATGTGGTCTGTTCTTTCTTTCCTTTCTTTTCTCTTTTCTATCCCTTTCTTTCTTCTTAGCGATGCGACTTCCTGGAGTGTGGAAGTTGGGCTGTTACATTATAATAGTGTCTAGGGTTTTCAAATAAATATGAAATAGCCGAAATTGTTACATCTATTAAATTCCAGCTACTAGCCACAAAAATGGGTAATACAATCAAAATCGTTGGCACTTATTGGATTTTGGATTCCATACAATGGCAGGGCTACTGGGGTACCGCCCGTCACAGTACGTTGCCTAGATCACCGTACCGAGGACCACTCCCGGTCCCCTGCAACACAAAGCCGAAACCATTCTTTACTGAATAGTTCCGAACAAGACAACCTCGACGGTTGGAGCTCAAAAACCGTCCACACAGCCGAGAAAAAGGGACCTCTAGACAGGGGTAAATCTCGCTCTCTAGTGGATGCGACCCACGAAGCCTTGCTGCACCTCCCCTGTTTTAGCCATTCCCGGTTGATGAGGCTTGAGGCTACGATTACCTTTATAGGACATATCATCTTAGAATGCTCATCGTCCGCCTGACGATGTTCTAAAAGCATTCAATCCATACAAGTTCGTTCCGGGTTCGAACGAAAACGAAGGCATTATCTTGTTACACTCATTTTGGAATCACCCTCAGAGTTAACGACGATAACCCTTGCACTCTGATTCACCATCTCGAATCTATAAGTACTATTCCATCAAACTCATTATGGAATCACCCACAGAGTTATACTGACGTATAGCCCTTACACCTCGAGTCTTCACTCTTCACGTAAGATTCACGACCTAACGTTATTTGGAATCGATGTGGTTTTCGGATATCCAAATATGGAAACCCGATCCCGGTCTCATCGAAATCCAAAACGTGTCTTTTAGGTCTAAGTTGTTTTAAAGGTTTAAAACAAAACAATACAGTATCTATATACACACAGATAGATAACTCATAATTCATAACTGATAATTAACATTATCACATAACAGGTAATCCACATTATCAATATCAAATAGATATTCCATATTTCACCATCACAATAGATAACCTATGTTATCATCACAATACAATCAAACATCCATACCACACAATATTATTTATCTCATTACTGAAATCTTAAAGCATCCAAGACAATCCATGTCATCCATCCATACATAAGCAAGATTCACTCATACCACAATATAATTAATTTAAAATGAATTAAATTAACTATATCTATCTCTAATTAATTTAAAGTGAATTAAATTAATTACTTTGTCTATAATTAATTTTAAATAAATTAAATTAATTACTTCACCAATATAAATCTTGCTTATCAATCATTTAATTGATTACAATCAGTTAATTAATCATTATTAATTATCTTAATTAATAACTTTTGATTAATCATCCTTAATTACATTCATGTAATTATCTTCAATTAATTACACAAAATTAATTATTCACAACCAAACAGTAATT
The DNA here is from genome assembly GCA_030765085.1 of Allium cepa. NCBI lineage: Eukaryota > Viridiplantae > Streptophyta > Magnoliopsida > Asparagales > Amaryllidaceae > Allium > Allium cepa. Next base: position 727,272,128 of record CM060932.1, on the reverse strand, counting down.
AACCTTTAATTACTTCAATTAATTACTTAATCATAATTAATTACATTAATCCTTAATTAATAAATTAATTAATTACCTTAATTATCTATTATTGATTAATTAATCATAATTAATCAACTTTAATTACATCATTAATTAAAATAATTAATGATTCCCTTTTATTAATTATCTGAAGTAATTAACTTGTAATTATTAATCATCACAAATTAATTACATTTAGTAATTAACTAACTTAATTACCATATTAAAACAAATTAATTACCCTTAATTAATTTCTTAATTAATCCCTTGATTAATTAATAAGTAATTAAACCAAATTACTTCATACTTAAACATCTCCACTTAATTACAACCATGTAATTATTAATTAATTACTTAACTAAGTAAATTTCCAAATCATTAATTACATAAAGTAATTATTTATAAAACCCAAATGTTTAAAATTAATTAAACTTAATTAATTCAAAATAAACAATCACATTAAACTATAATTACATTAAGTAATTAATTTCTTAATTACTTTATTAAGTAATTATACTCAAACCATTTACAATTGATTATAATTAAATTAATTAATCTAATTAATTATGAAAATTAACTGCATTAATTAATTATTAAATAATCCTGGTTAATGACCTTCATTAACCATCCTCAAATTATTGTATAAAGTAATTAACTTAAATTAATTAAAATTTTCTTTAATCATTCATTAATTAAAATTAATTATTAAATTTATTAACCTTAATTAAAAACTTAATTACATAACTAAAAATTCATTCATCATTAATTTAATAATCGAATTAATGATCTTAATCTTAAATTGATTAATCATTAATCAATTATTAATTCTAAATTCAATTAATTAATTAAATTAATTAATTAATCTTAATCACCTCACTAATTAAATAAATCCTGAAATATTAATCTTAATTTAAATTTCAAGCTAAAACATAACTTAATTATGTTTAAAACAATTTAATTCAAAACAAAGTACTTAAGAAATTATCTTTTAAATTTCGATTTAAATTCAAGCTTAAAATAGAATAATTTTAAAACCTATCAAAGTTTTAAATAATTTAAAACTTATTTAAATTTCAGGACAAATCAAAAGTTTGTCTTAAAATGAAATCATAAAATTTAAAGTTGAATTCATTTCAATGTTTTAGAAATTTTCAACTCATTCTTAGTTTAAACTTTCAATTTAAATCTTCTATTTAAATTTAAAACTGAACTTTATTTTTAAATTTAGATTTCCAGATTTCAAATGAATTTTTAAATCTTACTCACATTTTAAAAACCTCATTGTTAAAAGTTTAAACTATTTTATCAACAAAGTATAGTTAATTAAGTTAAATTTTTAAACTTAAATTTCTATTTTAAAAACTGGAATTTGAATTTGAATCAAAAGTTCAAACTTGAATTTTGAATTTGAACCTAAACCTTACTTTACACAAAAGCTACATATTTTAAAAAGTTTAAAACCAGATTTTATACAGGCTTCAAAATCTGGAAATTACGGGTTCAACCCGAGGAAACCACTTTTTTACTTCAGGTTCTAAGCTGCTTTACTTCGAGTTTACATCTACTTGCTTCGAGCAACCTCAACCTTCCCCTATAACATCCAACACCCCAAAACAGTATTTCGTTTAGTGTTTAGCCCAAAGGCTGCTGATTCTTCCCCCAGCTAACGAAGAGATCTTTTTACCAGAAAACATGTCGCCGTGCATATGCACGGCGACCACCGCCCCTTCTCATCATCATAGATGATCCAACCATAACCAGAAACCCACCACGACTCTAACATCAACCCAGATCAAGCAATTGATCAAAGAATCAAATTTTAGCTCAAAACAACCCAAACCTGTAAACATTTTCCAGGTTTTTTATCCAACCTGTCAACGGCGATAGTGCGCCATTCTGATCATCTGGCATCCAACCCCTCCAGCCTCGAGTTCCAACACCCTTCAGCTACACAATCACTAAGTATCACATCAGTCGATCCACTCTTCACCTCTCACTGTCCCAATCTTTAACCCCTATCTAAAACTAGGGTTCAATTCTAAAAATCAAAACTGAAATCAATCTAATCAATTTAATCCTCATCTCTGATTTTTCTAAGGATCTACGATCCTTACTTAATAACTCAGAAGAATTTCTAAGTTTTCTTAAACTACAGATTGCAAGAATTAGCTCAAATTCATATTTTTGTTCAATAACAAACTGTTACTGAAACATACACCTAGAAATACTAATACTTGATTTAAAAAATCAAGTTTTTGTTAATGTATTAAGCTTATGAATCTGGATTTAAATATTAATGTGATTGGTTTAGATCAATATTAACATATAATGGTGATACTTGTGTTTACAGAGATAACTCCCTGTATTTAACTCACCTAAACTTTTTAACCTTAACTTAAGAAAATAATCATATTACTTTATAAATTTGAATACTAATCTATGATAAGTAAACTCTTTTTATTATCCTAAAACCTAGTTACTATCTCAAATAGATCAATTGTAGAAGGTTCTTTAAATGGGATGTAAATCTGGAAACACAGCATAGCAAACTCAACATGCATATAAAATCATAATTACAACAGATTTTTTTTTAAAAGCACACAACATATTTTTATCTCAAGCATTCATCAAGCAACCTATATAGTTCAAAATTTGATTTGTTACTCACCTCAATTCAATGCAGACCCTCTGTTTTCCCTTTTCTAAATTTTGCAGGAAAATGAATATGCAGGTATGCTTCTACTGTAATGCCATGCTTCCTGATCTACAACTGCATGCATGCTTCTAGATGCTTTTGAAATTCTGCTATTGCACAGGCCTTATTTGAAGAGGTGCAAATTTACATTTGAACATGCCTCAGATTTTAAAGTTGTGAATATTTAAAAATGCAGGTTTGTTTTGCTTCTAGGTTTGAAAATAATGCAGATGTTTGGATTTTGATGAATTTGTGAATGCAGATTTGTATACAGATTTTGGATTTGAGGAAATGCAGATTTGAACAGGGTTTTGATGAATTTGTATATGCAGATGTTTGAAGAGTGTTATAAATTTTGAAGATGAGTTTATAATTTCTCTTTTGATTAAGGAAAAATGAAGATGCAATATGAATGAATGAAGATGCAAGCTTAACTAATGTATTTTCAGATTTACTAAAAGAAAAGAAAAATTAAAACTAAATTTTAACACTTGTCAAATGGTAGACACTTGTCCATTTGTAAATGCTAATTTTGAACACTTGTTTTGCTTTAAAATAATAAGTACTAATTTATAAATCAATGTATATGTTAGCTTAGTTTTAAGATTTAATTGTTAATTCATATTAGATATGTGTATAAATTTACAAAAGAAATAAGAACAATCATGTTTATAAATAAACTTATACATATTAAAGATTAAAACAATTAAACAATTTAAAATTTATACTTTTGAACTTAAATTCAAACTAAATTCAAAATCAATTATTTCAAATCAAGTTATACATATAAATTCAATTTGAAATAAAAATTACAAATATAATTCAAAACTTATTTATAAAGACAATACAATATCAATATCAATATTGTTTTTATAAATATCTTATTATTAAATTAAAAATCATTTTACAAGAAATTATATTTTTATCAATAAAATATCTATTTTATTAAGCCATAAAACATTTTATTAAATTTATTCTAAATTAAAAACTCAATCTAATTTGATTTAAACATTTAACATTTTCCTATCAATTTTAAAAATCATATATTTATTTATGAAATAGTTTTAAAAACTCAATACTAATTAAAATCAAAATTTCCAATTTATAATGTATATATTAGAATTTTTAAAACAAGATTCAATTATTATTTTAAACCAAAATCATTTATTTAACTTTGAAAAACCTAAATATTAAATAAAACAATTTTTCCAAATTACTACAAATAATAAAACTAGAAAATATGCTTTAGTTATTAAAATTAAAACAATGCCAATCTATTTAAAATATAAACCAAATATTTATATTCTAAATAGGAACCAATTTATATAATTATTAAAGATAATTTTTAAACCAATTTGAATTATTATCAACAAAATCTCAGTATCAATTTAATTTTTAATACAGATTATTAAATTGATATTGTTAAAAATTCCGGGATATTACAATCCTTCCCCCTTAAAAGAATTTCGTCCTCGAAATTTAAAACAAAGGTAATTTAATAATCTTATTAAATTTTAAATTAAAAACATAAGCATATATCAAACATATGCTAACAACCATAGCAACAATCAAACAAATCTAATTATCCAGACAAATTCTAGATAAAATTTTATCGAGTTTCCCCATATATATATATATATATATATATATAGGGTTACTCGCTCTAGAGAATCCAAACAAACAATACTATGAAGCTACAAAGCTCCTATTCAACTATATCTAAACACCAGACCAGATATCAGACTACAAACGAGTCTGACTCAACAACCAAACTCCAGAACTGTTGGTTCCAAAACTAGAAATAGATCATACACATATTCCCTCAGAGATACGTGAAATTCATCGAATCCCAGTTATCCAAACTGGCAATCCAATCCTGTAGATCAAACACTTATTTTTCAAGATCACAGAAAAGATCCAAAACACTTCAGAGCTAACTTCTCAGACTTACCCAAACTTATAGATCACTTTTGATCGGAGAAAACTTATCCAAAATTAAATCTCCGATTCAGGAATCCAAATTCCTTCGTCTCAAATCCATAAAATCTCCAGATGATCCTGGGCTATCCACAAACTTACTGATCAGCTCAACCTTCACTGATGCTTCTAGAAACAAACTAGACCAATCAACTTAACAAAATGATCTCCTCAAGATCAACCAAAACCAAAAACTCAAACCTACTCCAAGATATTAGAAGACAACAACTTCTTCTGTCCAGAAAAAGAAAAGCAGATGCACTTCCAAACTGCTTCCGCTGCTCAACTCAGATCCGAAGTAGAAGAGAATGCTAAAGAAGAACACGAGCACAACTCAACAATACACCCAGAGATATGGTTCAACAAATCCATAAGAAACTTTTAGAAGTTCCTCCAAAATTCTGAGCTGCTACACCAACTCAATCTCCTTGAAACCATTCTTTTAAAAAGATGAACCCCCGGTACCACTCCTGGAATCCTAGACGATAGAAAGCTCAATCTCTAGATGCGGACAAAATTCTGACTTCTCTTAAGACATCCAGAAAAAAAAACTCCGATAACCCAAGAGAACCCTCAAACAATCGCAAGTCACTTTTGCGAACCACCCAAACCAAATCCAAGGAATACTGTTCTTCCTTTACCAAACAGAACAGCTTACACTTCACTAGCCAGCCCATCGAAGAAACGGGTCCACTATGCTGCTTCTGAACTCTACTTCAGAAACTGCTAATCCATAAAATCTCTTGCCAACACCGAGAACACCCCAAGATGCACTGATGCCACAGAAGCCAAAGAATTCCAAAACAAGCTCTTCGAGAAACTCAATCCTCAAAGCAAATAGAAACTCCAGCTTAACACAGCCACAACACCGAAGCAGACTCACCTCTCTAACTTGTTCCAAAGAAAACATCTTTGGAAACATCCATAGTCACTGCATCTCATCATGCAGCTACTATTCCTGAGGTATCAAAATACCATTACTCACTTCTGCCAACCAACAAATCCAAATTCTACTCATTCAACTTCAAAGAATTAACTCTGATCCTTAACAGGTTTCCTTCAGAGATTAACGAAGTTCTTCTTCATTACAGAACTCACTCGAGATAGTATTAAGTCTACAGTCTCGACAATTACACTTCCAACCTCAAATATTCAAACTCCAACCAATGGTAGTCGTGTTACACACACTACTACCCCATCTACCTTATAACTTATATTGGAAAACCCGAACAGGTAACCCAATCAAATAGGAAGAAATAAATATATGTATATATATAGTTATATATATAAATTACAAATACGCTCTCTCAAGATAGACATCACTACAGTGCCTAGGTATTCACTCAACCTAATGCTCTGATACCATGTGAAACGACCCGACTTTCTTACCACAGAAAATCGCATCATTTTTAAGAAAGAAAGGGATAGAAAAGAGAAAAGAAAGAAGAGAAAAAAGAAACAACATCAGAATCTAAACAACGGAACGAATAAACTATATTAATAACATAAATATTACATAATTTACAACAAATATCAAAGTTGCACAGACATACAACACATACTAGACAGTTATAAACACCTGTCTAGTTATACAATCTCAATACAGCACAAAAAACGACTCAGAGAAAACTACACAGCAGAATACTATATATATCTATACGCAGAAGCCTCCTGCTCCATTTCTCCTTCACAAGTCATCAAAGCAAACCTATATCCTAACCTGAATTCCCTTGGCTACTCGTAAAAATTTGAGTACCCAAGAGTTTATGAAAAACAAAAATAAACTTCGGGTCAGACATGGGTCTGGTGTGGGTAACAGGTTAAAGTTGCTTAACTTTTAAAAACCTTTGAAAAGAAAGGTATCACGTAAGACTTCCCACACATAAACATGGAAAAAAATTTACCTTACGCTAACCAAAACATTTGATAGGAAATCTGATGATATTATAATAGTGTCTAGGGTTTTCAAATAAATATGAAATAGCCGAAATAGTTACATCTATTAAATTCCAGCTACTAGCTACAAAAGTGGGTAATACAATCAAAACCGTTGGCAGTTACTGGATTTTAGATTCCATACAATGGCAGGGCTACTGGGGTACCGCCCGTCACAGTACGTGGCCTAGATCACCGTACCGAGGACCACTCCCGATCCCCTGCAACACAAAGCCGGACCCATTCCTTACTGAATATTTCCGAACAAGACAACCCCGACGGTTGGAGCTCAAAAAGCGTCCACACAGCCAAAAAAAGGGACCTCTAGACAGGGGTAAATCTCGCTCTCCAGTGGGTGCGACCCACGAAGCCTTGCTGCACCTCCCCTGTTTTAGCCATTCCTGGTTGATGAGGCTTGAGGCTACGATTACCTTTATAGGACATATCATCTTAGAATACTCATCGTCCGCCTGACGATGTTCTAAAAGCATTCAATCCATACAAGTTCGTTCCGGGTTCGAACGAAACCGAAGGCATTATCTCGTTACACTCATTTTGGAATCACCCTCAGAGTTAACGACGATAACCCTTGCACTCTGATTCACCATCTCGAATCTATAAGTACTATTCCGTCAAACTCATTACGGAATCACCCACAGAGTTATACTAACGTATAGCCCTCACACCTCGAGTCTTCACTCTTCACATAAGATTCACGACCTAACGTTATTTGGAATCGATGTGGTTTTCGGATATCCAAATATGGAAACCCGATCCCGATCTCATCGAAATCCAAAGCGTGTCTTTTAGGTCCAAGTTGTTTTAAAGGTTTAAAACAAAACAATACAGTATATATATTCACACAGATAGATAACTCATAAGTCATAACTGATAATTAACATTATCACATAACAGGTAATCCACATTATCAATATCAAATAGATATTCCATATATCACCATCACAATAGATAACCTATGTTATCATCACAATACAATCAAACATCCATACCACACAATATTATTTATCTCATTACTGAAATCTCAAAGCATCCAAGACAATCCATGTCATCCATCCATACATAAGCAAAGATTCACTCATACCACAATATAATTAATTTAAAATGAATTAAATTAACTATCTCTATCTCTAATTAATTTAAAGTGAATTAAATTAATTACTTTATCTATAATTAATTTTAAATAAATTAAATTAATTACTTCACCAATATAAATCTTGCATATCAAACATTTAATTGATTACAATCAGTTAATTAATCATTATTAATTATCTTAATTAATCACTTTTGATTAATTATCCTTAATTACATTCATGTAATTATCTTCAATTAATTTCACAAAATTGATTATTCACAACCCAACAGTAATTAACCTTTAATTACTTCAATTAATTACTTAATCATAATTAATTAATTACCTTAATTATCTATTATTGATTAATTAATCATAATTAATCAACTTTAATTACATCATTAATTAAAATAATTAATGATTCCCTTTTATTAATTACCTTAAGTAATTAACTTGTAATTATTAATCATCACAAATTAATTACATTTAGTAATTAACTAACTTAATTACCATATTAAAACAAATTAATAATCCTTAATTAATTTCTTAATTAATCCCTTGATTAATTAATAAGTAATTAAACTAAATTACTTCATACTTAAACATCTCCACTTAATTACAACCATGTAATTATTAATTAGTTACTTAACTAAGTAAATTTCCAAATCATTAATTACATAAAGTAATTATTTATAAAACCCAAATGTTTAAAATTAATTAAACGTAACTAATTAAAAATAAACAATCACATTAAACTAAATTAATTACATTAAGTAATTTATTTCTTAATTACTTTATTAAGTAATTATACTCAAACCATTTACAATTGATTATAATTAAATTAATTAATCTAATTAATTATGAAAATTAACTACATTAATTAATTATTAAATAATCCTGGTTAATGACCTTCATTAACCATCCTCAAATTATTTTATAAAGTAATTAACTTAAATTAATTAAAATTTTCTTTAATCATTCATTAATTAAAATTAATTATTAAATTTATTAACCTTAATTAAAAATTTAATTACATAATTAAAAATTCGTTCGTCATTAATTTAATAATCTAATTAATGATCTTAATCTTAAATTGATTAATCATTAATCAATTATTAATTCTAAATTCAATTAATAAATTAAATTAATTAATTAATCTTAATCACCTCACTAATTAAATAAATCCTGAAATATTAATCTTAATTTAAATTTCAAGCTAAAACATAACTTAATTATGTTTAAAACAATTTAATTCAAAACAAAGTACTTAAGAAATTACCTTTTAAATTTCGATTTAAATTCAAGCTTAAAATAGAATAATTTTAAAACCTATCAATGTTTTAAATAATTTAAAACTTATTTAAATTTCAGGATAAATCAAAAGTTTGTCTTAAAATGAAATCATAAAATTTGAAGTTGAATTCATTTCAATGTTTTAGAAATTTTCAGCTCGTTCTTAGTTTAAACTTTCAATTTAAATCTTCTATTTAAATTTAAAACTAAACTTTATTTTTAAATTTAGATTTCCAGATTTCAAATGAATCTTTAAATCTTACTCACATTTTAAAAACCTCACTATTAAAAGTTTAAACTATTTTATCAACATGATATAGTTAATTAAGTGAAATTTTTAAACTTAAATTTCTATTTTAAAAACTAGAATTTGAATTTGAATCAAAAGTTCAAACTTGAATTTTGAATTTAAACCTAAACCTTACTTTACACAAAAGCTACAGATTTTAAAAAGTTTAAAACCAGATTTTATACAGGCTTCAAAATCTGGAAATTACAGGTTCAACCCGAGGAAACCACTTTTTTACTTCGGGTTCTAAGCTGCTTTACTTCGAGCAACCTCAACCTTCCCCTATAACATCCAACACCCCAAAACAGTAGTTCATTTAGTGTTTAGCCTGAAGGCTGCTGATTCTTCCCCCAACTAACGAAGAGATCTTTTTACCAGAAAACATGTCGCCGTGCATATGCACGGCGACCACCGCCCCTTCTCATCATCATAGATGATCCAACCACAACCAGAAACCCACCATGACTCTAACATCAACCCAGATCAAGCAATCGATCAAAGAATCAAATTTTAGCTCAAAACAACCTAAACCTGTAAACATTTTCCAGGTTTTTGATCCAACCTGTCAACGGCGATAGTTCGCCATTCTGATCATCTGGCATCCAACCCCTCCAGCCTCGAGTTCCAACACCCTTCAGCTACACAATCACCATGTAACACCCCACTCTGGGAGCTTACCCAGAGGCAACAATGTTATCTAGAACTACGGTGCTTAATAGAATAGTATCACAACTTAAATAAAATATATCGAAACATAAAATCATTCAGATTATATGATTTTAAACGGAAGAGTTATTATACAATCACATCATCATAATTACACAGTTACATAGGATCATGAGATTCAACATAATTATACATAAGAAAGTTGATAAACTTAAATAAAAGTCTTCACTTCATAGTCATAGTATTCATCAGTCATCTTGCGTTGAATAACTAACCATCGAAACCTGAAATGTTTATGTGTAGCATCATGAGCAACACTGACCTAGTGAGATAGCTATTTAATCTATAGTTTCCAAGTCATGTCATGAAGGGTTATAAAAATCATAATTTTTATATCATCATTTCACTTCAAATCACTACTTCTTAAGTTTTAATAATCCAGATCAAAAACACTATTCAAGGTAAACTTCAAATATATGATGAACTTCATTTGACTAAAGTCAAGATTTTTCATAAATTATATAAATTTAAACCACTCGCTCAAATTGGTTTATACTCTAGGATATTTTATCCTATTGCGGCCGGCATCCCATCATCAAATAGGGATGTACTCCACTGGCTTGATACCACATAGAGTAATAGTGCACTACCCAAGATCTATGGTCTTATACCGCCTCCTCGATTGCGGTCGGCATCCCGTCATCAAATAGGGATGTACTCCACTGGCTCGATACCACATAGAGTAATAGTGCACCACCCAAGATCTATGGTCTTATACCGCATCATCGATTAATTTTTATGTGTGAAAATACTTCTTTAAAGTAATTTACTTATTATACTCAACCACCATGAAAAGAGATCCATCAAATTGTTTATCAAATCGATGATAAAAATCTCACAAGTAAGGCATTTTCTTAGAAACAAACATGTTCATTTCGGGCAGGAATTTAACCCGAGCTTGCACCTCAAATTCATATATATAGATAGCCGAATTTTAAAAAGTGATATAAATGAAAGTTATCACATTCTTCCTGCAGTTTTCAAAACTTTAAAAATTGTAGGTTTTGGATAAGAAACGCAAAAGTTATGCACAAAATACTAGCTCAGGTTTGCACAGAACACTGAGTACTCTACAACAACAGGACAGCGGGTTTGCAAGAGATTTTTCAACATTTTAATCAATGAATTTCAGAAAATAATACAAACAAAAGTTATAGGCCTTTTCGTTAGCTTTCCAGAATGACCAAGATCCTCGAATTTGGATCAACGATTCAAAAGTTATGACCATTTTACTAAAAACATTAAACTTAGCCTGAACTTATGCATTTGCAGGACAGTGATCAACAATTGCAATTTTAGCATAGAAAACTTCGAAATCAGGCAAAATGAATAAAGCAAAAGTTGTAGCTTAGTTTCTAAGCTTTCCTGAACATTAAAAATTAACAAATTCCGATAAGCATTGTAAAAGTTATGGATAAAACAATTCTGAGATTTGAATTTCATAACTTCTGTCATTTAGTCTCGGGACAGCGATAAACAATTATAATTTTGGCCAAGATAACATCGAAATTTTGAAAAACTCAAAACATAAAAGTTTTAGAACAGAGTCTAAGCTTTCTGGAACATCTAAATTTATCGAAATCGGTTGTGGAACGAAGAAGTTATGGCCAATTTAGTTTCAGCCTTAAGCACAGAGCTAATATTGGTTTTGCCCTCGGGATTACAGTAGAAAAATTCAATTTTGACTTAGCTAACATCCAAACTAAAGAAAACACAAAACGTAAAAGTTGTAGCACATGAAATAAGATTTCCAGAACATCCAAGAAATCGAAATTTCATTAAGAATGGAGAAAGTTATGGTCAAATTACTAAGCTACGTTTTTTATAGAACCGAGCCACTTTTACTTACGACTATCATCTCTTCAAGAATAACATGAATACTAGAAAGTAAATAGTTTTTCTCACCTTAAACTTGTGTATTTGACTTGAATCTTTTTCTTTAGCTTTCTCCAAGCTTTTTCACTTTATCTTACTTTTGTTTTTGCTTTGTGAAAGTATTAAACATAAGTGAACATTTCCACCCTTTATATAGTAATTTTCAATGCTAGTTTGGTAATTTTAATTTTGGACACTTGTCTACTTCTCTTTGCACAAGCTTTACAATGTTAACACATGTCTTCTTAGGCGTCTTAAGATGTTCCTACACATGGGCACCTAATGGGGTTATGTGTCACCATCTTATTTAATCTTGTGACACATGTCCTTCATCTTTTTATGCAAGCTTCATTTCATGACACATACTTTATTTAGTAATCATTTAGGGTGTTCTAGAAGTGTACACCTATGTGATATATGTGTCATAATCCTATTTCATCTTAAGATAGGTGTATGGTCCATATTATGCCACTTGTCTTCACCATGTCATGCCACTTATCTTATACTTATAAATGTATACATACTTATACCTTTTGTATTATTTAAAAGCATAAATAACATAGAGATGGTGTAGATAGTATATTTTAAACTTCTAAAATTTTACATACCCGATATTCTAAGTTAGGGTGTTACAATCTACCACCCTTAGAAAAAGATTTCATCCTCGAAATCTAGGCTTCAAATAATTCTGGATAATCTTTATGAATTTCTGACTCCACCTCCCATGATGCTTCGTCTTCGTTATGATAGTTCCATTGAACTTTCACCAAGGAAATATCTTTTGTTCTTAATTTCTTAACTTTTCTGTCAAGAATTCGAACAGGTCTTTCAATGTACTTAGTCCCCTTTTTAACTTCAATGCGCTTAAATCTATCACATGAGATGGATCAGAAATATACTTTCGTAGCATTGATACATGAAATATATTATGAATATCTGATAATTTCTCAGGTAAATCAAGTTGATAAGCAACTTTGCCAATTCTTTTGGAAATACGAAATGGTCCAATAAATCTTGGTGATAACTTTGCCCTCTTCTTCCCAAATCGCATTACCCCTCGTATTGGAGAAACCTTAAGGAGAACTTGATCCCCTACTTCAAATTCCAAATGTTTTCTTCTGTGTTCTGCATAGCTCTTTTGCCTACATTGCGCTGCTTGCAATCTTTCCTTTATGATAGAAATTTTCTCTGTCGTTTCTTTTACTAGATCTGGACCCAGAAGCTCACGATCTCCAACTTCCGCCCAACATACTGGAGAACGACAAGGTCTTTCGTACAAAGCTTCATATGGGGCCATACCAATACTTGCATGATAACTATTGTTATATGCAAATTCTATTAATGGTATATGAGTCTCCCATGTTATTTCAAATTCCATTATACAAGATCTTAGCATATCTTCTATTAATCGGTTTACTCTTTCAGTTTGTCCATCTGTCTGTGGATGAAAGGCCGTACTTAGGTTTAATGATGTTCCTAATGCATTTTGAAGATTTCTCCAAAATTTTGAAGTGAATCGAGAGTTTCTATCTAATACAATGGTAACTGGTATGCCATGTAGTCGAACAATTTCTTTCAAATAAAAAGTCTACTCTATTTCTCCATTGAGTAGGTCATTTTGTAAGGTATAAAATGGGATGATTTTGTTAGGCGATCCACTACTACCCATATGGCGTCATGACCTTGTCTTGTCATTGGTAATCCCATAATAAAATCCACAGTTATATGCTCCCATTTCCATTCAGCAATAGGAAGCGGTTGCAGGAGTCCTGCCGGTCGTTGCTGCTCGGTTTTAATTTGTTGGCATGTAAAACATTTTGCCACAAATTCAGCGACATCTTTCTTCATTCCATGCCACCAAAACTGACGCTTAAGATCCTTATACATTTTTGTGCTTCCTGGATGCACTGTAAACCTTGAGCAATGTGCTTCACTTAGAATTTCGTTTTTCAATTGAGGTTGGCTTGGAACACAAAGTCGATTTCTGAATCTGTAACCTCCATCTTTACCAATATTCCAATATGTAGGTTCCTTGTCCTTCATTTTTATGAATAATTCCTTCAACTCCTCATCTTTTCCTTGAGCTTGCAATATTTTATTTTGTAGAGTTGGCTGAATAATAACATTACATGAAAGTGCTACCTTATCATTCATTTCTCCACTAATCCTCCTTGTGCAGATGTTCATTTCTACTAGGGTCTCTAGAGCTTTCCATTCTCTTATCATCAGATTGGCTACTATGCCATAGGGTTTTTGGCTTAACGCATCTGCAACTACATTTGCTTTTCCTGGATAATAATGCAATGTAAAATCATAATCTTTTATAAATTCCATCCATCTCCTTTGTCTCATATTTAGTTCTTTTTGTAAAAACAAATATTTTAAACTCTTGTGGTCTGAGTAAACATGAAATTGTTCCCCAAAAAGATAATTCCTCCAAATTTTTAAAGCAAATACAATTGCAGCTAATTCTAAGTCATGGGTTGGATAATTGACTTCATGTGGCTTTAGTTGACGAGATCCATAAGCAATAACTTTGTCCTCCTGCATTAATACGCATCCTAGCCCTTGTCCACATGCATCGGAATATACTTTATATGGGACTCCACTTCTTGGCAAAGACAGAATTGGTGCCTCTGTCAATCTTTTTTTTAAGGTTTCAAATGCTATCTTACATTTTTCATCCCAAATAAACTTAGTTCCCTTACGAGTTAGTTTTGTTAATGGAGATGTTATCTTTGAAAAATCTTGAATAAATCTTCGGTAGTAACCAGCTAATCCAAGAAAACTTCGAACTTCTATTGGTGTTGTCGGGGGATTCCATTTCAACACCGCCTCAACCTTTGATGGGTCTACTCCTATTCCATTCTTCGAAACAACATGTCTAAGAAATTTTACTTCCTCCAACCAAAATTCACATTTACTAAATTTTGCGTAAAGTTGATGATCTCTCAATATTTGGAGACACAAACACAAATGACGTTCGTGTTCTTCCTTTGCCTTAGAATAAATTAGGATATCATCAATAAATACAATTATGAATTGATCAAGATATGGACGGAACACACGATTCATTAAATCCATGAATACTGCTGGGGCATTGGTAAGGCCAAAAGGCATCACCAAAAATTCATAGTGTCCATACCGTGTTTGAAAAGCTGTCTTTGGAATGTCTTCTTCTTTTATTCTTAATTGATGATACCCAGATCTCAAGTCAATTTTTGAAAATACTACAGCTCCTTGGAGCTGATCAAATAGATCATCAATCCGAGGTAATGGGTATTTGTTCTTAATTGTTACTTTATTAAGTTCTCGGTAGTCTACGCATAAGCGTAACGTTTATACATTTATAAGTATATGATAAGTGGCATGACATGGTGAAGACAAGTGGCATAATATGGACCATACACCTATCTTAAGATGAAATAGGATTAATGACACATATATCACTTAGGTGTACACTTTTAGAACACCCTAAATGATTACTAAATAAGGTATGTGTCATGAAATGAAGCTTGCATAAAAAGATGAAGGACATGTGTCACAAGATTAAATAAGATAGTGACACATAACCCCATTAGGTGTCCATGTGTAGAAACATCTTAAGACACCTAAGAAGACATGTGTTAACATTATAAAGCTTGTGCAAAGAGAAGTAGACAAGTGTCCAAAATTAAAATTACCAAACTAGCCTTGAAAATTACTATATAAAGGGTGGAAATGTTCACTTATGTTTCATACTTTCACAAAGCAAAAACAAAAGTAAGATAAAGTGAAAAAGCTTGGAGAAAGCTAAGGAAAAAGAGTCAAGTCAAATACACAAGTTTAAGGTGAGAAAAACTATTTAATTTCTAGTATTCATGTTATTCTTGAAGAGATGATAGTTGTAAGTAAAAGTGGCTCGGTTCTATCACACATACCTTATTTAGTAATCATTTAGGGTGTTTTAGAAGTGTACACCTAAGTGATATATGTGTCATAATCCTATTTCATCTTAAGATAGGTGTATGGTCCATATTATGTCACTTGTCTTCATCATGTCATGCCACTTATCCTATACTTATATATGTATACATACTTATACCTTTTGTATTATTTAAAAGCATACATAAATATAAATAAAATAGAGATGGTGTAGATAATATATTTTAAACTTCTAAAATTTTACATACCTGATATTCTATAACTTCTTCGTTCCTCAACCGATAAAATTTTAGAAGTTTAAAATATACTATCTACACCATCTCTATTTTATTTATATTTATGTATGCTTTTAAATAATACAAAAGGCATAAGTATGTATACATTTATAAGTATAGGATAAGTGGCATGACATGGTGAAGACAAGTGGCATAATATGGACCATACACCTATCTTAAGATGAAATAGAATTATGACACATATATCACTTAGGTGACACTTCTAGAACACCTTAAATGATTACTAAATAAGGTATGTGTCATGAAATAAAGCTTGCATAAAAAGATGAAGGACATGTGTCATAAGATTAAATAAAATAGTGACACATAACCCCATTAGGTGTCAATGTGTAGAAACATCTTAAGACACCTAAGTAGACATGTGTTACCATTGTAAAGCTTGTGCAAAGAGAAGTAGACAAGTGTCCAAAGTTAAAATTACCAAACTAGCCTTGAAAATTACTATATAAAGGGTAGAAATGTTCACTTATGTTTCATACTTTCACAAAGCAAAAACAAAAGTAAGATAAAGTGAAAAAGCTTGGAGAAAGCTAAGGAAAAAGATTCAAGTCAAATACACAAGTTTAAGGTGAGAAAAACTATTTAATTTCTAGTATTCATGTTATTCTTGAAGAGACGATAGTTGTAAGTAAAAGTGGCTCGGTTCTATCAAAAACGCAGCTTAGTAATTTGACCATAACTTTCTCAATTCTTAATGAAATTTCGATTTCTTAGATGTTCTGGAAAGCTTATTTCATGTGTTACAACTTTGATGTTTTTTGTTTTCTGTAATTTGAACGTTAGCTATGTCAAAATCGAAATTTGTAGCGCATGAACTAAGCTTTCCAGAACATCCAAGAAATTGAAATTTCATTAAGAATTGAGAAAGTTATGGTCAAATTACTAAACTGCATTTTTGATAGAACCGAGCCACTTTTACTTACAACTATCATCTCTTCAAAAATAACATGAATAATAGAAATTTAAATAGGTTTTCTCACCTTAAACTTGTGTATTTGACTTGACTCTTTTTCCTTAGCTTTCTCCAAGCTTTTTCACTTTATCTTACTTTTGTTTTTGCTTTTTGAAAGTATTAAACATAAGTGAACATTTCCACCCTTTATATAGTAATTTTCAAGGCTAGTTTGGTAATTTTAATTTTGGACGCTTGTCTACTTCTCTTTACACAAGCTTTACAATGTTAACACACGTCTTCTTAGGTGTCTTAAGATGTTTCTACACATGGACACCTAATGGGGTTATGTGTCACCATCTTATTTAATCTTGTGACACATGTCCTTCATCTTTTTATGCAAGCTTCATTTCATGACACATACTTTATTTAGTAATCATTTAGGGTGTTCTAGAAGTGTACACCTAAGTGATATATGTGTCATAATCCTATTTCATCTTAAGATAGGTGTATGGTCCATATTATGCCACTTGTCTTCACCATGTCATGCCACTTATCCTATACTTATAAATGTATACATACTTATACCTTTTGTATTATTTAAAAGCATAAATAACATAGAAATGGTGTAGATAGTATATTTTAAACTTCTAAAATTTTACATACCCGATATTCTATGTTAGGGTGTCACACACCAAGTATCACATCACTCGATCCACTCTTCACCTCTCACTGTCCCAATCTTTAACCCCTATCTAAAACTAGGGTTCAATTCTAAAAATCAAAACTGAAATCAATCTAATCAATTTAATCCTCATCTCTGATTTTTCTAAGGATCTACGATCCTTACTTAATAACTCAGAAGAATTTCTAAGTTTTCTTAAACTACAGATTGCAAGAATTAGCTCAAATTCATATTTTTGTTCAATAACAAACTGTTACTGAAACATACACCTAGAAATACTAATACTTGATTTAAAAAATCAAGTTTTTGTTAATGTATTAAGCTTTGAATCTGGATTTAAACATTAATGTGATTGGTTTAGATCAATATTAACATATAATGGTGATACTTGTGTTTACAGAGATAACTCCCTGTATTTAACTCACCTAAACTTTTTAACCTTAACTTAAGAAAATAATCATATTACTTTATAAATTTGAATACTAATCTATGATAAGTAAACTCTTTTTATTATCCTAAAACCTAGTTACTATCTCAAATAGATCAATTGTAGAAGGTTCTTTAAATGGGATGTAAATCTGGAAACACAGCATAGCAAACTCAACATGCATATAAAATCATAAGTACAACAGATTTTTTTTTAAAAGCACACAACATATTTTTATCTCAAGCATTCATCAAGCAACCTACATAGTTTAAAATTTAATTTGTTACTCACCTCAATTCAATGCAGACCCTCTGTTTTCCTTTTTCTAAATTTTGCAGGAAAATGAATATGCAGGTATGCTTCTACTGTAATGCCATGCTTCCTGATCTACAACTGCATGCATGCTTCTAGATGCTTTTGAAATTCTGCTATTGCACATGCCTTATTTGAAGAGGTGCAGATTTACATTTGAACATGCCTCGAATTTTAATGTTGTGAAGATTTAAAAATGCAGGTTTGTTTTGCTTCTAGGTTTGAAAATAATGCAGATGTTTGGATTTTGATGAATTTGTGAATGCAGATTTGTATACAGATTTTGGATTTGAGGAAATGCAGATTTGAACAGGATTTTGATGAATTTGTATATGCAGATGTTTGAAGAGTGTTATAAATTTTGAAGATGAGTTTATAATTCCTCTTTTGATTAAGGAAAAATGAAGATGCAATATGAATGAATGAAGATGCAAGCTTAACTAATGTATTTTCAGATTTACTAAAAGAAAAGAAAAATTAAAACTAAATTAACACTTGTCAAATGGTAGACACTTGTCCATTTGTAAATGCTAATTTTGAACACTTGTTTTGCTTTAAAATAATAAGTACTAATTTATAAATCAATGTATATGTTAGCTTAGTTTTAAGATTTAATTGTTAATTCATATTAGATATGTGTATAAATTTACAAAAGAAATAAGAACAATCATGTTTATAAATAAACTTATACATATTAAAGATTAAAACAATTAAACAATTTAAAATTTATACTTTTGAACATAAATTCAAACTAAATTCAAAATCAATTATTTCAAATCAATTTATACATATAAATTCAATTGAAATAAAAATTACAAATCTTATTCAAAACTTATTTATAAAGACAATACAATATCAATATTGTTTTTATAAATATCTTATTATTATATTAAAAATCATTTTACAAGAAACTATATTTTTATCAATAAAATATCTATTTTATTAAGCCATAAAACATTTAATTGAATTTATTCTAAATTAAAAACTCAATCTAATTTGATTTAAACATTTAACATTTTCCTATCAATTTTAAAAATCATATATTTATTTAGAAATAGTTTTAAAAACTCAATACTAATTAAAATCAAAATTTCCAATTTATAATGTATATATTAGAATTTTTAAAACAAGATTCAACTTTTATTTTAAACCAAAATCATTTATTTAACTTTGAAAAAACTAAATATTAAATAAAACAAAATTTCCAAATTACTACAAATAATAAAACTAGAAAATATGCTTTACTTATTAAAATTAAAACAATACCAATCTATTTAAAATATAAACCAAATATTTATATTGTAAATAGGAACCAATTTATATAATTATTAAAGAAGATTTTTAAACCAATTTGAATTATTATCAACAAAATATCAATATCAATTTAATTTTTAATATAGATTATTAAATTGATATTGTTAAAAATTCCGGGATATTACAATCCTTCCCCCTCAAAAGAATTTCGTCCTCGAAATTTAAAACAAAGGTAATTTAATAATCTTATTAAATTTTAAATTAAAAACACAAGCATATATCAAACATATGCTAACAACCATAGCAACCAATCAAACAAATCTAATTATCTAGACAAATTCTGGATAAAATTTTATCGA
Source organism: Allium cepa (assembly GCA_030765085.1). NCBI lineage: Eukaryota > Viridiplantae > Streptophyta > Magnoliopsida > Asparagales > Amaryllidaceae > Allium > Allium cepa. Next base: position 727,252,078 of record CM060932.1, on the reverse strand, counting down.
GTTTCCCCAGATATACATACATACATACATACATACATACATACATACATACATACATACATACATACATACATACATACATATATATATATATATATATATATATGTCGGGATACTCGCTCTAGAGAATCCAAATAAACAATATTATGAAGCTACAAAGCTCCTATTCAACTATATCTAAACACTAGACCAGATATCAGACTACAAACGAGTCTGACTCAACAACCAAACTCCAGAACTGCTGGTTCCAAAACCAGAAATAGATCATACACGTATTCCCTCATAGATACGTGAAACTCATCGAATCCCAGTTATCCAAACTGGCAATCCAATCTTGTAGATCAAACACTTATTCTTCAAGATCACAGAAAAGATCCAAAACACTTCAGAGCTAACTTCTCAGACTTACCCAAACTTATAGATCACTTTTGATCGGAGAAAACTTATCCAAAATTAAATCTCCGATTTAGGAATCCAAATTCCTTCGTCTCAAATCCACAAAATCTTCAGATGATCCTGGGCTGTCCACAAACTTACTGATCAGCTCAACCTTCGCTGATGCTTCTAGAAACAAACTAGACCAATCAACTTAACAAAATGATCTCCTCAAGATCAACCAAAACCAAAAACTCAAACCTACTCCTCGATATTAGAAGACAACAACTTCTTCTGTCCAGAAAAAGAAAAGCAGATGCACTTCCAAACTGCTTCCGCTGCTCAACTCAGATCCGAAGTAGAAGAGAAAGCTAAAGAAGAACACGAGCACAACTCAACAATACACCCAGAGATATGGTTCAACAAATCCATAAGAAACTTTTAGAAGTTCCTCCAAAATTCCGAGCTGCTACACCAACTCAATCTCCTTGAAACCATTCTTCTAAAAAGTTGAACCCCCGATACCACTCTTGGAATCCTAGACGATAGAAAGCTCAATCTCTAGATGCGGACAAAATTCTGACTTCTCTTAAGACATCCAGAAAAAAACTCCGATAACCCAAGAGAACACTCAAACAATAGCAAGTCACTTTTGCGAACCACCCAAACCAAATCCAAGGATACTGTTCTTCCTTTACCAAACAGAACATCTTACACTTCACTAGCCAACCCATCGAAGAAACGGGTCTACTCTGCTGCTTCTGAACTCTACTTCAGAAACTGCTAATCCATAAAATCTCTTGCTAACACCGAGAACACCCCAAGCTGCACTGCTGCCACAGAAGCCAAAGAATTCCAAAACAAGCTCTTCGAGAAACTCAATCCTCAAAGCAAATAGAAACTCCAGCTTAAAACAGCCACAACACCGAAGCAGACTCACCTCGCTAACTTGTTTCAAAGAAAACATCTTTGGGAACATTCATAGTCACTACATCTCATCATGCAGCTACTATTCCTGAGGTATCAAAATACCATCACTCACTTCTGCCAACCAACAAATCCAAATTCTACTCATTCAACTTCAAAGAATTAACTCCGATCCTTAATAGGTTTCCTTCAGAGATTAATGAAGTTCTTCTTCATTACAGAACTCACTCGAGACAGTATTAAGTCTACAGTCTCGACAATTACACTTCCAACCTCAAATATTCAAACTCCAACCAATGGTAGTCGTGTTACACACACTACTACCCCATCTACCTTATAACTTATATTGGAAAACCCAAACAGGTAACCCAATAGATAGGCAGAAATAAATATATGTATATATATAGTTATATATAAAAATTACAAATACGCTCTCTCAAGATAGACACCACTACAGAGCCTAGGTATTCACTCAACCTAATGCTCTGATACCAATTGAAACGACCCGACTTTCTTACCACAGAAAATCGCATCATTTTTAAGAAAGAAAGGGATAGAAAAGAGAAAAGAAAGAAGAGAAAAAAAAACAACATCAGAATCTAAATAGCGGAACGAATAAACTATATTAATAACATAAATATTACATAGTTTACAACAAATATCAGAGTTACACAGACATACAACACATACTAGACAGTTATAAACACCTGTATAGTTATACAATCTCAATACAGCATAAGAAACGACTCAGAGAAAACTACACAGCGGAATATTATATATATCTAAACGCAGAAGCCTCCTGCTCCATTGCTCCTTCACAATTCGTCAAAGCAAACCTGTATCCTAACCTGAATTCCCTTGGCTACTCGTAAAAATTTCAGTACCCAAGAGTTTATGAAAAAAAAAACTCCGGGTCAAACATGGGTCTGGTGTGAGTAACAGGTTAAAGTTGCTTAACTTTTAAAAACCGTTGAAAAGAAAGGTATCACGTAAGACTTCCCACACATAAACATGGAAAAATTTTTACCTTACGCTAACCAAAACATTTGATAGGAAATTCGATGATATTATAATAGTGTCTAGGGTTTTCAAATAAATATGAAATAGCCCAAATTGTTACATCTATTAAATTCCAGCTACTAGCCACAAAAGTGGGTAATACAATCAAAACCGTTAGCACTTATTGGATTTTGGATTCCATACAATGGCAGGGCTACTGGGGTACCGCCCGTCACAGTACGTGGCCTAGATCACCATACCGAGGACCACTCCCGATCCCGTGCAACACAAAGCCGGACCCATTCCTTACTGAATAGTTCCGAACAACACAACCCCGACGGTTGGAGCTCAAAAACCGTCCACATAGCCGAAAAAGAGGGACCTCTAGACGGGGGTAAATCTCGCTCTCCAGTGAGTGCGACCCACGAAGCCTTGCTGCACCTCCCCAGTTTTAGCCATTCCCAGTTGATGAGGCTTGAGGCTACGATTACCTTTATAGGACATATCATCTTAGAATGCTCATCGTCCGCCTGACGATGTTCTGAAAGCATTCAATCCATACAAGTTCGTTCCGGGTTCGAACGAAACCGAAGGCATTATCTCGTTACACTCATTTTGGAATCCCCCTCAGAGTTAACGACGATAACCCTTGCACTCTGATTCACCATCTCGAATCTATAAGTACTATTCCATCAAACTCATTACGGAATCACCCACAGAGTTATACTGACGTATAGCCCTTACACCTCGAGTCTTCACTCTTCACATAAGATTCACGACCTAACGTTATTTGGAATCGATGTGGTTTTCGGATATCCAAATATGGAAACCCGATCCCGATCTCATCGAAATCCAAAGCGTGTCTTTTAGGTCTAAGTTGTTTTAAAGGTTTAAAACAAAACAATACAGTATCTATATACACACAGATAGATAACTCATAATTCATAACTGATAATTAGCATTATCACATAACAGGTAATCCACATTATCAATATCAAATAGATATTCCATATATCACCATCACAATAAATAACCTATGTTATCATCACAATACAATCAAACATCCATACCACACAATATTATTTATCTTATTACTGAAATCTCAAAGCATCCAAGACAATCCATGTCATCCATCCATCCATAAGCAAAGATTCACTCATACCACAATATAATTAATTTAAAATGAATTAAATTAACTATCTCTATCTCTAATTAATTTAAAGTGAATTAAATTAATTACTTTATCTATAATTAATTTTAAATAAATTAAATTAATTACTTCACCAATATAAATCTTGCTTATCAATCATTTAATTGATTACAATCAGTTAATTAATCATTATTAATTATCTTAATTAATCACTTTTGATTAATTATCCTTAATTACATTCATGTAATTATCTTCAATTAATTTCACAAAATTAATTATTCACAACCAAACAGTAATTAACCTTTAATTACTTCAATTAATTACTTAATCATAATTAATTACATTAATCCTTAGTTAATAAATTAATTAATTACCTTAATTATCTATTATTGATTAATTAATCATAATTGATCAACTTTAATTACATCATTGATTAAAATGATTAATGATTCCCTTTTATTAATTACCTTAAGTAATTAACTTGTAATTATTAATCATCACAAATTAATTACATTTAGTAATTAACTAACTTAATTACCATATTAAAACAAATTAATTATCCTTAATTAATTTCTTAATTAATCCCTTGATTAATTAATAAGTAATTAAACCAAATTACTTCATACTTAAACATCTCCACTTAATTACAACCATGTAATTATTAATTAATTACTTAACTAAGTAAATTTCCAAATCATTAATTACATAAAGTAATTATTTATAAAACCGAAATGTTTAAAATTAATTAAACTTAACTAATTAAAAATAAATAATCACATTAAACTAAATTAATTACATTAAGTAATTAATTTCTTAATTACTTTATTAAGTAATTATACTCAAACCATTTACAGTTGATTATAATTAAATTAATTAATCTAATTAATTATAAAAATTAACCACATTAATTAATTATTAAATAATCCTGGTTAATGACCTTCATTAACCATCCTCAAATTATTTTATAAAGTAATTAACTTAAATTAATTAAAATTTTCTTTAATCATTCATTAATTAAAATTAATTATTAAATTTATTAACCTTAATTAAAAACTTAATTACATAATTAAAAATTGATTCATCATTAATTTAATAATCTAATTAATGATCTTAATCATTGATTAATCATTAATCAATTATTAATTCTAAATCAAATTAATAGATTAAATTAATTAATTAATCTTAATCACCTCACTAATTAAATAAATCCTGAAATATTAATCTTAATTTAAATTTCAAGCTAAAACATAACTTAATTATGTTTAAAACAATTTAATTCAAAACAAAGTACTTAAGAAATTACCTTTTAAACTTAGATTTAAATTCAAGCTTAAAATAGAATAATTTTCAAACCTATCAAAGTTTTAAATAATTTAAAACTTATTTAAATTTCAGGGCAAATCAAAAGTTTGTCTTAAAATGAAATCATAAAATTTGAAGTTGAATTCATTTCAATGTTTTAGAAATTTTCAACCCATTCTTAGTTTAAACTTTCAATTTAAATCTTCTATTTAAATTTAAAACTGAACTTTATTTTTAAATTTAGATTTCCAGATTTCAAATGAATCTTTAAATCTTACTCACATTTTAAAAACCTCATTATTAAAAAGTTTAAACTATTTTATCAACATGGTATAGTTAATTAAGTTAAATTTTTAAACTTAAATTTCTATTTTAAAAACTGGAATTTGAATTTGAATCAAAAGTTCAAACTTGAATTTTGAATTTAAACCTAAACCTTACTTTACACAAAAGCTACAGATTTTAAAAGGTTTAAAACCAGATTTTATACAGGCTTCAAAATCTGGAAATTACAGGTTCAACCCGAGGAAACCACTTTTTTACTTCGGGTTCTAAGCTACTTTACTTCGAGTTTACATCTACTTGCTTCGAGCAACCTCAACCTTCCCCTATAACATCCAACACCCCAAAACAGTAGTTCATTTAGTGTTTAGCCCAAAGGCTGCTGATTCTTCCCCCAACTAACGAAGAGATCTTTTTACCAGAAAACATGTCGCCGTGCATATGCACGGCGACCACCGCCCCTTCTCATCATCATAGATGATCCAACCACAACCAGAAATCCACCATGACTCTAACATCAACCCAGATCAAGCAATTGATCAAAGAATCAAATTTTAGCTCAAAACAACCCAAACCTGAAAACATTTTCTAGGTTTTTGATCCAACCTGTCAACGGCGATAGTTCGCCATTCTGATCATCTGGTATCCAACCCCTCCAGCCTCGAGTTCCAACACCCTTCAGCTACACAATCACCAAGTATCACATCACTCGATCCACTCTTCACCTCTCACTGTCCCAATCTTTAACCCCTATCTAAAACTAGGGTTCAATTCTAAAAATCAAAACTGAAATCAATCTAATCAATTTAATCCTCATCTCTGATTTTTCTAAGGATCTATGATCCTTACTTAATAACTCAGAAGAATTTCTAAGTTTTCTTAAACTACAGATTGCAAGAATTAGCTCAAATTCATATTTTTGTTCAATAACAAACTGTTACTGAAACATACACCTAGAAATATTAATGCTTGATTTAAAAAATCAAGTTTTTGTTAATGTATTAAGCTTATGAATCTGGATTTAAATATTAATGTGATTGGTTTAGATCAATATTAACATATAATGGTGATACTTGTGTTTACAGAGATAACTCCCTGTATTTAACTCACCTAAACTTTTTAACCTTAACTTAAGAAAATAATCATATTACTTTATAAATTTGAATACTAATCTATGATAAGTAAACTCTTTTTATTATCCTAAAACCTAGTTACTATCTCAAATAGATCAATTGTAGAAGGTTCTTTAAATGGGATGTAAATCTGGAAACACAGCATAGCAAACTCAACATGCATATAAAATCATAATTACAATAGATTTTTTTTTAAAAAGCACACAACATATTTTTATCTCAAGCATTCATCAAGCAACCTATATAGTTTAAAATTTAATTTGTTACTCACCTCAATTCAATGCAGACCCTCTGTTTTCCCTTTTTAAATTTTGCAGGAAAATGAATATGCAGGTATGCTTCTACTATAATGCCATGCTTCCTGATCTACAACTGCATGCATGCTTCTAGATGCTTTTGAAATTCTGCTATTGCACAGGCCTTATTTGAAGAGGTGCAGATTTACATTTGAACATGCCTCAGATTTTAAAGTTGTGAAGAATTAAAAATGCAGGTTTGCTTTGCTTCCAGGTTTGAAAATAATGCAGATGTTTGGATTTTGATGAATTTGTGAATGCAGATTTGTATACAGATTTTGGATTTGAGAAAATGCAGATTTGAATAGGGTTTTGATGAATTTGTATATGCAGATGTTTGAAGAGTGTTATAAATTTTGAAGATGAGTTTATAATTTCTCTTTTGATTAAGGAAAAATGAAGATGCAATATGAATGAATGAAGATGCAAGCTTAACTAATGTATTTTCAGATTTACTAAAAGAAAAGAAAAATTAAAACTTAATTTTAACACTTGTCAAATGGTAGACACTTGTCCATTTGTAAATGCTAATTTTGAACACTTGTTTTGCTTTAAAATAATAAGTACTAATTTATAAATCAATGTATATGTTAGCTTAGTTTTAAGATTTAATTGTTAATTCATATTAGATATGTGTATAAATTTACAAAAGAAATAAGAACAATCATGTTTATAAATAAACTTATACATATTAAAGATTAAAACAATTAAACAATTTAAAATTTATACTTAAATTCAAACTAAATTCAAAATCAATTATTTCAAATCAAGTTATACATATAAGTTCAATTTGAAATAAAAATTACAAATCTAATTCAAAACTTATTTATAAAGACAATACAATATCAATATTGTTTTTATAAATACCTTATTATTAAATTAAAAATCATTTTACAAGAAACTATATTTTTATCAATAAAATATCTATTTTATTAAGCCATAAAACATTTAATTGAATTTATTCTAAATTAAAAACTCAATCTAATTTGATTTAAACATTTAACATTTTCCTATCAATTTTAAAAATCATATATTTATTTATGAAATAGTTTTAAAAACTCAATACTAATTAAAATCAAAATTTCCAATTTATAAATGTATATATTAGAATTTTTAAAACAAGATTCAATTATTATTTTAAACCAAAATCATTTATTTAACTTTGAAAAACCTAAATATTAAATAAAACAAATTTTCCAAATTACTACAAATAATAAAACTAGAAAATATGCTTTACTTATTAAAATTAAAACAATACCAATCTATTTAAAATATAAACCAAATATTTATATTGTAAATAGGAACCAATTTATATAATTATTAAAGAATATTTTTAAACCAATTTGAATTATTATTAACAAAATATCAATATCAATTTAATTTTTAATACAGATTATCAAATTGATATTGTTAAAAATTCTGGGATATTACAAATAGCCGCCACCATGCTTCCGCTGCACAACTCTGATTTGAAGAAGAAATTTGTCCATCAAATTTCATAAAATCTCAGTGACCTGTCCGATTCGGTCACAAACACCACAGCAAAAATTCAACCAGAAATCTAGATCCGATTAATCCTGCCAGCTTAAACAGACCTCTCTCTCAAAGAGCCCTCCTACTAGGCTGAAACACCAGAAAAGTTCCAAGAACCAAGTCGATTTAGAACTCAATCTACTGATGTGGATGCAAACCTTAACTCCTTCGAAGATATCCGGCAAATATCAAACCACTTCGATAGCTCCAACAACCTCAAGAGATACCTCGACTGTAACGACCCAGAATTTCTGTTAATTAAAATTTGTATATTTAATTGATTTTAAATATTAATAAGTGAAATTAAACAGTCGAATAAATTTTATTTCGAATAATTGGATTTAATTGGATAATTAAATCGATAATTTAATATTTCAAAAATACAGAAAAAATTGAAAATTGGGTTTAATATGATTAAAATGATTTGTAAAATTTTATTTAATCATATTGGAGTTAGAATGATGTTATAGAACTTTTAAAATTGAATTAAAAGTTACTTTGTGAAAATTAAATATTTTAATATTTAAATTGACGAGTTAAAATAGCCATTTTTCAAACGGTCTCGGATTTCGACGAAACTAGTTTCATCGGATCCATAATGTGATATTATTGTAAGATTTCAAATTTCGTGTCAATCGGATTTACGGTTTGTCCGGGGAAGCCAAAACGTATAGAAATTGGTTTAAACCGATTTAATTTAAAATCGATCGTTTATTGCCGTAACTCGCACAAACGATCGAATTAGCCTACGAAACACGTTCCATTGTGTTCGAAACGTGGGGTAAACCTTAGAAACGCCAGCCGGCACGCTTCGTTTGGAGTTCGAAATTTTTTGGATGAATAGTGTTTGGCGAATTTTCTATAAAAGGACGAAACATTTCTATTTTGCAAAAGAAAACCCTAGGGTTTCATCTCCAAGCTTCAGCCCCCATTATCTATCAATGGCCGAAACTCACTATCCTTTCTCCTCATTTTTCTTGCAATCCACTAACTAATTCGCGAAACTTTCTAAATGAAAGTTGTAGACAACGACGAGCTCGTCAAATCCAACGGTGGATCTTTGTTATTGTTGTCGTTTGGAGGAGAAATATGCTCGCGTTTGTACTCGGTTCCTGCACGAATTCCAATGTCTACAGGCGGCCAAGCTCGCCACCGTTGTGGCCGAAGATAGCATTCGCATTGAACTTCGAAGCGATGTGGTTTGATCGTCTTCAAGAAGCTCGTGTTGGTCGCGTGAATTAGGTTAAAGTGGCGGCTAATGGGTTCCTTCGACTTCGTATGTTACTGATGGGGGAGAAGATAGGGGGCAACGGCCCAGATCTAGGGTTGTAGAAACGAATGGCTCTGATTCATTCTAGGTTTAAAATTAAAATGAAATTGTAATTTAAATATATTATAATTCGTGTAAACTTTAAAACTGTGTAACTTTTTCATACGAGGTGGAAAACGAACGATACGAATTGCGTCGGGTTCGTATTGACGAACACTATGCAATGGAGCTGGATTGGAATCGATTGGAGCTAGTGAAAATTTTGGGTAAAATTAAACGCGTGTTTAATTTTATTCGAAATAAAAGTTGAAACCGTTATTGGAACCAAGGTGAGAACTTCTCACTCAATCGAATAGTTTCGATTTAAATTTTAAATGGTTAGATTTAAAATTGTTGATTGTATGCCTTGATGATAAATTATTGTCTGTTATTGATTGAAATAGACATTATACGCCGTATATTAAGCGGAGATTATTACTAAAAACTTATACCCCGATAATTCCATCTTGATTGGAATTGGTATTATATATGTACTTGGAGTTGATTTACCGCATTATATAGCGGATGAGACCCTATTGTGCCGCATAATAGCGGATAATATTTTATAAATCCCATATACCGCGATATTCCGTATTGGAACGGAATTGGTATTGTGATAACATCTGTGGATGCAGGGAAACAGGTTGGAGGGATCCAACTGCATTCCTCACCTGTATTTATTTGATTACAAATATTGTGATATTTGTTGATTATCATATGATGATATATGATGTTTGGATGCCGTGATTGATTATTTGGTGCTGTTGCATCATTGGCCTTATTTTGAAGTTTTAAAGATGTTAAAGTAACGATTTTTAATTTAAAAGGGGTTTAAAGTGATTTTTTGAAAATATATGTTTTATTAAAATTTGGAATTGATTTATTTTAAATAAATAACGTTATAATATTTAAAGTTATAAAAGTTATGATTTTTGAGAAATATAACCGAAATGTGATTTTTGAAATAAATAGTCGATTAATTTATAAAATGGTTTAAATTGGGATTTTTGAATTATTATAAACGATTTATATAAAAGATTTATAATATTGATATTTATAAATTAAAAATATAGGAATTATAAAACGAGTTTTATTAAGTGTTAAAATGAAGCATAAATGGATTTCATAAGTAAATGAAATTTATAGATTTATAATTTGGGAAGTTATAGAATGAATAGATTTTGTAAAATAAAAGATTTATAAGTAATTAACTTATAAATTGGATTTTGGGCATTTAATTGGGACATAAATAGAATTGGTTAATAAAGTGATGTTATAAAATGAAGTTGTTATAAAATATAAATGGGATTTATAAACATTGTTTTATAAATCCGAAATCGACTTATTTTGACAAGTCAATTATATTATATTTTTAAAGGAGATATATTCACGGTTTTGGACGGTGGATAATTTTTAAATTGAATATGTAAAATGTATTAAGGATCGAAATCCTAGATTTCAACATTCATTGTTGAAATAGACTTTTTCAAGAAAGAAGGAAAAGATGGACTATAACATTGTTGTTATAGTAAATGATTTTCGAGAGAAAATGTTTTATTTAGTATTGGGATTTATATATTTATTTTAATTTCGAATCCCTATACTAGTGATTTTGGGTCGTCGTAACGATGTTTACGCAACATTCATTTTGACTCAAATAAATGTGTTTAAGCGCACGTTTTCTTTAAAGAATGAAATATATACTTAATTTCGATTTAAGTATATTGAATATTTTCCAAGTGTTGAAAATAAGTGGATTGGTGAATTACTTATTATTAAATAAGTATGGAAATGTTTTTCCAATATGAAGTGAATATTTTGAGATTTTATCTTTTAAAGATAAATTGAAAATGAATATTAGAAATCGATTTGGAAATCGTATATTCATAGATATTTTGGAATTGTAAATTCACTACGGAACTTATAAAAGAAAGGGAAATTTGTTTAAAAATAAACGTTGATTTATTTTTGAAGTGTGGAAATAAATTTACGGATTTCGAACGTAAATATAAAGTAAATCGGTAAGGATTTATTTAATTGGTTTAAATGAACCATTTTGAAATGAAAATAAATAAAGATTTGTGAATATATCTCGTGTTGGGAAGCGATTTGAAATTTGTTTTCAAAAGTTGTAAAGGTGAAAAGTGATTTGAAAATTGTTTTCAAATGTTGAAGTGTGGAAAAAATATATATATATCTTGTAAAGATATTTTTGGAAAATAAATAATTTGGGAAATTATTTGGAATATGGTGATGTTGTGCATGCCTATTGATGTTAAATGACCGACTATCAATATTTACCTTTAAATAGGTATTTGTTGCGATTTGCTTGAATTTGAATGCTACGCTTATTTTTAAAATAAGCGCTCACTATTCGGGTTAGCCGGGAAAGGACCTTAGGGCCGTATAACCCATTCCAAATATGTGATACGGCATTATGGATTGCATTTGAAGACCAGTGTTAAAGACCAGATATTTTTGAAAACGGAAGGATTACCGTCGAATAACTCTACATCGGTTGATCTCCGATATAGAGGTTTTATCACCCTTAGTGACGGGAAGTCCGGACGTGATTAGTGAATATCCGGATTGCAAGGGCTTCTTTGGAAGTGCCTTCGATTTCGTTCGATCCTGGAACGAACTTATATGGATGTGTGTCTGACGTTACAATTTGAGATGTAAAGTTGGTTTCTATCAAATATATTTCTGCTGATGGCGGAGAATTTTTTCTCTTAGCTTAACACCCTTCTCTGAGACCTACGAGCTCAGAGGTTATGTAGTTGATGGTTACTAGCGATACATTCCCAAATTGGTAACGTGGCATACGAAGTGCTGTTGAGCATTTGATGATCAAAGCACAGCTTTTGTATAAAGCGAAGCTTCGTGGACGAGACTTCGTCGGACCTCGCACCTCGAAAATGGTCAAAACAAAAAGGATGCAGCAAGATTATTAGGGGGTAGCGCCCCTTTAGTGTATGTTATTCCTTCTGGATAGAGGTGGTATCATGGTATGGAGCCCAGATACTTAACCTATGTTGTTGCTGCAAATTTATTACTTTGTGGTTGTTGGAATCGAGGATCCTCGGATATAGATCGGTTACGATCGGGGATGACATATTCATGTCAGTAGTTACCCAGTTTGAAGGGTAACCCGGCCTTGTGTTGGCAGAGATCCGTTTAGGTTCTCGGGTCGTCTTATCAGAGGCGTACCCATGTGGCAATGGGAAGTTCCTTGGCCTGACCATTTGTTGGAAATCCAAAGAAACAATACGATCTTGTACGGTTTAGTTGTAGAACCTACCATTTACTTATGTGGTCACCACTGTTTAGATGGTAGCTATAGTAGGCATAAGTACGGAATGCCTATGCTGGATAAGATTTATACCTTTACTTTCGAAATGATTTTTTCCTACACTATGCACTAGTAATAATATCAAGTGTTTCTTTTTAATGCGTATCAAGCATCTTTGACTATCATAAGGAGAAATCTCCTCCGATTCTGCGTTTGCATTGTGTGTGTGTGTGCGGGAGGCCTTGTGGTAGTTTCATTTTCTAAAAAGCATTGCGAATCTATTTTAAAATATCCCTTTGTTTGTTTTAAAAGATAAACTGTTTTAAGTTCTCACACCAGTCCCATGACTGACCTGGAGTTTATTGTTTCCTTCCTAAACTCTGCGTGTCCACCAATTTCCATACGGGCAGTCTAGAGTTAGGTTATCAGGATATTCTGGAATTCGGGAGTTGCTGTAGAGATTTGGAGGCAAGCTGGAGGGCATGGCGTATTCACTAGTATATAGTATTTCTTTTCCGCTGTTTTGTTGTTGTACACTCTGATGATGAAATGTAATGTAATGTGATGAAATGTAATAACTGATATAGTTCTTTGTTTAAAGATTATTCATTTATTTATTATATGTTGTTTCGCTACGATTGTGAGATTCTGATATTGTTTTCTGTTTCTTCTTATTTTTTTCTCTCTTCTTCTACCTTTCTCTTCTTCTTTAACCATAAAATTTCGGTTTTCCGACACTCGATTGCTCGGTAGTTGATACAGTGGACGTATTGATGTCAGTTTTAGAGCGTTGAAAAGTCGCATTCGTTACATTTGGTATCAGAGCATATGGTTAAGCGACAACCATGGCTCTGTTGGGAATTACTCATTAGAGATAGAGTCAGTAGTACTCTAGAATGAGTTTGTGTGTAATAATAGCTACGACCGCGTATTTGTTAGTGGATACAAAATGTTTTATATTGTGATGATTGGTTTGTTGAGTGGTATATGGATTCTGTTCAACACGAGTAATTAACGTTGTTGATAGGGATCTCTAAACACTTGTGCAGAACAATTTGACACGATATTGTTTTAAAATAGGGTAAATGAATTAATTTTACCTTGATTATATTTTATATATAAAGGAATAATTTTTCAAAATTATTAAAGTGTATATGAATTGATTGTTTGGTTGTTGAATAAGTTAAATAAAAACAACAGCTGTAAAAGAATGAATTGTATAAGCAAATGAATTATAAGTATGAAGTTATAATTAAAAGGATTTACACTTGTGAAATAATCTTATATATAAGAAGTGAAATTATATAAGTAAAGGATTTGTATATGTGATTTGTAATTTGAAGTAAAATTCCAGAGGAATATTGGGAAATGTTTTGAAAGGGTTTGCAATTTGGAAAAGATTAAATTCCTTTTTGAGTTTGAAAATGGTTTTCAAAGGTTTGGAAAAATTGTTTTGAAGGGATAAAAGCTCTAAACTCTTTTTGGTCGCTGGAAAATAATTCCGATGATGATTGCAACATCATCGGTGTTCATTTTCGGGTTTCCAAAAGAGGGATTGCTGCCAAATTGTTTTATATGGAAGTTGTTTGGAAAATTTGACTTTGGGTTTTGAAATTCAAAGGATAATTGAATTGGTTTCAAAAATGGTTTTGAAAGATTGAAAAGACTCTAGAATGTTATATAAAAGGATTGGAATACAATTACTAAGTTGGAAAATAAATTGTGAATGAATAAATAAAATTTGCAAGTGCAAGGAAATGAAATTGAAATCCATTTCGAATTTGTAAGTAAATAGAACTGGAATTGGAATCTGAATTGGATTTATAAGTGGAAATTTAAGTGAAGTTGAACAAATGATGTTTGAGATGGAATATAACTTAAGTGAAGTTGAATAAAGTTGATTTTGGTATCGAAGTAAATTAATCAAGAGAGGTGATGAATATGAACTTGAGTTATATAAATGAAATTCAACCTTATATTGTTAAAGGGATTAGCAATTAAATTGATAAATGAATGGAATGTTAATCAATAGAATGTAAATAATTGATATGGAATAATGAATGTAAGTGTAAATTCATTAGAAGCTAATGAAGTTGAGAAATTGAATAATTAAATGAAAGTCAATTTAATATCAACCAGTTGGAGTTAAAAAGGGTTAAACCAAATTGAACGTAAATTAAATAATTTGGTTATGTTGAATATAAATTGGTTGTTATTTGATTGTTAATTGATTGTGTATATTTCATTAAGTGTTAATGAAAATGAATTAATGAAATGGAAAGCTATAAATCATTGAAATCAAATTGGAAGTTAAGTGAATCTTAAATAGAATTGAATTTGATTTGGAAATGAACCAACTTGAATATGAATAAATGAATGTTAGTAAAAGCATCCAATGTTAATGAATCAAATGTGATTTAAATTGGAAAACCAATTCATTGAATATTAATGAGAAGTGAATGTAATTGATTTGGTTATGGATGTTAGTTGGATGCTAGTTGGTTGATGGTTGAATTTATTGCTTTTGAATGCATTTGTTATATTGGCATATATAGTTGTTGATATATGTTGTATATTGATATTACTTTCATATATACATGTTACTCATTTGTTTGTTGAGTGTATAATAGGTGCGGATTGCGCTTGCTTCGCATTTGGAGCTCGCTTTCGCGCTATATTAGCCGTATATGCTCGCTAATAATATATAAGATACATATCTCGGATTAAATATTGTACCTTTACACCTTTTTCCCTGCGGGATGCCTCATCACTTGATGAGATGTATATTTGTGGTATATATACTGTCATTTTTTTCGGATCGAGCCGCGCAAAGGAGGTTATGGTGAAATTTTCCGAAAATTTAAGGCGTTAGAATATTTTTGAGAAAATTGAGAAATTTTTGAAAACTAAGTTTGGATTTGGAAACTTAGTAAAGATTTTGTAAGAAGTTTAACTATGAATTTTGGGAAAGTTAAACACCTAAGAGATTTGAAAAATCCAATTTGAATGTTTTGTTTTGGAAAGTTAATGGATTCTATAACTTTTTCTTACTTTGTAATTTCGAGGACGAAATTCTTTTAAGGGGGGAAGTTTGTAACGATCCAGAATTTTTGTTAATTAAAATTTGTATATTTAATTAATTTTCAATATTAATAAGTGAAATTAAACAGTCGAATAAATTTTATTTTGAATAGTTGGATTTAATTGGATAATTAAATCGATAATTTAATATTTCAAAAATACAGAAATAATTGAAAATTGGGTTTAATATGATTAAAATGATTTGTAAAATTTTATTTAATCATATTGGAGTTAGAATGATGTTATAGAACTTTTCAAATTGAATTAAAAGTTAATTTGTGAAAATTTATTTTAATATTTAAATTGACGAGTTAAAATAGCCATTTTTCAAACGGTCTCGGATTTCGACGAAACAAGTTTCATCGGATCCGTAATGTGATATTATTGTAATATTTCAAATTTCGTGTCAATCGGATTTACGGTTTGTCTGGAGCAAGCCAAAACGCATAGAAATTGGTTTAAACCGATTTAATTTAAAATCGATCGTTTATTGCCGTAACTCGCACAGACGATCGAATTAGCCTCCGAAACATGTTCTATTGTGTTCGGAACATGGGGTAAACCTTAGAAACGCCACCGGCATGCTTCGTTTGGAGTTCAGAAAATTTTGGATGAATAGTGTTTGGTGAATTTTCTATAAAAGGACGAAACATTCTATTTTGCAAAAGAAAACCCTAGGTTTTCATCTCCAAGCTTCAGCCGCCATTATCTATCAATGGCCGAAACTCACTATCCTTTCTCCTCATTTTTCTTGCAATCCACTAACTAATTCGCGAAACTTTCTAAATGAAAGTTGTAGACAACGACGGGCTCGTCAAATCCAACGGTGGATCTTTGTTATTGTTGTCGTTTGGAGGAGAAATATGCCCGCGTTTGTACTCGGTTGGTGCACGAATTCCAACGTCAGGAGACGGCCAAGCTCGCCACCGTTGTGGCCGAAGATAGCATTCCAATTGAGCTTCGAAGTGATGTGGTTTGATCGTCTTCAAGAAGCTCGTGTTGGTCGTGTGAATTAGGTTAAAGTGGCGGCTAATGGGTTCCTTCGGCTTCGTATGTTACTGATGGGGGAGAAGATAGGGGGCAACGACCCAGATCTAGGGTTGTAGAAACGAACGGCTCTGATTCATTCTAGGTTTAAAATTAAAAAGAAATTGTAATTTAAATATATTATAATTCGTGTAAACTTTAAAACTGTGTAACTTTTTCATACGAGGTCAAAAATGCACGAAACGAATTGCGTCGGGTTCGTATTGACGAACACCACGCAATGGAGCTGGATTGGGATCAATTGAGCTAGTGAAAATTTTGAATAAAATTAAACGCGCGTTTAATTTTATTCGAAATAAAAGTTGAAACCGTTATTGGAACCAAGGTGAGAACTTCTCACTCAGTCGAATAGTTTCGATTTAAATTTTAAATTGTTAGATTTAAATTTTAAATTGTTAGATTTAAAATTGTTGATTGTATGCCTGGATGATAAATTATTATCTGTTATTGATTGAAATAGACATTATACGCCGCGTATTAAGCGGAGGTTATTATTAAAAACATATACCGCGATAATTCCATCTTGATGGGAATTGGTATTATATATGTACTTGGAGTTGATTTCCCGCATTATATAGCGGATGAGACCCTATTGCGCCGCATACTAGCGGATAATATTTTATAAATCCCGTATACCACGATATTCCGTATTGGAACGGAATTGGTATTATGCTAACATCTGTGGATGCAGGGAAACAGGTTGGAGGGATCCAACTGGATTCCTCACCAGTATTTATTTGATTACAGATATTATGATATTTGTTGATTATCATATGATGATATACGATGTTTGGATGCCGTGACTGATTATTTGGTGCTGTTTATTGGCCCTATTTTGAAGTTTTAAAGATGTTAAAGTAGGGTTTTAAAGTGATTTTTTGAAAATATATGTTTTATTAAAATTTGGAATTGATTTATTTTAAATAAATAAACGTTATAATATTTAAAGTTATAAAAGTTATGATTTTTGAGAAATATAACCGAAATGTGATTTTTGAAATAAATAGTCAATTAATTTATAAAATGGTTTAAATTGGGATTTTTGAATTATTATAAATGATTTATATAAATGATTTATATAAAAGATTTATATAAAAGATTTATAATGTTGATATTTATAAATAAAAAATATAGGAATTATAAAACGAGTTTTATTAAGTGTTAAAATGAAGCATAAATAGGTTTCATAAGTAAATGAAATTTATAGATTTATAATTTGGGAAGTTATAGAATGAATAGATTTTGTAAAATAAAAGATTTATAAGCAATTAACTTATAAATTGGATTTTGGGCATTTAATTGGGACATAAATAGAATTGGTTAATAAAGTGACGTTATAAGTTGAAGTTGTTATAAAATATAAATGGGATTTATAAACATTATTTTATAAATCCGAAATCGACTTATTTTGATAAGTCAATTATTTTAGATTTTTAAAGGAGATATATTCACGGTTTTGGACGGTGGATAACTTTTAAATTGAATATGTAAAATGTGTTAAGGATCGAAATCCAAGATTTCAACATTCATTGTTGAAATAGACGTTTTCGAGAAAGAATGAAAAGATGGACTATAACACTGTTGTTATAGTAAATGATTTTCGAGAGAAAATGTTTTATTTAGTATTGGGATTTATATATCTATTTTAATTACGAATCCCTACACTAGTGATTTTGGATCGTCATAACGATGTTTTACGCAACATTCGTTTTAACTCAAATAAATGTGTTTAAGCGCACGTTTTCTTTAAACAATGAAATATATACTTAATTTCGATTTAAGTATATTGAATGTTTTTCAAGTGTTGAAAATAAATGGATTTGTGAATTACTTAAATAATTTGGAAAATTAAATAAATGGATTTAAGTATATATATCTTGTAAAGATATTTTTGGAAAATAAATAATTTGGGAAATTATTTGGAATATGGTGATGTTGTGCATGCCTATTGATGTTAAATGACCGACTATCAATATTTACCTTTAAATAGGTATTTGTTGCGATTTGCTTGAATTTGAATGCTACGCTTATTTTTAAAATAAGCGCTCACTATTCGGGTTAGCCGGGAAAGGACCTTAGGGCCGTATAACCCATTCCAAATATGTGATACGGCATTATGGATTGCATTTGAAGACCAGTGTTAAAGACCAGATATTTTTGAAAACGGAAGGATTACCGTCGAATAACTCTGCATCGGTTGATCTCCGATATAGAGGTTGTATCACCCTTAGTGACGGGAAGTCCGGACGTGATTAGTGAATATCCGGATTGCAAGGGCTTCTTTGGAAGTGCCTTCGATTTCGTTCGATCCTGGAACGAATTTATATGGATGTGTGTCTGACGTTACAATTTGAGATGTAAAGCTGGTTTCTATCAAATATATTTCTGCTGATGGCGGAGAATTTTTTCTCTTAGCTTAACACCCTTCTCTGAGACCTACGAGCTCAGAGGTTATGTAGTTGATGGTTACTAGCGATACATTCTCAAATTGGTAACGTGGCATACGAAGTGCTGTTGAGCATTTGATGATCAAAGCACAGCTTTTGTATAAAGCGAAGCTTCGTGGACGAGACTTCGTCGGACCTCGCACCCTGAAAATGGTCAAAACAAAAAGGATGCAGCAAGATTATTAGGGGGTAGCGCCCCTTTAGTGTATGTTATTCCTTCTGGATAGAGGTGGTATCATGGTATGGAGCCCAGATACTTAACCTATGTTGTTGCTGCAAATTTATTACTTTGTGGTTGTTGGAATCGAGGATCCTCGGATATAGATCGGTTACGATCGGGGATGACATATTCATGTCAGTAGTTACCCAGTTTGAAGGGTAACCCGGCCTTGTGTTGGCAGAGATCCGTTTAGGTTCTCGGGTCGTCTTATCAGAGGCGTACCCATGTGGCAATGGGAAGTTCCTTGGCCTGACCATTTGTTGGAAATCCAAAGAAACAATACGATCTTGTACGGTTTAGTTGTAGAACCTACCATTTACTTATGTGGTCACCACTGTTTAGATGGTAGCTATAGTAGGCATAAGTACGGAATGCCTATGCTGGATAAGATTTATACCTTTACTTTCGAAATGATTTTTTCCTACACTATGCACTAGTAATAATATCAAGTGTTTCTTTTTAATGCGTATCAAGCATCTTTGACTATCATAAGGAGAAATCTCCTCCGATTCTGCGTTTGCATTGTGTGTGTGTGTGTGGGAGGCCTTGTGGTAGTTTCATTTTCTAAAAAGCATTGCGAATCTATTTTAAAATATCCCTTTGTTTGTTTTAAAAGATAAACTGTTTTAAGTTCTCACACCAGTCCCATGACTGACCTGGAGTTTATTGTTTCCTTCCTAAACTCTGCGTGTCCACCAATTTCCATACGGGCAGTCTAGAGTTAGGTTATCAGGATATTCTGGAATTCGGGAGTTGCTGTAGAGATTTGGAGGCAAGCTGGAGGGCATGGCGTATTCACTAGTATATAGTATTTCTTTTCCACTGTTTTGTTGTTGTACACTCTGATGATGAAATGTAATGTAATGTGATGTAATGTAATAACTGATATAGTTCTTTGTTTAAAGATTATTCATTTATCTATTATATGTTGTTCCGCTACGATTGTGAGATTCTGACATTGTTTTCTGTTTCTTCTTCTTTTTTTCTCTCTTCTTCTGCCTTTCTCTTCTTCTTTAACCATAACATTTCGGTTTTCCGGCACTCGATTGCTCGGCAGTTGATACAATGGACGTATTGATGTCGGTTTTCGAGCGTCGAAAAGTCGCATTCGTTACATCGACCCAAAACAAAGATTACTAAGAGAACTTCGGAACCATCGCAAGTTGATTTTGCGATTCTACCTAGCTCATATTCCAAAGAAATCGTTCTCACTTTCACAAATCAGACAGCTTATGCTCTTCTAACGAAAAGAAAATACCGATGGTTCATCCTATCTACAATATCAAACCCAGCTGAACTTCCAGAAGAAATGGACAAGCCTTCACCATTTGCCTGGCCTACTGACAGAAGAATCACAAAGATTCCTGAACCATCGAAGAAACAGGCCACTCTACTTCTTCCGGACTCCACCTCTTAGAATACTGCTAAGCCAAGAGATCTTCCTGACATCCCATTCAACACCTCCGAGCTGCCACTACTGCCAAAGACTTCCTTATCCAAAAGCTCCTCGAATCACAAAGCTACATCAGCCACTTCTACAATAGAGCCTTCAAGATAGACAGATATCTCTCAGGAAACTCGACTTCAAACCAAGCACAAATATCTTGTCAAACTGAGTCTCAAACTTCAATACAGGAAGAACTCCTTCCTAAGGTTGCCAAGATGTCACCGCTGGCTTCTGCACTTCCAACTGATCCAAACTTTAGAAAATCCGCTCGTACGTGCGCAACCAAGCTTACAATCCAAAGATGAACTCCGAACCTTGAAAAGGTTTCCTTCAGAGATCGGTGAAATCCTTCACACCAAATTGCAAAACTACTCAAGATGCCCAATACTGCCCTAGCAGATTGACTTCCAACTTCTATTACTCAGACTTCTTCCACTAGTGGTAGTCGTGCTACATACACCACTTCCTCTCCTCCCTCTAGAACTTATATTGGAAAACCCGAACAGGTAACCCAATAAATAGGTAGGCATAAAGATATATATATATAAGTACAAGTACGTTCTCTCAGAAAGAAGTCACTCCAAAGCCTAGGTATTCACTCAACCTAGCGCTCTGATACCACAATGTAACGACCCGCCTTTCATTCCATAGAAAGACACATCATTAAGAAGAAAGAAAGGGATAGAAAAGAGAAAAGTTAGAAAAGAAAGAAACAAACAACATCAAAATCTCACAGCGGAACGAATAAATTATATTATATCACATAAGATATTACATAGTATCATTTACATCAGAGTTATACAGCTAATAGAGACAAACTAGACAGTAATAAACACCTGTCTAGCAATTACAACTCAAGTACATCACAAAGATAAAGATTCAACACTAGCACAGCAAGACCACTATATGTTTACACGCTGAAGCCTCCTGCTCCATTTCTCCTCCAGAACTCGTCAAGGCAAATCCTGAATCCCTTGACTACTCATACATAATATGAGTACCCAAGAGTTTAATAAAACAGAAAATACACACTTGGGTCAGACATGGGTCTGGTGTAAGTAAACGGGTTTAAAGTTACTTAACTTTGAAAACAAAAGGTATCACATAAGACTTCCCACAAATAAACATGGGTAAGTTTTTACCTTACGCTAACGAAAAAGTTTGATAGGAAATCCAGTGATATTATAATAGTGTCTAGGGTTTTCAAATAAATAAGAAATAGCCGAAATTGTTGCATGATTAAATTCCAGCTACTAGCCACAAAGTGGGTAATACAATCAAAACCGTAAAGGGCACGTAGGAAGAATGGGTTTCCATCAATGGCAGAGCTACTGGGGTACCGCCCGTCACAGTACGGGTTCTAGATCACCGTACCGAGGATTACTCCCAATCCCCTGCAACGCAAAGCCAGAACCATCCCTTACTGGACAGTCCCGAACAAGACAACTGGGCAGGTGGCCGTCGCCAACTGCCCACACAGCCGAATAAAAAGGGACCTCTGGACAGGGGTAAATCTCGTCCTACTTGGGCATGACCCACTTAGCCTTGCTGCACCTCCCCTGTATTAGCCATTCCTGGTTGATGAGGCTTTGAGGCTACAATTACCTTTATAGGACACATCAATCTTAGAATGCTCATCGTCCACCTGATGATGTTCTGAAAGCATTCAATGCATACAAGTCCGTTCCGGGTTAGAACGGAACCGAAGGCAATATCTTGTTACACTCATTTTGGAATCACCCTCAGAGTTAACGACAATAGCCCTTGCACTCTGAATCTTCATCTCGAACCTGAAAGTACTACTCCCGTTAAACTCATATTTGAATCACCCTAGAGTATTCGACGAATAGCCCTTACACATCGAGTCTTCACTCTTCACTTGAGATTCACGACCTAACGTTTAATTTGGATCGATGTTGTTTTCGGAATTCCAAATTTGGAAACTCGATCCTGATCCCATCGAAATCCAAACGCCATCTTAATGTCCAAGTGATTTAGCTTTAAACAATTAATTCAATTTAAAACATTGAATTCACACAGCATCATTCAAGATAAATTTCACACATTTATCACAGCTATAATCAATAACATATCACAGCACATCACAGATTATTCAAACTATAAGCATCATCCCATTCAGTCATTCCACTCAATCAATCATACACAACAGGAATCATTAATCCAAATTATAATTAATTTAATCATCTTAAATTAAATTAATTATTTGAGAATTAATCATATAGTCCTGCTTAAACAATCATTAATTAATTAATTACTAACCATTCAATTAATTAATCACTTTATAAACAAATTAATTAATCTTTAATTAAATTAATTATCCTTTAATCATCCTCTAAATTAATCACACCTGATTAATTATTACTTAATTACATTAAGTAATTAGTTTTTAAATTAATTACACAAATTAATTATGCTTTAATCATTTAGTAATTAACCTTAATTACTTCCATTAATTAATTAATTATAATTAATTACATTAATCCTTAATTAATTACATCAATTAATTATATCTTAATCACTTCCTTGATTAATTATCTCATAATTAATCACATTCATTAATCAATTAAACCTTTAATTATTATCCTTAATTACATTAATTAATGATCTTCTAATTACTTTCCATTAATTAATTATTCTTCTAATTATAATTAATAATTAATCTTTAACTTAACTACATTCATTAATCAAACCTGATTAATCACAATCAGTAATTAACTTCCCTTAATTACTTCTTCAACTAAGCCAACTCCATTGATTAATTACATTAATTAATCACTTTAATTACACTGAGTAATCATTACTTAATTACTTCCACTAAGTAATTGTTCCTTAATTACTTTCCATTATGTAATTTTCTTTAATTAATTACATCCAATAATTTTCCATTAATTTCTTCATTAAGTAATTACATCTCATTAATTACATTAAGTAATAATACTTAATTACATCATTAAGTAATCCTCTTTAGTTTATTAAACTTATTTAATTAATTAAAATTAATCACAATAACCTAATTAATTACATCATGTAATTAATTACTTTAATTAATTTAATTACTTTATTAAGTAATTACCTTTAATAATCTTCTTTACATTAAGTGATTAACCTCTTAATTACTTGTTACTTGATTAATTAACCTTGATTAATCTAATATTAATTAAGAATTTTAATTATACTTAATTAATTTCATAAATTAATTTATCTTAATTCAACTACTTAAATTTCTTATCTCAGTTAATTAAGTAATTTAACTTTAATTACTTTTGCAAATAAAACTTGATTTAAATTAAGATAAAACATTTATTACATCAAACTCTTGATTTCCATTTAAAATAAATAAATTTAAAACTTGAATATGATTTATTAAAATCATTATTCTTTGATTCAAGTTAAATACTTTTTACTTAAATCATAATTATATTTCAACAATTTATTTAAGTTGAAACCATTTTAAAAATAATTACAAATTTACTCTATTTGTAATATTTATATAAATCAAATTATTTTAAAACAACATTTAAACTTCAAAATTCATTTCTTATAAAATTTAAATTTGTTTAAACCTTAATTTCTAACTTTAAACATTTCACACTTTTAAAACTGGTCAAAACTTCGTTTAAACATCTGCTTTGTTTCTTTAAAATTTGAAACCCACTTAGTTTGAAAATCTGGACAAGTTAAAACTGCTGGAACAAAAATTACTCGAACAACAACTAATACCCAAGCCAACTCAACAGATTCCTCGAGACATTCTCGAATAACACTTCGAGTCACAACGAACCTAAAGCTGTCTTCCCCAAACTCAAACCCAGGTGCACGCACTGGCCACCATGCACATGCACGCTTCAACCTCCGGCCTCTGACCACCGACCCCCTCTCCCAACACATCGATGAACATCCCCTGAATCGATTCTGATCAACCAAAAACAGCGCAAAGGCCCAAACCGAAAAACGAGCAAAAATCGACCTTGCCAGACACACATCGATGACCAAAACCCACCTCAATCAAACGCTGTCGACCACCGTACGATGCGAACCAGGGTCGAAACATTCATCGACCTTCCCTGAACCCTTTCCCACAACTTTGGTAACCTCCGAAGTTCTGGTGAGTCAGCAGTATTCTCGAGAAGAAAGACGACGCAAAGTAGGTCCAAATCCCTATTCCATCGATTCGCCATCACCCCGTTGACCGTAAAATTCTTCAGGCATTTTTCCCTTGCTCCTCTACTCATGCGCCACCTTCGATAGCAAACCCGACCCATCTGATCTCATCGATCATCAGAAAAGGCTCAAAACCCCTTTTCTGAACAAACCCAAATATCTCATTCGATCCCCACTTAAAAATTTTGATTTAGCTCTTAAAATTCCTAATTTTCGAAAGCAATTCAAACTATATTGGTGAATTCAAGAATCATCAAGTTTGAATTTTCCCACTTTCTGGTTTTTCACTGTAACTTTAAACTTTACAAAGTATTAACTAAATATATTTACCTGAATCTATTTTTAAAAGCAAGAATACAATGTTATTAACATTTTCTCTTTAGTAATCAAAGTCAAATTTTGATTATACAGTGAGATATGAATTTATTTGTGATAACTTTTAGTTTGTAACTAACAACGGAGCATTTATTCAAACATGCAGAGACCATTGCATACATGTTATACTTATTTACATACAATGATATTCAAGCAAGCATTATAAACTACACTCCTACACATGCAACAAGAATTTCATCATAGATTTGAAAACTGTTTTCTCTTTTAAAAAAGGGTTTACTCACAACATGCAGAGCAGAAGACAGGATTTTGTTTCCTGGAACAAATTTTGCTCTGGATTTTGAATCTGGAGTTATGAATCTCGCGTTTTGAATTGAATTTTCTTGTTGAACTTGCTGTTTTATTAGTTGAATCTACCGAGTTTGCTTCCAGTTTTGATTACTGAAGTTGAATTACTTGCTTGCTGTAGTTGATTTAAATTTTGCAGTTGACCTCCATTTTTCCTTTGCTTAGAGTTTGAGTTGATCTTCTCTTTGAAGTTGAAACTTGAAAATGATTGCAGATTTGCTGTAGTTGATTTACAGTTGCAATAGAATTTGTTGTTTGCAGAATTTTGAACTTGAGTTGTATTTGGTTTTGAACTTTTCTTTAAATCTGATTTTCAGTTTAGTTTTGAAGAGAATAAGATTGAATTAAAAAAATGATATGCCAAATTTCTACATATGTATTTATAAATAATTATTTTCAAAAATAAATTAATATTGCCACTTGTTACATTAGGCTGTAGAATGATTTACAAGTGTCTTTCTCATGGTATAATAACCTTACACATGTTATAATTCAATATTAAAATAATTACTTAATTTTATAAATGTTTAAAAATTCTTTTAAATCAGTTTCTTATTTATTTTAACATGTTTTTGTGTTGATTTTCAATTAGCCTTACATGTTTACATATGAATTACCTTTATACAATTACATATGTTAATGTTTATTTGTATCTTTTTAAAATAATATTTTCAAAGCTAAATTTTCAAGAAAGAAATTTAAAAAGAAAAGAATATTGAATTATGCTTTATTTTCAAAGTTTAAAAACATTGTACTTCAATGTATATACTAAATTTATTTCAAAAACCAATCTTTAAAAGAAAACAAAAATAAACTTTTATTGTAATATACAATTTAAACTATTATATTTTTAAGCAAAATAAATATTTATTTTAATTACTTTTGAAGGTATAAGATAGGTATTTAAAATAATCTATTGAAAATTTTCCATATTAAATCCAATCAAAACTTTCAAATTCACAATATATATTCATATATATATATATATATATATATATATATTAATATATATATATATTCATATATATATATATATTATAAATTTGAAAATATTCTTATAAAATTATATTAAAATTAAAATCAAATTCCATGTTTACAATGCATACACATATATATACATTATAAATAGAATATCTCTTTTTTTATTAGCTTAGAAAGATAAATTTTATCAATTAAATATTTTTAACTTTGAAAATAATAAAACCTCTAACTCAAAATTATTATCATTATAAAGTTTGAAAAGATAACATTTATCAAATTAAACAATTATTAGTTTTGAAAAGATAGTTAGATTATTAAATCAATATTTCATATTTTAAAATGATTTTTAATCGAAATTATTAAATAAATATTGCCCAAATTTTCGGAGCATCACTTATTACTATTATTTATAAAACTTAGTTAACTTAAACTTAATTAATTTTATAAAGCTTGTTTAATTTTAACAAACTTTAGTTAATTTTTATTAACTTGGTTAATTTAGTTAATTTATTATTGTTGTTGTTGTTGTTCTTATTATTATTCATAAAATTCAGTTAACTTATTATCGTAGAGGTTTGGATTGAATGACTAAAACAACAACAACAAAAAAGCAGATATAGAATTCCTTTATGAAGCAATTTATCTAGTAGATTACTTATTTAGAGCAATATTAGCAAAAAAAGGCATAAAAATTAGTGAATCACAATAGATGGAGACTATATTCTTGTACATCTCATTAATTTTTAGGTTTGTAAATCTCTTCATTTCTAAATTACTTTTACTAGCTCATAAGATGAACGTCTTCACCCAAATATTTGTGAATTATTTTTTAGGTTTGTAAATCTCTTCATCTGACCATATCCTATTTTGGCACCGCATTATCTAATAATCCATGAAATCTTGCATTATTTTATCTCTATATTCCTATCCTATATGCTTTCAGACCACATACATGACTATTTTTTATCTCCGATGTGGCCAAAAGTGAGATTGAAGGTTGTGTTACATTTCAATGTAGAAAATCATGATTCTATGACAATATACTCATGTTCTTTGAAGCAGAACAGCAGACAATAATGCATAAAAAGCATTAAGCATCCATCGAAAATAACTAATTTTTAATACCAAATAAACTCAGGTTACATCACATTTCGATGTAGTCAATCATGATTCTATGACATAGTAGGAATACGCACTGCCCGACATAATTCGTTATAAAAGTATACCTATGTGTGCTTTCTAGAGCATAACATCAGACAATGATGCATAGAAAGCATTAAGCAACCATCAATTGAATTGTACTATAGTAATTTTTTTGTATTTTATCATGAGATTCCTATAGAAAATATAGAAATTTTGCAATATGCAGACCGGCCAAGTCCAATATATTTTAGTGGGTGGCCCTCGTGTTACTAATATGGTAAACTGATTGTTGCCTCTATCATTTTGAACTGTGCAGGCTACTAATAATCAAGTACATCAAACTGTAATGTTTAGCATAATATCAAGGCATAGTTGTTCAGTCAGCCAAATATATGCCTACAACATCTAGTTTACATGATATCTACTATTTACTTAGTGTGGTGTGCAGTATAAGTTATTGATAAATTTTTTACATCCTTTGTTGATTGGTGAAGCGTTATAGAAATAAAGAACTTTTGATAGGATATTTAACGAATCACATAAACATCAATATGTTGACTTTATTCAATTAAGGGATATTCAAGAATCAAGCTTATGTTTATGACATCTTATAATAAAAGATGGCATCAAGTTGAAAACGATGAGAAGAAAATTTAAGTGAATTACTGGTGATCCTAATATAAGATAATTGAAATCGCATAAAATATGGAGAATAATATTTCTGGAAAATGCTAGGCCAACATTTGATAATGCTCAGATTATTGCAGCATATCAACCATTCAAATCCAAATATGATGTTTGGACCAAAATATATTAAGGAAAACATAATATGCTCGAAATATATACCTCTTGTAGAACGGATGATTATCAGCAAATCCAGATGATACTTTTATTAGTCTATCTAAGCCACCCTTCTGAACAATAGCATGTTTATTATCATCACTTCCTACCAACTTTAGAAAAGAAAAACAATAGATAACATGTTAAAACAATTATTAATTAGTTGGATCGGACAATAGTCCGGTGTGAGCGGTAAATGAGTAAAATACTAAAATGGTAAATATGGTAAGGATTAAGAGTACACGATTGACAGGTACCCGCAACCAAAGAGTTAGCACACAACACTATAATATGCTACTTTACAATATCGTAAAAATATACCACAAATTAGATAAATGATAGCAGTCTTTCAAGTTCTCCTATCTCCAATACCTACTTCCCTTGATGCCAACGAGTGATAGCCTACTAAAGAGAGCAACCATAGCATCCATAACATCCATTAAATAATTCTAACTATCACTACATGTGCTCTGAATATATGATAACTCAATGACCCCCAAGCCATGGACTAATGGAAATCCTGGTTCTTTGTTGTACTCTTGTACCTCGCAGCCTAAAGCTGGTTATGTGTCTCGCAACCCATAGTTGGACACTGCACATAAAACTATAGGTCTAGGGTATACAGGTCCATTTATTGACCCATGGACGTCCCGACTTACAATACCCTACTTCGATTACAATTGGAAACTTTCCGAGTCACCAATGATTCCTTAGCCCATACACCCAAGCCCATCTTTGCTCCATTTAGATTCTGAGCCCTTCATGCTCAGTCCAGTTTCTATTATTCATGAGGAACCCTTCCACGTTCCTCAATCATACAGCCCACCACATTTTACGAGCCACCATCTTCGGAGCATACTCCCAACACCAGCCAACATACGAAGACCATAGCTTTTCATCATGATGTTATATCGTCATCCAACCTGATACAAACGAGCCAATTCCTTCAGTCACGATCTATAGGGCCTCTACTTCATCTTCCATAAGTTTCATCCAATTTGGACCTAGCCTTAAAAGTTGGTGCCGACCTCTCATGTCGCCCATACATGGCTAAGTTTTCTTTTACTCCTTCGTTGCTTCAAGTACTCCATACCCAGATGCTTTGACCCCAACTTCTGAACCCAAATCAAGCAGTTATAGGACAAGTTCTCTCTTCGAAGCACCTCACTCCATATTCTAGAATAAAGTCGTCAAAGCCTCCAACACTTAACCAATCACCGATATCCCACTTTAGACAACCTCTACTAGCAACACCATTGCCCTCCCCATAGCCGCCACCACCACCACCACGGACCAAACATTACAAGTGTGTGCTGACCTCTCAACTCAATGCCGAATTTTGTAGTTAGTGAGTTGGAAATTGCACCTTGAACCACGAGCTCTTTCCATACTTTAGAGCTTCCCTTTTAAGTTTCGTCCAATTTCGATCAACTTTGCCTTCGATTTGCTCAATTCTCCTACCTAACTTTCCATGCAATCACAACACTAGCAAACAATATCAAACCAATCATCCAACATAGAATAACAAGTAGTTCATCTAATTAAACATGCGGTCCATAAAAATAAGACAAATAAGTCAATTTCTAACATAGATCTACATATAGCATGGATATACGAGCATGAGCAAGGGTGATTTTTAATCAATTTAGATCATATACTTAGTTTAACATGTAACTAAAGTTAGAAAAAATTTTGTGATAAAAAAATCGATTAAAAACATGTTAAATCCTATGATTCTACCATATAAACATACATAGTATAGTGAGAAGGCATAAACCACTTACTAGTCACCAAATTCAATCAATATGAATGTAGATCCAATCCGAACAGCAGTCAAATGCACCTCAATTCAAGAAAATCAATGATCTTTATTTTTAGTTGATGATCTAATCTCTACTCCACGGTCTAGTTTGATTCAGAGTGCAGTTTGGGTGATTTTGAATGAAATTAGGATGGATTTAGGGCATATAAGGTTTAGACCCGATTTAGAATGAGTGGAAAAGTTTTAACATCACCCTTCAGTCCTCTATTTATAGTATTCTCTACTTAGACTAACGAGCCAACTAATGGGCTTCACTAATTACACACTAATTGTTTCCAACAGCTTTAAAAACATAAAACAAGCATATATCATTCTAAGACCCAGCTTTGCACATAATTCATGACCAGGTTCTACGCTGCCAAGACCCATATCATGATAGCTAGTGAGATTGGTAACATCAAGCTTGGGTTGACTAAGAACCTTCATTTATATGTTAATGATTTCAACAAGTAGTCCACTCAGGCAAGGGCGTCGACAAGAATAGCCTAGTTGTGGCCTTCTTCTCAGGGGTGAGGTACAAATCAAAGATGTGGAAAGAGTTACAAAGCAGCCAACGACGTCCCAAACCGATTTCTATCAACAAGCGAATGACATCATGAGGTTAGGAGGCGCCGATCTTTCAAACAATGTTAATGAGACCCGAAGATAACAAAGTTTGCCACATTGAGGCAACCGACCATCGGGGTAATGGTCGAGAAAACAACAACAAAAGACATGCGAAAGACGACATTCAATGCAAGTCTAGGTATGCTCATTATGCCACCTTAACTTGAGATATGGAATCCATACAACTTACTACCCCGGACCAGATACCATTCCAAATACTACTTGTCGCTAGAACCGGGAGAAGGAAGGAACTTGCTTCAACGACAAGTACTGCAAGTTCCTACAAATCACCGGCCACTCCACAAACAAGTGCCGCATGCTAAAGGATGAGATAGAAAGGTTGATCCGGGAAGGAGTTGATAGAGTAGGGAGTATGCCCTAGGGGTAATAATGTAATTTGTTACACTTATCTTTATGGTAAATCTTATTTGAAATAAGAGGTGTCTTTTCTTTATATCATATACTTGTTATATAGTAATATAAATAATTAAGTAATCAATTTAAAGTATATTTATGGAAATTCCTTAAATGATATGTTATGCGATAGTAATTATAAAGTGTTTTAATTATAAGAATTTTATTGCATTTAATATAACAGATTATTTTAAATATTCTAAGTCAAGATGTTTCGAGAAAGGATATCGATTCATCCCTTTAGACTAGAGTACATAATGTTGTTCAAATGTTGGGCGGTCATCGTGGCTGATGGGGCACCAAGAGGTTATGTATTGATAGTTGTTGGATAACTATGAAATGGCTCACTCGAGAGTTCTTTGTTGGTTAATATAGCTAAGGTCAAATAGACAATCTCTAAGTGATGGTGTTACAGAATTCACTCAACTTGAGAATACTGTGGAACTTCAACATGGATACACCATACCAAAAAGTATTTTTGGTAGTGTACAAAAAACACTACCTTAACTTACAATAGCGTGTTAGAGAACGCCATTAAAAACATGTAAGTAAAAAATCCAAGATTTTCTGATGCTTTCTAGCAAACGCCACTATAAATGCTATAGAAAAATTATTGTAGAATTTGCAAAACGCTACCAAAAAGTACTGTCCACTACAACAAAATATTCTAGAAGTGCTTTTTATTTACCACCATATATATTTTAGAGTGTTTAATAAATGCTGCTAAAACTTGTTGATTTTTTGTGCAGGTTTTCCTTGCTGTGTTGGCTCGTTCACTTTCCTCTTCATTTTGTTCACAACATTTATATTATATACACCAGTATGTTTGGCATGTCCGTTGGACGTGTGCAAAGAAAATAGTGATTTAAATGTGGTTTAATGTAACGTACAAAACATGACTATATTGTTGCACGTCGACGACGTGAATGAAGAAAAATGTGACCATTTGTTTGTAAAAAAAATTCTCTCCTCCTTTACCCGGGCTTGAGACCGGCATCAGTAAGTAATAGGTGATGGCGGAGTTAAAAACTTTTGTGGTGGGGATCATTCTATGTAATAAATGTTCGTATACTGATTTGTAAAATTTAGAGTTATTGTTGTTATATACTGTAATGTAAATGAAAGTTTCAAAGTTGAGCGTAAGTTAATACATGTTTAAGAAAAGTAACTGAAATATAAGTGAAATAGCGTAGTCCCTTTGGTAATTGTAGAATGACAGTAGTCAGTGATATTATGAAGATGAATATGTATGTTTAAAAAGTTTGGTAGAAAAGATATTGTTTATTATAATTAGTTTAAGTTTTGATTACATGACAATAAAACATCTTTGTAGACAACATTTCTAGTGTGAGTTCCCCTGTTACGTGGTAATTTTCCTTTGTGTACTAAAACTTTTGTTGAGTTTCGTGCTACTCCTCTGGACAAAGCCACATAAAGTTGACCGTGACTAAAAACGTGGTCTGGAAGATAAATTCCAACATGAGGAATGGTTTGTCCTTGTGATTTATTAATTGTTAAAGCAAATGATAATTTAATTGGGAATTGTTTGCGAATTAAATTAAAAGGCATGTTAATATTTTCAAAAGGCTTTAGGGGGATACGTAGAATAAATACTCTTGTACCACGATAATGACCAACTGTAATTTCTGCATCAATGAGATTTCTATGGAATGTACGACATATTAATCTTGTTCCATTACATAATCCAATTTTTGGGTCTATGTTTCTAAGTAACATTATTGGTGATCCCACTTTAAGTGTTAGTTTGTGCGGTGGCAAGCCACTTAAAGCAAGCGAATTTAGAAATTCCGACTGGTATAAATTAGTATTATCATCTTCAACTCTATCAAAAGAATAATAAACATGTTCATCTCCTGGAAACATATGTATGATTGTATTATTTATTTCATCTGTCGTTTCATTTCTTGGTGTTAGTATTGCTCTATTCATTATATAATCAGTGTTGCAAAAAAATTCATGGAGTGTAGGAAAGACTTCTTCAACTAAACGACATAGAGAACCTGCATTGATGTTGGGTATAACAATGTCATCTGGGAGTTTAATAAGATCATCTTGTACATAAGGTTCTGTTCCATTTCCAATACGTAAAAGTAAGTCGGCGTATGATTGATCGTTTATCGCTCGCATATTTTGTGTTAAATGAATTACATGTACACTTGTCCACAAATATGATCGGACTATACATGAGTCGACTATTTGAGCTCTAGTACCTTTTACGACAATGGGTAGTACTTGTCGAAAATCACCACCTAATATAATAATCTTCCCACCAAATGGTGTATTTTTACCTGTTAGATCCCTTAACGTTCTGTCTAAAGCTTCAAATGCGTAACGATGAGCCATTGTTGCTTCATCCCATAGTAAAACAGTGGACAAACACAATAGTTTTGCATTATCAGATTGTTTAGGAATGTGACATGTTGATGAAGAATCCAATTTGATAGGAATTTTAAATCTAGAGTGCGCAGTTCGACCTCCAGGCAACGCTAAAGAAGCAATTCCAGAGGTAGCAACCGCAATAGCAATAAGGCCTTGCGTTCGTATATGGGCTAAAATCACTTTATAAAGATAAGTTTTTCCTGTACCTCCTGGACCATCTATGAAAATATTGAGTGTTTTTGTTGTTTTACTGAATGCATGATCAGTTGAAATGCTTCATTTTGTTCTGTGTTTTAGTTATTTATAGAGTCTATATCAGTTTGTGGTATCTCCATAGATTGTTCTTCTAAAATAATGGTTGAACTATTGTAGTGGCTGGAAAAATCGAAATTGTTATGAGGGATGTCATAGTCGAAAATAGTTTTGTTATATTGTTTTAGGAGATTATTGAGGTCAAAAAGACATCGGTTTATTAAGTGTATATTATTTTGGTTAATGGTTTACGTAGAAGGATAATCTTCAATTAAATATGGTAAAAACTCATCCCATAGTTCTCGCACCATGGAAGGGGCACAATACACTAAAATTGTGATGAACAATCTTCTTAAAGCGGTGGGCATGTGTGTGTTTGAAGCGTCTTGTAAACATTCCTTTATACTGTTATCATTTTCTAGCAAACCTCTATGTTCTGCGGCTTCTTTAAAGGTGTTATACTGAGTTTGATTAACAGTTAGTAGGTGTGTAAAAGATGTAGGACCTCTAACATGGTTTAAAAGTAATCGTAAATAAAATCGATCTCCTTCTGTAGGAGATATGGTATAAATTCGACCAATTACCTTACGATTATTTCGTCTACGTATCCATTCTTTTTGTTTATATTCCCACCAATATTTTTTAGGAAATTCGTAGTATAAGTATTGACGTGCATTTACATCGTTAATATTCTTAGTGAAAAATTCAGTAAGCATTGTTTTAGATCTATGTTCATCACTCAAAATAGTTTGTAGGTCTTCGTTTGCATTAAATTGTACTTGTTGTGAATTTGGAAGATGTATTTGTAGTCCTATAACAGAAGGAGAAATAGAAGTTAGTGGAAATTTAAATATTCACCATATTGACTCTGGTGCACAAATCCATCTAGCGTTAACAAACTGAGAAATTTCATCCTCATCATTAGTGTTAGAAGATACGTTTACAGAAACACGATCCGAACCTTTATAAACATATTTATATAAATATTTCACAGATGTAATACTTGAGCATATTTCAACATTTATATGACAATCATATTTTAATAGTAAATAAGGATTATAAGGAACGACCCAGCGATTGTCAATTATTTGTCCACCTCTTTGTACTTTTATTCCATTATCACGTCTTCTATAAATTGGATACGAATCACTACCTTGTAAAGTTATGGGTGCAAAAGACTTTGGAAATCCTTTCTTACACTGATTATTTTTCATGCACGTGGCATTAGCGTTGAAACGACCGCATGGAGTATGAACCATTTGTTTTACAACGGCAGCATGTAATTCCGGTTCTAAATCTTTATCTGGGATTTCAGCCCTTACTAAAGCGTCATAATCGTCAGGGTTGTTAATCTTATCATTTTCATGTAGAATAATTAATATATGTGAATGAGGTAGACCTCTCTTTTGAAACTCAATGACGTGCACATGCGCAATGACTTTACCTACTACTTTTTCATATAAGTCGTGTTTTAGTTGTTCTAATTTTGCACAAAATATCCTTGTTGTTAAATCAGGTCTATCTTGTGCTTGTTGACCGGGTAGTAGTTCTTGTGTAATCTCTAACCACTTAGCATTACATGTGATAGTAATAAATAAATCAGGTTTTCCATACCTTCGCACTATTGCCATTGCATCTTGATATCGATTATGCATATCTCGAGGGCTGCCGGTGTGAGATGATGGAAGAATTTTTCGAACACCAACATTTCCTAAAGTGTATAGTAAAATGGAAAAAAGTAAAATAAATAATTTTTGCATACGAAGTTTAAAAACAACATAATAAATAAATTGCTTATGAAGTATTACAAACCGGCGGTCGTCTGTCCAAAAGTTAGAGCATCCTGTAAACCTTGATACAATTCAGCTCTAATAGTATCTTGATTGTTACGGAGATACCTTAGTCTCATAGTTTCTATTTTGACATAATTGTCAACCACGTACTGCTGCAATAGGCGACCGCCATGCAAAATTAGTGACATCTCCGTTGGTCGTATCTAAACACATAAACAAATCAGTAATGATTATAAAAATAAAAGCAAGTTAAGCTAAATGGTATGTTATTCACCTGCAAAAGATGAGAATAGTAAGCTCTACAACTTATTGTCGTGGCTCCATTGTCTTGTATGTGTATATCCCATCCATGTTCACCATATGGTAATAAAAGTGGATATTGTAATGGATCATAAAACCCTGCAGTATCCTGAACCATTTGTAAATTTCCACTTCTTGTTTGAACTATAATGTCCCTATTATTCAAATTGGAATCTTCTTCATCTCCTACAATTATACCTGCTACTTGTGACGTGGTTGGTAACTCATGAATGTGTCTATTTACAGAAAGCTCTTTTATTCTTATTCTACAATTTTGTATATCATTCCTTTGGCTCAAATGTCGAAATACTTGTACAAAAGGATTATGGATATCTAAAATATCTTTTAATGTCAAAAGTAGGTTTGGCCTCATTGATTCATTATCGTGTTGTCTATTTTCAATCTCATGGTCAGTGTTGTAAATATATAACTGCAAATATCTTGGTCTCATTCCATCCATAGGTAAAGAACTACCGATGCTATGATATATGGAGCCTTGTGCACAATATGAATAAACTCCATTTGTTGCATTTGCTAAGCTATGATCAATGTTAGCACCCATCGATGTAAAAGCAAAAGCATTATTATAAGACCTTATGTTACTTCTAAAATGCGTACCAACTTCGGTTTGATCAATATACAAATCAAGTAGCTATTAAGGTGTTGTTGGTCTTTGAATAGTAATTTTACCATTCTTACAGCAAATCTCCAATGTATCATGAAAGAATTTCTTTGATCCGCAGAATGGACAGTAGGTAGGAGCAGGTAGCATATGGTTGTGAAAATACTGTGTAGCAATAAAATTTCGACCACAATTATAGCTTGTCATGAAAGAGGATCGAGTAATCATGTGTTCTTCATGTTCAGAAGAGCCTAAATGTTTACCATCGTTGTGATGATTAAAATGACAAAAATACAATGTAAATAAAAACGTAAGTAGTTAAATTAAAAAAAATTACCGTGAAAATCAGAAGGTAGAATCATTGGCCTTCTACGTGTTTGAGTTGATTGTCCTCTTTGTTCCATGGATGATTGTCCTAAAAGAAATAATAGATGTTGTATATAGTTTGAATCATGTTTTTTTATATGATATATGCAGTTGAATAAGTAAATGAATGGGGATACTTTTGAAAATCGTAAAAATTCTTCACAATGACCAAATTGATCTGGTATATGCTTTACATATACAGTATGTTAGCCACAGTCAATGGACATGTGCAAAGAAAATTGAACGCAAATACATTTTATTACGTAGTAAAGGCCATATGCATAGATAGTAGCCGATACAAAGAATTGTACGATCTTTGTTTTTTGTATCGTGAATAGTATGAACAAATAAGCACAAAACTCAATGTTACGGTTTTTGATATCAATTTGGTTTTCGTATGAGTATGAAATAAGAAAATATGAGCTAAATTTTATAATGTATAGATTTTCATTCAAATGTCCGTAATCTTGAAATACATATAAGCTTGATATATGTCGCATAATATTTCATGTCACAATCAATCTTATATAATATATGTGTGATGATTTTTTATCGTTGAATATGATGTATTGATTATGATAGCATTTGTTGGCACAATTATAAGAAAAAAATTTAGTAAAAACGTTGGTGATCTTTGTACATGCAGGTAGTATGACATGGGAATGGAGACCTAGTGTCAAAGTCTTAACTTCATTGAATTACTCTTGCGTACTCACGTGTCTCATGATAGGAGAAAAGTAAATAATAATGTATAGTATCCAATAAACTTGCGTGGTTATTTTTTTAACAAAACTGTACACACTATCCCTTCACCTTAAACATTGGACTTCGAACAACTTTTACTATTTTATTATTTTATAGTCTTTAACAATATGTAGTAGCGTTATTATGCTTTCAATGAGCTGTAAAGTAGATAATGTACTGAACATCAACAGACATAAAATATAGAATTCATGTATATTCTGGAAAGCTGATTCCAACTTTGTTGGGTGGTGTGCACGAAAAAGTTATTTGCAAATTTAATACCTCTGTGGTTAACTAAAAAACTTGCATGATTACTTGTAAAAAACTACACGTATTCCATGTTGGAGCGTCCTCGGTTGTCGTCGTAAGAAGGAAAATTTAGCCATTTAGCTGACGTAGACAAAGTATAATAAAAACAATTCCGTGTCAAAGATTGAAAAATGACAGTGATATTTATTTTATTTCTTCGCGAGCAAATAAGAAGAATGAAAAATTACAGTGCAGTTCTTGAGAATTCAAATCATTGGTAGATATGCAATTTGTATTGTTTTGTTATTTAGATTTAGTTGATTACTGTGTTAAATTTTGCAGTTGAAATGTTTTCTCCTTCCGCTAATTAATAGGTGATAAACAACCAAAATAGTTGAGAAAGAGTTGGAATCTGCATAGCAGAATGTGTTACTTGAGTTTACAAAACTTAAAGTTATTATCGCTAACGCTTACGTCGTTATCAGTAGCACTATAAGTCGTCTATGCCCAATATAATAGTTACTATAACATAAATAGTCATGATGGGAAGAAAAAAAATGGTATTGTTTAAAAATTTATGTATGTGTTCTCTGCTTATGTAAAAGAAATTTATGCATGTTTTGTACGTAAGTTCTTTCTTGTTGTGTGACTGGTGACTGGTCATCCACTCGTGTCTTCTCTGAATTGTAGAAATTTTTATACTTGTATATTGAAATGATGATATGTATGCGCTGGCTACTGTTACGTAATCTCGTGCTAGCATATTTTGCGCATGCATGATTGGTCATCTCCATGACTATGTTCGTATACTTGCCTTACGATGATAAATGGATTTTACGTAACATTCAAAATTGCATAGCAATGCAGATATGGATCTAAATTTGGATATGAAAATAAAATTTGGATTCCATCTATATGTTTTCATTATACAAACAGTATGAAGAAAAAGCCTATAAATTATAAACTCCCAGTTATATGATCACCGCCAGCCACATTAGCAATAAGCAATTTCATCTTGTCTTTTATGAGAAGTTTTCATATGCCATATTATGAAATACGTCTTTTATATGTCACGTATAAACCGTAAGTTAAAATAAATATTTTGAAGATGTGAAGTTTTCTTCGTCTGACATTTAATATTTTATAGTTTACATCCATCTGAAGCTGTAGTTGTCTTATACAGATAACGTACAGCAGTAATGAAACAAAGGGTTGAATGTTTAACTCCAGCAGAAAGAGTAGTTTGCGAAAATGGTAGTGATTGATCGTGGAATGGCCATAAAATTCAAGTGTGTAACACGTTTGGATTTAGCTGTAGGTAAAATTGTAATAATAAAATAAATACCTGGTTGACTCAAATGAGATCTTTCAGTTGATTGAGACCTTCTATTTGAAATAGTTAGCTCTCTTGCATGTTCACGTCTAGACCGTTGGCTCTCACGTCGTCTTTCTCTTTGTATGTCAGCCATAGCAATAAATAGAAAAGTATGAAAGCAAGTCAGTAAAGTTAAATATGAGGTTGTTTGGTTAGCTTAGAAAACAATTGTACTGTGAACATATAAAACTGCACAGTTTACTTATATATAGAACGACAACGTATGAGTAACAGTAACATAATGAGTAACAGTAACATATGGTTTGAATGGGTAAGAGATGGAAAGTATAGCCGGTATTATTGGAGTGCGTCAAAAATATGCTGTGTACCGTTAGTACTGGATCACATCAACCATTTCAATTCAACGGTAAGTTTGTACACAGCAGCCTAGTTGTATTAATGTAGGTATGGTTGACATTTTCATCTTTATGTACAACGTGTACAACAATCACATATTAGTCATGTCAATATCCATCAAACATGACATGTTCACAGTAATAAAATGCAAGTATTTGACTATGAGGTAATATGTGTACCCAGTTATTGTGTGGGCACATTTGTGCATTATATACCGTTACAGCTTGACGCCAACTGCTGAATAAAGCAAACGTGTTTTTATGTGTTAAAAAAGGTTACAATTTTTCAGATTGAAGTGTAAATATAAGATGGTTTAATGTGTTAAAAAAGGCTACAATTTTTTGTTATAAAAATAGACTACACTTTAGCCTCACTTTCAGTCAACGTAAAGTACTGACAATGAGGATAGTTTGTGGAAATAGTGAAATGAAGTGAATGTGCAGGGGTGATGATGTTTGATTGAGGAAGTTTGTATGTTGAAGTTTGTACACTGTCCGACATGCTTGATGATATGTTTAAGTTGGACGGAGGCATATGGTTGGACGTACTGTAGTTGTTGCTGCTTTGCTTTATTTTGCTTGTGCAGTAATTTTTTGCTTCATTTCTTTGATTACTTACACGTTTCATCTACGTGTGTGTTATTGCTACACTCCATTTCATTTTCTAACATCCTTCTCAGTCGTTGGAAATTTGTTGGAAGTTTTTGTCGTTGAGAATGAAGGTAAAAAAGGGGGTATGGGTTTACATTTGGGTATTTATAAACTAAATATTTTGGGAGAGCAGAGGTGACACTTCGAGCTGGCTGGATTTCATTTCACTTATTTTTGTCCTTTTAGAACCGTACGAGCAGGTTTTGAACAGATA
This sequence comes from Allium cepa, assembly GCA_030765085.1. NCBI lineage: Eukaryota > Viridiplantae > Streptophyta > Magnoliopsida > Asparagales > Amaryllidaceae > Allium > Allium cepa. Next base: position 727,211,244 of record CM060932.1, on the reverse strand, counting down.
AGTTGTGTTATGTATTTAATTACTTTTAATGGTTATTATATGTATATTTAATAGAAGTAAACACAGAGATAAAATATTAAGTTATTAATGTTTCAAGAGTAACATGGACTGAAGCGCAGTTTAGCATGCAAAATGTGTTATATGCATTGATCAGTACAATTCAATACATAACTTATGGACAAAGCTTTTGTTTTATTACGAAGGTTAACAACGAAAAAGTCATATGAAATGAAAAGGAAAAAACTTACAAAGCTAACTTTATTGTGCAATAATGCCTAAGGGATTGCAGTACATACATAAGTAAATAAAAATGCATGAAAACAAAAACATCGAGCATAAATCGTTGAAAGCTACGTTATAACATCGATCTTCACTTGTCAAACTTCTTGCAAAATTCAATCTGTAAAAGATAGAATCGTGAAAAAAATGTATGTTACATGGATAATTAAGTTGAAATGTGAGTTTATTATTTACCACGCCATTTGCAAATGGTTCATCCCAGTCATCGACAATAGATGGTTGGTCCATAATTAATTTGGATTCTTGAACATTCATGGTTCCTTCTGATTCGTGCACAACAGTAGTTTCTTGAAGATTCGTGGTTCCTTCTGATTTGTGCATAAAGTAGTTTCACTAAAAGCTCTGTCTTCGTTTTCCACTTTAACTGCAGCAGGCAAGGAAATTTCTGATGACTGATTGAATGGTTCTATTTTAACCGAGAAGGCATTTGAATGTTGTACCAACTCTTCACAGTGTTGCTTTCCTGCTCGCTTTAGCTGCTGCTTTCGAGTGCATATTGAATTATCAGTTTTGTTACTTGTATATTTACCCTAGAGTACAACATATAAGAACTAAATTTAAATAGAGAGAAAAGCGTTATGACGAACAAAAATAAAATAATTATCAATTACCTTCGACATGATAACAAATGAAAAATATATAGCTTAATAATTTGTGTACAATGGAGAAGAGATAGTGGTTGCTTTATACATACGTAGGTAGTTAAAGTATAGAAAGTGGAAGTTTGTAAGTAACAGTGGACAGTGAAATCTGCAAAAATAACGGGTCATATGATATATGTTATGAATGGTTTCCTACTTACATGCCTAGATAGTAGAACACCTTGAATAAGTAGATATTGCTGTGTTTAAATGTGATAGGCTGCTGCATGGCTTGTATGTACACGTCATTTGTTATCTTAATTTTCTGATCGTCACATCTATACCGAAACACTTACATTTAGTGCTGAGAAATACATGGTCGAACATGTTTATGTCCTTGAATAAGTGTAACACGTAAAAATAGAAAATATTTTATATTTTCATGCGTCCAAGAAATGAAGAAGATATAAATTATTTAGTTGGCCTATAAATACAATTATCATGCGCACTAAAAACTGGAACATGTATAAAGTTTGAATTATATGTAAATTCAAAATGTTGTTGTTGGGTGTACAATATTCATGGTATTTATGTTATTTAATTAGGTGCTTTTAATATTATAAAGATTTTGAAGTAATTTGTACTGAGTATAACCTTTTTTTCTCTTAAATTTACAGCGACTATACTCCTCTCTTTTCTTCTCTAGTTTAAATAAATTCAAAATCGTTGGCTCAGTTCATGTTCCTCCTAGTATGTTTTTAGTAACTCTTCCTATTATATCTACGATTTTTTTGACTGACAACACAGTAGCTTTGAAACACTGAGTTAGCTGAATTTATTATAGTGACATAATTGTATGACAGAAAGTAATGGTTTAAGTAAAGATCGCAAAATATATTATTTACCATATCTAAGAATATGAAATTTAGTCTGCATGGCTTGTATGTACACGTCATTTGTTATCTTAATTTTCTGATCGTCACATCTATACCGAAACACTTACATTTAGTGCTGAGAAATACATGGTCGAACATGTTTATGTCCGTTGAATAAGTGTAACACGTAAAAATAGAAAATATTTTATATTTTCATGCGTCCAAGAAATGAAGAAGATATAAATTATTTAGTTGGCCTATAAATATAATTATCATGCGCACTAAAAACTGGAAGGCTCAAAACCTTCAAGTACAAACAGACACTAATCCTTCCCTTCGATAACATTACAATTTGAAAAGTACATATATCATCTGAAACATCTTATATAAGTCAATAAGTAAAATTGAATAAGCATTCTACAAATAAAAAGAATAAATATGTGCATATATATTGTTAATGTTATAACACAAAACAACCAATAAAGTACTCAACCTATAGCCTTATTGGCATTATCTATAAGTACCATCAACAATTCTGAAGCAAATTCAGGTTCTTCTCTTGTTCTTAACAGCTTCTAAAGTGAAAGCATTGTCTAGCCTTTTGTTTTGGAGACAGAAGCCATTTTCAATGGTTCCAAAAACTGGAGAAAAAAAAATGAAAGCAAATCACATTAGTATGTTAAGAATTGATAGGAACATATGAATGTATTCCAGTTTCTTCATAATAACTTGCCAAAGACAAAAACGCATGTATAAAGTTTGAATTATATGTAAATTCAAAATGTTGTTGTTGGGTGTACAATATTCATGGTATTTATGTTATTTAATTAGGTGCTTTTAATATTATAAAGATTTTGAAGTAATTTGTACTGAGTATAACCTTTTTTTCTCTTAAATTTACAGCGAGTATAATCCTCTCTTTTCTTCTCTGGTTTAAATCAATTCAAAATCGTTGGCTCAGTTCATGTTCCTCCTAGTATGTTTTTAGTAACTCTTCCTATTATATCTACGATTTTTTTGACTGACAACACAGTAGCTTTGAAACACTGAGTTAGCTGAATTTATTATAGTGTCATAATTGTATGACAGAAAGTAATGGTTTAAGTAAAGATCGCAAAATATATTATTTACCATATTTAAGAATATGAAATTTAGTACCATAGACAAAACTTAGGCAAACTTGCTAAGTTTGGCTTGCAGTCTCTTAGTAGAAATTCACATTATGTCGAATTTCCAATATGTTTAAGAACTTTCTCTTCCTATTTTTAAGTTGAAGCAGAATGTCAAGCAAAAACACAATTTACTACGTATACCATTCATAGTTTTACGACGTTCCCATACCTTTTGTTTCTCTAACGACAAAAGTTACCATTATCATTTATCATAATTTGCATAATCTTCACTCGTTAGTAATTATATTCGTTGATAATATTGTTATTACGTTTCATGAATACCAATATTGGTGAAGCTAGTAAAGTATAAACTCACTTGAGCAAATATTTACCAAAATTGTTGTGTTGCTCATGATACATTAAGTGCAAGTTTCATAAATTATTATGCATAATTAAGTTTGGAACTTACACGCCATCCAACTTGTAATCCATTGCAATTGCTTAGTTAACTATCTAGTACATTTGCAACACTTATAGAAGTTCTGCTCATTGGATGTGCGCCTGCATCAGGCAATCCGTATACATTTAGTGTTGCCTTCAAACCATGGTAATTGGTAGTTCCATTAAGTGATACCCAAGCGGCTTGTTGTGTGTTAGATAAATCAGGAGCAAACATAATGATACCCAACATCATCTACAAATTTGTTCTTTTCATATGAAACAACACAACAACATAATCCAACCAATGACAGTCATATGGAATCACAATTTTAATAGCATATAACTTTCATTTGCCTATATCAACTCACACTTTTAGTCAATTTGCTTCATTATATAATCTTTATAAAACTCCCCATTAGTTTTACCTTCACGTGCACTTGTAGAAACATTAGTATTTGGTCTAACTAAATCGACTTGAACAGTCATAATATGAAGGAGATTAGTGATAGATAAGATTTAGTGTACAACAGATCAAAGTTAGAAAACGTACTACATGATTTTATCTTATGTGAACAGCTTATACAAATAATATATTGGTTCTTTATCATTTTAAAAAAAGGCAAGCAGTAATGTGAGAACACATTTGCATCAACCATAAAATTCGTATCAGATTGCCAAATTGTAGTAGCTATCAACATGCAAAGTAATATGATAGCAATTTGATTTAGACTAAACATGCTGGAAGAATAATAATTGAGTAAAGGTTGTTGATGTAGGATCTAGATTAACCCTAGAGGGGGTGAATAGGGTTATAGCAAATTTTCTCGATTTAAACACAGAAATAAACTGCAGAAATAAATATGCTGAATAAATCACACACAAAATTTACCCAGCTTCGGCAACCCCTGCCTACTGCTGCATTCACAGATTTCTATTAGAATTAAACAGTATCACACTTACAAACAATCTACTAGACTCGCAGACATTTGCTCCCGCTCACAAACACTCTACTAGACTCGAACACCCTGCTCGCAAACATTTGCTCCCGCTCACAAACACTCTACTAGACTCGCACACCCTGCTCCCGCCTATAGAGTTTCGTTTACTCGCAAACTTTGCCTCTCGCCTATAGAGCTTCGTTTACTCGCAAACTCTGCTCCCGCCTACAATAGAACTTTGCAAACTCGCACACCCTGCTCACTGAACTAATTCTAACTAGACAATCTGACACGACCTAAACCCTAGGTGGTGATTTACCAGTTTTCGATTTGAAAAAGTTAAAAACAACAATTAAAAAAATAGTACTTAAACAACCCTGAACCAAAATTAAAAATCCTTAAATAAAGAAAGCCCTTTTATAAACAAGGCCGGTCCACTTTTTCTTTAGCCCGTTTGACTTTGCTCCGTTCCTTTTTGCTTTTGCTTGTGAAAATATGGCCGATCCTCTTTCGTTCCTTTTTGCGAATTAGGGTTTCTGCAAATTGCTTTTACTCCTTGCGATTCAAACTAGGGTTGTGCAAAAATTGAAGCGCCGCTCGATCTCGTTCGATAGCAGGCTTCGATGCTTTTGATTTGCTTACGGCTCTTCAATTTTGGATCGAATTCTTTCTCCTTTTTCGGTATGTATTTTTCTCCTTTTTTTTTGCTGGTTGATGCTTGAACTCGATGAAATAAATGCCGATGATGATTAGGGTTTTTATAGGATTTGATTTCCTATTTTTGCGTTCGACTGATTGCTTCAAAAAATTCTTGCTTTGCCGTTCGATTACACTTTTTTGCTGAGGATTGATCTGACTTTGTCAATTTCGTATTTCTAGTAGCTTGATTCACACGGCTTTGAATTGCCTTGCTTATCACGGTTTTGATTTTGACTGGTTCACAATTGGCTTCGGCCTTTGAATTTGTGTTGATTGACTATGTTCTCTGTGTTGCTTCTGGCTTGACACACCTGTAGCATGGTCGATTTGCTTGGCCACCAACTATTTCGAATCTGCACTGATGAATTTTGTTTATCCACTGTTGCCTTTGACTTTACACGGCATTGATTTTCTGGCACTGTTTTAATTCATTGTGATTTTTATATCACTGCTTGATATTCATTTGCATCTATATTGTCAATATCAATATCTGCTTCATTCTGATTTCATAAATGTTGATGCTTGTGTATATTACTGCTATATATGCATTGTGCTTGCCTGTTGCACTCACTTACTTGCTGTCGTAGACGTTTTGAACTGCATACTTCTTGTTGCAGTCTTATACAATGCTCGGCCATGTTAGTTTCATATGCATATTTGTGCATATTGACCATTGGTCTCTGTTGCATTCATTTGTTTGCATTAACCTGGTTCTCTTTTATTTTCTTTGTTCGTGATGGCGGCCTTGACTTGTTGTTATGTAGTTGCACTGCACTGGCCTGCTGCCATACTTGTTCACTAGTGCATGTATCACTGTATGTAGCTCATTGAAGTGTTGCTGCATTGAATATTGAGTCTTTGTGGTCTGCACTTGTAGCTGGACTTGATTTGTGCCTTGTCCATTCTCATGTGTTCATCCCTGTAGTATATGTTAGTGATACATTTTGAAGTTGGTTCATGTTGCTCTTAGTATACTTCACATGCACAGTTTTTAACTTAAGTTGCATCTGTGCATATATATTGATGCTGCAGTCTTCAATGTACTGGTGACATGTGCATTGCTTTACTGTCACTACTGCTTTGAGTCAGTTTCATTGTTGCTGTACTGATCCTATGTTCATGTTCTTGCAGTCTTCATGACTGTACTGTTGCAGTCGAGTTGTATTCATGTACACTTGTGGCTTGAACTTGATTCACTTCATGTTGTTGTTTGGACATTGTTTGAATTTGCAGTGGTGCATTGTCTTTGCATTCCATGTTGCATGCAGTACTCTTGGCCATGTTGGTTCGAATTGCACTTGCTCTTTTGTACTACTTCACCATGTCACTTGAGGTTCTGCAGTTGGTTTATTGATGCATTCATGTTCATGCAGTCTCAGCTCCATTCTGGTTTCTTCCCTGATCTTGCTGTGACATTTTGTTGCATGAGTTACTTCCATTTTTCATGTATCTGCTGGCTTGTACTGTGACTCGAATTTTCACTGTCATAAGTTGTGCATGTGTGTTGCAATTGTTTATATGCACTTCATCACTTCAGTATTGCATTGTTTTCACCTCTGGCCTGTTGTAGTTTGATTGTGTTCATATACACTACTGCCTTGAGTTGAATCCCGTGTGTTATTTGGGTTTGACCTTGTGCTGAATTGTTAGCAGTGCTTTTGTTTGATTTGTGCACACGAGTTGGCGAGGCAGTGCACACGTGTACAAATGTATGTGTGTGTACTGCAGCCACTTATGTATACATGTCCCTGTAATATCTATGTGCACGACTTTGTGATGAAATCAAGTGTGAATGATGACGAACAACCCAAATAACTGAGGCAAATCATATTTTAAAAAATTGTATTTCATTTTATATTGCAAAAATATTTCTTTTTCAATTTTACTGCGTTAGTGAATATTTTTGCAGATTTCTCAGATGTTGGATTCAAACTGGAATGCAGTTGAAGACAAAATACGAGTGTGAGTGATATGTAGTGAGGTTATCAATGTAAAAATATTTGTGATGTAATCGTGATGTAATCAGAAATGTACATGAATAGTGAGAGCATGAAATTGTACTATTTAAAATTGTAATAAATATTAGTTTGAATAAAATATTCGTTTGAATTCAAAATCTATGTAACTTGTTCTGTTTGAATTCAAATTCAAATTCTGTGTAATTTATTTTATTCAACAAATATTTATTTAATCTATGAAAAACAAAATAGTACATTACCAAATACATTTAAATGAATATATATGTTTATTATCATCAAACAAAAACATATAAGCGCATATTCAACAATCTCCCCCTTTTGATGATAACAAACATATATTTAAGATTTTGACCATGTTAAATGTATTTGACTAATTATATACTTTAATTGCTCCCCCTATTTAAATGCTCCTCTCTACATAATACTCCCCCTACATATATGCATAGAAATATATAAATGAGCCTATATGCAAAGTGAAAATTATTTGACCTTTGCTTGATTCTATTTGACAAAATCTTAACTTTTCTCTCCCCCTTTTGTTATCAGCAAAAGAATAACAGTGTTATAAAAATAGGGATGAAGTGATAGACATGAATCAAACATTTAATTGAGTTAAATGTTTGATTCATGTCTATCACTTCATCCCTATTTTTATAACACTGTTATTCTTTTGCTGATAACAAAAGGGGGAGAGAAAAGTTAAGATTTTGTCAAATAGAATCAAGCAAAGGTCAAATAATTTTCACTTTGCATATAGGCTCATTTATATATTTCTATGCATATATGTAGGGGGAGTATTATGTAGAGAGGAGCATTTAAATAGGGGGAGCAATTAAAGTATATAATTAGTCAAATACATTTAAATGAATATATATGTTTATTATCATCAAACAAAAACATATAAGCGCATATTCAACAATCTCCCCCTTTTGATGATAACAAACATATATTTAAGATTTTGACCATGTTAAATGTATTTGACTAATTATATACTTTAATTGCTCCCCCTATTTAAATGCTCCTCTCTACATAATACTCCCCCTACATATATGCATAGAAATATATAAATGAGCCTATATGCAAAGTGAAAATTATTTGACCTTTGCTTGATTCTATTTGACAAAATCTTAACTTTTCTCTCCCCCTTTTGTTATCAGCAAAAGAATAACAGTGTTATAAAAATAGGGATGAAGTGATAGACATGAATCAAACATTTAACTCAATTAAATATAAATATCAAATTTCAATAAAACTCAAACAAAAATCATAATTACCCTTGTCAAGCGCATATTCCACTTTCAGAAGTGATGGGGATAGAATCATCAAAAATTCATATAGATATGTCTATTTGTGGTATATTTATTTCTGGAAATTTGAATATCTACTAACCATGCATAACCGTTAGGACTTTTAAATGAGATTAGTAGTATTCCAAAATTAATTTAAAAAATGAAATCAAGTATCTTCTAACCACGCATGACCGTGAGGACTTTTAAATGGGATTAGAATCAACTTGTCTATTAAATCAATTATTTTTGATATGCGTTCCATACATGCATAACCGTGAGGACTTTTAAATGAGCATGGAAGCACATAATCAAAAATCCAAGTAATTCACCCATGCATAACCGTGAGGACTTTTAAATGAGAGTGAATACTTTGGATATTTATTTTTATTGCTAAATATAATAAGTTGAAGCACAAATAATTTCCTTCACCGATTTAAAGATATTGAAGAACAAATGATTTCCTTTGTAAACTACCACAAATTTACATACTAAATATGATCTTGATGAGTGATGGTCGATAGAAAGATGATAGAAATAGAAATGGTTATGGAATTTTTACCCAACAAAAAGCTTTTATAACTCGTGTTATGAAATTCTAAAGAAATTTTCTAATTATACTTTCTCGAGTTATAATATATGATAAATATCAACACTCATCACTTTTTCAATAACTATTCATCTTTTCGATAATCAAAGGGAGTCGGATTAGTCAAAATAGTCATTTAAAATCAAATTCAAAAAAATTATAAAATCAATTTTTCAAAAATGATTAGGCTGTAAATATGGTCAAACATGATTTTCTCGAGGGGGTTTTATAAGAAAAATTTTCTGCTATTTGAAAATTATTTCAAGTGAAAAATATGCAGATATTTTCTTTGAAAAAAAAAACGATGCAGCAAATGAATGTTTCAAAATAATTAATCACGTTACACTTAGTAATTTTTCTATCAACCATATTACCAGTGTAATCTGCATCTGAATTTAAATTTCACTCAATATTCACTCGTTGAATTTTGATTGACCAAAACAAGAAGTGTACACCAAGAATTTCAAACTTAACATCAATTTAAATGACATTCTTTTGAATTTGAATTGAAGCCGTCTTAACACTCAAACACATATCATGATGTTAATTTCAGAAACCATAGGATAAACAATTATATTCATGAGTACTCAACAATCAATCATCATCATAATTATTTCAAAAACAATTTCTTGAAGTTTCAACAATTTCATAAAGTTTCAACAATTTTTTAAAATCCTTTTTCACATGAATTTGAAATCGTGCAAATTTACAAGCAGTGACCAAAATATCAAAACAAATATATCTACGTGTAGCATGAGTAACCAGCATTTGACCGAACAAATTTATATAAATTAGTTCAAAATTGAAAATCTGATTGGTCATCAATTAAGCACAAATCAATGTCATAAATAAGAACAAGTCAAAAAATTTCTTAAAATCCTTTTTACATTTTTTTAAATAGAATTCATTAGGATTTTAAGTTGAAGCCATGTAAATAGAAGAAACCATGAATATAGATTTAGCCAAAAATATTATCGTCAATCAATGAAAAACACCATCAGCTATCCAAATTAATCGATATAAAGTATTTCAAGGATTGTAGTGTTTTTGGCATAAATGCATAATTGGCCAACCATTTTGAAAAAATCAGAATCAAAATTATCATCTTTTATTCATCTCAATATTGGCTGATTTTAATTCAGAATATGGTGCAGATTATCACATTTGATATATCGTTCAAAAATAAATTTACCTGTTTTACCTTTACGATAATTTTTCGTCATTGTCCATTGTGATTCTGTCACCTTTGTACTAGGCTAAGGAACTTTGCTTTGTCGCCCGTTGTGTTTCTGAAATAGCCGAAATCCAGAGAACACTGTTGTTGTTCCTTAGTCTGCCACCACACCTACACGATAAAAGATTTATGTGACCTATTTGTTTTTATAGGTCCATTGTTGTTAGTGGCAGAATATGAAAAATATGTTTTTGGAGACCCAAAACTATTTATATCTGTTCCTTTTGGCACCCAAATTTGTTTGACTTTCAAAGATTTTATATTTGTGCCTTTTGGAACCCAAATTGGTATAGTTTTCACGTGTTTGGGTCTATACCAACAATTATTTCGATTATGTCCAAATTCTCTACAAAACGTGCTCATTAAATTGACTTGATTAAATTTTGTGTTCCTATGACTATGATTTTCAACATGATTTCCAATTATTTCAGATCGAGCAAAAACACTTTTACTTTTTGCATTATCATCATTTTGTGATTTCCCAAAGCCTAGTCCTTTTCTATTGTTAGCAAAAATTTGATTTCCCAATAGCATGTTGAAAGATTTTTCGCCTCTTGAAAAGTTATTCAAAGATTTCTCAAGATTTTGGACTTTGGTTTTTAATGTTGAGTTTTCAGTGACAAGTGAGGTGCATCGATTAATAAAATCCTTTCTCCTAGTGTCGATGGTTTCCTTAAGATTCAAGTTTTCATTTTCAAGACTTTCAAAGTTATTCCTCGGTTTTGATAATTCTGAATCTAAAATCTTACATTTTTTACATTCTAGGTTTTGAATATTTTCAAGTTCAGTTTTTAACCTAAAATTTTCACGAGCAAATTCTCTCCTATCAGATTTCAGTTTTTCAATTTTAGATTCAAGAGTACCCACTACCTTAGTAAGATCAGAACACATAAAAACAAGTTCTTTATAAGAAAACTCACCTGCCTCACTAGATTCGTCGGAGGTTGCTTCTGATTCTGATTTTTCCATGCAACACAAGTTAGCCTCCTCTGAGCTGCTATCCGAAGCTTCCTCTCCTTCTTCATCATCCCAAGTCGCTGCAAATACCTTCTTCGCCTTTTTCTTTTCTTTGTTGTTTTTGAGAAGTGGACATTTTGGTTTGATGTGGCCAGGCTTGTTGCAGTTATAACACGTCAGTTCATTATCAGAATTTTCGAAATCTTTTGACCTATTGCCCTTTGTTTTCTTCTTGCGTGGCTTGAATCTAGACCATCTTCTAAGATTATTGACAGTCATTGCAAGCTCTTCAATTGGATCTTCTTCATCGCTTTCTTCTTTGCTCTTTAAGGCAATCGTCTTCTTCTTTGGTTCGGAGTTGTTGCGTTCTTCCTTTGCTTTTAACTCAAGCTCATATGTCATCAAGTTGCCAATCAACTCCTCCATGCTTAGTTTGCTCAGATCTTTCGATTCTTGGATTGCTGTGACTTTTGCCTCAAAGTTCATTGGTAAAACTCGTAGTATCTTCCGCACAAGCTCTACCTCAGTGAATACCTTCCCAAGTGCTCTAGCGTTGTACACCAAAGTTGAAAAGCGTCCAAACATGTCCTTTATGCTCTCGCCTTTGTCCATCACTTCATTGCTGAATAGGGCTAAACGAGACTCCTTGACTTGAGAAGTTCCTTCGTGTGTCACCTCCAAAGTGTGCCAAATTTCCTGTGCTGTTGTACAATGAGAAATTCTATTAAATTCATTTTTATCAAGAGCACATATCAAAGCATTCATGGCTTTAGCATTTGTCGTTTTCAATTTCTTATCGTTAGCATCCCACATATCCTTAGGTTTAGGAATCTCAGTATCACCAACGATTATAGTGGGAGGTTTATAGCCAGTTTCAATAATATCCCAAACATCATAATCAACAGAACTAAGATAGATACCCATCCTAACTTTCCAATAAGCATAATCGTTCCCGTTAAACATGGGTGGCCTAGCAATAGATTGCCCCTCAGAAAAAGCATTATTTTGTAGACTCATGACTCTAGAGTTAAATAAAAATATACCGGGCTCCGATACCACTTGTAGGATCTAGATTAACCCTAGAGGGGGGGTGAATAGGGTTATAGCAAATTTTCTCGATTTAAACACAGAAATAAACTACAGAAATAAATATGCTGAATAAATCACACACAAAATTTACCCAGCTTCGGCAACCCCTGCCTACTGCTGCATTCACAGATTCTATTAGAATTAAACAGTATCACGCTTACAAACAATCTGCTAGACTCGCAGACATTTGCTCCCGCTCATAAACACTCTACTAGACTCGCACACCCTGCTCGCAAACATTTGCTCCCGCTCACAAACACTCTACTAGACTCGCACACCCTGCTCCCGCCTATAGAGTTTCGTTTACTCGCAAACTTTGCCTCTCGCCTATAGAGCTTCGTTTACTCGCAAACTCTGCTCCCGCCTACAATAGAACTTTGCAAACTCGCACACCCTGCTCACTGAACTAATTCTAACTAGACAATCTGACACGACCTAAACCCTAGGTGGTGATTTACCAGTTTTCGATTTGAAAAAGTTAAAAACAACAATTAAAAAAATAGTACTTAAACAACCCTGAACCAAAATTAAAAATCCTTAAATAAAGAAAGCCCTTTTATAAACAAGGCCGGTCCACTTTTTCTTTAGCCCGTTTGACTTTGCTCCGTTCCTTTTTGCTTTTGCTTGTGAAAATATGGCCGATCCTCTTTCGTTCCTTTTTGCGAATTAGGGTTTCTGCAAATTTCTTTTACTCCTTGCGATTCAAACTAGGGTTGTGCAAAAATTGAAGCGCCGCTCGATCTCGTTCGATAGTAGGCTTCGATGCTTTTGATTTGCTTACGGCTCTTCAATTTTGGATCGAATTCTTTCTCCTTTTTCGGTATGTATTTTTCTCCTTTTTTTTTGCTGGTTGATGCTTGAACTCGATGAAATAAATGCCGATGATGATTAGGGTTTTTATAGGATTTGATTTCCTATTTTTGCGTTCGACTGATTGCTTCAAAAAATTCTTGCTTTGCCGTTCGATTACACTTTGATGCTGAGGATTGATCTGACTTTGTCAATTTCGTATTTCTAGTAGCTTGATTCACACGGCTTTGAATTGCCTTGCTTATCACGGTTTTTATTTTGACTGGTTCACAATTGGCTTCGGCCTTTGAATTTGTGTTGATTGACTATGTTCTCTGTGTTGCTTCTGGCGTGACACACCTGTAGCATGGTCGATTTGCTTGGCCACCAACTATTTCGAATCTGCACTGATGAATTTTGTTTATCCACTGTTGCCTTTGACTTTACACGGCATTGATTTTCTGGCACTGTTTTAATTCATTGTGATTTTTATATCACTGCTTGATATTCATTTGCATCTATATTGTCAATATCAATATCTGCTTCATTCTGATTTCATACATGTTGATGCTTGTGTATATTACTGCTATATATGCATTGTGCTTGCCCGTTGCACTCACTTACTTGCTGTCGCAGACGTTTTGAACTGCATACTTCTTGTTGCAGTCTTGTACAATGCTCGGCCATGTTAGTTTCATATGCATATTTGTGCATATTGACCATTGGTCTCTGTTGCATTCATTTGTTTGCATTAACCTGGTTCTCTTTTATTTTCTTTGTTCGTGATGGCGGCCTTGACTTGTTGTTATGTAGTTGCACTGCACTGGCCTGCTGCCATACTTGTTCACTAGTGCATGTATCACTGTATGTAGCTCATTGAAGTGTTGCTGCATTGAATATTGAGTCTTTGTGGTCTGCACTTGTAGCTGGACTTGATTTGTGCCTTGTCCATTCTCATGTGTTCATCCCTGTAGTATATGTTAGTGATACATTTTGAAGTTGGTTCATGTTGCTCTTAGTATACTTCACATGCACAGTTTTTAACTTAAGTTGCATCTGTGCATATATATTGATGCTGCAGTCTTCAATGTACTGGTGACATGTGCATTGCTTTACTGTCACTACTGCTTTGAGTCAGTTTCATTGTTGTTGTACTGATCCGATGTTCATGTTCTTGCAGTCTTCATGACTATACTGTTGCAGTCGAGTTGTATTCATGTACACTTGTGGCTTGAACTTGATTCACTTCATGTTGTTGTTTGGACATTGTTTGAATTTGCAGTGGTGCATTGTCTTTGCATTCCATGTTGCATGCAGTAGTCTTGGCCATGTTGGTTCGAATTGCACTTGCTCTTTTGTACTACTTCACCATGTCACTTGAGGTTCTGCAGTTGGTTTATTGATGCATTCATGTTCATGCAGTCTCAGCTCCATTCTGGTTTCTTCCCTGATCTTGCTGTGACATTTTGTTGCATGAGTTACTTCCATTTTTCATGTATCTGCTGGCTTGTACTGTGACTCGAATTTTCACTGTCATAAGTTGTGCATGTGTGTTGCAGTTGTTTATATGCACTTCATCACTTCAGTATTGCATTGTTTTCACCTCTGGCCTGTTGTAGTTTGATTGTGTTCATATACACTACTGCCTTGAGTTGAATCCCGTGTGTTATTTGGGTTTGACCTTGTGCTGAATTGTTAGCAGTGCTTTTGTTTGATTTGTGCACACGAGTTGGCGAGGCAGTGCACACGTGTACAAATGTATGTGTGTGTACTGCAGCCACTTATGTATACATGTCCCTGTAATATCTATGTGCACGACTTTGTGATGAAATCAAGTGTGAATGATGACGAACAACCCAAATAACTGAGGCAAATCATATTTTCAAAAATCGTATTTCATTTTATATTGCAAAAATATTTCTTTTTCAATTTTACTGCGTTAGTGAATATTTTTGCAGATTTCTCAGACGCTGGATTCAAACTGGAATGCAGTTGAAGACAAAATACGAGTGTGAGTGATATGTAGTGAGGTTATCAATGTAAAAATATTTGTGATGTAATCGTGATGTAATCAGAAATGTATATGAATAGTGAGAGCATGAAATTGTACTATTTAAAATTGTAATAAATATTAGTTTGAATAAAATATTCGTTTGAATTCAAAATCTATGTAACTTGTTCTGTTTGAATTCAAATTCAAATTCTGTGTAATTTATTTTATTCAACAAATATTTATTTAATCTATGAAAAACAAAATAGTACATTACCAAATACATTTAAATGAATATATATGTTTATTATCATCAAACAAAAACATATAAGCGCATATTCAACAGTTGACATGTAAGGTATTCACTTTGTAATATAACACACACGCATGTATTACAGAATTTCATATTGTTGAAAAGAAGTTTTCAAATTAATTATTTAGTTCGACCTCTAGTTGATGTCCAAAAAAATAAACCTTATCTATTAATTCAATTAATTAACTATGCATTTTTTAAATATATCCGGATTTTCTTCACTATCAGATCCTCTTTAAAGTTCTACGATTTTGCAGTGCACATGCAAATAAAAAAAATATTCATCTCGTTTTTCCTTAAAAAAAGGGGTTTTGTTAAAAAAATAGTGAAATTTGTATGAACACAATTCTGGCCATGTGTACCATATTTTCAAATCCAAACATAGGCTAGCTAGCTTGAAATTTAAATTCTATTTTCAACTAATCCAGCAATAACAAAAAGGAAGAAAAAGATCTCACTTTTTTAATCATATGCGTTGAATGTGAGAAGGCATTTTACACATTAATACAACTCCTTCTTCGCTTCCAGTTTGTCAAAAATATATGAAATATATTGATTGTTTGTTGGATGAAATATATTAAATGGTGGTAGCTATAAGCACATAAGGTAGAGAGACACAATCAAAAGACATGTAGAAAGTAATACTGGTGGAGGTCGTGCTAATAATTACACAGGATATCTTGAAATTTATAAGAACTGATTAAATAATAATTTTGCAAATGAAAAGGATACGAAAGTCAATCAATCATAACTACACTTGATGTATATTTAGTCATGTGAAACAACTTCTAAAATTAGATTGAAATTGAAATAATAATAGTTGGTCTAATCAAACTGTTTCAGTATTTTCAACCCATGACCATTTGAAAGAAAAACAGTCCTGAAGACAAAAATCCATGATTATCTATATTATAAAAGGTTACTTCTTTACAATTATTAAAGGAAAGTGACATATTTAAGTTCAATTGAGAGACAATAAAAACTGCATTTCACATTGTTTAATTATTTCTAAAATTACATGAATCAAAGGACTAAATGAAATAGTAATTAATATTTATTTCACATGAAGAAGAACTAATCAATAAAGTTTAATTGTGAAAGAGTGATATGTAGAAGTTAAACAACTAAGGTTTATTTCCTTCAAATCTTGTAAAATGGAACCGAACTTGTCACTGTCATACAAAGTGAACAATGGAACTGAACATATCGCCATCAGACAAAATGATCAAAAATTAGAACATTAATTAATATCTTAATGAAGAATTTACCACTATTCTTTGTTTAAAAACAAAAATAATTTTTTCCCCAAACACCTAATAGCAATGCATGTACATGTGATAGTGAAAACATGGGGGAAAATGGCAGTAGGTAAATTGCACGGTACATGGGGGAAAATGGTAGTAGGTAAATTGCACGGTGATTTGTTGCAGCTTTTCATATCAAAGCATGCATTTGAACTCACATGGAAAAAGCAGCTGAGAATTTTTTTCCGATAATGAGTGCATAATTAAAAAAGCTCAGTTAAAAGGAAAAATTAGCATTTTACAACTTACCTGAATTCTTGCCTTTGCCTTCCTCCACCCTCGACCTGCATCCAACCCGCCAGAACCACCAACCTCCTCCCTTGCCGAAGCGCACCACGTCCACCCTCAGCCAAAAACTGACCACCCTAACCTCCTCCGCCTTAAACTCCTTCCTGCTGTGCAAAACCCTGCAAGTGCCAGTTGCAGACCTTCACCCGAACTGCCAAGCCCCGCCTCCAACCTGCCACGCAAAGCCCTACCAAATCCGAAGCTTCAGCCTTCGTCTCGCTCACCATTACCACCACGACCTAGATTGTCAACCCTTACAGCGGTGCAATCAATTGAAAATGAAGAGAACAGCGCTGCAATCAATTGAAAACGAAGAGAAATTAAATAAATAATAAAGCAAACGAAGAGAACAGCGCTGCAATCAATTGAAAACGAAGAGAAGTTAAATAAATAATAAAGCGATCATTTGTAGTTGAAGATTTAAACCTGACAAATTAGGTAACTGAAATTGAAGAAGTTGTTTACCCAAATCTTAAAATAAGGATCCATTCATTCCTAGGGCGTTCGAGATTATGCTCCTAAACATGATGTGGAAATGAGCACTGATAATCGGGTTTAGATTTTCCCAAGAGAAGATAATGGGGGAAATGATGCGGTTATTACAACTATGTGCTGGGGTCGTGGCAAGCAAATGACGTAAATGACCTGTGTTTGCTGCTAGCTTTTAAAGGATAATGTCGTAATTTCAAAAGCTTCATTTGGGGGTATTCCCATTATATATAGATAGTAATAATTAACATTTTTCAGTATGAAACCAACACTCGCTTATACAAATTATCACATTCAAACAACCGACAAAAACATTAATCACATAATGCAATAAGATATACCAACACCTCCATACAAAATATTTTAAACAAAATAACCACATTGACATAAAATCCATAATCAAATTACAAATCATTGTGCGTTTATAGAGAGGGACATGAGTCTTTATCCTCTTCAAGGGTGGAAGCATAAGCATGCACCAACAATGCCTTTTTCCTTCCTTGGTGAGCATTTCACTCCTCCTTTCTTCTTTGTCATTTTGGCAACCGTACAATTGATATTTGTTACCATTATTCTTTATTCAAATAGTTGCTAATATTATCACTCAACGGGACTATGTAATGTTAAAGATTTATGGATTTGGATCGCCTGGTCTAGCGTAGTGCTATAAAAGCAATACCATTTTGCATGTAATATCATGAATACAGTGTGTATAGTATAAGATTACAGAACAAAGAGCATTAACAAGTAAATAATCAATATTATTTGCAGAACATAATAAACAACATTTTCTGTAATGCAAAGGAATGAAAAAGATAAATACCAAGAGTAGGTTGAGTTGAAATCTTGCAACTCCTTCCACTGAGGATATCAATTATGACTATGAAGAGATGGTGGTCACTACTGCAACTGGAAAGTGAACAAAGTAATATTGCAATTTACTTTGCTTTAAAACTCTATTATGCACAATGAGAAAAGAAGCGTGGAAGTCATATATTTCAGTCGTTAGCTTGTAACTAACCTATGGTTGAAATAGCTGCTGATTAAAAAGTCTACATAGTTGAAATATTAATATAAATATCACTTTCAAAATAAGGCAACATAATTGATACATATTTATCACGGAACTTTTAAAAAGACTGAGAAACTCGTACTCAAGATTACTTATATCCTGCAATTAATTTGGAAACCATCCAGCAAAATGGTTCTCTGCAACATTCCTACCAACAAATTAGAACATTATTATAAATGGTAAATTTTATAAACTTGTTTAATTTTAACAAAACTTAGTTAATTTTTATCAACTTGGTTAACTTAGTTAATTTATTATTATTATTAAAACTCGGTTAGCTTAATTGTATTATTATTATTATTATAAACTTAGTTAATTTTTAGAAACTTAGTTAATTCATCATCATCATTAAAACTTTCTTAGTTATATTATTATTATTTATAAAATTTAGTTAACTTAAACCTAGTTAATTTTATAAAACTTGTTTAATTTTGAAAAAACATAGTTAATTTTTATTAACTTAGTTAATTTGTTGTTGTTATTATTGCTATTATTATCATTATTAAAACTCGGTTAACTTAGTTATATTATTATTATTACAAACTTAGTAAATTTTTATAAACTTAGTAAATTAATCATCATCGTCATCATTATTATTTATAATTTTTTTAAATTAGTTGTATTATTATTATTTATAAAATTTTGTTAAACTAGTTGTATCATTATTATTTACAAAATTTAGTTAACTTAAACTTAATTGATTTTATAAAACTTGTTTAATTTTGACAAAACTTAGTTAATTTATATCAACTTTGGTTAACTTAGTTAATTTATTATTATATTATTATTACTATTAAAACTCAAATTACTTAATTATTTTATAATTATTATAAACCTAGTTAATTTTTATAAACTTATTTAATTCGTCGTCGTCGTTATTTATAAAATTTTGTTAAATTAGTTGTGTCATTATTATGTATAAAATTTAGTTAACTTAAACTTAGTTAATTTTATAAAACTTGTTTAATTTTAACAAAACTTAGTTAATTTTTATAAATTGGTTAACTTATTATTATTCTTATAAAATTAGTTAATTTTTATAAACTTAGTTGATTTTTATAATCTTAGTTAATTCATCAACATTATTATTATTGTTTATAAAACTTTGTTAGATTAGTCATATTATTATTACTTATAAAATTTAGTTAACTTAAACTTAGTTAATTTTATAAGGCTTGTTTAATTTTAATAAACTTTAGTTAATTTTTATTAACTTGGTTAATTTAGTTAATTTATTATTGTTGTTGTTGTTATTACTCATAAAATTCAGTTAACTTATTATAGTAGAGGTTAGGATCGAATGACTAGAACAACAACAACAACAAAGTAGATATATAATTCCTTTACGAAGCAATTTATCTAGTAGATTACTTATTTAGAGCAATATTAGCAAAAAACAGCTTAAAAATTAGTGAATCACAATAAATGGAGACTATATTCTTGTACATCTGATTATTTGTTAGGTTTGTAAATCTCTTCATCTCTAAATTACTTTTTACCAGCTCATAAGATGAACGTCTTCACCCAAATATTTGTGAATTATTTTTTGGGTTTGTAAACCTCTCCATCTGACCATATCCTATTTTGGCACCACATTATCTAATAATCCATAAAAAAATTGCATCATTTTATTTCTATATTCCTATCTTATATGCATTCAGACCACATACATTACTATTTTTATCTCCGATGTGGCCAAAAATGTGATTGAAGGTTGTGTTACATTTCAATGTAGAAAATCATGATTCTATAACAATATACCCATGTGCTTTCTCTGAAATAAAACAACAGATAATAATGCATAAAAAGTATTAAGCATCCATCAAAAATAACTAATTGTTAATACCAAATAAACTCAGATTGCATCACATTTCAATGTAGTCGATCATGATTCTATGACAATATACCCATGTGCTTTCTAGAGCAGAACATCAGACAACGATGCATAAAAAGCATTAAGCAACCATCAATTGAACTATACTATGGTAATGTTTTTGTATTTTATCATGAGATTCCTATACAAAATATAGAAATTTTGCAATATGCAGACCTGCCAAGTCCAATATATTTTAGTGGGTGGCCCTCGTGTTACTAATATGGTAAACTGATTGTTGCCTCTGTAGGATCGTTTTCACCCTAGAAGGGGGGTAAATAGGATGATGCTATTAATTATAAAAATTAATTGCGGAAGCTTATAAATAATTTCAACACAGATCATAGATTAATAGCAGCACAGAAAAAATAGCAGAATAATAAAATTTAGAAATAGAACGACACAGAATTTACCCAGCTTCGGCAAAACCCTGCCTACATGCTGCCTCCAAGGTTTCTACTAGAAATTAGATAGTCAGACGCTTACACACGTAAACTCGCGACACCCGCTATCGACTAAACCTAACTCTACGCTCAAAACTCTTCCACAACTCAGCCACTGAGTTGCGAATTCTCAAACTACGCCACGTAGTTTGTCCCCCAGTCACACGACTAGAAATTTAAACGGTTTAAAAATGAATTACAAATTAAAAACAATTTAAATTAAAATAACCCTAATTTAAAATAAAAATCCCTTTTATAAAAAGAAGAATAAGGCCGGCCCATTTTGTAATTTATCTCAACCGTCTCCTTTTATTTCTTCGGCCCAATTCTTTTTGATATTGGCGGCTTTGTTGTTTCCTTTGTTCGATCTAAATTAGGGCTTTTTCGAAGCTCCGACTCTAAATTTATCGAATCAGTGGTTAATTGCGTGAAGTCTTGTTCGATCGAATCCTTGTTGCTCACTTCGGTTGCTTCGAGTTGATGGAGTTCGACTTCGATTCGGTATGTATTTTCGTTTGTGTTATTCTGTTATGCTTGATTGAACTCCATGGTTTTGAAATTGTCGATGATGATTGTTTATATAGGGTTTGTAACCCTTGAGTTTCGTTCGTACAAAATATGTTTGAATTTGTCTTGGCTAATTGATGTTGCTTGGATGCTCGTGATTATTCCTGACTTGTTCGTAATCGTATATTCTTCGTTACTTGATGATCACGGCTTTGATTTTGAAATTGCGATATGTTTGGTCAAAACGGAATTTTGATTTCTTTTCGTGATGACCACGGCTTCAACTCCGTTCCTTTTTCTGTTGACTTGTTCGTTTGAGATGATTGTGACTTGTTCAAAAAACGTATATTTTTGACTTGCTTTCCATGGTCATTTCACTGTAACTTCGTCCCTGAACATTACTATTTTGGTTTAACCTGTATATGATTATCTTCAAACCTGCTATTACTGTTGTACTTATGTGCACTGTGCATATCACTGCCATGTGGTAGCTTGATCTATAGCTCCATGTTTTGAGTTAAAACTTCATTGACCTGATGTTGCACTGTTCACTGCTTGGTGGTCTTGTGACACTGCTTACTGTCATGTTCGCTGTTTCATTTAGTTGTTCACTGGTGCATTATGTTGTAGCTTTTGGAGCTCGAGTTTCTTAGCTCTGTTCACTTTGAGTTGTATATTGTGTTTGCCTGTAGTGTTGTTTTATTGAGTCTGAGCTTTGAGATCTTGTTCACTTGTTTGAGTCTGGTATCTTGATTCACTTGTTTCACATGTGTCCATTTGCATTGTGTTTGTGTCTTTGAGTCTTTGCCCTTTGCTGGTTCATCTGATTCAGTGTTGCAGAATTGATTTATTTGTTGCACTATATGTTCCAGTGCCCCCATGCCTTGTGTACATGTCTTGTTCATGCTGTACATATGCTTGTTGAGCTTGTGGTCATCCTGCTTTGCCTGGATTGTGTACATTTGTGCACTTGTTTGCTCATGAACATATGATGGCATTTGGTCTAGACTTGAGTTCTTGTTTGATTGTATCTTGACCCTTTGTTGTTTGGTTGATGTGCATGTGTGTTGGTTTGGTAGTTGTGCATGTCACTGTTGCATTACTGACTTTAGATTTAGTTTTGATCTGTTGGAGTTGCAGTATTGTTTTGCTGCTCTTGTTGTCATTGATGCATCCTTTATTGTTACTTTGAGACTTTATACATCATTTTGAAAAACTGGATGCTTTGTCCTGCACTTGTATTCATGTTGCAGTGACATTTTTTCTGGTTTGAGCTTCTGTTTCACTAGTATTAGTGATGTTGCAACTGGTTTGGGCCTGATTTTGTTTTAGCATACTCGGTGGTCAGTTTGTACTTCTGGTCTTTGTTTGGTTCTTGATCATTTCATGTTGAGTTTTGAAATTTCACTTGAGTTGAATCCAGTTTTAAAACTCGGGTTTGACCTTGTGCTGATGTCGAGACTTTATTTATATTGCACCTGAGTTGAACCCGTCTTTTTATTTTGGGTTTGACCTTGTGCTCACCTGTCCCTGTAACATTATCAAGTGTATATCGGTGTGCACGGCCTTGTGACATGTACAGTGATACACTGTGCATGTCACATTGTTCGTGTGTGATGAATTCAAATATAAATCATGACGAAAAACCCAAATAACTGAGGCAAATATTAAAAATTCATATTTTATTTTATATTGCAAAAATATTTCTTTTTCAATTTTACTGCGTTAGTGAATATTTTTGCAGATTGCTCATTCTAACTGAAATGAAGTTGAAGATAAAATACGAATTGAGTGAATGAGTGATGTGTAGTGAGGTTAAATGTAAATATGAAAAATTGTGATGTAAATGAATTTGTATCAAAGCTTTATAGTGTATAGTGAGAGCTTGAATTTGTACTATTCAAAATTGTAATAAATATTTGTTTGAGTGAAAATTCTATTTGAATTCAAATTCTGTGTTAATTATTTTTATTCAGAAAATATTTATTTAGTCTATGAAAAACAAAATAGTACATTAACAAATACATTTAAACGAATGTATATATGTTTATTATCATCAAACAAAAATCATATAAGCGCATATTCAACAATCTCCCCCTTTTGATGATAACAAACATATATTTAAGATCTTGAATATGTTAAATGTATTTGATTATTGATATTCTCTAATTGCTCCCCCTATTTAAATGCTTCCTCTCTACACAAAGCTCCCCCTACATATATGCATACAAATAAAAATATGCAAATGAGCCTAGATGCAAATAGAAAATTATTTGACATTTGCTTGATTTTATTTGACAAAATCTTAACTTTTCTCTCCCCCTTTTGTTATCAGCAAAAGAATGATAGTGTTAGAGAAAATAGAGATAAAGTGATCGATATTAATTCAACATTAAAACTCAATTGAATATAAATATTAAATTCAATAAAAAATCAAACAAAATCATAAATATTTTGTCAGGCGCATATTCCACTTTTAGAATGATGGGAATGATGTCATCATATAAAACCATACAGCTGTGTCTATTTGTGGTATATTTATATCAGGAATTTGAATATCTACTAATCATGCATAACCGTTAGGACTTTTAAATGAGATTAGTAGTATTCCAATTTTATTTTAAAAAAAATGAATTCAAGTATCTTCTAACCACGCATAACCGTGAGGACTTTTAAATGGGATTAGAATCAAATTGCTTATTTTAAAAATCAACTTTTGATATGTGTTCCATACATGCATAACCGTGAGGACTTTTAAATGAGCATGGAAGCACAGAACAAATTCCAAGTAATTCACCCATGCATAACCGTGAGGACTTTTAAATGAGAGTGAATACTTTATTATTTATTTATTATTGTTTTTTACTATATAAATTTTGTCTATTATTTAAAAAAAATGAAAAAATGAAAAACGAACGATTCCTGTTTAAAGTACCACATATCGACAAACTATATAGAATTTTGATGAGTGATGGTCGTTAGAAATATGATAGAGATAGAGATGGTCATGGAATTTTTACCAACAAAAAGTTTTATAACTCTTGTTTAAATTTCTAAAGAAATTTACTAATTATACCGTCTCGAGTCATAATATATAATAAATATCAACACTCATCACTTTTTCAATCACTATTTTTCTTTTCGATAATCATTAGGGAGTCAGATTAGTCAAAATAGTCATTTAAAATCAAATTCAAAAATAATTATGAAATCAATTTTTCAAAATGACTAATCTGAAAATATGGTCAAAAATGATTTTCTCGAGGGGGTTTTATAAGAAAATTTTCTGCTATTTGAAAAATATTTGAAATGAAAAATATGCAGATATTTTCTTTGAGGAAAAAAACGATGCAGTTACTAAATGTCTCAAAAATCACGTTCAACTAGTAATTTTTCTATCAACTAGATTACCAGTGTAATCTGCATCTGAATTTTTCTTTCACTCAAAATTATCATTAATTGAATTTGATTGACCAATTCATGAAGTGTGCACCAAAAATTTCAAACTCAATTTTAACAGCAATTTAAATGACATTCTTTTGAATATGAATTGGAGCCGTGTAAATAATCAGAAACTGTGAATGTAGAGTTAGCTGTATTATGATCAAATGTATTATCATCCAACAAAACACTATTTTTAATCCAAACTTATATATATGAAGTAATTCAAAGAATCCAGAGAATTTTATAGTGTTTTTGGCATAAGAATATAATTTGGCCAACTATGTTGCATTAGTCAGAATCAAAATCATCATCTCAATATTGACTGATTTTAATTCAGAATACGGTGCAGATTATCACATTTAATATATTGTTCAAAATATACCATTAACTGTTTTACCTTTACGATATTTTTCGTTGTTGTCTGTTGTGATTCTGTCACCTTTATACTAGGCTAAGGAACTTTGCTTTGTCGCCCGTTGTGTTTCTGGAACAGCCAAAAATCCAGAGAACGCTGTTGTTGTTCCTTAGCCTGCCACCACACCTACACGGAAAAAGATTTATGTGACCTATTTGTTTTTATAGGTCCATGGTTGTTAGTGGCAGGAAATTTTGAAAAACAATTTTGTGAAGACCCAAAACTATTTATAATTGTTCCCTTCGGCACCCAAATTTGTTTAACTTTGAGAGATTTTATATTTGTGCCTTTTGGAACCCAAATTGGTATAGTTTTCACATGTTTGGGTCTATACCAACAATTATTGTGACTGTGTCCATATTTTCTACAAATTGTGCACATTGAATTTTCTTGATTAATCTTGTTTTCAACAATTTTAGATTGATTATATCCAAGTCCATTTCTAACCGTATTAACAGTTTGCTTTCCTAATAGCATATTTAACGCTTTTTCACTATTTGAAAATTTATCTAAAGTCGTTGACAATTGTTGGACTTGTGTTTTGAGAGACTCATTTTCGTTTAACAATTGTGTGCAATTTTTAATAGAATTCTCTCTTCTAGTATTTTCATTCTCTTTTAAAATCAGAATTTCATTTTCAAACGATTTCATTTTAATTTCTGATTTTTTAATTTCTTCATCAATGTTGGACACTTATCGCACTTAGGGATCCTACTTTGATAGGTTTTAACTAATTGGTCAAGTTGTTCATTTAATTATATCAAAGTGTCTTTTTGTGATTCAAGTTTAGCGTATTTTTCCCTAAGTCGTTCAAAACGGTCATTTACTTCATGAAAATATATAAGCAACTCTGAATGAGTAAGTTTTGATACCTTGCTTGGCTCATCATCGTCACTGTCAGTTATATCACCTCGAAGGCACAAATCTGCTTTTTCGCTCTCACTGCCAGTGCTTTTATCATCCTCATCCATTTCATCCCAAGTGGCTGCAAAACTTTTCCTTTTCTGTTTCTTTCCATGGCTGAATTGATTGTGTGGGCAATTTGGCTTGATATGACCGGGTTTGTTGCACTTGTGACAAATGATTTTCTGTTCTTCTAAGTAGTCTAGTGCTTTACTTATCCTGCTTTTCAATTCCTGATTTCGAGCTGGATTTCCGTATTTGCGATTCCACCTTTTGAATTTCTTTATTAGCAGTGCCAGCTCTGCTGCTCCATCATCATCGTTGTTATCATCATCACTTTCGGTTGTTCCTTTGAGCGCTATTGATTTTTTCGAGTATCTCCTCCTTCACGCTCTTCCTTGAATTTCATTTCTAGCTCATAAATGGTGAGATTTTCGATGAGTTCTTCAATTTTATTTGTTTTAAGTCTTTTGATTCTTGAATGGCAGTCACCTTTGCTTCAAATTTTCGTGGAAGGACTTTGAGGATTTTTCGGACTATCTCCAACTCTGTGTATGATTTTCCAAGAGCTTTTGATTTGTAAACAATATTAGAAAGTCGTCAATGCATCTCTTTGACATTTTCTTCCTTCGCCATTATGAAGTTTTCGTATTCGCTGCTTAGCATGGCAAGACGAGATTCTTTGACTTGAGATGTTCCTTCGTGAGTCACTTCTAGTGTGTGCCATATTTCTGGCGCAGTTAGACAATGTGAGACACGATTAAATTCAAATTGATCCAATGAACAGATAATAGAATTCATAGCTTTAGCATTAGTATTTTGTAATTTATTTTCTAGTTCTGTCCATTGTTCCTTTGGTTTATCTACTTCCTGATTATCTACAATTATAGTCTGTGTGCTATAACCTGTCTCAATAATATTCCAAGCGTCAATGGTTTTCAGAAAGATTTCCATCCTATTTTTCCAATAAGCATATTCACCATTGAACATTGGTGGTCTAACTATGGATTGACCCTCAGCAAAAGCAGTATTAAAAGAAGCCATTTTAAAAAATTCGAATTTTTAAAACAAAAAATTGGTTTTTGAAAAATGAATTTTTTAAAACAAAAGTTGACTTCTCTTCCTAGCTTTGATACCACTTGTAGGATCGATTTCACCCTAGAGGGGGGTGAATAGGGTGATGCTATTAATTATAAAAATTAATTGCGAAAGCTTATAAATAATTTCAACACAGATCACAGATTAATAGAAGCACTGAAAAAATAGCAGAATAATAAAATGCAGAAATAGAACGACACAGAATTTACCCAGCTTCGGCAAAACCCTGCCTACGTGCTGCCCCCAAGGTTTCTACTAGAAATTAGATAGTCAGACGCTTACACACGTAAACTCGCGACACACGCTATCGACTAAAACTAACTCTACGCTCAAAACCCTGCCACAACTCAGCCACTGAGTTGCGAATTCTCAAACTACGCCACGTAGTTTGTCCCGTAGTCACACGACTAGAAATTTAAACGGTTTAAAAATGAATTACAAATTAAAAACAATTTAAATTAAAATAACCCTAATTTAAAATAAAAATCCCTTTTATAAAAAGAAGAATAAGGCCGGCCCCTTTTGTAATTTATCTCGACCGTCTCCTTTAATTTCTTCGGCCCAATTCTTTTTGATAATGGCGGCTCTGTTGTTTCCTTTGTTCGATCTAAATTAGGGCTTTTTCGAAGCTCCGACTCTAAATTGATCGAATCGGTGGTTAATTGCGTGAAGTCTTGTTCGATCGAATCCTTATTGCTCACTTCGGTTGCTTCGAGTTGATGGAGTTCGACTTCGATTCGGTATGTGATTTTCGTTTATGCTATTTTGTTATGCTTGATTGAACTCCATGGTTTTGAAATTGCCGATGATGATTGTTTATATAGGGTTTGTAACCCTTGAGTTTCGTTCGTACAATATATGTTTGAACTTGGCTGATTGATGTTGCTTGGATGCTCGTGATTATTCCTGACTTGTTCGTAATCGTATATTCTTCGTTACTTGATGATCACGGCTTTGATTTTGAAATTGCGATATATTTGGTCAAAACGGAATTTTGATTTCTTTTCGTGATGACCACGGCTTCAACTCCGTTCCTTTTTCTGTTGACTTGTTCGTTTGAGATGATTGTGACTTGTTCAAAAAACGTATATTTTTGACTTGCTTTCCATGGTCATTTCACTGTAACTTCGTCCCTGAACATTACTATTTTGGTTTAACCTGTATATCATTATCTTCAAACCTGCTATTACTGTTGTACTTATGTGCACTGTGCATATCACTGCCATGTGGTAGCTTGATCTATAGCTCCATGTTTTGAGTTAAAACTTCATTGACCTGATGCTGCACTGTTCACTGCTTGGTGGTCTTGTGGCACTGCTTACTGTCATGTTCGCTGTTTCATTTAGTTGTTCATTGGTGCATTATGTTGTAGCTTTTGGAGCTCGAGTTTCTTAGCTCTGTTCACTTTGAGTTGTATATTGTGTTTGCCTGTAGTGTTGTTTTATTGAGTCTGAGCTTTGAGATCTTGTTCACTTGTTTGAGTCTGGTATCTTGATTCACATGTGTCCATTTGCATTGATTTGTGTCTTTGAGTCTTTGCCCTTTGCTGGTTCATCTGATTCAGTGTTGCAGAATTGATTTATTGTTGCACTATATGTTCCAGTGCCCCCATCCTTGTGTACATGTCTTCTTCATGCTGTACATATGCTTGTTGAGTTTGTGGTCATCCTGCTTTGCCTGGATTGTGTACATTTGTGCACTTGTTTGCTCATGAACATATGATGGCATTTGGTCTAGACTTGAGTTCTTGTTTGATTGTATCTTGAACCTTTGTGGTTTGGTTGATGTGCATGTGTGTTGGTTTGGTAGTTGTGCATGTCACTGTAGCATTACTGACTTCCGATTTAGTTTTGATCTGTTGGAGTTGCAGTATTGTTTTGCTGCTCTTGTTGTCATTGATGCATCCTTTATTGTTACTTTGAGATTTTATACATCATTTTGAAAAACTGGATGCTTTGTCCTGCACTTGTATTCATGTTGTAGTGACATTTGTTCTCGTTTGAGCTTCTATTTCACTAGTATTAGCGATGTTGCAACTGGTTTGGGCCTGATTTTGTTTTAACATACTTGGTGGTCATTTTGTACTTCTAGTCTTTGTTTGGTTCTTGATCATTTCATGTTGAGTTTTGAAATTTCACTTGAGTTGAATCCAGTTTTAAAACTCGGGTTTGACCTTGTGCTGATGTCGAGACTTTATTTATATTGCACCTGAGTTGAACCCGTCTTTTTATTTTGGGTTTGACCTTGTGCTCACCTGTCCCTGTAACATTATTAAGTGTATATCGGTGTGCACGGCCTTGTGGCATGTACAGTGATACATTGTGCATGTCACATTGTTCGTGTGTGATGAATTCAAATATAAATCATGACGAACAACCCAAATAACTGAGGCAAATATTAAAAATTCATATTTTATTTTATATTGCAAAAATATTTCTTTTTCAATTCTACTGCGTTAGTGAATATTTTTGCAGATTGCTCAGATGCTGGATTCTAACTGGAATGAAGTTGAAGATAAAATACGAATTGAGTGAATGAGTGATGTGTAGTGAGGTTAAATGTAAATATGAAAAATTGTGATGTAAATGAATTTGTATCAAAGTTGTATAGTGTATAGTGAGAACTTGAATTTGTATTATTCAAAATTGTAATAAATATTTGTTTGAATAAAAATTCTGTTTGAATTCAAATTCTGTGTTAATTATTTTTATTCAGCAAATATTTATTTAGTCTATGAAAAATAAAATATTACATTAACAAATACATTTAAACGAATGTATATATGTTTATTATCATCAAACAAAAATCATATAAGCGCATATTCAACAGCCTCTATCATTTTGAACTGTGCAGGCTACTAATAATCAAGTACATCAAACTGTAATGTTTAGCATAATATCAAGGCATAGTTGTTCAGTCAGCCAAATATATGCCTACAATATCTAGTCTACATGATATCTACCATTACATAGTGTGTTGTGCAGTATAAGTTATTGATAAGGTTTTTAAATCCTTTACTGATTGGTCAAGTGTTACAAAAATAAAGAACTTTTGACAGGATATTTAACGAATCACACAAACATTAATATGTTGACTTTATTCAATTAAGGGATATTTAAGAATCAAGCTCATGTTTATGACATCTTATAATAAAAGATGGCATCAGGTTGAAAACGATGAGAAGAAAATTTAAGTGAATTACTGGTGCTATTAATATAAGATAATTGAAATCGCATATAATATGGAGAATATAATATTTCTGGAAAATGCTAGGCCAACATTTGATAATGCTCAGATTATTGTAGCATATCAACCATTCAAATCCAAATATGATGTTTGGACCAATAATATATTAAGGAAAACATAATATGTTTGAAATATATACCTCTTGTAGAACAGATGATCATCAGCAAATCCAAATGATACTTTTATTAGTCTATCTAAGCCACCCTTCTAAACAATAGCATATTTGTTATCATCATGCCCTACCAACTTCAGAAAAGAAAAACAATAGATAACACGTTAAAACAATTATTAAGTAGTTGGGACTAATAACAAAATGGCTGGTTTGATAACCTTTGATAGCAATGCACATCAGTTTTTGTAACAACTCACATTTTTGAAATAATAAAGTAAGAGATTTTATTGTAAATTTACCAATGTGAACTTGGTTAAAAATCTTAATTAAGTTATTAAACTGATTCATAAATTTCGTTATGAAGAAATCATAAGTTTGAGAGCTAAAATCTATTTTAAACATGTTTTACATTTTTGTACAAACCTGAAAAGGTCCATTTTCAATAAATTATTTGAAGGATCTAACGACCATAAAAATGAATGATTTCAGTTTCACTACAAAGATTAAGTTTTGTGTTAATTTTAGACATATGTTTGCATTTTTATGAGCTTTGGTTTAGGAGATATTATTTCAAAGTTGGAATTAAAACATGTTTTATGTGTAGTATAAGTCAAGTTTGATTTAAATAAAATGAGGGTTTGGGCTTTAGTATGTTTGACAGCCCAGTTAGCTAGGAGAAAGTCCTCCTTCTCATATACAGCATGTTCATTTTCATTTCACATAACTTCTTAAAACAAAAGAAAGAAACATGCACTCCTCCTTCTTAAGCTCTCTTCACCCAAACCCTAACTGTTCCAAAAATCATAACAAATCAAATAAGTACCCAAAAATTCTCAAATTTTGACATACTTTGCTGATATGTTCCAGCACCTTTGCGCCAAATTTCATGGCAATTGGTTTAGTTTTGATGGGCCAAAGGTCTTGTTTTCTCTAGTGGTTTTCGGGTTAGATCTAGGCTGAAAACGAAGGTCGGTAGAAAAATAATAACTAAATGTATAAAAACCATAAAAATATGAAATTTGATATGTTGTTTTAACCTCACGAATACATCTTCTATAAAAATTTCATAGGAAAATACTTAGTTTTGCTATGCTAAACCCTTGCTGCACTGAGGACGAAAATGCAGATTTTTCAGTGATTTGTTTATGTATTGATGCATGCGATTTGGAAGATGATAAAGTGAGTTTTAAACACTCACAAAATCTCTCTCTAAGATTAGGCCATGCTAATTTATTTTATGATGGTTGTTATGATATAAGAGTTAAATTGGTTGATTTGGTTGCCAAACTTTATGCCAATTTAGATTCATTAAACTGGGCTGAAAATGATGGTTAAAGAATATGAAATCTGTACCAATTGGTTAGGTATTTGGCTTTGATATTCTATACATTAATCTAGACTAATATTCAAAGCTACTATCAAAAGTTTGTGTGAAAAAGATTAAATTTCGAATTAACATGATTTTTGCAAAGTGGGTATATGTAAACCGAGATTTACAAATCTGAGTTTAAAATGGTTGTTACAAAATATGAAATCTTCACCACTTGGTTAGGAATTTAACTTTGAATTTTTTTACATATAAAATAAACTGATATTCAAAGCTACTATAAAAGGTTTGAGTCACTTGCTTAAGTGCGTTTAACTGTGTGTTTTCCTGACCTTTATTCTGTTGTTTTGCATTGTTTTCTTCTGTACTTTCAGAGATGAATTATGACATCTTCAAAAGGCTATTTCTATACATTAGAAAGCTGACATTCTGTGATGATTTTAAGTTACAATGTTGTTGATTTATTCGAGTTCTATTCGAGAAAACTCCGTTGAATTTGAATTGATTTCGATGATTTCGTGCATGGATTTTATAATCGATTTCAAGGTGATTTTTCGATTTAAAAACCGGATTTGAAATAAATATTTTTCCAAACCGATTAGCCTGAATCAATATAAAATTGGTTTCTTCAATACCACCAACCTAAACGAACGCATAAATGCAAATCGCTAGATAATTGCACCAAGGCAAGACAAACTTCAAAGAATATATTTTTATATTTAAATTACACGTTTTTGCGCATTTCAAGCGAATGAGAAGGAGAATTAAACGGTTTGGTAAAACACGTGGTATGGGACACGTGCTTTTATCTTATCGGTTAATTCTCGACTTGTCCGTTTGATCATTTTGAACTTCAAGTCGAGTTTACAGATGAGATGAGGTAAACTTTTTACTGCTTTGAGTGTGAAATTTACTAGTAGTTAGTAAACCGTTTAGTGCGAACGTGTGGTATGGGACATACGTTAACACTGTTCGGGTTTCTATCTGAGAGTTTGTGACACATTTGCCATTGCGGCGTGCCAGTATTGGACCTTCGGGTCATTGCCATTGCGGCGTTTGCCATTGCGGCGTAATTGTCTTGAGATGTTTGCCACTGCGGCGTACTTGCCATTGCGACGTATTTTTCATTGCGATATTTTGCCTTCGAGCAAGGTACCTATTTGAGATAATAGTACTCGGCAAGGCTTCGGCCACATGCACGTGCTAAACTTTTGAGATGATTTCTTTGACTATTTTCACTAGTGTATCGCCCCTTTTCGAAACTGGTCCTTTGAACCGTTCGATATATCTTTGTGGCGATTACATTTTGGGAATTTGAACTCTTGGAAGTCTATTTTTTATATTTGAATTGCCTACACCAGCGTTATATGAGGTTTGTCTTTTGGCATTTACTTAAGATTTTATTCTCCTCTTTGGAGATATATTTGCCTTATGGCGTGTTTGAGATGGGATCTCTTTATGCATGTTTTGGGTTTGCCAAGATGGCGGGTTTAGGTTTTCTCCTAAACCATGTTCGATGTTTTATGAATGCCGATGATATGAGGGTAATACTTTTAGCGTTTTATGGGTTATTTTATCTCTTTTGAGATTATAAGTTTGTGTAGTGATACCATATATTCATTTGATACAATCATACACTTTAGTTGTCTCTCCTCACTCGAGAATATTATCATATTATTTCTTATCTCTGTTAACTGATTTGTTTAGCTAGACCGACCCGTGTATTTTATACTCGAATCAGACCGAGATGTTTCGGGTTAGGTACATTTGGACTTAGCCTATTCTGCTTCCACATGTACTCTATTCTGCTATCTTTTTTTGTTATAGCTTTTTGTGTAGTCCTTTTTAGGTTGCTACTCTGATATGTATATTCACTTTAGTAGCACGGAAGCTAACATTGTCATCTACTCTATGGTGGTTCATCTCAATGCTCTAAAAGTCACTACTTTGACGACCAAAAATCTAAAGCTTCGTTCTTCCATCGCGTATATATGTGCTACCTGAAAGATGAGGACGCGTACGAAGATTCCTGATTTCTTAACTAAAGAAAAAAACTAGTGCACGTAATTTATTATTTTTTAATATCCTGTGTAGAATCTGAAAATTATTGTATCAGAATTTCAACACATAGAATGTAACCATATTTTTATATATCTCGAAATCTTTATTAGTGAATTTATACCCATATATCACGGTGCACAATTTACAATTGAAAAGGTATATGGTTTTATTTGTCTCTTACCGAAAGAGTGGATATCTGCATCTTGCAACTAAATATCATACAAGAGCATATCATTTAAATCCCAAACTACATACAATATTTCTCTATGCAGCTTTAAAATATGAAACATATAAAGTGATGCCCTTTTTTAATAAAAAAAACTATAGAAATTTAAAGGTTGCTCATATGCATGCTAAAAGATCTTTCTAGACAAAAGAAATCTCAGGGCATCTCTTTCCGGACAAAAACTTACATGGATTATTCGGCGCCTTCACAAAGATTATGTATTGATACTTCTGTGCCTTCATAAAGACTATATATTAATTTTTTTGTTCTTGCTAGACAAAAGAAAGAAACAAGTAGTGAAAAATTACTAGACTGGGTGAATAATAATCTGCTGAGACATAACAAGTTTCTAACTTTAGTTTGTAATAAACAACCATAATGCATCTCTTTATCCTTCAAAATAGATAATAAATAAATAAATCCAAAGTTTGATACTACATACATGTTAGTTTGATTGTGTTTACATGTTTATACATTTGGGAACCTATATAATATATATTATTAAGAAGACTTTGAAAGTTGGACAATATTTTCAACGTTCTATATAATAATGCCTTTGTTTAAAAATTCCTAGCTTAAGCATCTGAAATTAAACATTGTGACACTGAATTTTTTTGTACTACCCCTGCTCACTCCCAGTAAATACCTATCTCATTCTCCACATGTTTGAATGACATCAAATTCGAAAACATCGCTGTTATGTGTTAAAAGAAAATAATAAAAAGTTTGAAATCTGAAAACATCACCACAAGCATGTCTGTGCCCCAATGTATAACACCCTAACTCCAAAGACTCTCTAAAAAAACACTTTCTTCAGCTATGTATTCCAAAATAGAAAAACAGTTGCTAGTGTCAAAACACCTAAGATAATTTTGAACAGATTGGTTACCTTAACTTGGTATAAAGAAGGTTAGCAATAACTGACTTGAGTTGCAGACAAATGGGTCAAGGCAGAATGGATCAGGATCTAGATATAGGGAAATGATTTCACTTTAAGCTGTGACACAATTCATCAAGAACATTGTGTTAGATTTTAGTGATATAATATTACATATTTAATTAGATCT
Source organism: Allium cepa (assembly GCA_030765085.1). Taxonomy (NCBI): domain Eukaryota; kingdom Viridiplantae; phylum Streptophyta; class Magnoliopsida; order Asparagales; family Amaryllidaceae; genus Allium; species Allium cepa. The sequence goes on along the minus strand of CM060932.1, from coordinate 727,176,197 downwards.
TGGAGATATTTGAGTCTATGTGGAATTATGACTCAAATTCATTGCCTATTTTACAGATTTGATAGAATTTTGGAAGGTGATTTATTACATCTTTTAGAGATTTTACGTATTTGATAGAGATATTAGTTGCCTCTTTTATTGCATTAAAGAAGGCAATAAATTATCTACATGGAAAAGATTAACGGAAGTATTCAATAGCTTCTTGAAGAAGATATTTGTCAAGTCTATTATAAATCGACATGTCTAGGGTTGATAAGAGAGGTGTGGGAAAAAGTGTATTTTGTTGGGTGTTTGGGATTGAGATTTCTTCTCAATTCTAAGTCTCTTTTGTATTTTCTTGGTTGAATCAATAAAAGTTTTTGTTTTTTTTTTGGGGAATTATTTTTGTTTGCTTTCTTCACTACTTTCTCTTCTAAATCTAATTGTGTAGTGATCCTGAAAAATTCTTAACATTTTGGTATCAGAGCCAACTACACAAATTTTTTGGAAGAGTCTTTGGCTATAGAAAAGATAAGTGTTGAAAAGCTTAATGGAAGGAACTGGGGGTTATGGAAGGCGAAGATGGAAGATTATCTCTATCTTAATGATCTTCACCAACCCTTGGAAAACAAAGGGGAAAAACCAAATGGAATAACTGAGGCAAAGTGGGAAATTTTGGATAGGAAGGCAGCTGCAGCAATTCGGTGTTTTATGGAGAATTCTGTGTTTCATATCGTCGCTTGTGAAACTTCTGCTTTTGGCATATGGAAGAAATTGGAAGGAATTTATGCAAAAAATTCTGCGACGAATAAGGCATTCCTGATGAGAAAGTTGGTCAATCTAAAACTAAAGGAAGGCGAATCGATTAGCGAACATCTCAACAGCTTTCAAGCAATTGTGAACCAATTGGCGGAGATAAGCTTCAAAGTTGATGACGAAACTCAAGCTTTAATATTAATGAGCTCATTGCCTGAAAGTTGGGAAACTCTTGTAGTCGCATTGAACAATTCAAATTCTAGTGGTGTTATTTCCATGGAGACTGTGGTTAGCAGCCTTCTTAATGAGGAGATGCGGAGGATAAATTCATCAGAAGGAAAGGCCACTGAAGAAAAAGAAACTACAAATCCATTGGCAGAGGTCCACTTTGCAAAGAGAGAAAGACGCTCATTCAAGCCAAATTCGGATCGAGATTTCATATGCTATTACTGTGAAAAACCAGGCCATCAGCTGAAATTTTGCAATAAATTAAGAGAGGATAAAGAGAGGATGAAAACTCAAGAAGGAAGCAAAAATAAGCTGGAGGTAGACGATGATGAGGAGGTAAACTTTGGCATTAGCAATGATGTTCTTTGTGTTGATATGAGTATGGAAGGAGAATGGGTGCTAGATTCTGGTGCATGTTTCCACATTTGCAATCAAAGGGAAGCATTCACTGATTATAAGAAGGAAGCATGCAAGGTGGAGTCCGCTAATGGTGGAGATCTACAAGTTCAAGGCACAGGTTCTGTCATGTTGAAGATGGGTATTGGAAGGTTGGTGACGCTTACAGGGGTTAGGCATATCCCATAAATTAAAAGGAATCTTATCTCTATTGGACAGCTGGAAGGGAAAGGTTGTAACTTCTCGATTCGAGGTGGAGTAACTAGGGTCTGGAAGGGTAATAGGGAGGTGCTGCGCGCGAAGAGGAAAAACAATAATATTTATTCATTGCTAGGAAAAGCTTTAAAGATTGCAAATTCTTATACAAGTGAAGTTGGAGAGACAAATCTATCTAAATCAAGGTGGAGCCAACAACGGAAAACCACAAAGCCTACTTGGAGATCTTTGTGGTATTACAAGCAATTCTGACCCGTTGATGATGTGCATGTTCTATTGGCGGGCATGCATAGTTTGGAGGGAGGTTTAGTTTTAGGTGAAGATATATGTTTCCTTGGATATATTGTTTGGAGTTGAGGTTCGATGAGGAGCTTGGATGTCATTTATGAAATATTATATCAAGGTGGAGATTGTTAGATTTTAGTGATATAATATTACATATTTAATTAGATCTTGGAGATATTTGAGTCTATGTGGAATTATGACTCAAATTCATTGCCTATTTTACAGATTTGATAGAATTTTGGAAGGTGATTTATTACATCTTTTAGAGATTTTACGTATTTGATAGAGATATTAGTTGCCTCTTTTATTGCATTAAAGAAGGCAATAAATTATCTACATGGAAAAGATTAACGGAAGTATTCAATAGCTTCTTGAAGAAGATATTTGTCAAGTCTATTATAAATAGACATGTCTAGGGTTGATAAGAGAGGTGTGGGAAAAAGTGTATTTTATTGGGTGTTTGGGATTGAGATTTCTTCTCAATTCTAAGTCTCTTTTGTATTTTCTTGGTTGAATCAATAAAAGTTTTTGTTTTTTTTTGGGGAATTATTTTTGTTTGCTTTCTTCACTACTTTCTCTTCTAAATCTAATTGTGTAGTGATCCTGAAAAATTCTTAACACATTGTATACCTCATCCCTATTTGCTGGAACTTCTTTCTCAAGCCTAACATCCAGTCTGAGACCGTAGGTCCCTGTTACTTTTCCGATCACTGCCTTCTTCGGTTCGTATTTTGACTAGTAAACTGCACTAAAGTGGCGGAAAATGTCTGCAACTAAACAAGTTAACTAATAGAGTGCATTAACACGAAATGTCTTATTGTTGCGAAGGGAAAGAGGACCAATGGAGGAGGAAAACATATTTGTTATAAGGAGAAGAAGACGATGCTAGAGAGACTAAAGAAGAACTGGATTTAGTTGAAAATTAGGGTTCGAAGGGAGAAGGTTTTTGTCAATTGTACTCGAAGCAGGGTATTGTAAGTGGAGACGTCCATGGTTCAATGAAGCGACTTGTATACCCTAGACTTGTATTTTTGTGTGCAGTGTCCAACTTTGGGTTGCGAGACACATATCCAACTTTGAACAGCGAGATACGAGAGTACAACAAAGAACCAGAATTCCCATTAATCCATGGCTTAGGGGTCATACGAGTTATCATATATTCAGACCACATATAGTGATAGTTAGGATTATTTGATGTATGTTATGCATGCTATGGTTCCTCTCTTTAGTAGACTATCCCTCGTAGGTATCAAGGGAAGTAGGTATTGGAGATAGGAATACTTGAAAGATTGCTAGCATTTATCTGATTTGTGGTATATCTTTGTGATATAGTAGAGTAGCATATTATAGTGTTGTATGCTAACTCTTTAGTTGCAGGTACATGTCAAGTATGGTTCGTGTACTCTTGATCCTTACCATATTTATCTTTTTAGTATTTTACTCATTTACCGCTTACACTAGGCTTGTCCGATCCAAGATTTTATGTTTTGCCTCGTATTATCTTGGTTACTCTTAAATGAGTAGACTATACAACTAGTCTAGATGACGCAGTAGCTGTTCGGAGGATGAGCTGGATGGAGCTATCTCATATTATATACATGAATGGGGTCTACGCTTGTTCTGTTGAGCAATGTCGTGAAGCCCTTGATGGTGCTTGCTTATTGCTATTTGTTGAGACAGTTTATTTCAGTTCATTTTCTTTATATAAACTCTACAATTGATGTATAACTATATGGATATTATACTCTGATGATGTGGTCTGTTCACATTGTTATTATTGTCTCTTCTATTATATCTGTGATTTTATAATTTATCCATGCGCTGTGAGATATGATAGGTTATTTGCTATATTGGTTCAATTTAAACGCCGATGATCACCCTGTATCGATTAGGCACGACAGCAGTGCACTACACACACTATTGGTGTCAGCTGTATAGGTTGGTCGTCACATTAAGCTAATGCGTATAAGTTAACAAAAATTACTTGCTAACATCAGGCATAAAAATGGAAAATGATGAGTAATTGAGCAAATAAAGTAAATAACACAGGATGTAAAGTAGTTCGTTGAAGCTTGCCTATGTCCACTATGAAGTATTTTTATTATGTTGATCTCTAATAAGAAAGTAAGAGCACTTAAGATTATGATGGCTAACTAAAGAACTCTTAGTATTTTTCTTAGCAGAGAAATATGAATTCCGAGCATAAAAATCAACCCCTTAGGTGTTGAATGATAAGGGGTATTTATAGCAGCTTAGATGGCTAAGATTGCACTGCAAATAGATGAGAATCCTCCTTGGTTGTGGATCCGGTTGTCTCGGCTGATGGAGGACAACCGGAAAGGTGGTTGGAACATGTGGCTTAAATTTGTGCCTGTTGATCCGTATTAGATGCATGTGCACGCTTTTGGCCGGTATGTCATAGCAGCAGGTGTAGAACGTTGTACTTTCGACATCTAGCACACTTTCCTAGATAACAAGGCTGGAGAGAAGTTTCACGTGCACTGTGACGATCGGTCGCTTGTTGTCGAAAATTGTTGAAAACAAAGCTGAAGAAAGCCAAGGACACAACTAATGGGGATGTGCTGAGCCGATTGTATGAAGACGAGACATGCTATATGGGACCGGTCATAGGCGAGCTGAGATGGAGTTAGGCCAAAACTAGTAATCATTGAGCTAGACCTAGGCAAATGAGTTTGTTGTATGTCGTCTTGAGTCGAGTCGGACGGATGTTTCCCAAGAAAGTTGCTTAGTTGAAAGGTTTGTATTGGTTCGGGCTTAGAAGTGCTGGTCGGTTTGGAATGGACCGGACTTGGAGGTGTTTGATGGCTTTCTTTGACAGCTTGAGCCTTATTATGCAGATCGATCAAGGCCGGGCTAGGCATAGAAATCCTGATCGGCCCATCATTGACGTTCACTTGCTTGCATACTAGATCTGCTTGGACCGAGCGGGGCAAATGAGTGATAACCGTCTAATATTTTACCTGCGAGAAAATTGAGCAACAACTTTTGCTTGGTAGATTAATGGTAAATAATTGTTTGGATAATCAATATAAAGGATGGTGGGATGAAATCTTGTGTCGATTTTTCTTTTTCTCTCTCGTGTTTTGGAACTATCATCACTATTGTTTGAGACCAAATATCGTTATTTTTATCCAATATTATTCCTTTATGATTTTATGATTTGGATGATATAAGATCTTTAAGATAGACTTCCGTAACATATATATCATTTTGTTATGTTTTACGCAATAAACAAAAATCCTAACAAAGCATGCATTATTTATGGCAATTTTGTAAATTAAATAAGATTAAGGGCAATTGTCTCATGAAATTACATTGTCTAGGATTGAAGATGCTCTTATTTTTACCAACTCCGCCTAGTTGAAATCAAAGATAAAACACAACTCAAAACATATCACATGAGAATTCCAGCTGCATTCCGAAGCGCCTTCTTAACAATCTTAAGTTTTGCAGCAACGTTAGTTCCACGAACATATTGCTTAATAAAGAAAAGAAGGCCAGTCCTCAGTGTCTCAAGTTCAGGGGTCGCGGAAATTCGTGTGAAAATATTCCATATCAGGTCATTGCTTCGTTCGAAAATTTCCTCTATAAGAATTCTGAAATGCATGATCCTTCTGACGCTTAATTCTGAAAGGTCCATAAAATCAACAATCTTAAGCATCGCTAAAGAAAGGGAGAATGAAGACAGCATCACCGCAACAAATTTTGCTAGGTTCATCGAACGGATTAATTCTGTTGTATCCAGTTCCTTGTACTGATCCCATATGCAATACTGTAAAGTAAATAACGATATAGAATAAATTTTAAATGTGTCGGTGCTTTAGTGCTTTTATTTGCTTATTAGATCAATTTTTATTGTTGCTTAAAACTTCAGAATATACGCTTCATTTCTTTTCCAATGCTTATGAAAGGAATCAGAAAGTGGGGAAAAAGAGAGGATATAATTAGTTACAGTTGCAAGAATAAACTGCATTGTTGCATTTTAAGGCACAGGAAGACTCAAAAAGGTCAAGGAAAATGAGACAAAAGTAGATGTGCGTTGAAGTTAACATTCTATTCTCTTTTATACATTGAAAATAAACAAGAAGAATGCTAAATCATGGTGAAAGAAAAGACCTGCAGAGTAAACTTGTTATTTTTGTCATGGTTGCACAATTTGGCAGCCAACACGGTGTAGTATTTGTTGAACGCCTTTTCTTGCAAGCAGCATTCAATAAGAACCCTCATAATTTCTTTATCCTATCGTTTGAGGAAAAAATATAGATTGTACAGCAATATTAATATTTAGTCAAACAAAAATAACAAGAATTAAGAAGAAACGAAAAGAGAACACAACCTGCTTTCCAGATAAATTAAGCCTCAAAAGCTTCTTAAAAGCATCAATGTAGTCTTCTCCACTCATTATAATACAAAAGATTACTCTCCTAAGATCTGTATTCATTCTTTGTGCAGCTGCAAGCTGCATTAATTTTTGTGTTTCTGGAATCTCTTTGTCAACAGTAGTTGCTACATCCTCGGTGTTATCCGGTTTAGATGCAAACTCCCCTGATAACCACCACTGCCCTTTCTTTTCGGGATCAAGAAGTTTTTTCCACGTGCTCCCACGAAGTAGAATTTCCTCTGATCTAAGCTGCAAAAAGAAATACCGAGTGATGAAGAAGTAACAGCATGAAAATATGCAAAAATAAATAAATTGTTACTTTCACAACAAAGTTAAAAATCCCGAATCCTATGTTCAAAATCAATCTAAAGGATAAATAGTAAAAGAGATAAATAAATAATTAGAACTTTCACAACAAAGACAAAAAAGCCCTAATCCTATGTATAAAATCCTGTGCGAAATCAACCTAAAGGCTGCTTTTAAATCCGAGGTTTTCAACCAATGGCCCCCTTATATTCCGCTTCATCCCATACCCACATGTTTCGAGCCTGGCAGCAACACCCTTACTTTCAAGCAGTGATTTGTTTTACTAAAGGTAACAAGCAGATACTTTTTTCTCCCTTTTATTCAAAAATTTACCAACTGCTCTAACTTTTCAAACTTGCATGGTTACAACACAGTATACAAGTCCGGATAATTCTGTGATTACAAATAAAGAGCAAGGGAGTCCAGAAAAAATAAACAGAATTTGACATCTTTTCGACAATAACAAATCTGGAAGTAAAAACGGAAAATGAACACTACAATTCTGTGGACATCTGCCACCGCCATTTATATCACATCAACGAACAGCATGAATATGTAGAAGGGGAATATGAGAGGTAAAAGGAGGAGTGAGAAATGAGTATAATTAACACTCCTTTTAAAAAAAATATGGGTAAAACAACATTTTGACACAAACTTGAAGTTTATGTAAGTTTTATGGCTATATAAGAAAAACAAGTCTAAGTCTATGGAAGTTTAAAGATGTTAAGCGTAACAAATTGCTAACGGAAAACAAGGATGACCTTCTGAAGCCATTTCTTTATCCGAGTGTGTTGATGCTCATCTTTTGGTTTCTTTTTGTTGTTCTTTATGTCACATATAGTATCAAGCATGAAATTCATCTGTACAGCAGTATATTAGAGAAAAAGAATAAAAAATAATAGGAAAGCAGGATTTTAAGAATTAAACCAAAATTTGAAGTTTACTCGTTTGCTATTTTCTCCATTTTCCAAGACCAACTTGGCTTCATTTGCTTGTCTTTGGATATTGAGCACAAAATCTTTCATAGCAGTTGGATCATCACTCCTTAATTTCATTCCACAACCTACTCAACTAAAAGACTGAGAGCATATGTGTCTATGCACAAAAAAGTATAGGCACACATTACTATTTTTAGATCTTCAAATTATGAAGTATTTTTAGATAGCAATATAGAAGGAAAGAAAGGAAAGCAAACCGACACTGTAGAATTGTTACGATAGTTGACACATCCATCTCAGTCAAGCGCTTGCTCAATATGAAGAGAAGATCGTATATAAGATCACTGCATGTTAACGAATACAGTATGATACAACCATCGTTAATTATGTCTACGGAATCATGGTAAGGTATTAATGAAATTAATTATTTAATTTGATTAACTATCAAAGCAAATTGAAGGGGTAATGTTTGAAAATATTGGCGAAGGTTGATTGCTTATATTTCCAAATATAACCCTTTCTTAAAATGCGTCTGTAAACAAATTTTAGATTCAATCAGAGTAGTTGCTTGTTTGATTCATTCAACTTTTTATTAAAAAGAATACAGTTTTCTCCGCTCTAAAGATGTCATATGAAAAATGTTACGACTGAAAAGCTGGATAATGAAAATCCATTTTTTTGGAAAGTTGGAAGAATGTGGTGCAGTTGTTCCCAGTAATGACAACCATTTTTTCATAGAAAAGAGCGCCAGATACAGGTAACTGTTAACAAGATTTGAAAAAGCTTGAACCAATGAAAATACAGACCTAGAGCAAACTCCAAACATGCACAAATAAGACAGCATCAGGGAAAGATTTCTTAAAGAAAGACAATCATCCTTTGAGTACTTCTCCTGGAACAAGGAAAACAAAGACATCGAGAAATCAACTTTATGTCGCGATTCAATTTAGTTGATGTAGCATGTTAGTTACAAATGCTAATGGGAGGGAGGAAGCGTCCAACAAATTCTTAAGCTTAAAAGTGAAGAGCGCAGGCTTTTCTACTTTGAAGAATTCATATATCTTACTTCAAATGACAGAAGCAATGAGTTTTGCACCAAAGTCCATCCCAACTAAACATGCCATGCCTGCAACAAAAGCTACAAAACCAGCTGCATGCCTACACAAACCCATAATTCTCCATTAAATGAGCACATCTTTGTTCAGCTTGAGCTTTTTCTAGTGCAGCTTGAAAGTAGATAAACCTTCTCTTTAGTATTTGTCCATTTTTCCATAGCGAAACAAATAGAAAACACGATTAAAAACATCGAGTACAATCAAATTTGGTGAAATGAGACAAGAGATAAAAGCTTAAGGTATTTAATGCTGAACTTTATTGGAGCATTTTTTTTCCCTGCGCTGAAATTTATTTCCTCTTGTGTAATCAAATTATGAAATTTAGTAAAACTAAGACCATTCATAACTCAACTTTCATAAAGCAAAAACTTAAGATTTTTATAGTATAGGTAAAAAGTTCTAGCTAATGTTTGTTTGAAAGAGAACTCAATAATATCTAACTATTGCTAATATATCAGACCATGCATTTAAATATAAAACTGCTTAACTGTTCATTCGAAGGACATCCTCTGGCACAAGATGCAACAACCTCCTCACCAATGATTTGGCAGCCAACACTACGAGAAAGTGACTGGAAAAAGATGTTTATATAACTTTGTATGCATCCAAAGTTGCGCATATGATACATGTTCTTGCCACAGTAAGGTGTATTGTAAAACATGCTAAGTGTTATCCCGCCTTTTGACAAGGCCGTGATACCAAAAGACTAATCGAAAACCAAAGACAATTCGTCCCGAAGATCGGTTATACACTGCTTCGCTATGGATATCGATGAATTTTGTCCAAGTCCGGATGGACCATAATTGACCAGACATGACAAGCAAAGCCATAAAAGTCAGCGTTTCAAATTTGAGGTTAATCGGAGTTCGTATGAATGAGATATGATTGGTACAAGTTAAAAAAAATACACTGTTCGTATCCATAGAGTGAGGTTGAATTTCAAATCGATCGAATTCGACTCGATCAGCATCTGTTCGAATCGATCGGGCTCGAATCGATCCTTGGCCGTACTATTCGAATTCATCAGCTTTGTACCCATCAGAACGTTCGTATCCCCATGTTCGAATCGATCAAGGTCATATGTTCGTGTCGATCTTGCGGAAGCCTTGCTTGCGCATCGATCCTAGATTCGCCTTTCGTATCAATCCCCAGTGGATTATTGTTCGCATCGATCAATAGGAGCTTTTATTTCGTATCGATCGGCCGATAGATATGAAATAAAGCCAAAGCCAATCAATACGAGCAGTACTCCTTTTAGTGATCAATACGAACAAACCCACTTCCATCAATACAAATTGGCAACGGCTATCGAATCGAACAAGGCAACGGTCATCGATACAAACGAGACGAAATTCATGGATGCGACACGGTCTACTCGGAGCAAAAGCTGGATCAACGTGGGGAGTGCGCGCCACGTCGCCGCGTTGTCACATGTCCAGATCGATTCGTAGGGATGGATACAAAACCATGGATTCGAACTCAGCAGCATACGGAAAACACAATCTTGCATCGATCATATCTCACAAACCACAGGTCCAAATGCAACGAAATTTTCACAGGCGCTTACATACAAGCTAAAAAATAATACTGCCAATTTTCAGCTCGATTGGATCATTTTTTGACCGATACGAAATTTGTTCGTATCGATCACGGATCGAGTCGAAACTTTCTAGGATCGGTCGCGTGGGCCCACTCACGTGCCAGAAGAAGTCTCCCGAATTTTGAGCGCGATATCAGCCTCCTACGTCTATAAATAGCTCCCTGGAACCTTCAGAAAAGGGATCTTTCAGCTTTGGAACGTCCAGATTCTGCCGGATTCAATTCTGTCATTCACTACCATCATTGTATTCGAACATCAGAGCTATTATCAACTGTAACTTGTTGTAACTGATTGAAACCATCAAGTGAATCGATAAAATCATAAAATTCAGAATGGACGTAGGCCAGATCGCCGAATCGCTATAAATTCTGTGTTGTTTACTTTGTTGCTTTGAAGTTCGTACTTGTTATTTATCTGAGATCTGTGATTGTGAATTATTAACTATCGGGTGTTTGTGACCAATTTTGGCGCAAACACTAACTAGTGCTGAAGAAAGCTTACCTGCAAAATCAATGATATTTCTCTAGTAATTGATTCCACATTTGATTCGGATAATCTATTGAGGAGCCCCATACATAAAAAATAAATTATCTTGCTAATATTCACACAGCATAATATAACACAAACAAATACAACGGACCAGATATACATCATAAAATAATAGTATATACCTTTTACTCTGCGTCGAATTTGGGCAATCTCTTCTGACTCCTTATTGGCGCAAGCTCCCAAGTGAGGGGAGGCACATATTTCTTTCTGACATTCACCTCCTGGTTTTCTTCCAATGTTTTGTTAGATTTCTCTGTATCTTCTCTAACAGCAACCTCTTCTACCTTTCCAGGCATAACATCATCATTAGTTCCATCGACATTATTGTTAGATTGTTGCACAGATTTCTCCTTCCTCTTGCGTTTTTTATCAGAAGAAACTATCTCTGAAACATTGACATCTTCTTCTCCGATGAAAGTTTTGTCTTTTATCTTTTCCTTTAGTGGTTTTTTCATCTTATGGATTTTATCAATGCTTGTCTCATCAGTTGCTTCAGTTTTCCCATTAGTTGGCACCCTGTTATCGAGTGTTGAATCTAATGCAGATGAAAATCGGTCAAAGAGGTCATTTATTCCATCATCTAGGTTTTTCAGTCTCCCTCCCTTTATTTTTAGCTTCTTGCCAAGCTTCCTTTCCATTTCAAGATCTTCTTCATAACCAGCCATTAGCTTATTGTTATCCATCTCTAGAAACTCCTCAAACTTTGTTTTGGACTTTTTCTTCAAATCTTTCTTCTTAGAGGCCATTTTTAAGACCATATTTGGCAAAGCTGATGGATATTCTTCAAATTAAATATTCCCCTCCTAACTTTATTGCATGCGTAAGTCATATTAGATACATACATAAAATAATAAAGAAAAGTCCTCCAATATGATATTCAAATTTGCACACTGCAAATTTTCTCCAAAGTAACTGTATCTTCTCTAACAGCCTCTTCTACCTTTACACACTGTAAATTTCCTCCATATGTTACCTCACAGCCCCACGCTACATCACATACATACATACATACATACATACATATATATATATATATATATATATATATATATATATTAAAGAGTATGGTAGGATTGCTTTAATCCAAGGTTTCAGATTCCGTCCGGCACGCCGGAACTCCGGCCATCTGGGCCCAGTTTCGGTGGTGACCGGAACGGAATCCGTCTAATAATCTGTTCCGTTGCCTAGGTTAAAAAAAAAAACTATAAACGGGTATAAAAAAACTAGAAACAAAAATAAATAACTTCAATTCAGAAGGATAGAATCTCAGAGCACCTACTCTAAATACAAATTAGCATTTTGCAAAGAAAATCAAAAAACAAAATCATGCTTAGAACTTTCTGTCTATTTAATTATATGCAAAAGAATCAATTTTCGGCTATAAAAACCACAGCAATCTTATAACAATACATAATACAAAAGCTTACAAATTCAAAGCTTTTAAGGAATTCTGAATCTAAACCGCGGCTTAATCCAGCAATCGTCGCTTACTCCGTGCGATCAAATCAACGCGTGCAAGCTATCTTCAAGCAGGTATTTGGTTTTTTCTTTTTTTTCCCCCTTTATTTAATCTACGAATTTGAAACAAAAGTGAATATAGGTTACCAAACTGGGCTGGGCTTCTTAGTAATATGTCGGTTTAATATGTGATTTTGTTTATAACTTTTATCGGTAACTGGATTGGGCCAAATTTGAAGTGAATTGTTTAGTATGTTAGTTGGTTTATAAGAGTAATTGTTCGCAGTAATTGGATTATGCATAATTGTTTACTAGTAATTGGGTTAGGCGTAACTGTTTAATTATTTAGTTAATGGTTAATAGTTATTAGTTACAAGTTAACTATTAAATGTCTTATTTAGTTAAACCGAAGTTGATATTAATAAATTTTGTTACATAACTTGTACACTTTTTTATTATTTATTTATAATTTTAAGTGCTTGGATATGTAAAATCGTAATAGCATTTGAAATTATTGCACGGCAGTCGGTTTCAAAAAAAAAGCAATTATTGCAATAATGAAATTTCTAGTGAAGGTGTAAAAAGTATAAAAAAAACATTTGACAGCAATGGCAGACGATGTTGCACTATATCCAAGCGTTTTTAAAGAAGTCAAAAAACTTATACGGCAACACCTAATCAAAAGAAGAAACGAACACAGTCAACATTACCATAACAGTAAACAAAACATATACATAGTGTTATCCCATTTTTTGGTCAAAACTGGAATATCAACAAATTGGCAAGGAATTATGGATATCAGGACTGGAGATAAGGCTGCGATGGATATCGTCAAAATTTTGCCGAACTCCGATCGGGACGAAATTGATTGGAGATGATGATAAGGACTAGGAAAGGCTATGTTTCAAATTTCAGGATAATCGGAGTTCGTATGAAGAAAATACGATGGATTCAAGGTGGGGGAGGTATGTTGTTCGAATCCATCAAGATGCAGCGCTCGGTTCGAATCCATCAGATTCGAACCCATCATGATGGATTCGAACCCATCAATTTCGAATCGATCAAAGGCATACTGTCGCATACATGGATTCGAAGTATACATGGATTCGAAGAAGAAGATGGACTCGAAGAAGGAGATGGATTCGAAGTGGACATGGATTCGAAGAAGGAGATGGATTCGAAGTGGACATGGATTCGAAGAAGAAGATGGATTCGAAGTGGACATGGACTCGAAGAAGGAGATGGATTCGAAGTGGACATGGATTCGAAGAAGAAGATGGATTCGAAGTGGACATGGATTCGAAGTGGACACGGATTCGAAGAAGGGGATGGATTCGAAGAGGACATGGATTCGAAGATGATGGATACGAAGCAAGGGACATGGATTCGAAGGACGAGGATTCGAAAAGGATAGATTCGAAGAGGATGGACTCGTAGGATATGGACTCGAAGGAGGCGGCTTCAGAAAGCATGGATTCGAACAGCATGGGTTCGAAGGGTATGGATTCGAAGGAGTCGGCCCTATGGATTCGAAGAGGATGGTTTCGAAGTAGATGGTTTCGAAGCATGGGTTCGAACCATTCAGGACGCACGGATTCTTGAACTTGGATCGATCATATCTTCCAAACCGTTGATCCAAATGCAATGAAATTTTACAGGAGCTTACATACATGTTGAAGAATGTTCACACCAAATTTCAGCTCAATTGGATGGATTCTTGATCGATTCGAACGTCACTTAGAATCGATCCCAAACTGGGCACGGATTCCGAGAACACGGGCCTGTGGGCCCCCCTCACGTGCCAAGCAGCCTCCCCAGGTTTTAGGCGGGATTTCGGCCTTCCACACCTATAAATAGAGCCCCTGGTCATTCAGAAAAGGGGTTGGAAAATTTGGAGAGGAAAGGCAAGCCCAGACGCTGCTAAAATTATACCATAGCATCATTACTGCAATTTTCTTCAGATTTGGTCACTACAACTGTGGTAATCACTTGTAATCTTCAAGGATAATCAATAAAAAGAAAAAAAAATTGGAGTGGACGTAGGCCGGAGATAGCCGAACCACTATAAAACTTGTGTCTCTGTTCTTTACTTTTGGATTGCTGTCTATTATTTGTTGAGATTTGTTGTTTGTGTTTGAATATCACTAATTTATATTCATACACTGGTGCTTTCACGGTATTGGGTGTTTGTGACCAATTTTGGCGCAAACATTTTGGTGCTTTCACTGAGAACAACTAGCACCCGCTACATCGGATTTGAAGAGTTTGAGGAATTCGGATTTGGAAGACAATGACTAGGCAGAATAGCAGAAGGCTAAGGGCTGAGAGAAGCCAACAAGGAGGAAGTCAACAAGCATCCTCCGGAGGTGAGGAAGGACAGGCTTCGGTCTACATAACTCGGGATGAAATGGAAGCTATGGCCAATTCTTTGCAGGAGAGATTGTTGAAAAGTCAACGGGAAATGATGCAAACTTTCTTGGAACAAATGAGAGCTACAGGGATGCAGAACTTAGGAACGGCTACAGCAACTGCAGATGTAGGACAAGGAGCTAGGGTTGTGGAACCCAATGAAGGACAGGATACGGAGCCAGAAGGCAATCAACAAGGGCTTGGGGGCAGGCCCACAGGATTCAATGCAGGAGAACCTTTGGAAGGAATTCAGCAAGCTAGGGCTAACATTGCCGCTAGTGAGCCACACGAGGAATATGTACCAGAATTCCCTCGGGGGCATGGGGGGCAACCCCTACCAGACAATACAGGATTAGTAGAAATGATTAGGAAGACTGTGCGAGGTGGTTTGACAAACGGAGATTTGGAAGGAGTGAATGGAAGTCCATTCGTTCGGGAGATAAGGATGGCTCGGAATCCACCTAAGTTCAAGCTACCTAGCGTGGAGGTATATGATGGTAAGACGGATCCAACAGATCACTTAATGAGGTACACCAGACACATGGAGGTGCTGGGGGCATCGGAGGAAGTGATGGCCCGATGTTTCCCTTTGTATTTGAAGGACTTAGCTGCAATGTGGTTTAGGCAGCTGGAAGAAGGATCTATCAGGACTTGGAAGGAATTAGTGGAAAAGTTTCTGGGACAGTTCCGGGTTCACGTCAAGAGGCCGAAGAACGTAATGACTTTAACATCGGTGAAGCAAAGGATGGACGAATCGCTTAGAGCTTTTCTAACTCGATTCAGTGCGGCAGTCGCTTCGGTGGATCGTCCTAATCCATCAATGGTTTTAATGGCAGCAGTATCAGGAGTCAAGGAGAATTCGGATTTCAAGGTATCTCTGATACGAGATCCCCCACAAAATCTCGACAAATTCTTTCATGAGGCAGAAAGGTTCCTTCGGCAAGAAGATGCAAGTACGGATTTAAAGGTGAAGAAGGCTAATGCAATCGAGGTTGGAGCGGTATCCAAAAATGGTTTGGATAAGGATAAAGGGAAAAGGAAGTTAGACGACGACTCTGGAAATGCTAGGAAGCGATGGAAGGATCCAAAGTTTTCCACATACACAGGATTGAACGAGACGCTGGAGCGGATATACCTGGAAACTCGGAATCGCCTTCCCTACCGAAGGCCGGCTAGGAGGGAACCAATAGAGCGGGAAAGGACATCAGGAAGGCATTGTCTCTTCCATGATCTGGATGGACACGATACCAACAGCTGCAGGCACCTAAAGGACATAATCGAGGAGCATGTAAGGAATGGACAGTTACAGCAATACGTTGGAACTCGGGATGCAACAGTGGAGCAGGAGCAACCACCGACCACTTCACGCCGTGATGATGGGAGGCCCAGGGATGATCGTCGATTGATCATCCATTGACCAGGATAATATGGAATAAGTAGCAAGCTACTAGCAAACGGTAAAGTCATTTACACATGTACGGGGACGGAGATAGCCCCTAGGCATGCTCTGAATGATGATAAACCGGGATGCTATGGTTTGTGAAATTTATTTCTTGCTTTTTAGATTGGACATTGCTTTTCTTTTTTGGATTTGGTTTTGGAGCTTGGATTGAGCTCCTGGTTTTTCTTGCTTTTTTATTTGGATTTTCCTTTAGATGATTGTTTTTGGTTTTGGATGCTGGTTTGGATTTCTGGTTTTCTGGTTTGGATTTGAATTTTGGATTTGGATTTGGATTTTGGATTTGGATTTCGAATTTGAATTTCGGATTTGGACTTTGGAATAAATTTTGGTTGGACTTTTATCTGGTTTTTGGTAAATGGTCGTCGGGTATGGATTATGCCTGGCAAGGGATGAGTCACTTTACCCAAACAAGGTAGATTGACTCATTCAGGTCGTCAAGTATGGACAATGCTTGGCAAGCGTCCGGAGTGACCAGGATTCGGCCTAGGACTTAGGCCCTCTATTATCATTTATTATTTTCAGGTCGTCGAGTATGGACTATACTCGGCAAGGGTCCGGAGAGATCAGGATTCGGCTTAGGACTTAAGCCATGGCATTTTACAACGTCCAGGGACGCTGGACCAAGGTCGTCAAGTATGGATTGCGCTTGGCAAGAACCCGGAGAGGTTGGCTCAACGTCCAGGAACACTGGACCAAGGTCGTCAAGTATGGATTGCACTTGGCAAGAACCCGGAGAGGTTAACTCAACGTCCAGGGACACTGGACCACGGTCGTCGGATGTGGATCACGCTTGACAGGAACCCAGAGAGGTTATGGATTTGGATATCGACCCGGAGAGGTCCTGGCTCCGGTTATTGGCTATTGGATAAGGATGGATTGGAACTTGGTTGTCGAGTTCGAATGGATACGGAATTGGCTAAGGCTTTGGCTATTGGATATGGAATTGGACATCGACTCGAAGCAGTCAAGGACGATATACTCCGGCAATATGGCTGTGGACTTCGGATATTGGATTCGTAATTATTCAAAACACGCCTTGTTATCACAAGGCATGTTTTGGGGGGCAAAATGTTATCCCATTTTTTGGTCAAAACTGAAATATCAACAAATTGGCAAGGAATTATGGATATCAGGACTGGAGATAAGGCTGCGATGGATATCGTCAAAATTTTGCCGAACTCCGATCGGGACGAAATTGATTGGAGATGATGATAAGGACTAGGAAAGGCTATGTTTCAAATTTCAGGATAATCGGAGTTCGTATGAAGAAAATACGATGGATTCAAGGTGGGGGAGGTATGTTGTTCGAATCCATCAAGATGCAGCGCTCGGTTCGAATCCATCAGATTCGAACCCATCAGGATGGATTCGAACCCATCAATTTCGAATCGATCAAAGGCATACTGTCGCATACATGGATTCGAAGTATACATGGATTCGAAGAAGAAGATGGACTCGAAGAAGGAGATGGATTCGAAGTGGACATGGATTCGAAGAAGGAGATGGATTCGAAGAAGGAGATGGATTCGAAGTGGACATGGATTCGAAGAAGGAGATGGATTCGAAGTGGACATGGACTCGAAGAAGGAGATGGATTCGAAGTGGACATGGATTCGAAGAAGGAGATGGATTCGAAGTGGACATGGACTCGAAGAAGGAGATGGATTCGAAGTGGACATGGATTCGAAGAAGAAGATGGATTCGAAGTGGACATGGACTCGAAGAAGGAGATGGATTCGAAGTGGACATGGATTCGAAGAAGAAGATGGATTCGAAGTGGACACGGATTCGAAGAAGGGGATGGATTCGAAGAGGACATGGATTCGAAGATGATGGATACGAAGCAAGGGACATGGATTCGAAGGACGAGGATTCGAAAAGGATGGATTCGAAGAGGATGGACTCGTAGGATATGGACTCGAAGGAGGCGGCTTCAGAAAGCATGGATTCGAACAGCATGGGTTCGAAGGGTATGGATTCGAAGGAGTCGGCCCTATGGATTCGAAGAGGATGGTTTCGAAGTAGATGGTTTCGAAGCATGAGTTCGAACCATTCAGGACGCACGGATTCTTGAACTTGGATCGATCATATCTTCCAAACCGTTGATCCAAATGCAATGAAATTTTTACAGGAGCTTACATACATGTTGAAGAATGTTCACACCAAATTTCAGCTCAATTGGATGGATTCTTGATCGATTCGAACGTCACTTCGAATCGATCCCAAACTGGGCACGGATTCCGAGAACACGGGCCTGTGGGCCCCCCTCACGTGCCAAGCAGCCTCCCCAGGTTTTAGGCGGGATTCGGCCTTCCACACCTATAAATAGAGCCCCTGGTCATTCAGAAAAGGGGTCGGAAAATTTGGAGAGGAAAGGCAAGCCCAGACGCTGCTAAAATTATACCATAGCATCATTACTGCAATTTTCTTCAGATTTGGTCACTACAACTGTGGTAATCACTTGTAATCTAGGATAATCAATAAAAAGAAGAAAAAAATTGGAGTGGACGTAGGCCGGAGATAGCCGAACCACTATAAAACTTGTGTCTCTGTTCTTTACTTTTGGATTGCTGTCTATTATTTGTTGAGATTTGTTGTTTGTGTTTGAATATCACTAATTTATATTCATACACTGGTGCTTTCACGGTATTGGGTGTTTGTGACCAATTTTGGCGCAAACACATAGATATACATATTGTTATATTATCCAAAATTATATATGATATACATAGACATACCGTAGAGCTCCATATGATAGAAGCAATATGATCATCGAACACAAACAATAATGTTGATTGTGCTTCGCTTTCCGTCGATTCACTTGGTTTTGTCATAAACTGTTTTCCTTGCTTTTTCCTTTTCAATATCTCTGTTTCAGTCTCCTCTTCGGTGGAGATGGATCAACTTCCTTCGAAACCTCTTTTACTTGATCCTAACCCCTGCGTTTTCTTCAACATTGTGTTCGTCTTGACTTCCTTCCTCCTTGCTCGGACTTTCATCTTACTCACCGGTTCTTTCGTCGTGTACAACAAGCTCGTCTATAATTTTTTTCATTCGCTCAAACTTTAATCTCCTGCGATTTGAAGCGGTTTGCGGATTGCGAGTGGTTATAGACGAGGTAGAAGGTTTTTTGCTCTCACAACAGAAAAAAAAATTATCAGACAATACATAGATTGAATGACTAACTTTTATTTCATGTATATTGCTGGTGTATGTGATGTTGCGGGTGTATATGATGTTGCGGGTGTGTGCAGGTTTTGTGTAAGTATGCGTAAGTCTGTTTGTGTGCGTTGTGCACCATGTTTGAGCTGCTTGTGTGTGTTTGTGTGCATTCTTATGAGTATGATATCTATGTATTGTTACATATTGCATAAATACTTAGTCTATGCAAAGGTCTCTTTTTGGAGGAAGTGAACATATTATATTCTTTATGTTTAGTTAGTAAGCATGATGTGTTCTTATGTATCTCACTAATTGATTTCTGTTCCCCCAATTTTATATCAAAATGTAGAACATTAATAAGAAAATACAAACATTGGTTTTTATTACTAAAATTAGTATCATTTAACAAACTATTTCTTTGACTTGAATTTACTATTAAATATACACAGAGACAATGTTTTGCAAAGGGATCAGCAGTTGAGTGATATTAGGAACAAAACTTGTGACAAATAAAAATTTAAAATGAGTTAAATAATAAATGGTGTAATTTTTTGAATGTGAATAGTTGAATTTTAATATGTAAATGGTAAATTATTTTGAGAAGTGGAAAATAGATAAATAAATAAACTATACAGTGATAAATACATAGAGTTGAGTAAGTTATGATAAGACAATGAAATTTGGGAGATGATACAAGTGTATATTTAGGTGTGAATATTATATGTTAAGGTACTGCATGACAAAGCGTATGTTTCCAATTAAAAATTTATAGCCTTCATCTACAAAACACAAAATTCAATAACACAGCACCAAGAAAAATAAAGTTATACAGGAATGTCAAATTCGACAAGGGTTTAATGATATAAAATATTTACTTCGACCACATAGTACCGAAATAAAATGTTGTTTACGACAATCGATTACTGAACTTCATACCATAGCAATTTCACTGTAATTCGACGCTCGATTACCGTAATAAAATATGAAATTTGACCACCTATCACCGATCTATATCAAAACGACGCTACAAATCCAAAGTTAAATAAATTTTTTGATTTCTAGCCGTTGAATTATAGAACTGCCTAAACCCTAACGTTTTTAATCTCCATCTTCCATACCAAATCCCTAAATCGCAATCCACCACACTAACGGTAATAGTAAAAAATAACCAAACTCACCTTTTCATGACCTTCTCTATCAATTTTGGGTCTGGATTTCGTGAACGAGCACAGTTTTTTGTTCGAACCATTTTGATCGAAATCGTTGGAGAAGGAGAAAAGGAAAGTGAACGAACAGTAAAAAGTAAGAATGGATAAGGAACGGTAAAAAGCAACGAATAGTGTTAAAAGGTTAAATTGACAATCTATATTTTGTTTTATAATATAACTGCACTCTCCTTAGCAGTTTGATTTACAGTGGAGTGAAAATAAAAATGACCCCCCCAACAATTTTTGGAGTGTCAATAACAATGTCGGCATCGCTTTATATGTTTCATATTTTAAAGCTGCATAGGAGAAATATTGTATGTAGTTTGGGGTTTAAATGATATGCTCTTATATGATATTTAGTTGCAAGATGCAGATATCCACTCTTTCAATGGGAGATAAATAAAACCATATACCCTTTAAATTGTAAATTGTGCGCCGTGATATGATGGTATAAATTCACTAATAAAGATTTCGAGATATATAAAAATATGGTTATATTCTATGTGTTGAAATTCTAATATAATAAATTTCAGATTCTACACAAGATATTAAAAAATAATAAATTACTTACACCAGTTTTTTGCTTCAGTTAAGAAATCAGACATCTTCATATGCGTCCTCATCTTTCAGGCAGCACATATATACATGACAGAAGAACGAAGCTTTAGATTTTTGGCCATCAAACCAGTGGATTCTAGAGCATTGAAATGAACCACCATAGATTAGATGACGATGTTAGCTTCCATGCAACTCAGGTGGATAGGTCAGAATCGAGCATCTTCACTATAAACAAGCACAGCATATTTGTTGTCGGGATTGAACTCTCTAGTATGCAGCATGAAAACTTCATATCGTGGGAAAAATAGAAATCAACGAGTTTATATATGTGCCATTCCGGATCATATGGTTTTTGAAAAGCGAATCGCAACTTAAAGGGGTTTTCGATTTGTTTGTAGAAGGAAAAAAGAAGGAAAAACTAATGTACATTGCTATCAAAGGTTATCAACCAGCCGTTTTGTTATTAGCCCAACTACTTAATAATTGTTTTAACGTGTTATCTATTGTTTTTCTTTTCTAAAGTTGGTAGGGAGTGATGATAATAAACATGCTATTGTTTATAAGGGTGGCTCAGATAGACTAATAAAAGTATCATCTGGATTTGTTGATAATCATCTATTCTACAAGAGATATATATTTCGAACATATTATGTTTTCCTCAATATATTATTGGTCCATACATCATATTTGGGTTTGAGTGGTTGACATGCTGCAATAATCTGAGCATTATCAAATATTGGCCTAGCATTTTCCAAAAATATTATATTCTCATATTTTATGCAATTTCAATTATCGTATAATAGGATCAACGGTAATTCACTTAAATTTTCTTCTCATTGTTTTCAACCCGATGCCATCTTTTATTATAAGATGTCGTAAACATGAGCCTAATTCTTGAATATCCCTTAATCGAATAAAGTCAACATATTGATGTTTATGTGATTCGTTAAATATCCTGTCAAAAGTTCTTTATTTCTGTAACACTTAACCAATCAACAAAGGATTTAAAAACCTTATCAATAACTTGTATTGCACACCATTGTAAGTAAATCGTAGATATCATGTAGACTAGATATTGTAGGCATATATTTGGCTGACTGAACAACTATGCCTTGATATTATGCTAAACATTGCAGTTTGATGTACTTGATTATTAGTAGCCTGCACGGTTCAAAATGAAAGAGGCAACAATCAGTTTACCATATTAGTAACACGAGGGCCACCCACTAAAATATATTGGACTTGGCAGGCCTGGATATTGCAAAATTTCTATATTTTGTATAGGAATCTCGTGATAAAATACAAAACCATTACCACGGCATAATTCAATTGATGGTTGCCTAATGCTTTTTATGCATCATTGTCTGATGTTCTGCTCTAGAAAGCACACATGGGTATATTGTCATAGAATCACGATCGACTACATTGAAATGTGATGCAACGTAACAACCCTGTATTTTGTAATTATTTTATTGTATATTTTAATTATTTTTAATGTAAGATTTTGATTTAAAAACTTATTTTACTTATTTGAAATGATTAAATTTATTATTTAAATATAATCTTGATTTTTATGAGTTATAATTCCAAACTTGTGTAAGTTGAATATTTGCCTGAAATGCTGATTTTGGTCAAAATAGTCAAACTGTGACTTTCAACTTAAATTTTTAAAAGTTTAAAAATTTAATTTTTTCATTTATTTAAAGACTTTGGCTTTTGTTTTCTTAAAAATCTAATTTTGGAAATTTTCTTGAAATGATTTCTGATCATTTGTCCAAATAAAAATAAACAATGTCTGAAAATTTGATTTGGATAAAAAGTGTAACTTTAATAGAAATTCTAAATTTTATAATTCTAAAGGCAAAATTTTCATCTTGAACTGTATACAATTGTGTAACATTTGTTTCACTTTTGTTTTGGTCAGATTCGTTGTATACTTTTAAAAAAAAAGTTAGTAATAATTAGTGTGAAACGGGAAATAAACTTTACATTTCTTTTACATATGTTTACATCTGTTTCTTAACTTTATATTTAACAATCAATTGGATGAAGCTAAATCAAATGTTATTAATTATGGTATAATAGCTATTAAATTTTGGTTTAAAGTGATGGTTTATTTTTCCTAATAGAAACGTTAGTATTTTAAATTTATTTAATAAGAGAAACAAAATAATTTGTACGTTATTTTGGGCATATATTTAATTGTTGCTCTTGCCTTTTCGTTATCTATTTGATTTTTTTCTTGCGTTAACAATGCAAAGTTTTCAGCCGTATATTCTCTTTTGAGAATCCAAAATCTTGCTCAAATCTTGCCTTAAATCATTTCCGTGTGTGAATTATTTCTTTCCCTCTTGCCTCCCATACGTTTCCACCTATTGGATAGAATTAAATTGCCTCTACCGTTCAAGCATTTTACTCTTGCCTGCCCTCTACATAAATTAGTGAGCAAATGTTAATATATATTTCACGTTCAAAAGTTTCATACCACAAATTATTCATTTTGCTTCCATCAAAATTTGCGTGAGCATCTCCTGAAGGTATGAACCGGCGCATGCTTTTCCTTTCATTTTTTTTCTCTTTTTTCTTTCTTTCTTCTTTTCACTCTTGTTTTATTTCATTTGTTCTCCTTTCATTGTTTTGCTTTATCCTATTGCCTGCCACCGTGCTTGGCCATTCACCATATTTTTCCGACCCTACCCATGCCAGACCACCGAGCCTTGTTTGAGAAAAAAAAGGAATGAAAAAAATTCCATTTTTGTCGCCTTTGTATTTTGTTTTTGAAGTAATATTGCCACCGAGCCTTGTTTTGAAAAAAAAAAAGGGAAATGAAAAAAAAAAGTTGCTTTTGTCACTTTGTATTTTTGAAGTTATAATCTATTTTTCCACTGGCCCTTGTTCTGGAAAAAAGAAATGAGAAAAAAAAAATTGTTTTGTCACCTCTGTAATTTGGCATTCTAGTCTATATTCCCTCTGCCCTTTTGTTTGAAAAAAAAAAAAAAGAAATGAACAAAATTTGTTTTATCACCTTTGTTTTGAAGTTATAGTCTATTTTAAAAGTGGTCTTGTATTTTTGAAGTCGTAGTTTATTTTGTTTTTATAAAATTAAATAGAAAAGGAAATTTAAAGGCCTTAAACTTTCTATCTTTCTATGGGCCTTTATAGTCCACCCTTTTACTTTTAACCTAACCTTTCACCAATTAACCCTAACACCTCCTCATATCATCTCCTACCACTTCACATTTTTGTGCTTGCCATGCCTTTGTGATGCCAAACCAGATCCTTTTCCACCTGAAAACATGTGTGGACTAGCCCTAAGCATGTATGGCCGAGCATACATGGAGTTGTGGTCAAGCAAAAGTGGTTGAAAAGCTTGGTAATGTCATTTGTTGCTTCTACTTTTCTATTGTTCAACAAATCTTTATATTGTATGCATATGTTTATATGGTCTTGTTTATTTGTTGTATACAAGATCATTATCAAGGCTTTCCATTCATTCAATTCAAATCGTGTTTGCCGTGCTTTTGGAATCGCTCTTGTGTTTGTTGTTTTGGTCTCTTGCTTCGAAAAGGTGAGTCTTTCTCACTCTGACATATATACTTATGAAAAGTGGATTGATGACAAGTGTTTAGTAATGTAAAATGTTTATGCAAGTTAATGATGATCATATGATACGCTATGCCGTGTTATTACCATGTTATTACCATGTTAAAACTGTTAATTTTCACCTGACATCTGATACATGACTGTATATTGTGATATTGACATTGTTTATATTATTTCTGTATATGATTACACTGCAAGTTCCCTGTTAGGATAAAAAATCATTATGGGCTGAAATGATAGGCCTGAGTTATTTTATTTATTTATTTAAACTTGGGATTACGGGTTTGAAATGATAGAACCTGGATTTTTACCTTTTAAACTGCGGATTGAAATGATACATATCCGTATCGCTTGACCTAGGTTAGAAAACTATATACAGACCCGTGGTTATTCTATAAAGTGCTTTGAATATTTTAAGTATTTTAAAAAATATAAAATTATGAAATTTGATTTAAATAGATTTTGAAAGGTTTTAAAATAAATAAATTATGATTTTTCTATGTGTTAAAAATGTAATTTATGAATGGATTAACTGGATTTTGAAATATAACTTATGTTTGGAATTTGGAATTTTGACTAAAAATGATATTTAAGTTACATGAATAAAATGGACTTTAATTTTATTTGGAAATGGTAAATATGATAAATTGATTTATATTTGAATTTAAGTGATTTATTAAAGAATTATTGATTTCTATAAATTTAAGTGGTTGAATAAATGACTGTTGAAAATGAAATTTTAAAATATAACTTGACTTGAAAATGTGAAATTTGAGTTTTAACTAAAGATGTTAAATTAATCAAATAAACTGGAAGTTTAGTTAAATTTGTAAAATGGTAATATAAATCTGAAACGTATAGGTTTTAATTTATGAAAGAAACGTATAGATTTTAATTTATGAAAGAAACGTATAGGTTTTAATTTATGAAAGAAACGTATAGGGTTTAATTTATGAAAGAAACGTATAGGTTTTAATTTATGAAAGAAACGTATAGGGTTTAATTTATGAAAGGAACGTATAGGGTTTAATTTATGAAAGGAACGTATAGGTTTTAATTTATGAAAGAAACGTATAGGGTTTAATTTATGAAAGGAATGTATAGGTTTTAATTTATGAAAGAAACGTATGAGTTTTAATTTATAAAAGAAACGTATGGTGTTTTAATTAATGATAGGAACATGTAAATTCCTAATTAATGAAAGAAGGTATAAGTTTTAATTAATGAAATAAACGTATAAGTTTTTAATTAATGAAAGAAACATGTAAAGTCCTAATTAATGAGAGAACATGAAAGTTTTAATTAATGCAAGAACATGTAAAGTTTTAATTAAGAAAGAAACATGTAAAGTTTTAAGTAGTGTGGTATTGATTTCATTAATAAATGTTCATTATTGTAATAAGAATATAAAATTTAAAACGTACATTTGACACGTAGATTTTAATCAATGTAATGGTGTATTTTAAATTGATTAAAATGATAAATGTTGCTTATTGTAATAATAATATAAGTTAATAAGGTGCTTTTAACTTAACATAAGAATTTCGGTTTAAATTGTATATTACAGTAAGAAAGTTTATTTAACTATAGGGCTATGATAAATTGACATGTTAAAATTTTAAGCTTATCAATACTTTGATTATATACAATGTAAAGTGGAAAGTAGTACATTACAAAAATGCTATGATTCCTTAAGGTAACATTTCCAAAATGCTATGATAATTTAAAGGAATATTTCAAGTTTAATAAATTTAAAGAAATATTCAATGATTTGAAAATTTGGGTTTTATTTGAACGATATAATATTGAATTATTTTTGAAATGGAAATGATACAATTGTGATATTGTTTTGAAATGAGTATGATATTTTGGTCTTGGAAGTATAAATTATTTGAAATAAATATCCATGGGTTATAATAACGATTGGTTGTTAAAGAGACCGAGATCGGATATTGTCTTATAGCCGGCCAATACCGAAAACCACTTTAACAACTGTGTATGCGGTGGAGATTCCAGAATGAAGTAGGATGGTGGCGACGTTCTCGAGGTATATTACGTGGACCCAACTCCCGTGAGTTGGCATATATGACTAAAACAGGAGCTATACCGGGCTACACAAAGGGTCGCACCCTTTCATCGAGCATGCTCCATCGGAAACTATTCTATTACTGTTGTGATTCGATTCGGTGGCGCCACTTTGATTTGGGGGTATTGTTCGAGGTGGGCGGAAGCTGCTGGCTTGCCGTCACCACCGGTCCGGGAGTGCAAACGGTGTATCCACCCTGGCATTGCCTCGCGTGCCGTGTCATATCCTTATATCGAGCCCACTACGATTTTGGTTTTAAAGATCCGACCGTGTTAAGGTTCACCATCCCCTTAACGCAATTTTCTATATGATTATACTTTACTGATTAGACACTACCGTATATAGCGTATATTACTACATAGTAAATAGTTTAACGGATCCTTAGAGAATGGGTGGTCCCAAGCATCCTTTAAGTTACTGATGCATTTTGTTACTGTTCACTTGAGTTGATTTACAGTTTATAAGTATTTATGTCCTGACTTGAGGGTTTTGTGTTTTGCTTTACGCTCGGGTCAGATTGAGTGAGTTAGCATTCCAGATTCACCTTCGGCGTTGGAGCTTTCCTTGAAGATCCAGCCATCTATTTTGTTTCAGTATCCAGTGTTTCAGTGATGTATCTTGTTACTCTTCTGTTGTATCTTATTTAACTCTGATGTATCTCATATTTATATAGTAGCTTCATGAACTACTATCTCTTTTTCTTCCGCTGCATTTTTATATACTCTGTGTCTGTGATATGTGATTTTATTTACTGTATAAATAAAAATTTGCCAAATTTTTATTTACAACGCGGTATTTTGAGCTATCCAATTCCGGCATGAGTGTCTATCTATACACTTATAATGGATGCGAATGGTTGAAAATATCGGGTCGTTACATGCAATCTGAGTTTATTTGGTATTATCAATTAGTTATTTTCGATGGATGCTTAATGCTTTTTATGCATTATTGTCTGTTGTTCTGCTTCAAAGAAAGTACATGAGTATATTGTCATAGAATCATGATTTTCTACATTGAAATGTAACACAACCTTCAATTTCACTTTTGGCCACATCGGGGATTAAAAAATCGCCATGTATGTGGTCGGAAAGCATATAGGATTGGAATATAGATATAAAATGATGCAAGATTTCATGGATTATTAGATAATGTGGTGCCAAAATAGGATATGGTCAGATGAAGAGATTTACAACCCAAAAAATAATTCACAAATATTTAGGTGAAGACATTCATCTTATAAGCTAGTAAAAAGTAAGTTAGAGATGAAAAGATTTACAATCCTAACAAATAATCAGATGTATAAGAATATAGTCTTCATCTATTGTGATTCACTAATTTTTATGTTGTTTTTTGCTAATAATGCTCTAAATAAGTACTCTACTAGATAAATTGCTTCATAAAGGAATTCTGTATCCACTTTGTTGCCGTTGTTCTAGTCATTCAATCCTAACCTCTACTATAATAAGTTAGCTGAATTTTGTGAATAATAATAACAATAATAATAATTATTATTGTCATTATTATAATTATTATCATTATTATAAATTAACTAAATTAACCAAGTTAATCAAAATTAACTAAAGTTTGTTAAAATTAAACAAGCTTTATAAAATTAACTAAGTTTAAGTCAACTAAATTTTATAAATAATAATAATATGACTAATCTAACAAAGTTTTATAAACAATAATAATAATATTGATGAATTAACTAAGATTATAAAAATGAACTAAGTTTATAAAAATTAACTAATTTTATAATAATAATAAATTGACCAAGTTATAAAAATTAACTAAGTTTTGTTAAAATTAAACAAGTTTTATAAAATTAATTAGTTAATAAAATTTTATAAATAATAATGATACAACAAATTTAACAAAATTTTATAAATGACGACGACGACGAATTAAA
This sequence comes from Allium cepa, assembly GCA_030765085.1. Classification (NCBI taxonomy): domain Eukaryota; kingdom Viridiplantae; phylum Streptophyta; class Magnoliopsida; order Asparagales; family Amaryllidaceae; genus Allium; species Allium cepa. The sequence continues at coordinate 727,147,572 of CM060932.1, read as the reverse complement.
TAAGTTTATAAAAATTAACTAGGTTTATAATAATACTAATATAATTAAGAAAATTGAGTTTTAATAATAATATAATAATAATAAATTAACTAAGTTAACCAAAGTTAATATAAATTAACTAAGTTTTGTTAAAATTAAACAAGTTTTATAAAATTAATTAAGTTTAAGTTAACTAAATTTTGTAAATAATAATGATACAACTAATTTAAAAAAAAATTATAAATAATAATAATAAAACTAATTTAAAAAATTTATAAATAATGATGATGATGATTAATTATTATAAAAATTTACTAAATTTATAATAATAATAATAGTATAATTAAGTTAACCGAGTTTTAATAATGATAATAGCAATAATAATAATAACAAAAAATTAAATGAGTTAACTAAGTTAATAAAAATTAACTTATTTTTGTCAAAATTAAACAAGTTTTATAAAATTAACTAGGTTTAAGTTAACTAAATTTTATAAACAATAATAATATGACTAAGAAAGTTTTGATGATGATGATGAATTAACTAAGTTTCGAAAAATTAACTAAGTTTATAATAATAATAATAATAATAATAACAATAACAACAATAATTAAGTTAACTTATTTTTAATAATAATAATAATAAATTAACTAAGTTAACCAAGTTGATAAAAATTAACTAAGTTTTGTTAAAATTAAACAAGTTTATAAAATTTAGCGTTTATAAATATGTTCTAATTTGTTGGTAGGAAGTTTGCGGAGAACCATTTTGCTGGATGGTTTCCAAATGAATTGGAGGAAGTAGGCCTGTCAATGGATACCCGAAAATTTCGTAACCCATCCGGATCCGTATCCGAAAAAACGGATATTATCCGATATCCGAAAAGCGGATGCGGGTATCCGATATCCAAAAAGAAAATCGGATCCGGATGTGGATATGCATATGGGCATATCCGTATCCGAAAAACGTCCGTCCGATCCAAATTAATTATAATAAAAATTATTATTATTAATGATTTATTATTTAATGATGAACATAAAATATACTTAGAAATGAATTGTTCCACTTTGAAAAACTGAATAGTATTGTAGCGTGTATTGTCATTTGAGAAAGTGATTATTTTAGTTCAAAAATATTAGTATAATAAAAATCTTATTTAATTCCGGATGCGGGTATTTCGGATATTTTTGAATGTTTGGAAATATTCGCTTTTTATTTTCGGATATCCGAAAAATATCCACGGATATGGATGTTAATTCTCAAATATCCACGGATAACGGATGCGGATCCAGATGCGGATTTGAATTTTCGAATGCGGATGCGAATATCGCCATATCCACATCCGTTTGCATCTGTTGACAGCTCTAGCAGGAAATAAGAAATCTTGAGTACGAGTTTCTTAGTCTTTTTAAAAGTTCCATGATAAATATGTATCAATTATGTTGGCTTATTTTGTAAGTGATATTTATATTAATATTTCAACTATGCAACTTTTTTAATTAACAGTTATTTCAACCACAGGTTAGTTACAAGCTAACAATTGAAATATATGACTTCCACGCTTCTTTTCTTATTGTGCACAATAGAGTTTAAAGCAAAGTAAATTGCAATATTACTTTGTTCACTTTCCAGTTGTAGTAATGGCCGCCATCTCTGCTTTTAACAATCATAATCGATATCCTCGGTGGAAGGAGTTGCAAGATTTCAACTTCACCTGCTCTAGTTATTTATCAATTTCATTCCTTTACATTGCAGAAAACGTTGTTTATTATGTTTTGCAAATAATATTGATTCATTTACTTGTTAATGCTCTTTATTCTGGAATCTTATTCTATACACACTGTATTCATGATATTACGTGCAAAATAGTATCGCTTTTATAGCACTATGCTAGAGCAGGCGATACAAATTCATAAATCTTTGACATTACATAGTCCTGTTGAGTGATAATATTAGCTACTATTTGAATAAAGAATAATGGTAACAAATATCAATTGTAGGGTTGCTAAAATGACAAAGAAGCAAGGAGGAGTGAAATGCTCACCAAAGAAGAAAAAAGACGTAGCTGGTGCATTGCTTATGCTTTCACCCTTGAAGAGGATAAAGACTCAGGTCCCTCTCTATAAATGCACAATGATTTGTAATTTGATTATGGATTTTATGTAAATATGGTTATTTTGTTTAAAATATTTTTTTATGGAGGTGTTGGTATATCATACTACATTATGTGATTAACGTGTTTGTCGGTTGTTTGAATGTGATAATTATATGAGTGAATGTTGATTTCATACTGAAAAATGTTAATTATTACTATATATAATAAATATATATGTTGTGAACAAAATGAAGAGGAAACTGAATGAGGCAACACAGCAAGGGAAACCTGCAAAAAAATCAACAAGTTTTAGCAGCGTTTATTAAACACTCCAAAATATATGTGGTGGTAAATAAAAAGCACTACTAAAATATTTTGTTGTAGTGGACAGTTCTTTTTAGTAGCGTCTTGCAAATGCTACAATAATTTTTTTATAGTGGTGTTTATTAGAACGTAATAGAAAATCTTGGATTTTTTACTTACATGTTTTAATGGCATTCTCTAAAACGTTGCTGTAAGTTAAGATAGTGTTTTTTGTGCACTACCAAAAATACTTTTTGTATTTTGTGTCCATATTGAAGTTCTACAGTATTCTCAAGTTGAGTGAATTATGTAACACCATCACTTCGATATTGTCTATTTGACTTTAGTTATATTAACCAAAAAAACTCTCGAGTGAGTCATTTCATAGTTATTCAAAAATTATCAATACATACCTCCTTGGTGCCTCATCAGCCACGATGACTGCTATGAAGGGCTCGGTATCTAAATGGTACAATGAATCATTGGTGACTCGGAGAGTTTTCAATTGTACTCGAAGGATGTATTGTAAGTGGGGACGCCCATGGGTCAATGAAGGGACATGTATACCCTAGATCTATAATTTTGTGTACAGTGTCCAACTTTGGGTTGCGAGACACATATCCAGCTATGGACTGCGAGATACAAGAGTACAACAAAGAACCAGGATTCCCATTAGTCCATGGCTTAGGAGTCATACGTGTTATCATATATTCAGAGCACATGTAGTGATAGTTAGGATTATTTGATGGATGCTATGGTTGCTCTCTTTAGTAGGCTATCACTCGTAGGTATCAGAGGAAGTAGGTATTGGAGATATGAATACTTGAAAGACTGCTATCATTTATCTGATTTGTGGTATATCTTTATGATATTGTGGAGTAGCATATTATAGTGTTGTATGCTAACTCTTTGTTTGCAGGTACATATCAAGTATGGTTTATGTACTCTTGATCCTTAACATATTTACATTTTTAGTATTTTACTCATTTACCGCTCACACCAGACTATTGTCCGATCCAAGATTTTTTGCTTTGCCTCTTATTATCTTGGGTACTCTTTAATGAGTAGACTATGTAACTGGTCTAGGTGACGCAGCAGCTGTTCGGGGGACGAGCTGGATGGAACTATCTCTTGTTATATACATGTATGAGGTCTACGCTTGTTCTACTGAGTAATGTCGTGGAGCCCTTGATGGCGCTTGCTTATTATTATTTGTTGAGATAGTTTATTTGAGTTTATTTTCACTGTATAAACTTTGTTATTTATGTATAACTCAATGGATATTACTCTAATGATGGTGGTTTGTTCACATTGTTATTATTGTCTCTTTTGTTATATCGTGATATTATAATTTATCCACGCGCCGTGAGATATGATAGGTTATATGCTATATTGGTTCATTCTAAATGTCGATGATCATCCTGTATCGATCGGGCATGACAGTAGTGCACTACACACACACTCTATTGGTGTCAGTGGTATAAGGTGGTCGTCACATTAAGTTAATGCATATGTGTTAAAAAAAGTTACTTGCTAACATTAGGCATAAAAATGGAAAATAATGAGTAACTGAGCAAATAAAGTAAATAACACAAGATGTAAAGTAGTTCACATAAGCTTGTCTACGTCCACTATGAAGTCTTCTTACTATATTGATCTCTAATAAGAAAGTAAGAGCACTTAAGATTATGATGGCTAACTAAAGAACTCTTAGTATTTTGCTTAGATGAGAAATATTAATTTCGAGCATAACGATCAACCCCCTAGGTGTTGAATGACAAGGGGTATCTATAGCAGCTTGGATGGCTGAGATTGCACCACAAATAGACGATAATCCTCCTTGGTTGTGGATCTGGTTGCCTCGGCTGATGGAGGACAACTAGAAAGGTGGTTGGAACATATGGCTTAAATTTGTGCATGTTGTTCCGTATTAGATGCATGTGTGCGCTTTTGGCAGGCTTGTCATAGTAGCAGGTGTACAACGGTGTACTTTCGACATCTAGCACACTTTCCTAGATAACAAGGCTGAAGAGAAGTTTCACGTGCACAGTGACGGTCAGTCGCTTGTTGCCGAAAATTGTTGAAAACAAAGCTGAAGATTGCTAAGGACACAGCTGATGGGGATGGGCTGAGCCGATTGTATGAAGACGAGACATGCTATATGTGACCGGTCAAGGCGAGCTGAAATGAAGTTAGGCCAAAACTAGTAATCATTGAGCCAGGCCTAGTCAAATGAATTGGTTGTATGTCATCATGAGTCGAGTCGGACAGATGTTTCCCTAGAATGTTGCTTAGTTAATAGGCTTATATTGGTCAGGGCTTTGCAGTGCTGGTCGGTTTGGAATGGACCGGATTAGAGGTGTGTGATGGCTTATCTTTGACAACTTAAGCCTTATTATGTAGATCGACCTAGGCCAGGCTAGGCATAGAAATCCCGATTGGCCCATCATTGACGTTCGCTTGCTTGCATACTAGATCTACTTGGACCGGGCGGGGAAAATGAGTGATGGCCAACTAATATTGTACTTGCCAGAAAATTGAGCAACCACTTTTGCTTGGTAGATTAATGGTAAACAATTATTTTTCGATAATCCATATAAATGATGGTGGGGTGAAATCTAGTGTCGATTTTTCTTTTTTCTCTCGTGTTTTGGAACTGTCTTCACTATTATTTAAGACCAAATATCATTATTTTTATCCAATATTATTCCTTTGTGATTTAAATGATATAAGATCCTTAGGATAGATTTCCATAACATATATATCAGTTTGTAATGTTTTGCGCAATAAATAAAAATCCTAACAAAGCATGTATTATTTTCGGCAATTTTATAAACTAAATAAGATTAGGGGTAATTGTGTGATTCAACATGTAAAAGTGTACAAAAGTTGAGGGGCGAAGGCTCCTGTTGTTGTCCGTTAGTGGTCCGCTTGTGTTTGTGTGGTATGTCCATATTCTACTTGACCAAACGTTGCATTAAAGACTAGTATAAATTTAAATAAAAGGCGTCTTATCTTTTCATAGGAGTATGTCATCTGCCAAAGATGAGTGTGAATTGAAAGCCGATAAGCCAACCGAACTAGTACATTTCCATCTACACGGTTTTATGGTGAAGTAATTTTTACTTATAGTCGGTTTTTGCAATAGTCTATTCGGTTGTCAATTCAACAAAATTTAAAAATCTTTTGTTGCATTTTCAAAACTAATATTTCTTAATGATTCGTTGGGCAATCAATTTTTTTTTATCATGTACAATTCAATATTACCGATAAAATGCCCAAAACCAATCAAAACTTCAATCATAACTTAACTACGTTTCATTTTGAAATACACTGAACACCGGTCATGAAGTTAACGTTATTTTTTTTGTTCAATCAAGCCTAGGATAATGAAGTTGTGAACTAATATTCAATTTTTGGTTAAATCTCAAACCGATCAAACCTCTTCCTCCACTAATTTATTTTAGATCATTTCTAAACCAGGAAACTTTTGTAATCATACAAAGTTAAATGAAAAAATTATTGTCTACAACCAAGTAAAAATACTATAAATTCACAATGTAAGACTAGCATTTAATATAAATAATACTTAATAATCAATATCCACTCTTCAAAATTTCTTGTTTCAATTGTCAGCTTTTATTTTTACCAACTCCGCCTACTTGAAATCAAAGATATAACACAACTCAAAACATATCACATGAGAATTCTAGCCTCATTCCAAAGCCCTTCTTAACAATCTTTTGTTTTGCGGCAATATTAGTTCCACGAACATATTGCTTAATAAAGAAAAGAAGGCCAGTCCTCAGTCAAGTTCAGGGGTCGTAGAAATTCGTTTGAAAATATTCCATATCAAGTCATTGCTTCTTTTGAAAATTTCCTCTATAATAATTCTGAAATGCATGATCCTTCTGGCGCTTAATTCTGAAAGGTGCATAAAATCAACAATCTTAAGCATCACTAAAGAATGGGAGAATGAAAACAGCATCTCCGCGACAAATTTTGCTAAGTTCTATAGTGAACTAGTGAGTGGTCGGTGCTTCGCACACGGGCATTGTTATAATCCATGGATCATAAAATCAGCAGTAGAAAGGGAATGGTAGATCGGAGTAGTGAGCATATATTGCATATACATGTTAACGGTAATGTAAATCGAATTCATGTGTCAGGACAAACACGTTGTACACTTGCAATGGTAATGTACGCAACACGTTAATCATACACAGTAAGTTAGGGTCGGAGCGGAGTGGTAGTAAAAATACACACATGTAATGCAGATGAAAGCAAACAAAGTTAATGCCATACATCACGATGTATAGTGGAAAAAAGGTATGGAAAAAAGGAGAAAAAAGAGTTGATGATTACATTGAATGAAGAAGTAATAAGTACAGACAGGACAAACGTGAATGCACTACAGTTATGAAATCATGTAATGGTATAAATTAATTCGCTGCTTCTTCTCTCGAATCTTGGTTGCATTAGACACTGCATTCTGCTGTTCTGTATCAACATCTTGAAGATAAGAAAATAAAAAACAGGGCTTAAGTTTAGAAGCATAAAAAATGTAGCGGTAGCAGAAGGTGACAACATTAACTGAATATGAAGTGTTGTAGTAATGATTTGAAAGTTGAAACAGTTACAAGCAGGAGTGCCCATATACACAGCAGTCAAGCAGCATTTGATATGGATAAATATGTGTGTTGTGAACTCATTGAAGAACGTACCGTGGGAGGATCAGTTAAGCGTCATGTAACTAATATGTGATTTTGCGCTCGCAAGACACACGTGATATGATAGGGCTAATCATGTTTTATTACAAATGTAATCTCTATTATCAGAGTATTTTTATTTTGGACAAACTAAAATATATAGATGCTTACCACAGTCATGAAATGAATTAAACCGAAGCTCTCATTTCAGCTTTGATAAGGTGGATCATGAAAATTCGCTTCCAATATCTTCTCGTGTATTTATATCATTAGCGAATGTTAGTAAATTGATAACACGTAAACACAATGCTACAATACTCAAGAAATTTAAATAAACTTAAAAATGGTAATTAAATACCAATCCAATTTCTGTAAAATACTATATATGCAGTTTATTCCTATAATTAATATCAAGTATTAGCTAACTCCAATGCTTGGACATATATTTGTAGTGTCAGGTGTTACGTCATTATCGTTTGAACATAGAAATGTACATTGCTTGCGTTTGTAGGCAGAAGCAGCCACAACAAACACCATTTGCATTATCCTGATGAAGTCTATAGATCAAAAATAAATCAAATCCAAAGTATTGCAGTAGCATAATTGCAAATCATTTACTGAAATGGCTAACAATATTTACACTATTTGTCACTGTATAGGCATATAACCTGTATAGGATGGCTATGTGTTGCATGTAGTAGATGTGGCTATAGTAATCAAATATGGAGTTTTGAAACATGATATGAGGCTATAATTTTAAATGTAGAATGAAATCGAATTAAACCAATAAAATGTGAAGAGTTAGTCACATGTTGAAAGATTCGTAATGTAAAAATTTTGAGGGGGTAATGTCATGTATTTTGTTTTTCATGCACTGTTAGCACACGCACAACATCATACGTCTAAATATTTGTAGATAATGGACTAAGAATACATGCAGTAAACAGATAGTACAATCAGTTATGAACCTGAATTCTATATGGTCAACAATTGTAACATATACAACTATGGGAATCATACATAATAAGTTAGAGTCAGAGTAGGGTGTTGTTAAAAATACACACATGTAACACGTAGGAAAGCAAACCAAGTTAATGACATACATCACGATGTACGGGGGGAAAAAATGTAACAAAAAAGGAGAAAAAAGAGTCGATGACTACATGGAAAGGAGAAGCAACAGATACGGACTGGTAAAATGTGAATGCACTACAATGGTGAAATCATGAAATGGTGCAAATTAGTTCCGTTGCTTTTTCTCTCGAATCTTGGTTGCAGTACACACTGCATTATGATCTTCTGTATCAACATCCTGTAGATACGGGAAAAAAAACATGGCTTAAGTCTAGAAGCAAAAAAAGGTATTTGCAGCAGATGGAGACGATATTAACTGAGTATGAAGTGGCATAGTAATTTTTTGATAGGTGAAACAGTTACAGGAATGAGTGTTCGTATATACGTTACTCAAACAGCGCTCGATATTGGCAAATGTGTGCAATGTGAACCGATTGAAGAATGCATCATAGGAGGATCAGTTAAGCGTTGTGTGTGAGATATATTAATTGCCGGTAATCGTACTACTTTCCAGAAGGAAAGAACAAATTAATAGAACTAACTACTGTCAACATGAAGTGGTGAAAAAAAAAGGTTAAAAAACCGCACCCTAATTACAATTCCTCTTCGCATTGTCTTTCGGTGACTGGTGGAGTAGAAGCATGCACGACTGGAGGAATGATACCATCGTCATCCTAGCAAAACAAATGAACGTCCTTTTTGAGATACCAGTTGGACAGACAAATAATTTTAATGATTGTATATCAAATCTGATCAATTCGTTTCTTCCCTTTGATATCTGCGTCCGGCGGTGTCTCCTGCTTGTCCGTTATCAAATGAGAAACTAAGTTAGAACTCTAGTCGCTAGGTGGAGTGAGCTGTAATTTTCAAGTGTTCCGAAACAGAGGACAACGTCAGTAAGCGAGAAATTAAGTACGTAAATTATACGTTAATGTATAAGCACGGTTGAGAACAAACCATTTCGGTAACAGATAAATTTTTGGTGATTTTTCTGACAGTGAGGTAAGCATCCGGATTGTTCATCTCATAGTTGTTTGGTCTGGATTCAAACATCGCTTCGGTCCCCGAGAGGTTGCGGAAAATATTCTCAATTTTTTGGACCTCATTCTCCTGTAGAATGCAACAGTGATGTAAACTACATTGGCTGTAACATGCCGTTAATAACGTCAAGTCGACAGGATTCAAAGCATAGCAGTGTACGTGCGTTTGATTTTATAATGTACATGGTATAAAAAATGAAGCAGAGCAACCTACTGCAACCGTGGATGACGCCATGCTTACTTGGGCTGTAATCAATAGGGCATGAAAAAACGGTATGAAATAAAGCAGTACAGGTTGAAAGGGAAAGAGCCTAGATGTGTGCAAGTTGTGTAAATAGTAAATACTCATATAGTTGTGAGGTAAGAACTTGTACTTACTACCATGTAGATGGGGTGTCCACCACATAGACGCTCCAAGATGAGCAAAGTACTGTGGGTGAGCTGTGGTATGACAGTAAAGCATGGGGAAGCAACAATTCATGATGGCCAAAACTTGTAGTCCACAACATTGGCAGACAGTGGATAGCAACATTTGACTGTGAGGCTGAGCATTTGCGTGGGTAGTAATGGTCACATATTAAAACTAAATTGGAGTACGTACGTGTTAAGTAATAGGTTGAAACCAATAGTGACATAACAGTACGGCTGCTGCATAACTGGGTAATATTGTTTACAACCAGATTAGCACGCGTAGGCAGTTGTGCAGTTAACCGTGTAAAAAGAGCATGACCAAAGATGACCGGTCCAACGTAAGCAATGAGAGTATAATATGATAAACTTACACGCACATACATTCACTTTTGATTACAACGTGCATAGGTATAGGAACTGTAAAATGAAATGTGTAGTTGTATTATCTTACTGAGTTAAGTACGGCAAACATGTCGTCAACCGTATTTCCAAGTAGCCATTCCGCCTCCTTGTCAAAAGCGGTGATAGTAGTAGATTTAGTGGAGTCCAATATGTCGATATTTAAATGGTACCTAACAAACATGTTTTTAGCATTCGTAATTACCCTTTTGTTGCAAGTAAAATAAGAAAGCTGCATAGCAAAGAATCTGACAAACAATACTTGTTTACAGGATGAGCTACCATTCGATGGCATCCGGAGCAGAAATATTCGGTGCCCTCAAAGTGAGCTGTAGACTTGCAGACCGCGCATGAAAGATAGCTCCACGAAGAGCTTTTCAAATGCACAATGGTTGCTGGCACGACATATATCTTACCCTCAACAAAAGTGTTGTTGGCATATATTCAGAGCTACATTTTCATGATTGTTTGTCTAAGCACGATCAACTGAAATGAAGACGTTTTGCAAGCGCGTAATGCATGGAGCTAATTTCGTTGAGCAATAAGTGTAAACTTCTTCAGCTAGACCTTTTCAAAATATTATTTAACATATTTTATCCCAGCAGCAATGCTTATTGTTGAGAAATAAAAAAGTGGCGAAGGTTATGTCGTTTAATCTAGCAACGTTTTAGAAATTTGCAGGCACGGCTGGAAAAAAGAAGTAATAAGCATCGCATAGATGGGACGTTTATTATTTCCAACACACCTAGAAATATGCACGCCTATGTGAGTACCTTTTTTCCAATCAACAGTGTAACATATACAAAAAGATTGGTATAGATATAACAGTTAACAAACTGGAAGTACAAATGCATTATGGACAAATACACAAATTAAGGAATGTAGTATGCAGAAGCATTGAAACGAAAACGTTACTGCCGCGCAACAAAACAGCTGCATGTAAAAGATAAGCATCAAGATTTGGATGGAAAGAGATGTTATGTGCAGTGACGGAAATTGGTGCATGCCCAGGATTCAAACAGAACATGATTGGCAGAGATAAAAGAACTATGTGCAATCAATGAAAGTGGATGGATGGTAGTGGTCAAACTTTATGATTATGCGTGCGTTACGCCCAAGAACAACGTACCCGACAGGCAGCGGTCCTGACGTCAGTCAACAGTTGGGCGAGTGTGCTGTTTGTTCTTTCCAGTACAGTAGAACGGCCACCGGAGGAGTAGTCTATGTACTCAATTTTTTTTAGCATGTTGATTCGATCTGTGCAGATCAAGTAATAAAGACATATGAAATGAAACGGTCAAACAAATGCAGAGTACGTTAAAAATTAATACCTCGTCTTAATGACATCCAGTTCAGGCAAATCAATGTCCAAATATGTTTTTGTTGCTTTAGTAGAGTTGAAAGTAAATGCACCTGAAAAAGCGAAATATTAGTTAGAGGGCAATTGTTTTGTGGAGGGGATAGGCAAGTATGGAGAACGTAAGCCTACGGCCGCAGGTAGCTACTGTCGGGGAGGTGACAACAACGGTAGACGAATTCTTAAACTTGTCTACCACAGATTGATCAAGTAAATCACTTTGGCTCGCCCAAAGCGATACGACACTTATATTCCCACTGTGTGATAAATAAGATTAGTATAACGTCAGGTAGACTTCGATTAAGCAAAAAAATGAAATGGCGCCACCGGTTGCTTTCCACGTGCAACTCTCATTTTAGCGTATGTGTACCATTTTTAGAAGTTATATGGAATACATTAGTCACAGCCCGTAATAGACCAGCCAAATCTGTAATAAGCCACAAATCAACAACACGAGTGCGCGTAGATTACATAACGGGGACATATGTTATTTACGGTGGGGAGAAAGAGTACCGGTAAGATTGTCTATACGGCACAGTCGGGTTATAAGCGTGCCTTCGTCAACAAAGGCAAACTTGTACCGTGGTATTCTACCCACTGCATCTTCCACCTTCACCGCTCGGGTATCTGTTCGTAGAACTATTATCCATTCGTCGTGTACGGTTCTGTACGTTGCTTCATCGTTTGGAACATTGAACCGTGTCACGTCGTATACCGAAGGTTCTTCAAACACGTCTTCGAACTTGCAAAGCATATGCTTTCGAATCGTGTCAACCTTCTCATTTCCCTGTCACATTCCACATCAAACATGAGAAATGGGACCAAACAACTTGCAAAATAAAAATTTTGCACCTATGTATTAACCGTGCAGTACAAACGGTCAAAGTGTAAAATACAAGTACAGGGGAGAAATGGATGTACGTGGAAGAATATGAACTACTGCCGGTGCATAAGTGTGGAGTAGGCGCAGCGGTACTGTGGACCAACGTGAAGTATAATCAAAGTTAAAACCACTAACACTATATGGGACGCATAAAACGCATTCATTCAAGCTGACGGATATTAGCCTAGGTAGGGGAGGGGTACCAAAAAGGAAGCACACTAAGCGACTGAATAATAAAAGTAGACAGTAACATACCTCGTTGTCGATAAGCTGCATGTTTAATGCATAAATTTCGTTTTCTCCCTGATTGATCAATTTCCATAGCCTGGCCATTCGAACACGGATGGTATTCCAGTTTGTACCAAACACCACTTCTGACAGTAACATGTTGTTTGCAGACATTGTAGAAAACCAGTTGAGAAGAAAGGTAGAATTTTTTTTTACGGAATTTTATGTCAGGTAGAAGGAAGACTTCAGACCATATTAGTAAGGAACCGTGCTCCAAAGGAAAGTGGGTAAACTGCTAGTACCATGTTCACGTCGTTCCACTTTATGCGGCAACTGCTATTTAGTTTGTTCTAATTTCCTGCTGATATTGGGTATTGTCCACATGTTCAAACTAAATTAAAAACAGGTGTTCGTGCTGTCATCTCGAACACTGAAATACATATCAAATATTTTTGCACCAGTAATACAAAGTGAGTAGTTGACTAATTTGGTATAGCAAAAAATATGTGCACAACGATTGTACGGTAAAGCAATATGATTTGGTTACTCACGGTTACCTATCCCATGTTGTGCACCAATCATTTCACCGTTACTGAGAATAAAGATTTACAAAGCCAAATATTTTTGCCAGATTTGCTAGCAGTTAGACAACCTTTTCTGTTATTCAGTTCTTATTCAATACGAACTAAAATTCACAATTTCCACCTATGTTTGTTCATAAATGCCTTTTACTCATAACTGAGTGGAGATTTCAGCGAGCGATATCTTCTTTTTTTCTAAAAATAAATAAATATCAAGAAGTAAGTATTTATGACATGTAACTTTAGTGATTTGTGTTTAGTGTAGCAAAGTGAAAGCGAGTTTGTACATTGTGGAAATGAGTAGTAACGCAGATAAGGCATTTGAACATACTGAATATGGATTGAAAGTACGTTGTACCCTGACGCATTATGTAAGATACAATGTATTGAACATCAGTTTTTGAACACTTGGTTATATGCATTATGTACACAGTTTAACCAACCTCATTTTAATAACAGTCCAATATAACTGAAAATTCGTACGTTGGTAGGACCTTTTAAAAAAAAGTGTAAAAGTTTCGGTCCATATTGATGATGAAATCCTTCATATGCATGTTTGAAAAACTTCTGTACACGTACACGTACGTCACTTGTTTTTTTTGCAAATCCAGCAAAGAGAGAGAGAGTGACATGGGTTAAAGGTGTTTGATATGTCCTATATATGTGGTGCGTACGAAACAAACATGCTATCCTACATCATTTGGAGTATTGTGTGTTAGTAAGCAATATAAATCAACAGCTGCAAGATGTATGAATCCAAAAAAGTTATGTGTTAACAAACAGGATGTTGGAATGTTATGAATGGTCCTAGTTGTTTTAGTACTAAGAGCGTGGAGTATTTGTTGAAATTATGTTTGTAGAGCTATACTTGTTGTTCAATTTTGCTACAGTGACTGAATCCTATTTGTAATTTTTATGTTAGTTTTTTTTGTACAGAGCTGTTAATTGGACAGTGTATTGTATCACCAACTCCGTAAGTCTAATGTAAACCAACTGCACTTAGAATATTTGTTTTGAATTTCTGTTTTTTTGTGTTGATATTGAGTAGAGACAACATAGGTAAAGGTATTCAGTTGGTAATCTGTAGAAATTAAATGCTAATAAGCGGGAAGTTGACTGGCGAGAAGTCTGAAATGCATGATCCTTCTGGCGCTTAATTCTGAAAGGTCCATAAAATCAATAATCTTAAGCATCGCTAAAGAAAGGGAGAACGAAAACAGCATCTCCGCGACAAATTTTGCTAAGTTCTATAGTGAATTTTGTTTTAATTTGAGCGGAAGCGGTTTATTTGTTCAGGATCTAGTATTGCCTATTTAGATATCAATGACACTTAAAAAGAATTATGCGGTCTCATAGAAAAATAACAGAAACAAGAGACACAGAAGATTTAACGTGGTTCGGATATGAATATCCTACGTCCACGGAGATCCAACAACTTTTTATTTCACTAAAGAAAAAAGCACAAAAGAGAGGAAAGAATAATGGTGGATGCTACACTTGCTTGTACATATGAAAATGAAAATCCTTCATTTAAATAGATTTAATAATGAAGGGTTGCTTGCTGATTAAGCAAATCAATTTCCAGATTACCCAGATATCTTTCCAAATTGCATGATTTGATTTTAGTACAAATAGATGGCGTAATCTTCGTTTCCATATCTTTTCTTTATTCTCCATGCCTAATTATTTATTTCTCCATATAGCAAATATATTGACTAATTAATTGATTGACTGGTTTCCTTCAAAATATCCTTCCATATACGAGCCAAATTAATTGATTTGATTGAATCAATTAATCAATTTCTTTCCTCTTTAACAAATATTTAAATCATCCAAATTCAACACTCTAGCTTGATTCAAATATAACAATCTCTCTTCATCACCTTATTATCAAGCAATCAACATAGAAGTTGTTGGGTCTAGTGTCCCGTGGCGCTCAAGTAACAGGTATCAAACTGATCAAGTTTGAGCAATGCTCAAACTTGTCCTTTGGAAGTGACTTAGTCATCATATCTGAAGGATTATCCAAAGTACTCAATTTCAAAATTTTGATCTTGCTTCGTTCTTCCTCAAGCATAAGAAAGAAACCTCTAACATCATTGTGCTTCATCCGTGAACTATAAGCTTGATTTTCTATAAGATGAATCGCACTTTGACTATCTGAAAATAGCTCTACTGTCCGCTGCACCATTGAAAGATCATCGAACAACTGAAGTAAGTATAATCCTTCCTTTGTTGCTTCTACAATCGATATCAACTCTGCTTCGGTAGTCGATAAAGCTACGATAGATTGCAGCTTTGATCTCCATGAAATCGAGGTTATGCCAAGTGTAAAAACATAGCCCGACACTGACTTCCTAACATCTCTATCCCCAGCATAATCAGAATCACAGTATCCTCTAATAAATATGTAACCATCCACTCCACCGTATAACAAGACCACCGAAGAAGTGCCTCTATGATATCTAAGAATCCACTTCACAGCTTGCCAATGCTCTTTGCCTGGGTTAGACATATATCGGCTCACAACACCCACTACATGGGCCAAATCTGCTCTTGTGCACACCATTGCATACATAAAACTACCAACAGCACTAGAATAAGGTATATCAACCATATACCTCTTGTCTTCTTCCGACGAGGGAGATAAGTCTTTTGACAACTTACAATGAGAGCCTATTGGAGTGCCAACCGGTTTAGCTTTCTTCATTCCAAATCGAGCGAGGACCTTCTCGATGTACTGCACTTGAGTGAGCCTTAACTCTCTCCGCTTCCTATCCCTGCTTATCTCCATACCCAATATTCTTTGTGCCTTTCCCAAATCCTTCATGTCAAACTCTCTACTGAGCTCCTCTTTCAACTCCTTAATTCTGACCATACTCCGAGATGCAGTCAGCATATCATCAACATATAACAACAAATAAATCATATCATCATCACATCTGCAGAAATAAACACACTGGTCTTTGAAACTTCTAGAGTATCCCTGTGAAAGCATAAACTTATCAAATCTCTTATACCATAGTCTAGAAGATTGCTTCAGTCCATATAGAGATTTGTTTAGGTTGCAAACATAGTCTGGTTAGTTACTATCAATGAACCCTTCCGGCTTCTTTAAATAATCTCCTCATCCAGATCGCCATGCAAGAATGCAGTTTTGACATCTAGTTTCTCTAATTCCATATCATAATGAGCAACTAATGCCCAAAGAATACGAATAGAAGTATGCCTAACTACTGGAGAAAAGATATCATGATACTCTACCCCCTTCTTCTGAACATACCCTTTGCGACTAACCTTGCCTTATGTCTGAGACTACCATTTTCACCGTCCTTCACTCTATAGATCCACTTGCATCCAATAACTCTCTTGTCGGTGGGAAGAGGCACCAAATCCCAAGTATGATTTCTCTATAATGATTCAATCTCCTCCTCCATAGCAACTAACCAACTGGAACTATTAACTGATGTGATAGCTGCTCTATAATCATAGGGCTCATCATGGACAACATTCAAAGCATATGTTGCCATATCATCGAAGTTAATATCTTCGATGCTCAATCCAACAAACTCATCAATCCACTTAGGCTTTCTTCTTTATCTGACTGCCTAGGTTCTGAATGAGCTCCACCTTGAGTTTGATCCTCTGTACCAACATCGATATTATCCTCATCAACCACGGTGTCATCGGAAACACCATTTGAACGTCTATCGAAAGATTCAACAGATGACTTGCTTTGTGTCTGGTATTCTTCACATGTCCTCTCATTGTCATCCGATGAGCAAGGCTACAACTTCAACATAGCATTCTCATCAAAAGTCACATGCCTGCTCATAACGATCTTCTTGCTAATAGGACACCACAACCTATATCCCTTCACTCCTCTCCTATAACCTAGAAAATTACACTTGCGAGCTCTAGGTTCCTACTTCCCTTTGCTCTCATGCACATAAGATGAGCAACCAAACACTCTGAGAAATTAATAGCTAACAGTCTCTCCTTTCCATAATTCTTTAGGTATCTTCATATCTATGGCAGTAGAAGGTGTGCGGTTGATGAGGAAAGCCGCCATAGATAAAGCTTCAGCCTAAAATCCCTTCTTCAATTTAGCAGTCAGTCTAAGGCATCTTTGTGATATCCCGAAATTTCGACGAATTTAAAATGTGATAATCTACTTATTAAATAATTTAAAATTGATAAAATTGTTATTTCTGTTGAATATGCGATTATATGATTTTTGTTTAATGATAATAAACATATATTATGTATATTCATTTAAATGTAATTGTTAATGTGCTATTTTATTTTTCACATGATTAAATAAATATTTGCTGAATAAAATAAATAACAAAGAGTTTAAATTCAAACGGATCTTTCATTCAAACAAATATTTGCTACAATTTTGAATAGTATAAATTCAAGCTCTCACTATATATATATATATATATATATATATATATATACAATTTCAATTACAATACAAATTTGGTTACATCACAATTTCTAATTTACAAATGCACCTCACTACAATTCACTCATTCACTCGTATATATCTTCAACTTCATTCCAGATTGAATCCAGCATCCGAGCATTCTGCAAAAATACACACTAACGCAGTAAAATTGAAAATAAAATATTTTTGCAGTATAAAATAAAATGTATTTAGAAAATATTATTTGCCTCAGTTATTTGGGTTGTTCGTCATCATTTAAATTTGAATACATCATATACGAATAGCTTGTGACATGCACAGTGTATCACAGTACATGCCACAAGGCCGTGCACACTGATATATACACTTGATAAAATTGCAGGGACAGGTGAACACATGTCAAACCCAAAACGCCGGGTTCAAATCAAGTGAAATAAAAATAATGTCACAATATCAGCACAAGGTCAAACCCGAGCTTTAAGCTCGATTCAACTCAGGTGCAATACAAAATTGTCAAGTATAAGTGAAAATGCTCGATCAAAGCAACACAATCTCAACAATGCAATGGCCAGATCCAAACAACACAAGTGCACAAGGCCAGTTGTACAAAAGCATGTGCAGCCTCAACATGATGCATGAACACTTACAATAGAAAGTGGTGCAAATACAACTAGTAATCTAGTACAGATTCAAGTTATCAAATGGAAACTCAAGTAAAGCAAAAGTCGATGATGAACACATGAACTACATGCCTCGAAGAACAGTGGACAGAGCTCGATGCAAGAAGACTCGAGTGCTACCAGAACTCAAAACCAATCAACGAACCAGTAAATGACACAGTACAAGATGAAATCACATACATACATACATACATAAATGTATGTACACAAGTGGATAAATACATATGCATATGCCACTGTGATTTTAACAAGCCAAAACAAGTTGATATGCAGACTAACTTAAACAATACAATGAAACCAGAGACATTGAATGACCAGACAAATATACAAACATATGCAACGCACAACACAACCAAACTGGCCAGGCTCAATGTCATAAATACAACAACACAATACAACATGGCAGTGTGGCAGTAGACAGTGCAAAGTGGTGCACATGTAACCAGAGCCAAAACATGTACATGAAGGCAGCAAATACAACTGATTCAAGTGAATACAAGTACAGCTAGCAAAACCAAAATGGACAGCAACATGTATATAATGTCACACCTCTAATGACACAAGATTCAAGATTGTACTTATATACATATGAGATAGCAGTTCAAAAAGACTCAAGTATGCAATTCAAATGCAAACCGACTCAAATGAACAAAGTGAACATGTATACCAGACTAGGGATGATACTCACAAGCTCCAAACTGGAATAGTGATGAACAAAACATAAACGAGGTAGCAGTCTCAAAATAACCAGGGTACAAGTTCGAACAAAGCTCAACAGCACAACATCAAGCAACAACAAGTGGACAGGTAAATGAAGTTTCATGATAAATGCCGAAGTCATGCAACAGCAGGTACAAGTCAAGTATTCCATAGAGATGAACAGGAGTGCCAAAGTCACAAATGACCGAAGTCAAAAAGAAACCAAATCAAACAAGCTATGGCGGTCACGAAAGTAATTCGAAGCCGTGATGAACAAGCCATCATCAAATTATACGAAATTGATAAAGTCAGAGAAATCATCAACATCAAAACAAAATCGAATGGCCGAGATAAAAAAATTGACAAATTCAAATAAATGTATACGAACGAAAATCAAGGGTTTCGAACCCTATATAAATAATAAACATCATCGACCAATCTGAGTTCGAGTTAAAGAATATCACAGATCACAACAGCAATTAGAAACTCGAACCAAGTCGAGTATAGTATAAATCGAAAAAGGAATTTCACGTGCCAATCTTTCAATCAAGCAAAGGCACTCGACAACTTGAAGCCGCGAATGAATCAACCGAAGAAAGCAATCGAAGCATCATATATCAATTTAACCGGCGATTTCAACACGAAGCTCTAGTTTTCGAGCAAGCGACGAGCCGCCATTTTCACAAACAAGGAACGGGCCGACATAGATAAAAGAATAAAGGGACGATCTATTTTTATCTCTTCAACATTTTCGGCCGACATAGATAAAATACAATTGTTTAAAGGAGAATATACATAGGGTTTTGTTTTAAATTGTTTTTAAATTTTGTATATTCTCCTATAAACAATTGTATTTTCTAGTCGTGTGACCAGGGGACAAACTACGTGACGTAGTTTGAGAATTCGCAACTCGGTGGCTGAGTTGTGGCAGGGTTTTAAGCGTAGAGTTAAGGCTAGTCGATAGCGGGTGTCGCGAGTTTATGTGTGTAAGCGTTTGACTGCTTAATTTCTAGTAGAAACCTTGGAGGCAGCACGTAGGCAGGGTTTTGCCGAAGCTGGGTACATTCTGTGTCGTTCTATTCCTGCATTTACTCCGCTATTATTTGTGCTGCTATTATTTTGATATGTCTATGTTGAAATAATTTTATAAGCTTCCGCAATAATTTTTATAATTGATAGTATCACCATATTCACCCCTCCCCCTCTAGAGTGAAACCGATCCTACAATTTCCAAATATAAATAACCAAAATAATTAATAATGTGATGATTTTAAATATAATTATAAATAGATTTTTAAATGGAATAATTATTTTCAAATTTAATTAATGTTGTTTTATAGATAGCTTTTAAAATAGATTTTTTAAATAAAGCTATTAATTTTAAATTTAATTCGTGTTTGTTTAAAATTAATATATATTGAAATTGATATTAAATTTGATTTCAAATTGAATTTGAATTTAAATTTAGATTTAAATTTGAATTTAAATAGATATATGTCTTGGATATTATTTTGGATATAAAATATAAGAATAAGCTTTTATTAAAAATAAGATTTGTTTTTCCTTAAAGAATATTTTTTATATAAAATTTGGAAAGAGTTTATTAAATTTAAATAAATACAAATTTTTTTATATTATCAATTAAAAATGGAATAAATATATTTATATGATTTATTTAAATTATAATTAGTTTATACTTTATTTTTGTTTAAAGATTTTATTTATATAAAATTTAGAAAACATTTATTAATTTACAAATGTATTTATTAATTAGGAAAAGTAATTTAAAAATATTTTAAAAATATTTTTAAAATAAATAAAAATGAAAGATTACAAGTGTTGATTTATTAAAGCTTATAAATACACTTGTAAGTTAATTAATAAAGGTTAATGGCAAATGTAGTTAAAGTGTACAAGTGTCAAATTTTATTTTCATTTTTCTTTAAATTCTAAAATAAATCCAAATCTACATTTATATAAACTATCATCTTCTTCTTCTCATGTTTTTTTTATTTTCTCAAATTTTAAAGAAACTCATCCATGTAAAACTCTTCTCAAACCAGAAAATGATCAAGAATCAAAATTAAAAACAAATCAGTAAAAATTCTGCAAACCTGAAACTCTTCTCAAAATCAGGAAATTCTTGAATCAAACACTCCTCAGATCAAATGTCAAAACATTGTAAACTGTTTCCCCCTCAAACCTATAAACGTTTTCTATTCAAATCAATAACCAGGCCTGTAAACTCCTCAAATCAAAACCCTGTTTAGCCAGTAACATTTTATCAAAGCAAGTTTCAACCCAAAAATTTTGAGCCAAACCTGTAACCATTCCCAAACTAAAAGTTCAAAAACTATAAAATAAACCCTGTATTCTTTCTCAAGCCTGGAGTGTTAAGCTTTGTAACTCAGGCCTGTTAACATACTCTAGAACAAGTTTCTAAGCTTCAAACCAAAAATCAAAAACCCTGCAACATTTTTCAAAATCTGAAAGCCTGTAGCAGATTTTCTAATACAAATGTGTAGCCGTCTTTCAAGCTTGAGATTTGCAAAGCAACCTGAAGAACATTGTCAGGCAATCTTCTCAACAGCAATAAGCTTCAACTGGCAGTTTTAAAGAAATCAAAAGCCTCAGCAATTCAGTTTTCGAAATTTCTAGCATTCCAGGCTCTGCATTTTTAAAATCTGTGAGTAAACTTTTAAATTAAAAGCTTAAGTAAATTATAGCTTGTTGCATGTGAAAATTTCTGTGATAATTGATGCTGCCTTGAGAATATGTATGTGATTTTCTGTATGAAAGTTGAAATGTGTGATTAAGATATAGGTATGCATGTTCTGTGCTACCCTGTTCCTGATAAAGGGTTTAAATTTTGAAACAAAATTCCAATTCTTTTATCTGATCATTGTTAAACTTAGACTTCAAACAAATTAGTTAAGCTTTTAACTTGATCTAAGATTTAAAAATATGTACCAATATTTTAAAATTTAAAATATGCTAAAATCTAGGAATATAGTAGTAAATCATAATAACTTGATAAAACCAAATATTAAATTTTATTGATTCAAGTTTATATCTGAATCATCACTGGAAATCAGGATTTTTAAAACAAAAATCAAGATTTTTAGTAGTTGGATGGAAGAGCATTTCGGTGTTGACTGGAAAGTGGTTTTGGGGGAGTTTTTGGTGGCCAGAGAATCTATGATGGTCAGAATCTTGGCTTACGATAGGTGAAGGATCAGGTAGCACGAGGAAAATGGTAGATGGGGTTCTTGATCACCATGGCGTCGACGGCGAAGGGATTTACTTTTAAACCCTAGTTTTGGTCGAGCTGGAAATTTTGACTACTGCTTCCTCTCTGGTGTATCGAGTTCGTTGAGACTTTAGAAATAGTTTCGTGGATGGTCAAAGGTGTCGTGGCCGGGGTTGCAGCTTCTCAGACGACCGAAGGCGTGGAATCGAGGAAAATTCTAGTGATGTTGGATGTTCCAGTTTCATCTACTTGGCTCGATTTTGATTGGAAGTTGTTGTGAGCCATTCGAAGGACTGGGTTGAAGGTCTAGATGTTGGTAGTTGTGTTGGAGGTTACGGCGGCGGTCATCGCCGTCGTAATTGGATGTGCATGTGCACAGCGGACATGGGTGTCTGTTGTTTGGGTAGTGATGTGGACTCGAAGCATATCTCCTGTTTTGGGTTTTGTGACTCGAGTCGAAACTCGAGTAGTTTCGTATGTGTAGTCTATAAGTTTTTAAAACTTTAAATAAAATTCAAGTTTTTGAAGATAAGGGTAAAAAGCAGAGAAAACTCGGGGGATAGGCCCGAGAGGCCTTCGGGTAAAACCCGATGCAACAATTTTAAACAGTTTTAAAATGTTTTCAAAGTCAATGTTTTTGAAATTTAAATTTAAATCTAGTTTAAAACATTCTTAGTTAAACTTGCGCTTTATAATTGTTTAAGTATTAATTAAGAAGTTTTGAAAATTTGATTGATTTAAATTTTATGAAATTTAAAGTGATTTTAAACTTGATTTAAAATGAAAGTTTAAGATTTTTATAAAAGTAAGTTTTAAAATACAAATTGTAATTAGTTTAAAACTTCTACTTGATAATGTTTTAAGTTATTTAAGGAAGTTAAGTTTCGTTAACTTTAAATTATCAAGTTAAATGGTTATTTTATTTGAAATCATAATTAAATGATTTAATTAAGTTAAGTTAATTATAATGTTAAATTTTTTTAAAAATGTTAATGGTAATTAAGGTATTTATTAGATAATGTTTCATCTTAAGATGATTAAGGTTATAATGTCTTGAGATTGATTAGTTTAATAAAGGGAATTAAGTATAGTTAATTAATTTGATTAATTAATTATAAAGGGTTAATTAAGTAATTAATTTAGAGTAATTCATTGGTTTAATTAATAATTAATTCAGGGTTGTTATTTAATAATTAAAGGTTAATTAATTGTAATTAAGAATTGTTAATTAAAGATTGTTAATTTATAATTTGAGATTAATTAATTGAGTAATTAAGATGAATTAATCAAGTAATTAATATTTGATTAATTTTGTAATTAGAGAGTTATTAATTAAGTAATTAGAGGTTACTTAATTAAAAATTAAGAAGTACTTAATGCGCTGTTAAGTTTTATTAATTAATAATTAGGTTTTATTAATTAATACTTAAAGGATGATTAATCTATAATTAAATATTAATTAATTAAGGATTAACCAAAGGTAATTAAGGATTAATCAAAGGTAATTAAGGATTGATCAATGGTAATTAAGGATTGATTAATTTGTAATTATGGACTAATTAATTTGT
Source organism: Allium cepa (assembly GCA_030765085.1). NCBI lineage: Eukaryota > Viridiplantae > Streptophyta > Magnoliopsida > Asparagales > Amaryllidaceae > Allium > Allium cepa. The sequence goes on along the minus strand of CM060932.1, from coordinate 727,123,884 downwards.
AATTAAGGTTGTTAATTAATAATTAAGTTTTGTTAATTAATAATTAAGGGATAATTAATTAGTTAATTAATGATTTATGAATGATTGAATTAATTAATTATAAGATTAATTATGGATTAATTAATTTGTAGTAAGAGATATTGATTAATAATTAAGGTTATTAATTAATAGTTAATGGATAATTAATCAGTTAATTAAAGGTTAATTAATTGATTATAAAAGTAATCAAGGATTGATTACATTGTATTGATGAAGATTAATTAATAATTAAGGTTTATTAATTGAGATCTAAAGGATAATTAATATGTGATAGAGATTAATTAATTAATTGATAAGGTAATCCAGGAGTGATTAATTAATTAATTAAAAGTTTGTAATTAATTAATGTTTGATTAAGCAGGATTAGGTGATTAATTCTCAAGTAATTAATTTAATTTAAATTGATTAAATTTATTATAACATAATTTTGATATTTCATGTTTATGGATGATTGTTTGTGTAGAATGTCTATTGGATGATATCTATTGGATGATATCTATTGAATTGATATATATTGGATTATATCTATTGGATGATATGCTGTGATATTCTGTGATGTGATATTAAATATATCAATGATAAATGTGTGATATTTATCTATGTTAAATGTTGTATGAATTCAAAGTATTGAATTGAAATGAATTGTTTAAACTCTTTGAACAATTGGCCTGTAAGATACGTTTGGATTTCGATGAGACTGGGATCGGGTATCAAATTTGATTATCCGAAAACCACATCGATCCAAGTTAAACGTTAGGTCGTGACATCTCAAAATGAAGATCGAGATGGAGATTTTAGAGTGCAAGGTTATTGTCGTTAACTCTTAGGGTGGTTCCAAAATGAGAGTAACGAGGTATTGCCTTCAGTTTCGTTCGAACCCGAAACGAACTTGTATGGATTGAATGCTTTCAGAACATCGTCAGGTGGACAATGAGCATTCTAATATAGATGTGTTCTATAAAGGTAATCGTAGCCTCAAGCCTCATCAACCGAGAATGGCTAAAACATGGGAGATGTAGCAAGACTAAGTGAGTCGCGCTTAAGTAGGACAAGAGTTTTCCCTGTCTAGATGTCCCTTTTATTCGGCTGTGTGGGCAGTGGTCTACAACCAACTGCGGAGTTGTCTTGTTCGGGACTATTCAGTAAGGAATGGTTTCGGCCTTGTGTTACAGGAGATTTAGGGTGGATCCTTGGTATGTTGATCTAGGCCACGTACTATGACGGACGGTACCCCAGTAGCACTGCCATTGATGGAAACCCACTCTTCATACGTGCCCTTACGGTTTTGATTGTATTACCCACTTTGTGGCTAGTAGGTGGAATTTAATGAATGTAACAATTTTGGCTATTTCTTATTTATTTGAAAACCCTAGACCCTATTATAATATTACTGGATTTTCTATCAAATGTTTTGGTTAGCGTAAGGTAAAAACTTACCCATGTTTATGTGTGGGAAGTCTTACGTGATACTTTTTGTTTTCAAAGATTTTTCAAAGTTAAGCAACTTTAACCGTTTACTCACACCAGACCCATGTCTGATCCGGAGTTTATTTCTGTTTTTCTTAAACTCTTGGGTACTCAAATTTTTATGAGTAGCCAAGTGATCAGGTTCTGGCTTGACGAATTTGGATAGCATGGAGCAGGAGTCCAGACGTAACTATATCTATCTGTTTCTGCTGTAGTGTCTTTGTCTGTTGTACCTTGAATGTAATGAATTAGACAAAACTTTATAACTGCCTAATGTGGAATGTTGATTGTAATCTACGTACTCTGATGTATTGACTATGTAATATCTATGTGATAAATTATATTTTGTTCTATTCCGCTATGAGATTCTGATATTGTTGTGTTCTTTCTTCTATCTATTTTATTTCTACTCTTTCTTTCTTATTGATGACATGTCTTTCTGTGGAATGAAAGCGGGTCGTCACAGGTGGTATCAGAGCATAGGTTGATATAATACCTAGGCTCTGGAGTAGTGTTTATCTTAAGCGCGTATTTGTAATTTTTATATAATTATATATCTATCTAAATTTGTTGGGTATCTGTTCGGATTTCCAACATGAGTTCTAGAGAAATTTTATCTTTCTCTTTGTTTGGTTGACCGTCCTATCTTTGTATCTAATCCTATAGGCGGGGTAACCGAGATAGATAAGATCTGTAGAGGCTTAAGACTTTCTTATCTCCCCCATAGTTTTCTTGTGACCCATGGGTATTAGATCTTGAGGGGTTTGATCTTATTCTGGATATGGATTGGATGGATAGTATAAGATTGTTTCTTTGGAGACTGAATTGGGAAGAATCGCAAAAGTGACTTGCGATGATTCCAGAGTTCTTTTAAGCATCTATTGCATGGAAGCGAGGCATCTCCAGAAGGCGTAGAGTCCATCGAGGTGGTCAGAGATTGTCCAGATGTTTTCAAGGAGTGAAGGTTTGTCCTCATCGGAAGATAGAGTTTCAGATCGTCTCAGTTTCAGGAGCAGTGCCTGTTGTTCAGCCTAGTAGAAGGATGGCACTGAAGGAGAGAGAAGAGTTGGTATAGTAGATCCAAAATTTCTTTGAGGAGGCCTTTTGTTTCAAGTGGAGGTATTTCTGTAGATTCAGCCAAGGTAGCTACTATTCATGAGTGAAGCAACCGCAATTTTCTGGATTTGGCAGAGTTCTACATGAAGTTTATCAGGTCTATTTTTAGGATTTCTTCGCACTCAACCGAGTGACTCGAAAAGGAGCTAAGTTAAGTGGACCTGACTGTGAAGAGGCTTTCATAGATTTGAAAGGCAAGGCTGACCAGTGTGCCTGTTCCAGTTATTCTAGATGGCAAGAGTAAGTTTGAGGTCTACACAGATGTTTGTGTGTGCCAGAAGTGGATGGATAGAGTCAAGAATGGGAAGTGTTCCAGTTTTGCATTTTGATGACCAAAGAACTTTGTGATCATCGGAAGGAGTTGTGTTTAGAATATCAAGGATTTGAGTCAAGTAGTTCTATCAGAGAGTCTTATGGTAGCTGTGCATGAAGAGGGATGTTGCTACTTTCGTCTGTGGATGTGCGATCTGTCAGCATGTGAAGGTGATCAGCAGAAGACCCCAAGTTTGTTGGAGCCTTTGGAGGTTTCAAAGTGGAAGAGGGATGTGATTTCTTTGGATTTTGTCGACGGTTTTCCAAGAACCAAACAGGGAATATGGGTAATTGTAGATCGGTTAACCAAGATCACCCATCTTATTCCGGTCAAGGCAACTCATACTGCAGCATCTTTGGCTAAGTTTTCTTGTAGGAGTTTATTCGACTGTTTGGTGTTTCAGTCAGCATTGTTAGCGACCGTGATCCTATTTTCTCCAGCATGGTTTTGGAAGGCTTTGTGATCAGTTTGGGTTCGAGCTTGAGTTTGAGTTCAGCCTATCATTCCCAAATCGACGGTCAGACAGAAAGGCTGAATAGAATTTGTGAGTTTATGCTGAGCGTTGTGTTTTAGATTTGATGGATTTTTAGGAGGACCATCTGTATTGAGTGGAATTCTCGTTCAGTTATCAGGCGAATATCTAGAGGGACCCTATGGAGTTTTGTATGGAATATCTGGTAGATTCCCATTCTGTTGGGTAGAGTCGAGAGATCGTCTGGTTCTTGGTCCAGTTTTGATCCGAGAGGCATCTGTGAAGGTGGAGCTTATCTAGAGGAGTTTGAGAGCAGCGTAGGACATTAGAAGGATTTGTGGACAAGAGACAAAGGCAATAGGATTTTGAGATTGGAGATTTAGTCTTTGTCATAGTTTCCCAATTTTAAAGGAATTATAAGATTTGGAAAAACGGGAAATTTTCTCCAAGATGTATTGGACTGATCCATGTGCTTAAGAGGATTAGTGTTGTGGTCTATAAGATTGAATTGCCAGTCTGGATGGCTAGAATTCACATTGTTTTTCACGTATCTCACTTGAGGAAATACGTGAACAATCCATCTTAGTAAGGATTTGCAGTTCAGTAGGATCTGGTAGTTGAGCTGGTTTTTAGTGTGGTCTGATATCTAGTTCAAGTTTTGGATCGGAGTGAGAGAAAGTTCTGGATCATAGTGGTATAGCTAGTTAAGGTTTTGTGGAGCTCGGATTTCAGAGTTTGTCTTAAGAAACCCTGGATAGTTTTAGGAAGGCTTATCTAGATCTGTGTCCGGATAGCTAGTGATGTTTGTTCGAATGAATTGTTTGTTCGAATAAATTGGTTGTTTGGATGAAATTGTTTGTCTAGTTGATAATGTATGGTTGATATGGATGCTTGGATTGTTGAAATGAAATAATTTTTTTATCTTTGTTTTAAATTTCGGGGATGAAATTCTTTTAAGGGGGGAGGAATGTGATATCCCGAAATTTCATGAAATTTAAAATGTGATAATCTACTTATTAAATTATTTAAAATTGATAAAATTGTTATTTCCAAATATAAATAACCAAAATAATTAATAATGTGATGATTTTAAATATAATTATAAATAGATTTTTAAATGGAATAATTATTTTCAAATTTAATTAATGTTGTTTTATAAACAGATTTTAAAATAGATTTTTAAATAAGGCTATTAATTTTAAATCTAATTTGTGTTTGTTTAAAATTAATATATATTGGAACTGATATTAAATTTGATTTCAAATTGAATTTGAATTTAAATTTAGAATTAAATTTGAATTTAAATAGATATATATCTTGGAAATTATTTTGGATATAAAATATATGAATAAGTTTTTATTAAAAATAAGATTTGTTTTTCCTTAAAGAATATTTTTTATACAAAATTTGGAAAGAGTTCAAATGGTAAATAAATACAAAAAGTTTTATATTATCATTTAAAAATGGAATAAATATATTTTATTTGATTTATTTAAATTATAATTGGTTTATACTTTATTTTCTTTTAAGGATTTTATTTTTATAAAATTTAAAAAACATTTATTAATTTATAAATGTATTTATTAATTAGGAAAATTAATTTAAAAAGCTTTTTAAAATCTTTCAAAAATAAATAAAAATGAAAGATTATAAGTGTTGATTTATTAAAGCATGTAAATTCACTTGTAAGTTAATTAATAAAGGGTAACGACAAATGTAGTTAAAGTGTACAAGTGTCAAATTTTATTTTCATTTTTCTTTAAATTCTAAAATAAATCCAAATCTACATTTATATAAACTATCATCTTCTTCTTCTCATATTTTTTTATCTTCTCAAATTTTAAAGAAATTCATCCATGTAAAACTCTTCTCAAACCAGAAAATGATCAAGAATCAAAATTGAAAACAAATTAGTAAAAATTCTACAAACCTGAAACTCTTCTCAAAATCAGGAAATTCTTGAATCAAACACTCCTCAGATCAAATGTCAAGACACTGTAAACTGTTTCCCCCTCAGACCTGTAAACCTTTTCTCTTCAAGTAAACAATCAGACTTGTAAACTCCTTAAATCAAAACCCTGTTAACCACCTTGTTTTCAACCAATAACATTTTACCAAAGCAAGTTTCAACCCAAAAAAATTAAGCCAAACCTGTAACCATTCCCAAACTCAAAGTTAAAAACTGTGAAATAAACCCTGTATTCTTTCTCAAGCCTGGAGTGTTAACCCTTGTAAAACATACTCCAGAACAAGTTTCTAAGCTTCAAACCAAAAATCAAAAACCCTGCAACATTTTTCAAAATCTGAAAGCCTGCAGCAGTTTTTCTAATACAAGTCTGTAGCCATCTTTCAAGCTTGAGATTTGGAAAGCAACCCGAAGAACATTGTCAGGCAATCTTCTCAACAGCAATAAACTTCAACTAGCAGTTTTAAAGAAATCAAAAGCCTCAGCAATTCAGTTTTCAAAATTTCTAGCATTCCATTCTCTATATTTTAAAAATCTCTGAGTAAACTTTTAAATTAAAAGCTTAAGTAAATTAAAGTTTGTTGCTTGTGAAAATTTCTGTGATAATTGATGCTGGGTGAGAATATTTATGTGATTTTCTATATGAAAGTTGAAGTGTATGATTAAGATATAGGTATGCATGTTCTGTGCTACCCTGTTCTTGATACAGGGTTTAAATTTTGAAACAAAATTCCAATTCTCTTATCTGATCATTGTTAAACTTAGACTTTAAACAAATTAGTTAAGTTTTTAACTTGAAATATGTACCAATATTTAAATTTTAAAATATGCTAAAATCTAGGAATGCAGTAGTAAATCATATTAACTTGATAAAACCAAATGTTAAATTTTATTGATTCAAGTTTATATCTTGAATCATCACTGGAAATCAGGATTTTTAAAACAAAAATCAAGATTTTTAGTAGTTGGATGGAAGAGCATTTCAATGTTGACTGGAAAGTGGTTTTGGGAGTGTTTCTGGTGGCCAGAGAATCTATGATAGTCAGGATCTTGGCTGAAGATAGGTGAAGGATCAGGGAGTATGTTAAAAAATGGTAGATGGGGTTCTTGATCGCTGTGGCATCGACGGCGAAGGGATTTAATTTTAAATCCTAGTTTTGGTCGAGCTGGAAGTTTTGATTATCGCTTCCTCTCTGGTGTATCGAGTTCATTGAGACTTTGGAAATAGGTTCGTGGATGGTCAGAGGTGTCGTGGCCGGGGTTGCAGCTGCTCAGATGACCGGAGGCGTGGAATCGAGGAAAATTCTAGTGATGTTGGATGTTCCAGTTTCATCTACTTAGCTCGATTTTCATTCGAAGTTTTTGCGAGCCATTTGAAGGACTGGGTTGAAGGCCTGGATGTTGGTCGTTGTGTTAGAGGTTACGGCGGTGGTCATCGCCGTCGTAGTTTGATGTGCATGTGCACATGGGAGATGGGTGTCTGTTGTTTGGATAGTGATGTGGACTCGAAGCATATCTCGTGTTTTGAGTTTTGTGACTCGAGTCGAAACTCGAGTAGTTTCGTACGTGTAGTCTGTAAGTTTTTAAAACTTTAAATAAATTTCAAGTTTTTGAAGATAATGGTAAAAAGCAGAGAAAACTCAGGGGATAGGCCCGAGTGGCCTTCGGGTAAAACCCGAAGCAACAAGTTTAAAGAGTTTTAAAATGTTTTCAAAATCAATGTTTTTGTAATTTTAATTTAAATCTAGTTTAAAACATTCTTAGTTAAACTTACTCTTTATAATTGTTTAAATATTAATTAAGAAGTTTTGAAAATTTGATTGATTTAATTTTGTGAAATTTAAAGTGATTTTAAACTTGATTTAAAATGAAAGTTTAATATTTTTATAAAAGTAAGTTTTAAATACATATTGTAATTAGTTTAAAACTTCTATTTGATAATGTTTTAAGTTATTAAGGAAGTTAAGTTTCGTTAACTTTAAATTATCAAGTTAAATGGTTATTTTATTTCAAATCTTAATTAAATGATTTAATTAAGTTAATTATAATGTTAAAATATTTTAAAAATGTTAATGGTAATTAAGGTATTATAAGATAATGTTTCATCTTAAGACGATTAAGGTTATAAAGTCTTGAGATTAATTAGTTTAATAAAGGGAATTAAGTATAATTAATTAATTTGATTAATTAATTATAAAGGATTAATTAAGTAATTAATTTAGAGTAATTAAATGGTTTAATTAATAATTAATTAAGGGTTATTATTTAATTAATTAAAGGTTAATTAATTGTAATTAAGAATTGTTAATTAAAGACTGTTAATTTACAATTTGAAATTAATTAGTTGAGAAATTAAGATGAATTAATCAAGTAATTAAGATTTGATTAATTTTGTAGTTAGAGAGTTGTTAATTAAGTAATCAAAGGGTACTTAATTAAAAATTAAGAAGTACTTAATGTGTAATTAAGTTTTATTAATTAATAATTAGTTTTTATTAATTAATACTTAAAGGATGATTAACCTATAATTAAAGATTGATTAATTAAGGAATAATCAAAGGTAATTAAGGATTAATCAAAGGTAATTAAGGATTAATCAAAGGTAATTAAGGATTGATTAATTGGTAATTATGGATTAATTAATTTGTAATTAAGGTTGTTAATTAATAATTAAGTTTTGTTAATTAATAATTAAAGGGTAATTAATTAGTTAATTAATGATTAATGAATTAATTAATTATAAGATTAATTATGGATTAATTAATTTGTAGTAAGAAATATTGATTAATAATTAAGGTTATTAATTAATTAATTAATAGTTAATGGATAATTAATCAGTTAATTAAAGCTTAATTAATTGATTTTAAAAGCAATCAAGGATTGATTACTTTGTATTGATGAAGATTAATTAATAATTAAGGTTTATTAATTGAGAATTAATGGATATTTAATCTGTGATAGAGATTAATTAATTGATTGATAAGATAATCAAGGAGTGATTAATTAATTAAAAGTTTGTAATTAATTAATGTTTGATTAAGCAGGATTAGGTGATTAATTCTCAAGTAATTAATTTAATTTAAATTTATTAAATTTATTATAACATAATTTAATAATTCATGTTTATGGATGATTGTTTGTGTAGAATGTCTATTGGATGATATCTATTGAATTGATATCTATTGGATTATATTTATTGGATGATATGCTGTGATATTCTGTGATGTGATATTAGATATATCAATGATAAATGTGTGATATTTGTCTATGTTAAATGTTGTATGAATTCAAAGTATTGAATTGAAATGAATTGTTTAAACTCCTTGAACAACTTGGCCTTTAAGATACATTTGGATTTCATGAGACCAGGATCGGGTATCAAATTTGATTATCCGAAAACCACATCGATCTAAGTTAAACATTATCTCAAAGTGAAGATCGAGATGGAGATTTTGGAGTGCAGGGGTTATTTTTGTTAACTCTGAGGGTGATTCCAAAATGAGTGTAAAGAGATAATGCATTCGGTTTCGTTCAAACCCAGAATGAACTTGTATAGATTGAATGCTTTCATAACATCGTCAGGTGGACGATGAGCATTCTAAGATAGATGTGTTCTATAAAGGTAATCGTAGCCTCAAGCCTCATCAACCGAGAATGCTAAAACAGGGGAGATGCAGCAAGGCTAAGTGAGTCGTGCTCAAGTAGGACAAGAGCTTCCCCTATATAGATGTCTGTGTGGGCAGTTGGTCTGCAGCCAACTGCGGGGTTGTCTTGTTCGGGACTGTTCAGTAAGGAATGGTTCCGACCATGTGTTGCAGGGGATTTAGGGTGGATCCTCGGTACGTTGATCTAGGCCACGTACTATGACGGACGTTACCCCAATAGCCCTGTCATTGATGGAAACCCATTCTTCATACGTCCCCTTACGGTTTTGATTGTATTACCCATTTTGTGGCTAATAGTTGGAATTCAATGAATGTAACAATTTCGACCATTTCTTATTTATTTGAAAACCCTAGACCCTATTATAATATCGCTGGATTTCCTATCAAATGTTTTGGTTAGCGTAAGGTAAAAACTTATCCATGTTTATGTGTGGGAAGTGTTACGTTATACTTTTTGTTTTCAAATGTTTTTTAAAGTTAAGCAACTTTAACCGTTTACTCACACCAGACCCATATATGACCCGGAGTTTATTTCTGCTTTTCTTAAACTCTTGGGTACTCAAATTTTTATGAGTAGCCAAGTGATCTGGTTCTGGCTTGACAAATATTGGATAGCATGGAGCAGGAGTCCATACGTAGCTATATATATCTGTTTCTGTTGTGGTGTCTTTGTCTGTTGTACCTTGAATGTAATGAATTAGACAGTACTTTATAACTGTCTAATGTGGAATGTTGATTGTAATCTGTGTACTCTGATGTATTGACTATGTAATATCTATATGATATATTATATTTTGTTCTGTTCTGCTGTGAGATTCTGATATTGTTGTGTTATTTCTTCTACCTATTCTATTTCTACCTCTTTCTTTCTTATTGATGATGCATCTTTCTGTGGAATGAAAGGCAGGTCGTCACAATCTTGTTCTCTCCAATAATGTCTGATTCATCCTTTCTGCAACTCCATTAGACCGAGGGTCGCCTGGTGTGGTGTAATGCCTCTTAATGCCTTCAGACTCACAATAATCGATGAATTCCTGTGATACAAATTCACCGCCATTATCTAAATGGAGAACTTTCAATTTGTTTCCTGACTGCTTCTCAACCATAGATTTCCACTTTCGAAACTTGGCAAAGGTTTCACTCTTTGACTGAAGAAAGTATACCCATACTTTACGAGAGAAATCATCTATAAATGAAACGAAATATCTGGCTCCACCTAAAGCCCGACAAGGGGAGGGACCCCAGACATCTATATGAACATACTACAAGACAGCTTTTGCTTTATGCTCTCCTATACCAAAAGAAATCTTCGTATGCTTTTCAAGAACACACTCTTCACAAAAACCAAGTTTTGAATGATGAAGTCCATCAATCAATCCACATTTTCTCAACTCATCCATGTTGCACTCACCGATGTGACCCATCCGTAAGTGTCATAATCTGAAAGAATCTGAATCAACAGATGTAACAGAAGCTGATTCACCAATCACAGTAGTGCCCTTTAATAGATAAAGATTTATTGCCCTCACACTTCTCATAACAATCATGGAACCCTTCGATATCTTCATTTTCTCTCCTTCCACTACAATCTACAATCCAAGTCTACTAAATGCCCCAATAGAGATCAAGCTCCTCCTCAAATCAGGTGTATATCTAACATCGGTGATCGTACGAATAACACCATCAAACATCCTAATCATCACGTTACCAAAATCAACCATATGGCAAGAAGCAACATTACCCATCAGAACTTCTCCTCCATCAATTTCACGGTAAGTGAAAAAGCAGTTCCTATCAGGTGTCATATAATAGGATGCGCCAGAATCAATCAGCCATAGGTTGCTCTTTCTCCATAGAGCCAAAAGCTGTAAATACATCGGTGTCACTTTCTGTATCTGATTTCTCTGTTGTAGAAGCTGAGGCTTACTTTGGATCTTTTCTTCTACCTTCAAGCTTGGGAGATAGTGCTATGAAATGCCCTGGTTTTTTTACAATAATGACAAGTCAAATTCTTAGGCCCCCTAGACTGAGATCGTGAAGAATTTCATCCTCTACCTTTCTTTGGCCTGCTTTAGCCTCTACCTCTCTGAATAGATAAGCCTTCAGTATCACTATCCAAGCTAGTGCTCGCCAATCTACCTCTTAATACTTCACTACGAAGACCAGCCTTTACATCAGACATGCTAATTTTACTACGGCCATAAATCATGGAATTAACAAAAGCAGTATACTCCTTAGGCAAGGAACATAAGAGGATCACAACATGAGCCTCATCGGTAATATCAACTTCCGCTGCCTTCAGGTTCATAATCAAAGTCGTCAAAGCATCTACATGCTCCATGAGATCAGCTGTAGGCTTCATCTTGAACGAATAGAGTTGTTGCTGAAGAATAATCCAATTAGTGAGAGACTTGTCTTGATATGCATCGGATAATGCATCCTATAGTTCCTTCGCCGTCTTGTTCTGAGAGAATTCTTTAAGAACTTCATTTGAAAGGCTCAACTGAATTGTTGTGAGAGCTTCATCTTCCATCTCTTCCAAATCAGCTGCATCAATACCTTTCAATTTCTCAGGCCCAGAAACAATCTTGTAAGTCTTCTCCTTCTTCAATACAGCCTCCATATTCATCTTTCAAGTACCAAAATCTCCTTTTTCGTCAAAACGTGTTACTCCATAATTGACACCAGATCTACCAACTGACTTACTAGAAGTAGCCATTAATATCCAAACAGGAACAATAACACTAGCTCTGATACCAAACTGTAGTGAATTTTGTTTTAATTTGAACGAAAGTGGTTTATTTGTTCAGGATCTATTATTGCCTATTTAGATACTAATGACACTTAAAAATAATTATGCAGTCTTACAGAAAAATAACAGAAACAAGAGACATAGAAATTTAACGTGGTTCAGATATGAATATCCTACATCCATGGAGACCCAACAACTTTTTATTTCACTAAATAAAAGAGTACAAAAGAGAGGAAAGAATAATGGTGGATACTACACTTGCTTGTACATATGAAGATGAAATTCCTTCATTTAAATAGACTTGATAATGAAGGATTGCTTGGAGATTAAGCAAATCAATTTCCCGATTACCCAGATATCTTTCCAAATTGCATGATTTGATTTTAGTACAAATAGATGGCGTAATCTTCGTTTCCATATCTTTCCTTTATTCTCCATGCCTAATCATTTATTTCTTCATATAGCAAATATATTGACTAATTAATTGATTGACAAATTAATTTCCTTCAAAATATCCTTTCATATACCAGCCAAATTAATTGATTTGATTGAATCAATTAATCAATTTCTTTCCTCTTTAACAAATATTTAAATCATCCAAATTCAACAAGTTCATCGAACGGATTAAATCTGTTATACCCAGTTCCTTGTACTGATCCCATATGCAATACTGTAAAGTAAAGGACAATATACATCAAATTTTAAATGTGTCGGTGCTTTAGTGCTTGTATTTGCTTATCAGATCAATTTTTATTGTTGCTTAAAACCGCAAAATGTACGCTTCATTTCCTTTCCAATGCTTATGAAAGAAATTAGAAAGTGGGGAAAAAGAGAGGATATAATTACTTACAGTTGCAAGAATAAACTACATTGTTGCATTTTAAGGCATGGGAAGACTCAAAAAGACCTGTATACCCTAGACTTGTATTTTTGTGTGCAGTGTCCAACTTTGGGTTGCGAGACACATATCCAGCTTTGGACAGCGAGATACGAGAGTACAACAAAGAACCAGGATTCTCATTAGTCCATGGCTTAGGGGTCATACGAGTTATCATATATTCAGACCACATGTAGTGGTAGTTAGGATTATTTGATGGATGCTATGGTTTCTCTCTTTAGTAGACTATCACTCGTAGGTATCAAGGGAAGTAGGTATTGGAGATAAGAATACTTAAAAGATTGCTAGCATTTATCTGATTTGTGGTATATCTTTGTGATATTGTAGAGTAGCATATTATAGTGTTGTATGCTAACTCTTTAGTTGCAGGTACATGTCAAGTATGGTTCGTGTACTCTTGATCCTTACCATATTTATCTTTTTAGCATTTTACTCTTTTACCGCTCACACCAGACTATTGTCAGATCCAAGATTTATGTTTTGCCTCTTATTATCTTGGATACTCTTAAATGAGTAGACTATATAACTGGTCTAGGTGACGCAGTAGCTGTTCGGAGGACGAGCTGGATGGAGCTATCTCGTATTATATACATGAATGGGATCTACGCTTGTTTTGCTGAGAAATGTCGTGGAACCCTTGATGGTGCTTGCTTGTTACTATTTGTTGAGACAGTTTATTTCAGTTCATTTTCATTGTATAAACTCTACAATTGATGTATAACTATATGGATATTATACTCTGATGATGGTGGTCTGTTCACATTGTTATTATTGTCTCTTCTGTTATATATGTGATATTATAATTTATCCATGCGCAGTGAGATATGATAGGTTATATGCTATATTGGTTCATTTTAAACACCGATGTCACCCTGTATCGATTAGGCACGACAACGGTACACTACACACACACTATTGGTGTTAATGGTATAGGGTCACATTAAGCTAATGCGTATGAGTTAACAAAAATTACTTGCTAATATTAGGCATAAAAATGGAAAATGATGAGTAATTGAGCAAATAAAGTAAATAACACAGGATGTAAAGTAGTTCGCTTAAGCTTGCCTATGTCCACTACGAAATATTCTTACTATGTTGATCTCTAATAAGGAAGTAAGAGCACTTAAGATTATGATGGCTAACTAAAGAACTCTTAGTTTTTGCTTAGCAGAGAAATATGAATTCCAAGCATAAAGATCAACCCCTTAGGTGTTGAATAACAGTGGGTACTCATAGCAGCTTGGATGACTAAGATTGCACTGCAAACAGACAAGAATTCTCCTTGGTTGTGGATCTGACCGCCTCGGGTGATGGAGGACAACCGAAAAGGTGGTTGGAACATGTGGCTTAAATTTGTGCATGTTGATCCGTATTAGATGCATGTGCGCACTTTTGGAAGGTATGTCATAGTAGCAGGTGTACTACGTTGTACTTTCGACATCTAGTACACTTTCCTAGATTATAAGGCTGGAGAGAAGTTTCACGTGCACTGTGACGGTCGGTCGTTTGGCGTCGAAAATTATTGAAAACAAAGCCGAAGAAAGCTAAGGACACAACTAATAGGGATGAGCTAAGCCGATTGTATGAAGACGAGATGAGCCTATCATAGGCGAGCTGAGATGGAGTTAGGCCAAAACTAGTAATCATTGAGCCAGACCTAGTCAAATGAGTTGGTTGTATGTCGTCTTGAGTCGAGTCGGACGGATGTTTCCCTAGAAAGTTGCTTAGTTGAAAGGTTTGTATTGGTCCAGGCTTAGAAGTGCTGGTCGGTTTGGAATGGACCGGACTTAGAGGTGTTTGATGGCTTTTCTTTGACAGTTTGAGCCTTATTATGCAGATCGATCTTGGCCAGGCTAGGCATAGAAATCCTGATCGGCCCATCATTGACGTTCACTTGCTTGCATACTAGATCTGCTTGGACCGAGCGGGGCAAATGAGTGCTGACGGTCTAATATTTTACCTGCGAGAAAATTGAGCAACAACTTTTGCTTGGTAGATTAATGGTAAATAATTGTTTGGATAATCAATATAAAGGATGGTGGGATGAAATCTTGTGTCGATTTTTCCTTTTTTTCTCTCGTGTTTTGGGACTATCATCACTGTTGTTTGAGACCAAATATCATTATTTTCATCCAATATTATTCCTTTATGGTTTGGGTGATATAAGATCTTTAAGATAAACTTCCGTAACATATATATCATTTTGTTATGTTTTGCGCAATAAACAAAAATCCTAACAAAGCATGCATTATTTGTGGCAATTTTGTAAATTAAATAAGATTAAGGGCAATTGTGTGATTCAACATGTGAAAGTGTATAAAAGTTGAGTGGCGAAGGCTTCTGCTGTTGTCCCTTAGTGATCCGCTTGTGTTTGTGTGGTAAGTCTATGTTCTACTTGACCAAACATTGCATTAAAGACTAGTATAAATTTAAATAAAGGACGTCTTATCTTTTCACAGTAGTATGTCATCTTCTAAAGGCGAGTGAAAATGAATTAAAAGCTGATAAGCCAACCAAACTACTTCATTTTCATGCACACGGTTTCATAGTGAAATAAAATTTATTTATAGTCGGTTTTTGCAATAGTCTATTTGGTTGTCAATTCAACAAAATTTAAAAATCTTTTGTTGCATTTTCAAAACTAGTATTTCTTAGTGATTCGTTGGGCAATAAAAATAATTTTTATTTCTCATGTATAATTCAATATTACAGATAAAATGCCCAAAACAATCAAAACTTCAATCATAACTTAACTACGTTTCATTTTGAAATACACTAAACACCGGTCATGAAGTTAACGTTATTTTTTTGTTCAATCAAGCCTAGAACAAAGAAGCTGTGAACTAATATTCAATTTGTGGTTAAACCTCAAACCGATCAAACCGCTTCCACCACCAATTTACTTTAGATCAGTTCTAAACCAGGAAACTTTTGTTAAATCATACAAAGTTTACTGAAAAACTTATTGTCTACAACCAAGCAAAAATACTACAAATTAACATCGTAAGACTAGCATTTAATATAAATAATACCTAATAATCAATATCCACTCTTCAAAATTTCTTGTTTCAACTGTCAGCTTTTATTTTTACCAACTCCGCCTAGTTGAAATCAAAGATAAAACACAACTCAAAACATATCACATGAGAATTCCAGCTGCATTCCGAAGCGCCTTCTTAACAATCTTAAGTTTTGCAGCAACGTTAGTTCCACGAACATATTGCTTAATAAAGAAAAGAAGGCCAGTCCTCAGTGTCTCAAGTTCAGGGGTCGTGGAAATTCGTGTGAAAATATTCCATATCAAGTCATCGCTCCTTTCGAAAATCTCCTCTATAAGAAATCTGAAATGCATGATCCTTCTGGCGCTTAATTCTGAAAGGTCCATAAAATCAACAATCTTAAGCATCGCCAAAGAAAGGGAGAATGAAGACAGCATCTCCGCAACAAATTTTGCTAAGTTCATCGAACGGATTAATTCTGTTGTATCCAGTTCCTTGTACTGATCCCATATGCAATACTGTAAAGTAAAGAACGATATAGAGTAAATTTTAAATGTGTCGGTGCTTTAGTGCTTTTATTTGCTTATTAGATCAATTTTTATTGTTGCTTAAAACTTCAGAATATACGCTTCATTTCTTTTCCAATGCTTATGAAAGGAATTAGAAAGTGGGGAAAAAGAGAGGATATAATTAGTTACAGTTGCAAGAATAAACTGCATTGCTGCTTTTGAAGGCACATGAAGACTCAAAAAGATCGAGGAAAATGAGACAAAAGTAGATGTACGCTGAACTGCTGAAGTTAACATTTTATTCTCTTTTATACATTGAAAATAAACAAGAAGAACGCTAAATCATGGTGAGAGAAAAGACCTGTAGAGTAAACTTGTTATTTTTGTCATGGGTGCACAATTTGGCAGCCAACACGGTGTAGTATTTGTTGAACACCTTTTCTTGCAAGCAGCATTCAATAAGAACCCTCATAATTTCTCTATCCTATCGTTTTGAGAGAAAAAAAATAGATTGTACAGCAATATTAATATTTAGTCAAAAAACAATAACACGAATTAAGAAGAAAAGAAAAGAGAACACAACCTGCTTTCCAGATAAATTGAGCCTCAAAAGCTTCTCGAAAGCATCAATGTAGTCTTCTCCACTCATTATAATACAAAAGATTGCTCTCCTGAAATCTGTATTCATTCTTTGAGCAGCTGCAAGTTGCATTAATTTTTGTGTTTCTAGAATCTCTTTGTCAATAGTAGTTGCTACATCCTCGGTGTTATCCGGTTTAGATGCAAACTCCCCTGATAACCACCACTGCCCTTTCTTTCCGGGATCAAGAAGTTTTTTCCACGTGATCCCACGAAGTAGAATTTCCTCTGATCTAAGCTGCAAAATAAAATACTGAGTGATGAAGAAGTAACAGCATGAAAATATGCAAAAATAAATAAATTGTCACTTTCACAACAAAGTTAAAAAGCCTGAATCCTATGTTCAAAATCAATCTAAAGGATAAAGAGTAAAAGAGATAAATAAATAATTAGAACTTTCCTGTGCGAAATCAACCTAAAGGCTGCTTTTAAATCAGAGGTTTTCAACCAATGGCCCCCTTATATTCCACTTCATCCCATACCCACTTGTTTCGAGCCTGCTAGCATCGCCCTTACTTTCAAGCAGTGATTTGTTTTACTAAAAGTAACAAGCAGATACTTTTTTCTCCCTTTTATTCAAAAATTTACCTCTAACTTTTCGAACTTGCATGGTTACAACACAGCATACAAGTCCGGATGATTCTGTGATTACAAATAAAGAGCAAGGGAGTTGACAAAAAATAAACAGAATCTGACTTCTTTTCGACAATAACAAATCTGGAAGTAAAAAAGGAAAATGAACACTACAATTTCGTGGACATCTGCCACCGCCAATTATATCACATCAACGAACAGCATGAATAAGTAGAAGGGGAATATGAGAGGTAAAAGGAGGAGTGAGAAATGAGAATAATTAACATTCCTTTTAAAAAAAGATGGGTAAAACAACATTTTGACACAAACTTGAAGTTTATGTAAGTTTTATGGGTATATAAGAGAAACGAGTCTAAGTTTATGGAAGTTAAAGATGTTAAGCGTAACAAATTGCTAACGGAAAACAAGGATGACCTTCTGAAGCCATTTCTTTATCCGAGTGTGTTGCTGCTCATCTTTTGGTTTCTTTTTGTTGTTCTTTATGTCACATATAGTATCAAGCATGAAATTCATCTGTACAACAGTATATTAGAGAAAAAGAATAAAAAAATAATAGGAAAGCAGGATTTTAAGAATTAAACCAAAATTTGAAGTTTACTCGTTTGCCATT